>OY787619.1:6517651-7717651 GCA_963678935.1 Umbilicus rupestris
CTTTGATCATCAGCTAATTGTCTTCAGGTTGCTCCAGCTTTTCCTTCACAGGTTGCTATATGGAATTACCAAATTCTAACAAGTTGCACCCCCCAAAAGCGTCAAGCATCAATATCAGAATCTTACTCCTAGATTCTAACAAGTTGTTGAAGATCCTGTTGCCAAATTTGAACCCCTTGGATCTTTATCTTTTGAGCACGTGTTGACGTCTGCTGAGCTTCCCCGATGCCAGCTTGATCAAGCCGAAGCCTCATCGTGCAACGCCAGAATTCAGCATGATCATCACTGAGTGCTGAAGTAGACTCTGTCTCTTCATACCTGTCTCTTTGCCCATTCTTCAAATAGTGTCTCAGCTTCAGATCTTCATGGATTACCGAGGCATACTCTGGAACTTGGTTATTGTTGTTTTGTCAGTCTTCAGATTGTGCTCCAGCCACCGATCTTCAGGGAGTGCTTCAGCATTCTCTTGATGAGTTTAAAGGATGCCATATCCTTAACATCTCCCCCTTGGCATTTTGGCAAAAAAAACTACAACTAGCAAAGTACTGATCCAGAAACTCTGGTAACAACTAACAGCTATGTTAGATAATTTTGCTAACTATTACACTTGAGTTTAGAATTCTCAATTCATGCTAAACATCAAAAGTGTTCTAATAGTTCTACGAGTTGTTCAGGATCAACCGAATAATGTCAAGTTAGGTGAGCATCATAGGCTAACATCTATTATAATATTTTCCCCTTTTTGGCACATATGCCAAGGGCTTCAATCATCATCGGGCTAGAACGGGGTAGAGCTTCTAGTAGAAGGGTACTCCAAATCCTGTAGAAGGCTGTCAATCTGAGATCTTCATATTGAGCTCTTCTTGATTACTTCTGCCAGATGAGCACGTTCAGATTTTGGCAAGCTGATCACCCTGGCCCGAAGAGCCGTGTCCACCGCAGGAACAGAAACATCAGAGATTGCTTCAGCAGTCTCTGGAATTTCTCGGGCTAGATCCAAGTTAGGCTCTCCTTCTACAATATCCACAACATGGTGGCCCTTAAAGACCATGTGGTCTAAAGCGAATAACTGAGAGGCACTCGACATACCTTCAACGACATCTCCCAATTCTTCATGTTGGCTGATCATAAGCTGATAAATGAGTGAGGGAAATCCAACGCACAGATTGGACTTCGGCTTGACTGCATGTGCAGCAATCTTATCGAATACAATCTGCCCAAGATTTACCCTTCTCTTCTCTCCAATGCTGGATAATAACAGCCCCATAGCACGACTCACCTTCCCTTTGTGAGAGCTGGGCAACCAATTTCTTACAACAAAAGCATAAAGTATAGCATATTTCGTTGACAGATCAACATTATTCAAACTAAACGAGACCCGACCTTTGCACAAGCCCCCAGTGAGACCAAAAACTAATCTATCTGGAGGACTCGTAGTCTCATCAATGCCTACAAACTTGTTTGTCACTTCCGGGGTAACCACAACCTGCAGTCTCCTAACAAAACTAGCCCCATACAGCAGGTTGTTCACTACTCCAAAGTCTCTACCAATATTGGGTTAAGAACTCCTTGACCAATTACATATTAAAACGTTTAACAGAAGTTAAGGAGTGTAGCAAATTACCTCTCTCAGTAGAGATATCAACTTTGGCAAATTAAATCGGTTAAGAACTCCTTGACCAATTACCTCGTCTGGTGGTTGACCACCTCCTAGGACCCGGCAGCCTTTTTAGACACAAACCACACTCCTTGTTGATCATTTCATGTCACAGCTGGTATAGCTGGAGTGGGAACAGCTCTATGGGTGGACGCCTCTGACTGGATTCTGGGAGCTATTCTGAAATCTCAGAATCTGTAGATTCTGCTTCAGTAGTCTCTTCATCACTTGATGAGCTCAGCACCACTGGTTCTTTTCCTTTGATTACTGGTTCCTTGGGAAGATGTTGCACCTCCTCCTCAGCCACAGACTCTCCACTGCTGGTGGCAGCTTGTTCAGGTTCAGATGGAGGAGTGGGTACTGCAGCCACTTGTTTTTCCTGAGCCTTCTTCGATCTAATTTCCAGTGAGGTGCCCTCAGAGTCAGTGCTAGATTCTGATGATGCTGAGCTACTCTCTTCATCACTCTGACTAAGGCTTTTTCTAGTGAACCTCTTTGCCATATCCGCGTCGGAAGCCACAATGTCGGCGGAGGAGGACAGGCCAGTTTCACCCTGGTTAGTAGTCGGGATCCAGGTTAGCCGCTGAACATCTATTGTTCATTGATCCAAAGCGAGGTGCTTCTTTTTTCTGGTGGCGAATCACTCACCGGAATGTCATTCCTCTTTCTTTTGCAGAGCTCACTCCTACGTTTGTAAACCTTGGCGCCCCTTATTTTCACCGTTTCGGATGATTTGCTTAAGGCAAGAACAACTGATCGTTGAAGATGACGGAGAAAAAACTTGCCCTAGTTTTGCAAACGAAAACTTCCAATTTTCCTTTCTCAGCCTATTTTTCTTTTATTTTAAAACACTCGGACATGTGTCGCTACCTGAGAGGCCATTTTCTTCAACGCCAAGAAAAACTATAGCTTCGAATCACCAGAGAGTTCTTCAGCGCTCTGTTCAGCTGTCTTTTCTGGAAATATTGACTTCTGTTGTTATCTTCATTTCCTTAGTTCCTGCTTCAGTAGGGATATCAGCTGGCTGTTTTACAACCCAGCACTTTTGAACCTTGTTCCTTTTAACTTCCACCCGGTGCACTTGCCATTTGTTCTCCTCATATTTTGTCCAGTTTTGAATGGTAATAGAAGAATGATGATTGCTTCGTTTCTTTCTATGTTTCCTTCTCCGAGGGAAGGTGTTTTCATCATTCCTGCAAGTATCCTCCACAATAACATGATAGCCTTGGTCGACCTACTTTAGTAGGAATATCAGCTGGCTGTTTTACAACCCAGCACTTTTGAACCTTGTTCCTTTTAACTTCCACCCGGTGCACTTGCCATTTGTTCTCCTCATATTTTGTCCAGTTTTGAATGGCAATAGAAGAATGATGATTGCTTCGTTTCTTTCTATGTTTCCTTCTCCGAGGGAAGGTGTTTCAATCATTCTTGCAAGTATCCTCCACAATAACATGATAGCCTTGGTCGACCTACTTCCGTGCCCAGTGGTACTCATTTGAGCATGAGGAATTCCTTGTGTCTGACTTGTTGGTCATTTGATCTTCTTTGAGTCACCTTGTATCCGGTCAGTGTTAGGCACTTTCTCATAAGATGTTCAGTTTGATTACATGTGAAGCATCTCTTCTGCTTTGATCTGGGTTCGAGCATGTGACTAATCTAAAGAGCCTCTCTTGTACTTCTTTTTCAGGAACTCTCTTTGAATCAACCGTGACTAAACCCTTTTGAACACTTGCACTTTGATCAATTTCTGAGCCTTTGACAAATGTGATTATACCTGTTCCTTCCTCACCTGTGTATCCGAGACCTTCAGTCCCACCTCCATACCTTTGGTAAGATAGAATTTCATCTAGAATGGATGATTCTCTTCTGGGTGCTTCAGGAGTGATTCTATGTACCCATACCTCTCCAAATGTCTTAGCATCAACTGATTGTTTCTTGGACAGAGAGGTAATGATGCTTTGAAGTTTACCTCGCTCATCTACTAGTTCAAAAACCTTTGACAATAGTTCCTGATTGGCTTCAATGACTTCCTGACACGTCTCTTGTATCAGTTTGAACTGATCAGATATAGTTTCTACTGGTTATTCCTTGCCATCATCGGTGTTAGATTCAACAATCCCATAAACAAACTCTGTCTTTATTGAATCTGAATCATCATTGCGGAATACAGTAGTTAAAGCAAAATTTCCTTTGGGATTAGTCTCCTCTTCACTGTCATCATCACTCCAGTTTGCTGTGAGAAACTTATTGTTTTTCTTCTGGTAACTTGGGCATTCACTATGTCTGTGTCCATATCCCTCGCATTTCTAGCTTTGAATTCCTTTTGGTTTGTCTTTTTCTTCATCATTGTCTTTGTCAACATCTTTGTTCTTTCTCTGAGAATTCTCTCCTCTTCAGTTTCTCCGCAGGATGACTGACCTGAATATGAAGGTTTATGGTTCGTTCTCTTCATAAACTTTCCAAGATTTTTGACTAGTAGAGACAGTTGTTGATTGACATCATCTGGGACAGCCTCTTTCTCTTTTGTTTCTACTTTCAGCCCAAGGTCTTTCCCAGAGAGTGGTGAAGCAGCCTCAGTGACCCGATCAGCGCCTCCAGCCTCATGTTCTTCCCATCCTATGCTTCCTCGATGGCTGTGACTTTCATATCAAATTTTGAAGTAAGTGATCTGAGTACCTTCCTCACCACTTTTTCTTCATGTATTGGCTCCTCATGTGCATGAGCCTCATTTAATATGTCGCAGAGTCTGGCATTAAACTCAGCGATGATCTCTTCTTTCTCCATCTTTAGACTTTCAAATCTAGAGGTAATCATCTGGAGTCTAGAGATCTTTACCTTGTTTCTCCCCTCATGAGCAATTTCAAGTATCTCCCACGCTTGTTTGGCGGTGTCACGGTTGGAGATCAACCTAAAATGTTAGAATCCACAGCAGCAAATATAGCATTCAAAACCTTAGAACTTCTTGATGCTGCGGCTACCTCATCGTCAGACCACTTGTTTTCAGGCTACTTGTGGGTTACTCCTGCACTGTCGACAGTCATTGGGGGGACCATTTTTATATGACAGCCCTCCAAGCCCTTTCATCAATGACTTTGATGAAAGACTTCATTCGAGCCTTCCATTACCCATAGTTGACTCCCTCGAGCAATGAAGGCCGAATGGTGCTTTGTCCTTCTTTCATGGTGGCCATGTATATCAGCAATGATAAAGCAAATGGCATTCAATTGACAAAACCTGCCAGAGTGTACAAGCTCGTTGAACAAGCCGTTGCTACAGGAGGAGTGTAGTAGGGAGCTGTAGCTGCCTGTTCATATATGAAGTAGCTGTGCAACGGGAGGCTTTCCAAATACTCTGAGAATATCTCCAGTGAAGATTCCGTGCCAGAGCTTAAAGATATGATTGGGAAATCAAATCTCCTACAAAGTAGGAGATTGAATCTTGTTGAGATCTTTTAGAAACTTTCAAAAGTTGGTATTGATGGGGCATGGAGTTTCTATTTAGAGAAGACTAGGCAGAGCAGCAATCATCGATCAAATAGAGAATCCAAGCACCTGACATTGCAGAGAAAGATCAGAGAGTCGTGCAGAGAATTGGGTCACCACCGAAGAGCAGAGCATGAGCGCAGAGCTGAGTGATTAGAGTAGAGAGTGATCGAAGACTTGAAGAGTCTGTTCAGTGCTTGATCGGAGAAGGCTAATTCAGAGCAGGATGTGCTTGTTGGCTGATCAATGTAGGCGGCAGGAGAGTTGTCGAGTGGAGGAACTCGGACAATCTGCAAAAGGCCTGTTCTCGCTAGTGATAGACGGTCAATGATTGAGGGGGAGCATCCCAGAGTGAAGATCACTCTTAGAGTTCGAACAGCTCAGCGGAAGGCTTTGGAACGACGCGGACAGAACCTGCACAAGCTAGTTGCACAAGGGTGTGCTAAAGCAACCTACGGAGACATTGTTTTAATCAAAATAGGTTGAGTTTGTCGGATCAGAGAAGTAGCTATTCCGAATTAATTCGAGTGTGTAGGTGTGTGAGACAGAAATCAGAGCGTGTTCTGATTGTGTGTGTACTACTAGTTGAGGTTGGGTAGCATAGGTTGGCCGTTTGTCGAATCTGTGTTGTATGAAGCACCTTGGAGACTAGTGGATTGAGGACTGGAGTATAGTTCTCCCTAGACGTAGGCAGTTGGCTGAACTGAGTGAACAAATCACTGTTCATTGTTTTTCCTTGCTACACAGGATCCGACTGTACAAGAGGTTGTTAAAGCAACTGCTTGTACTCAATCAGTAACTTAGAGCCGCTGCGAATTTTAATTGGTATCAGAGCGAGAACTCGACACACAGAGTAAAGATCCTGGGCGCCTAGCTGAGAAGAGTTGGAAACAATGAAGGAATGTCAGAGTATGAGCCGACCACCTCTGTTGGAAGAGAGCAATTATGTGTATTGGAAGAGAGCAATTATGTGTATTGGAAGGTCAGAATGAAAGCATTCCTGAAGGCTATTGATGAGAAGGCTTGGAAAGCTATTGTGACTGAATGGTCTCCTCCCTTGACGATTGATGAGAAGGGAGTCACCAAGAAGAGGAATGAACTGATAAGAGGGAGCTACAACAGCTGGTAACTCAAACGCTCTAAATGCTATCTTTGCTGCTGTAGATGCTAACAATTTCAGGTTGATCTCCACCTGCGACATTGCAAAACATGCCTGGGAGATTCTGTAGATAGCTCACAAAGGCACTGAGAGAGTAAAGACATCCAAGATGCAGATATTACTTCTCAGTTTGAGAGCCTAAAGATGCAAGATGAGGAGACCGTCACTGAATTCAATGCTAAGCTGTGTGATTTGTCAAATGAAGCTCATGCACTCGGAGAACCAATTCCTGAAGAGAAGCTGATAAAAAAAGTTCTCAGCTCACATTACCTACAAGATTTGACATGAAGGTGACAGCCATTGAAGAAGCTTAGAATATCAAGTTTATAAGGCTGGAAGAGCTGATAGGATCTCTCAAGCAATTTGAAATGAAATTAAGCAAGGATGACATTCCAGCAAAGGTTAAAAATGTTGGGCTAAATGCTGAGACGGAAGGAGAGAAGATCTCAAGGGAGGATCAGATTGGCCTGCTAGTCAAAAATCTTGACAGATTTCTAAAGAAAATGAACTTTGGACCTAATTAAACAAATCAACCTAGAAGAGGCAGAGGCAGTCAAAGGAAAGAAAAGGAACATGTCTAGAAGATGATGAGAAGAAGATGAGGAAAGGGCTACAGTGCTGAAGATGTGGAGAATATGGTCATCGAAAGGTGGACTGTCCGGATAAACAAAAAGGGAAGACCAAATCCTTCTCAGTTAATTGGAGTGATGACGATACCGACCACAACGATGACGAATGGAACATTGTCAGATCCAGACCTATCAAAAAATTGGCCAATTACACCGGTGAAGTAGTGCTTGCAAATTTGAACAAGAAGTTGCTACAGCAACGCCGTACCACCATCAGAGTACTGGAAAAAGTCCGAAAAACAGAAATCGAAGATGCTATATTTGGGGAAACCAAGGACACATTAAGACAGTCTGTCCGTCTATAGTCAGATACTTGAAACCATCTATAGTAACCAGACCACAGAGACGAGAAAGTGTTAAGCACTGTGCACTTGTCAGCACCTCAAGATCATCAAGCGAAGAAAGTTGGTATTTTGATAGCGGTTGCTCAGGACATATGATTGGAGAAAGATTGTTTCTGAAGAATGTAACACCCTGCTCAGAACAACTAATAAAGTTCGGAAACGGATTGAAGGGAAGAGTTCTGGGAAAAAGAACTTTGCCAGTCAAAGGGCTACCCAAGTTAAAAAATGTAATGCTAGTAGATGGATTGAAAAAAAATCTCATAAGCATCAGCCAGTTCTGTGACAGGACACATCAGGTAAAATTCACTCAAGACTCTTGTCAGGTTTATAACGAGACTGGAGTGTGTATAATGCAGGGAACCCGATCAAAGAACAACTGCTACTTACACAAGGTTGGTACAACAACCCCTTCACCAATGTGCATGTTGACCAACACTGAAGAATTGAATCTCAGGCATAGAAGGATGGGCCACATCAATTTAAGACCTCTGAAGAAAATTGAAGCTGAAGGATTAGTTAGAGGAGTTCCTATGATCAAAGGAGAGCTGAGCGCGATTTGTGGTGAATGTCAGATAGGTAAGCAGAAGAAGGCTTCCCACCCCAGAATTGGCAACATCAACACAATGAGACGTCTTCAATTGTTACACTTAGACCTGATGGGACCAATGGAAGTTGAAAGCTGTGGAAGGAAGAGGTACGCATTTTTGTGTGTTGATGATTATACTAGATATACATGGGTTGACTTCATCAGGGAAAAGTCAAACAGTGTGAGAGTGATAGTTACCCAGGTATCCCGGCTAGAACAAGAGAAGAACCTCAGAATCACTGCCATCAGAAGTGATCATGAAAGGGAATTCGAGAATGAAGCTGTGGACAGCTTCTATAGCAAACGTGGAATCACTCATCGGTACTCTTCGGCAATTACTCCTCAACAAAATGGTGTGGTGGAGCGAAAGAATCGAACAATTCAAGAAATGGCCCGAGTCATGATACATGCCAAGAAAGTTCCCTTGAAGTTTTTGGCTGAAGCTATGAACACAACCTGCTATATCATTAACAGAGTCTCCATACGAAAAGGAACAAATCAGATATGGTATGAGATTTGGAACCAGAAGAAGCCCACGGTCAAATACTTCCACATATTTGGGAGTGACGTTGGGATATTTTTGGGTTACTCAGTTAACAGCTGAGCTTATCTTTCCTACAACAAGCAAACAGAAATGGTGATGGAATCGATAAATGTAGTCATTAATGATGTTGAAGAAGAGGCCTCCACCAGCTTGAAAGATGAAGACTCAGACATAGAGGTCAGCCTTCCAAAGCAGAACAAAAGTAAACAAGAAGTGGTAGAAGAGGATGCTATAGCAGACGCTGAAGCAGAGCTGCTGGATCAAAACATTGATAACACTATCGCAGAACAGAGTAGTGAGGGCTCTCATCAGCAGATTCAAAGGAACCATCCGTTGTCAAATGTGCTTGGAGATCCCTCAGCAGGAAGATGAACCCGAAGTTCCTCTCACTTCAGCACCTGCGAGTCTATCTGCAATTCCTATTTTTTGTCCTATGCAGAGCCAAAGAACTTCAAGGAGGCTATGGGTGACTAATATTGGATATTGGCAATTCAGAAAGAATTGGCAGAATTCGAAAGACATGATGTATGGGATCTGGTTGCCAGACCAGAAGGAGTGAACATCATAGGAACCAAGTGGATCTTCAAGAACAAGACTGATGAGAAAGAAAACAACACAAGGAAAAAGGCCAGACTAGTTGCACAAGGGTACACCCAGATTAAAGGTTTGGACTTTGATAAAACATTTGCACCGGTAGCCCGATTGTAAGGCATCAGACTTCTCATGGCGTTGTCCTGCTACCTCGGATTCAAAATCCACCAGATGGACGTCAAGAGTGCCTTCTTGAATGGTGAACTATCAGAGGAGGTATATGTGGCGCAGCCCAAAGATTTTGAAGATCCTCACCATCCGGAGCATGTGTACAAGCTTAAGAAGGCCCTATATGGATTAAATTAGGCCCCTAGAGCATGGTATGAGAGGCTAACTCTTTTTCTGGAGAAGCACGGATATGAAAGAGGAGGAGCTGACAAGACACTCTTTGTAAAAAGAACCAGTCAGATCTAATCATAGCATAGATTTATGTCGATTACATTGTTTTTGGCTTTAGATCTCAGCAATTGGTAAAGCAGTTCGTGGACCACATGAAGAATGAATTCAAGATGTGCATGGTGGGAGAACTAACCTACTTCCTAGGACTAGAAGTATGCCAAAAGAATGATGGAATCCTTATATCACAAAGCAAATATAGCCAGAATCGGGTAAAGAAATTTCAGCTAGATATATCAAGTCATAAACATACACCAGCTGCCACCCATATCAAAGCTGTCAAAGATGAAGCTGGAGTTGAAGTAAATCAAGCTACATACCAAAGCATGATTGGAAGCCTATTATATCTTACAGCCAGTTGCCCTGATATCTTCTACATACCTAGCCAGATCAAGCACTCCCCCTCAGTCATTTATAACAAAAAGAGGGAGTGATAGAGCCTAGTTATATGCGCTATTTAGATCTTAACACTGTGCTTGTTTGCATTATCTTGTGTACAAGATTACTGGTTTTCGGTATTTTTGTATTTCAGGATAAAACAGGAGCATAAGTCAGACGTGCGCTAACGGGCGCTTTTAAAGAGCGCAATGCACGACCTGCGGAGCTAGCAGCGCAAAAGGAGATAGGAGATAGCTGATTCAGACTGTAGTGCGCGAACCAACTGTGCAGAGCGAGTAGCGCAATCAACATGCGCAGCGAGCCATGCGCAGGATAGCAGAGTTTCTAAATTTTGATCATCATTATCTCCTAGATTTGGGAAGTAGCTAAGATTCTCTTGGGCCAAATCTAAGCATTCCTTGGGCTTCAAGACCAGTATATAAGAGGAGGAAAGCTAGGGTTTGGAAGAGATAGAGGACATATAGAGAGAGGGACACATAGCAGCAAAAACACACGAGCTACTGCCGCTGAGATTCTGCGCGAACCACTTGCGCTAGCCGATGATAAGGGATACTTTCATAGAGGATTGTCTTTACCGATACTTTTCATAGTCATAGTACTTAATATCTACTGCCCGCGCACGTATCGTGCAATTCTGCTTTCACTACTGTTCATTCGCGCACCTGCGCAACCCAATCACTCACAATCCCCAAATTCGTAAGTTGTAGGTTGCTAGCTAAGACGAGTCTGCACGCTCCTTGTGGGATCGACCCTGACTTAGCCGCTGTACTAAGTGGAGAAGGAAGGATTAATTTGACGCGTACAATGACGCACGATCAAATTTTGGCGCCGTTGCCGGGGAGCAACACAGATAAGTTTTAACTAGTTCAAGTTTTCTTTTACAGTAGTTAGTTATTTCTTTTTATTTTTCGTTGGTGTTTCTGCCAGTACGTAATCAACATCAGCCTGCGGAACCTTGAAACAGTTGCGCTGCGCAGATCATAGTTGCGCACCAACAGGGGCAACAACCTAGTTGTCTTTTAATTTCGTTTTCTTTAAGTTTAGAACAGGGCATGGAGAATAATAGTGTCATCGGCAATAACTTAGGGGACAGAACCCCAGAGGGACCTAACAATGCAAGGGCAGATAACCGCGCAGCTAGGTTCAGAGAAGAAGTACAGCGCGAAGTTGAAGCTCGGATGGCCGTTGATGCAGTGTATAATGCGCAACCCGCACAACAGATCGTGCGACGCAGAATAGTGGGCGAGATGTCGGCTCCAATCAGAGTCAACCAACCTTGGTGCATAGTACTTCCACCCGATGGGCATTTTGAACTACGGAGCTCATTCATTCATCATATGCCTAAGTTTCATGGGATGAACAATGGGAACCCGGTCAAGCATGTGCGTGAATTCCTATTATCTTCGAGAAAATGAAGACCGACGGGGAGAGTGAAGAAGCGCTGAAGCTGAAGGCGTTCCCTTTTTCATTGTGTGATACAGCCAGGCATGGCTGATGAGCTTACCAGCAGGATCTATTCGCACATGGGAGCAGCTCCAGAAGAAGGTTTTGGACAAGTTCTACCCCGCAGCTAAGATCGCGCTACTCAGGAGGGAATTGGCCGCGCCTAGGCAGGGCGTAGGAAAATCACTATCAGCTGGAAGCCAACTGCTACAATCATGGCCTGCCCCAAAATGTGCTGATAGAGAATTTCCTGAACGGGCTACAACCGATGGAACTTAGATTGTTGAATGCATGCGCAGGCGGTGACATACGCAACATGTACCCGGAGGATGTATAGCAGATGATAGAGGACTCTGCTGGACAGGTAAGGCATCAATTGACGCTCGAGAACAGTCGTGCGCGCGCTGTGCATCAGGTGGATTCCAGTGCTGAAATAAAGGAGATGAAAGCCATACTACAGAAGCTGATGAGTGCGCAAGGCACGCAACCAGTTGCGTCGAAGGCATGCGAGTTCTGTACGTCCACTGAGCACAAAACCGACGCATATCCCACACTTTTCGAGGAATCAGGAGATGTAAATGCTCTAGGAGGATGGGACAATAGAGGACCGCAGAGGCAGAATCAGCCGCGCTTTGGACTGGCCGCAAATGGATTCAGATGGAGGGAAGACAGCAATCTCCAAAGGCAGCCCGCGGAATATCGCACACCACAGCAGGCGCAGCAAGCATACAACCCACCGCACCGCCGCAATGACGCACCAGCACAGAATAACCAGCAACCGTGGCGCTCCTTAGAAGACATAGTGGGTCAGTTAGCAGACACTGTGCGCAAGAATGATGAAAAGTATAACAAGAGGTTCGAGTCAATTGAGAAGCAGTTGTCGCAGATTGCTACCACGGTTTATGAGCTGAAAAAGAGCGATGGCAACCTCCCTTCGCAAGTGATTCAAAACCCTAAGGGAGGAGTTAACGCCGTAACGCTGAGGACTGGGAGCACAGTTGGGACAGCTCCGACCGCGAAGGTGCCCGCGCAGCCAGTTGCGCAACCTCCAGAGCCAGCACAGCCGGATGCGCAACCGCCGCGCAAGCTACAAACCAACAGGGGGTGGCGCCAGGTATGATACAATCAGGAGAAAAGAGTACCAATCATACTAACGCACCTGCACCTTTTCCTGTGCAGGCACCTTTAGCAAGGAATGAGGCGCTAGACAAGGAGCTATATGAATTATTCAGTAAGGTGGAAATAAACATTACCCTGATTGAGGCAGTTCGGCAGATCCCCAGATACGCCAAGTTCTTGAAGGAGCTGTGCACAAACAAGAAGAGGAAAGGCGAGTGCGCACAAGTAATGCTTAACGCGCATGCATCAGCAATTGTGCAACACAAGGTACCACCTAAATGCCGGGATCCAGGTACGTTCACCATACCGTGCACCTTAGGTAAGACCACGGTAAGCAACTGCATGATTGATCTCGGTGCTTCTATAAATGTGCTTCCTTACTCCTTGTATGTTCATTGCACCTTGGTCCACTAAAGCCTGCAGGTCTCACCATCCAATTAGCAGATCGGTCGTGCAAACAACCGACGGGCATGATAGAGGACGTTCTCGTCCAAGTGGGACAGCTGGTGTTTCCAGCAGATTTCTACGTCTTGGAGATGGAAGGTGAGCCGAGCAAGGGAAGCGCACAAATCCTACTGGGCAGACAATTTCTAATGACAGCGCGCACAAAGATAGACGTGTGGAAAGGCACGCTCTCAATGGAGGTAGATGGCTAGGAGATTCACTTTAACATTTTTAAGAGGATGCAGCATCCTCATGAGGACGCCATAGTGCACGCGTTGGATAGTATGGACGACTTGGTTGCACACGCGCAGTGTGCATGCGCAATAGAGGAGCCTGCGCCACTGACACAGACAGAGATGGAGGCACATGATGATGAGCTGAGCAGCACAGAACCAGTGCCCAGGCAGGTATATGATCTGGTTAATGTTTGCGCTATTAATAAAATCCTGCCTTCTATTGAACAGGCACCCAAAGTTGAGCTGAAGCAATTGCCCGAGCACTTAAAGTACATCTTCCTGGGCAATGAGGACACCCTGCCTGTCATTATAAAGAAAGGATTAGAGGAGGATCAGGAGGCGCGATTACAGGAGGTGTTGTGCAAGAACCAGTGCTCTATAGGGTGGACATTAGCTGACCTGCGCGGAGTAAGCCCTGATGTCTGTATGCATAGAATTCTGCTGGAAAATGATGCCAAACCATCCAGGAAACCTCAGCGCAGACTAAATCCGATTCTAATGGAGGTAGTACAGCAGGAGATCCTGAAGCTGCTTGACGCAGGAGTAATATACCCGATCTCAGACAGTAAGTGGGTAAGTCCAGTGCACGTTGTGCCAAAGAAAGGAGGCATCACAAAAGAGGAAAATGCGCAAGGGGAGCTAGTTCCCAAGCGCATACAGACTTGATGGCGCATGTGCATTGACTACAGGAAGCTAAACGCAGTCACGCGTAAGGATCATTTTCCGCTACAGTTCATGGACCAGATGCTCGACCGTTTGGCAGGAAAACTGCACTTTTGCTTCCTGGACGGTTACTCAGGGTACAATCAGATCCCTATTGCTGCGGAGGATCAGGAGAAGACAACCTTTACCTTCTCATTCGGTACCTTTGCGTTCCGGCCCATGTCGTTTGGGCTGTGTAATGCGCCAGGTACTTCCAACGCTTAGTCATGAGCATTTTCTCTACTATGATTGGTTTATGTATAGAGGTGTTCATGGCTGACTTCACTGTGCATGGTGAGACTTTTGATGTATGTTTGGATAATCTTGATAGGGTCTTAGCGCGCTGCATTACCAAGAACCTAGTTCTCAATTATGAAAAATGCCACTTTATGGTATCACATGGAGTAGTACTAGGACATATTATCTCACATGAGGGCATTAAGGTTGATAAAGAAAAAATAGATCTTATTTCAAATCTGCCTTACTCCACTAATGTGCGCGACGTTAAGTCGTTTCTTGGGCATGCAGGGTTCTACAGGCGCTTTATAAAAGATTTTTCTAAAATATGTATTCCATTGTCTAACCTCCTTCAAAAGGATGTGTGCTTTGAGTTCACTGATGAGTGCAGAAATGCTTTTGATAAGTTGAAGGATGCGCTGACCAGTGCGCCAGTGATGCGCGCACCAGACTAGGAACTTACCCTTTGGGCTGGTGTGTGATGCAAGTGACTAAGCCGTAGGCCCAGTGTTGGGTCAGCGCGTGGATAAGAGGCCACACGCTATATATCATGCTTCGCGCACACTGGACACTGCGCAGAAGAATTACACCACGACTGAGAAAGAGCTTCTGGCAATTGTATTTGCGCTGGAGAAGTTCTGCGCATATGTTCTGGGTGCTAAAGTCATTGTCTACACTGACCACGCTGCTATCCGTTACCTGATGTCCAAGAAAGAGACTAAGCCGCGCTTGATGCGCTGGTTGCTTCTGCTCCAAGAGTTCGATTTAGAGATCAAGGATAAGAAGGGAACGGAAAACACTGTTGCTGATCACCTAAGCAGGATAGTAAAGGAAGAGGAGCCAGGGCAGATCACGGAGACATTCCCTGACGAGCACCTGATGGCACTGAACGGTAAGGTACCATGGTATGCGCATATTGCAAATTACCTGGTCACAGGTGCGTTCCCCCCTCATTTCACTAAAGTTCAATGCATGAGGTTAAAACATGAGTCTAAATATTACGTTTGGGATGATCCGTACATGCTTAGAATAGGCCCTGATCCGATCTTGAGGCGATGTGTGCCTGACCATGAGATGAGCTCTGTTTTGAGATTTTGTCATGCGCACGCGTGCGGAGGACACTTTGGTCCAAAGCGCACGAGCAGGAAAATCCTAGATTGCGGTTTTTATTGGCCGCACTTATTTCGTGACTCATATAACCACTGCAGGGCTTGTGACAGGTGTCAGCGCACAGGAAATATACCAGCGCGCAACGAGATGCCACAAACACGTATACTGGTAGACGAAGTGTTCGACTTGTGGGGGATTGACTTCATGGGGCCGTTTCCTCCATCTTGTGGATACGAGTACATACTAGTTGCGGTGCATTACGTCTCGAAGTGGGTCGAAGCTAAGGCCACGCACAAGGATGACGGTAAAACGGTTGTTGAGTTTTTAAGGACTAACATTTTATGCAGGTACGGAGTGCCTAAGGCAATAATCAGCGACCAGGGGACGCACTTCTACAACAGAATAGTGGCGCAAGTACTAAAGCATTATGGAGTGCGCCACAAGACGTCCACTGCATACCATCCTCAAACGAATGGCCAGGCCGAGGTTTCCAACAGAGAGATTAAGCGCATTCTGCAGAAAACCAGGACACTCCGGCGTCTTTCGCAAGGAAGTATGACGCCTTCTGGAGATTGGACATGTACGGCACCCCATGCATCAGCAGGGACTTCTTGCGCGAGGTGAACTTAGAAGACTTGGTCACGGAGAAGCTCGCGCAGGCCGGCTGGGAGGCGCTGATGGAAGTGGATAGCGTAGCCGACAAGGAGGACACTTGTGAGTTCCTAGCGTCCCTGCAGATCGCCGACTTCGAGATCCGTTGCCGACACCGAGGAGTGTGGGACGTTGCATCGGCCAAGAGGCTGAAGCGCACCCTGCGCTATGACAAGGTGCGCGAGCAGGACATGGATACGCACACCAACCAGGAAGCATGGCGCGAGATGGCGTCGGGCAAACCGTTTGCCGCTGGGCGCAGCAGAGGACATGAGCTGCGCGACCCTTGGATGTACTATCTGTGGCGCATGGTCGCGAACGCAGTCATCAGGCGCTACAACGGTGCGCCAAAGGTCAGCCTACTTGACATGGACGTGCTCAAGGGGTTGTATTACGGGAAGAAGGTGAGGTTTGTGTCAGATATGGTGGTGCACTGGGAGCGGCTCAGCACCAAGGGCCCGCTCACTTGCGGAGGTGTGATCACGCATTTGCTGCGTGGGCTGCACGGAGAGCCCGAGGTGCCCGAGCACACGGTTGTTCCAGCCGTCCCTCTAGACCGCGCACAGATGCTGCAGTACCGAGCGGTAACTGCCAAGGAAGATGGGTCACTGGAGTGGTGTTACCGGCTGCAGGCTGCTAGGGCACCAAGGCACGCAGCAATCAGAGGAGCGCCCGCAGAGAGTAGTGCGCAGCAAGAGGAAGCTGCTGATGAGGAGGAGATGGAGAATGTGGAGGCACCAGTCGTGCAACCAGCTAGGCGCATGAGGACACGCGCACAGACTGGAGCGCGCATGCGGGCAAGTGGGCCGCCAGGGGAAGTTGTGACGATTGACATCAAAGATTCTCCCCCGCGCGCACAGGCAAAGCGGCGCAGACAGGATGCTGAGGAGGCGCCAGCAGAGCAGCGCATGATGTTTAACGTCATGCGCGTGCTGGAGTACTTGGTGCCCGAGGGGGCCGATTTAAGCATCAGTCCACCATTTGGGTGGAAATTTGGAGATCCCATTCCCCCTCTTCTCAGTCTGCGCAGGCCACCTCCAGGGTCGCCCTTAGAGCAGCGCGAGCCAGCCAGTTCTCCCATGCAGTCACCAGTACAATCCTCAGTGCGCACACCAGTCATAGACCCGCTGCAAATGCCATCAGAGCCCCTTCCGCAACCCTCTGCACGGATGATCAGATCACCCTCTGAGGTCACCCCCATCAAGGAGTTAAGTTCAGATTCGATATGGGAAACTGACTCGGAGGAGGAGCCTGCAAACCAGCCCACAGCAGTTTCAACTGCGCAACCATCCTCCAGCTCTGAGTATGAGACAGAGTCCATGGACGATGAGGCACAAGGGTCTGCGCAAGACTCCAGCTCAGAGGATTTCTAGGGCTGCACAGAGGGCTAGGCGTAAATAATTTCGGGTTGTCCTTTTGCTTTTGAAAACTATCACTGGATGTTCTGTTCCTATTTTGTGTTGGATATTTTGTGAACTTCTGACCTTGTTTCTTTTGCTGCGTTGACTATGTTTTTCATTTTCATAATGCATTTTACTTTTAGTTTTTAGTTGTCCTAGTAGCATGCATGAGTGCACTCTCCGTTGTCATTGTAGTTTAGCTTAGTTAATGTAGTTAGAGGAAATAGTAGCGGTTGTGCGCTTGTGTGCGGATTGCGCACACCTTTCAACTTATTTTGCATTATTCATCCTACATGCGCTGCTATTAACCGTTTTAGTATAATTTTTTCGATATTTGTCTTTTTAGTTGGGATATACAGGGGATGTGGAGTTGACAGAAAAAGCTCTAGAGAGGCGGTTAGTCATTTTTGCTTCGAGAGTAAGGTACATGGGTAAAAGTTCTAGTGGAGGCTGGTGCTTCGCAACCTTCGGAACAATAGAGCGCGCTCAGCCACGCAGATGCCAAAGGCGAATACCCAAAGCGTGGCGAGGTGGGAAAACAGACCACCTTTCCTGTCGAAGTCGAGTGTAGGAAAGTGGGCGCGGGTGTAAACGCGTGCGCTGACCTGCGCAAGTAGACCAAGGAGGGAGAGCAGGGCGTTGTTCCATAGCTGCTATCCAAAGGCCGAGACTGGAACCGTTCTGGGAATATAAGAAAAGTGGACGAAGCCTTATAAAAGGAAAAATCAGTTGACGATATACGCAAGGAAAAGAAACCAGCATGCGCACACAACTCCATATTAGAGCATGCGCAAGTCCAAAAGTAAAAAAAACGTCAAGGACGAAAGGCTTGAGTTCCCAAGAAGCGCGTGAATGAATCACGCACCTGACGAAACCTGCGCGATTATCCATGTACCAGAAATCGGAGTAGGGACCGACAACCAGGAGCCTATGAAGAGCTATCTCCCAATCATCCAAAATAAATTGCATCCTGGCTGAGAAGTAATAAATTTCGAAATTATTATATTAAGATTGTTGAGGGTATGTGCGCGTAGGTGATAGAGCAACACAGGGTGAACCGATGTGTAGATCGCGCATGAGTGTAAGGTTGTGCGCTAGACTTCAGAGAGGTAATTGTATCTGTGCTTCAGTGCTTGTTCGGGACGAACAAGGGCAAGTGTGGGGGATTTGATAGAGCCTAGTTATATGCGCTATTTAGATCATAATACTGTGCTTGTTTGCATTATTTTGTGTACAAGATTACTGGTTTTCGGTATTTTTGTATTTCAGGATAAAACAGGTGCATAAGTCAGATGTGCGCTAACGAGCGCTTTTAAAGAGAGCAATGCACGACATGCGGAGCTAGCAGCGCAAAAGGAGATAGGAGATAGCTGATTCGGACTGCAGTGCGCGAACCAACTACGCAGAGCGAGTAGCGCAATCAACGTGCGCAGCGAGCCATTGACAGCGCGTCGTCGTGCGCCTCAAATTAGAATTTGTAACTCTTGTAACACACTAGCAAGCGGTAAGCAGGGTCGAACCCAAAGAGAGCAAATGAGTCAGAGTTCAATGAGAGTCACAGAAAAAGGAACGCAACTGAGGAAATCAATTCAAAGAAAATCAGTTCGGGGAATACAATGCAACTAGTTATCACCGATCGAATACATGAGTAAGCTAGTGAATTCTGCCTTAGTCCAACATTCCCGCTAAAGATATGTCGACAATCAAATTGTACCTATTCTTAACCGCTAGGCCTTCGAACAAGTTCAATAGTTACTCGACTAATACTACAAATTGGTTCTACCGCTAGGTTTTCCCCAACAATGCAATCAAGTCAAGCGTAACGCAATTGATATCAATCTAGCTCACCGCTAAGCTGCACTAAATTGTCAATCAAAGCATTCGATTTCATTCATACAAGGACAGCAATCCATAGCTCAAATCATGTACTCATTGACCTCAAACCATTGTTGCACTATAAGTCCCCAAACTGAAATATTGATTTAGCTACTCATAATATCCATGAATACAATAGAAACTAGGTTCATCACACTACAATACACAAACTGAGCTCAAAACAAGTCCGGCCGTGAACAGTAATTCCGGCCGTGAACAGTAACGGTGAATAGTGAAATGTGAACAGTAAAATGTGAATAGTAACCGCCGTGAATAGTAAACTCCGGCGACTTTTCCAGCAGCTTCGCTCCAGCTCCTCCACTGCCATGAACAGTGTCGTCCGTCAATAGTGCTGTCCAGAAATGTCCACTTGAAGAGAGATGATTCTTTTCCCAATTAGTCCATGTTTTAGGTTTAGGGTTTTTTGGTTGAACCACCTTGATTGAACCACATGTGCTTGAACCAAATCTGATTTCCACTTGAACCAGCAGAGTTGACTGCTGTTGACTTTTTTGGTCTTGGGTGAGTGCTTCAAATACGCGATAAAATCCGATGCGATCTTGAACACACCTGCGATACGAAAACACTACAAAAGAGTAATCGATTCACGCAAAATGTAATAAAACTATGGGAATAAATAACTCAATGGAGCGTATAAATACGCTCCATCAGCCATGCGCAGGATAGCAGAGTTTCTAAATTTTGATCATCATTATCTCTTAGATTTGGGAAGTAGCTAAGATTCTCTCGTGCCAAATCTAAGCATTCCTTGGGCTTCAAGGCCAATATATAAGAGGAGGAAAGCTAGGGTTTGGAAGAGATAGAGGACATATAGAGAGAGGGACACATAGCAGCAAAAACACACGAGCTACTGCCGCTGAGATTCTGCGCGAACCACTTGCGCCAGCCGAAACAGCAATCTGCAATTGCGCCAACCTGCTACTTTTCCTTGGCCGCTTTAGTTTTATTTATTATTTCTATGATGTTTGTTTCTAGCATGTCTAGCTAAACACTTTGTATCGGTTGGGCATGATTCTATGAAGTATTTCCTTTGAGACCTTTGTTTAACGCTTAGTTCATCTACTTATATTAATTCTATGCATATGGGTGATAATCAGTTGTGCGAATAAGAGAAGCCTTGAACCGCAATCTTATTCTAACTGCTCGTTATTGTAAGTTAAACTGGTTGATAACTTGACGGTGACAACTAGGAGTAACACACTAGGATAATCAGCTACTACTGTGATAGGATTCGTAGTTGCTTAGACTAGTTTCAGGAATTAATAGCTCATGGACTTTGATCGGAACATAAACGCACATTAGGAAGCCTTGATCGGACACTAACTTAAGTAGAACTGCACTATAGATGTTTAGAGTCGATGATAAGAGATACTTTCATAGAGGATTGTCTTTACCGATACTTTTCATAGTTATAGTACTTAATATCTACTGCCCGCGCACGTATCGTGCAATTCTGCTTTCACTACTGTTCATTCGCGCACCTGCGCAACCCAATCACTCACAACCCCCAATTTCGTAAGTTGTAGGTTGCTAGCTAAGACGAGTCTGCACGCTCCTTGTGGGATCGACCCTAACTTAGCCGCTGTACTAAGTGGAGAAGGAAGGATTAATTTGACGCGTACAACGACGCGCGATCAGTGACGATGATGAATAGTGACGGTGGTGATGAATACTGGTGGTGGTGATGAATAGTGGTGGTGGTGAATAGTAGTGATGATGAATAGTGGTGGTTGTGATGAATAGTGGCGATGATGAATAGTGGTGGTGGTGGTAATGAAAGACATGCATGAATGTACTTAACTTAACTTAAGTACTTGAAATTTAAGGTAAAAAGAACAGGGCCTAAATACTGAAAACTGTCCAAATCAATTTGAATTGCATGAAACTTGGTCAACCATATTTTTTTTGGGTCGGGTCAGTGATAGAGCCTACTTATACACATTATTTAGATTCTAACCCTATGCTTATTTGCATTATTTTGTGTACAAGATTACTGGTTTCCAGTGTTTTTGTATTTCAGGGCAAAACGAGGGCCTAAGTCGGATACGCGCTAACAGGCAGCGTTTAGGACGCGCATCACACAGCCTGCGGAGCTAGCGGCGCAAACAGAAGAATTGGCAGAGTCGACCATGGTGCGCTAACCGATCGCGCTAAGCAGTATGCGTGCGCCATGCGCAGATAGTGGTATTTCCAAATCTTGACACCACCAGATTTGGAAGTTGCCAAGGTTGGGCCTCTTGAGCAGTATATAAAGAAGAGGAAGTCTAGGGTTTGAGATCATCACAAGAGAGACCAGAGCTTCAGAGACACAAGATATCAGCGAGAGAGCGGCAGAACTGGAAAACACACGAGCTTGCTGAGAGGACCTGCGCTAGCCGACTGCGCCAGCCAAGAACTGCAACCTGCACGCATTGTTTGCTATTGTTTTCTTGGACACTTTAGACATTATTTACTGTTTTTATGATGTTTACTACTAGCATGTCTAGCTAAACGCTTAGTATCGGTTGGGCATGAATCTATGAGTATTTCCTTTGAGACTTGCGCTTAATGCATAGCTTATTTGCTTATATTAATTCTGTGCACATTGTTGGCAGCTAGTTGCATGAGTAGGGGAAGCCTTGAACCGAAATCTTACTCTTGTTACTTGTTGTTGTATGTTAAACTAGTTGAATAGCCTGACGGTGCCGACTAGGAGTAACGCGCTAGGATAATCAGTTGCTACTGTGACAGGATTCGCAGCTGCTTAGACTAGTTTTAGGAATTAATAGCTCATGAACTTTGATCGGAACATGCGCACATGTTAGGAAGCCTTGATCGGACACTAACATTAGCAAACCAAACTATAGACATTTAGAGTCGATGATAAGGAATACACTCATAGAGGATTGTCTGCGCCGATACTTCTCATAGTCATAGTACTTAGTCTCTACTGCCTGCGCACGTCTAGTGCAATTCCTGCGTTTACTACTGTTTACTCGCGCATCGCGCAACCCCAATCACTCACACCCCCAGTTTTCGTAAGTGCAGGATACTAGTTAAAGCTAATCTACTGCTTCCTTGTGGATTCGACCCCGACTTAACCGCTGTACTAAGTGGAAGAGGAAGGAATTAATTTGACGCGCACAACAACGCGTGCATCAAATTTTGGCGCCGTTGCCGAGGAAGCAACACAGATAAGCTTTAACCAGCTTAGGTTTTCTTTTAATAGTTAGTTATTTCTTTTTGCTTTATTTTCGTTGTTGTTTCTGACAGCGCGCAATCACCATTGGCCTGCGCAACCTTGAAACAGTTGCACTGTGCAGATTCTAGTTGCGCACTGACAGACGCAACAGCTTAGTTATCTTTTAATTTCGTTTTCTTTGAGATTTAGAACAGGTCATGGAGGATAACAGTGTCGTTGGGGACAACTTAGGGGACAGAACCCCAGAGGAAGCAAGAGCACATAACCGCGCAGCCCTGTTCAGAGAGGAAGTGCAGCGCGAGGTTGAAGCAAGGAGGGCCGCTGAAGTGTATCATGCGCCACCCGTGCAACCAAGGGCGGATGTAGTTAGTGGGCTGCCCGGGCAGAAATCCGGGCAGATTTTTTTTTTTTTATAATTCAAAATTAAAATATTAAAAAAACCTAAAACACCTGACATCTCAAATCTTCCAGCCTCATCGTCACTCCAGTCTCCAAACCGTAGCGTCGCACATCGCCTCCAGCCTCCACATTCCAGCCTCCACATCGCCTCCAGGCTCCAGCCTCTACATCACCACATCGCCTCCGCCTTCCACACTACAGACCGCAGTGTCGGCTGTCGCACATCGCACCGTTCCAGTGTTCCACCAAACAGGGCACCAGGCTCCAGCCAGTTGCGGGTCTCCGACCGTCATCTACTCTTCTCGGTCTTCCAATCTTCCATTCAGGTTCGATTAGGTCACATGGTAGGTGATTGTGGATATCAATATTTTGTAGTTGAAACTTGAAATTGAAGGATTAGGTTGTAAGGATTCGAATTTTTGAAATCATATATTGGATAATTTAGTTTTTTTGGCTGTGATTTGATGTTATAGTGTAATTTGACATTCTGGGGTTATAAAATTTGATAGCTAATTCACTAATTGGATTGAATGTTTCTGGCAATTCTGGATTGCAGTGCAATGTTTGGACTTTGGAGAGGGGATTTATGCAGTGGATGTTTCTGGAAATCATATTGAAATCATATGTTGCAGTGAATGTTTGGATAAAGGGATTTATGTTGTTTTAAATAGTTTGTGAATTGTGATCTGTTGTATTTGGGGTAGTTTAATCGTTATTTATACAGCTTGGATAAGGCACTGGATTGGGAGGTTTTTAATCGAAGTTTATAGGAAGGTCAGATTAAGTTTGTGTAGTTTTCATAATATTTACTTCATTTGATTAATTGAATACATGTTTATTTGTGCAGTTATTGATTGCATTTCTATTGTATTGAAAACAATGGCTGAAAATAGGAATCCCAAACGTTTGAAGACTTTATTATCATGGTGGAAAAAAGATGTCCCCTCAAGTGGTAATGACAGTGATCCTCGTGATATTGAGAATGAAAATAGAGTAGAAGTTCAAGATATTTTCGAAAAATCCGTTAATGAAGGGATTCCTGTGGAAGAAAATTTTGATATTAATTTACTTGAAAGAGACCCGGGCAAACGACGTGCTATATGCAAGTACCCTGTGAATGAGCGTGATAATGTTCGGAGAGCTTATGTAGTTTTAGGGCCTTATCAACCTCATTTAAGTAGTTATCCATCTACTTGGGATGGTGTTCAAAATCGAAGATTTAGTCACAAGTGGTTCAAAGAATGGTCTTGGCTTGAGTATTCTCCTGAGAAGGATAAAGCATATTGCTTTCCTTGTTTCTTATTTGATAGCAACTCATCCAGAGATTTATATTTTACTGACATCGGGTTTAATGGATGGAAGAATGCAATGTCCAAGAAGTCAGGCATCATAGCTCATGTGGGAGGGGTTAATTCTACACATAATTCTTCCGTGTACAAGTGGGAAAGTTTAAAAAATCCCTCCAAGCATATAGAGAGAGTAATGAGCACACTGTCTTCAAAAGAAGTAGCAGATAACCGACTTCGACTTGTTGCTACTATAGAGGCTGTAAAATTTTGGCACTACAAGGATGTTCTTTTAGAGGTCATGATGAATCGGTTGACTCTCTTAATGGTGGAAATTTTGATGCAGTTTTGGATCTATTTAAACGAATGAATGAGGATTATCACAAAGTCCTTGACAATGCTCCAAAAAATGCCAAATATACTTCTCCAACGATTCAAAAGCAAATTGCAAATATTCTCGGGAACAAAGTTAAAGCCAGAATTCGTGAGGAAATAGGTGAGTCTAAATTTTGCATTCTTGTAGATGAAGCTCTTGATGTGGCAAATAAAGAGCAAATGTCAGTCATCCTTCGCTTTGTGGATTGCAAAGGATTAATCAGAGAATGATTTTTTAAAGTGATTAGTGTTGTTGACACTTGTTCTCAAACTTTGAAGGATGAGATATCTAGGATCCTCACTCAATATGATCTTAAAGAAGAAAATATACGTGGCCAAGGCTATGACGGTGCAAGCAACATGCGTGGGCAGTTTAATGGCTTGCAGGCGTTGTTTCTAAGGGAGTGTCCATATGCTTATTATGTTCATTGCTTCGCACACCGCCTACAACTGACTTTAAATGCTGCAGCTAAAGGAGTTTCTAATGTGTGGCAATTCTTTTCCACTTTGAATATGATTGTGAACTTTGTTGATTCATCCGCAAAAAGACATTCGATGTTAAAATTATGCAAAGAAGCGGAAATTCTAGATTTAGTGGCAGCCGGTACACTTGTGACGGGTTCGGGTATGAATCAAGCTTGTACTTTACAAAGAACTGGGGCTACTCGTTAGGGTTCACACCTTCGGTCTATTTCAAGTTTGATTAATTTGTATGGAGCTACCCGAGCAAATATTGATGATTTATACAAGAATGGAGTAGATAAAGTTCGAGGAGAAGCATATGGAATTGGTAAAGCTATGAAAAAGTTTGATTTTGTCTACTGTTTGATATTGATGCATGACGTCATGAAGATTACGGAGTTTCTTTCTCAAGCTTTTCAAAAGAAAGACATAGACATTTTGAATGCTGTGGAATTTCTTTCAATAACAAAAGAAAAACTTCAAGTTATGAGAAATGATGGATGGGACAATTTTATTATGAAGGTTGAAGCATTTTGTTATGAGCATGCTACTATTACGCCGGATATGTCTGCTTCTTATAAGAAAGGCGTTAGGGATGATGAAATGAACATAACAAATGGCTTCTATTATCGGGTCAACATATTTTATGCTGTTATTGACTATCAGTTGACGGAGCTTGATACTAGATTTGCGGATAGTTCCATGGAGCTTCTTGTTCTTAGTGCATCACTTCATCCACGCAATGATTTTCAAGCATTTAGAGCAGAAGATGTATGTAAACTTGCTTCGAAGTTTTATCCTTCAGATTTTTCAACATATGATATGGCTGCTCTTGATATGGAGTGTGAATTCTTTCTAGCAGGGATTCATAAGGATTCAAAATTTACAAATATGGCTTCTATATCGGATTTGTGTCAGCGGTTGGTTGAATCAGGAAAGTCGACATTTTATCCTATGATCTACAGATTGATCTGTCTTATTCTAACTCTTCCAGTATCTACAGCAACAACAGAAAGAGCATTTTCATCTATGAATATTATTAAGAATAAACTCAGAAATAAGATGAATGATGAGTTTCTTGATGATCTCATGGTCATTTATGTTGAAAGGAGTTTTGCAGATTGTATTAGTAATGATGATGTAATTACTGAGTTTGAGATGAGCGGATCTCGTAGGGTGAAATTTAGTTAGTTGTGTATTTTGTGTAATTTTAGATGATTCTGATTTTTGTCCCCATGTAATACATTTTGTATTTTGCATTAATGAAACAAATGTGGACACGAATTTTAGCAAATTTTTTTTTAGCCCTACGAGATTTGAATTCCTGGCTTCGCCCCTGCGTGCAACAGGCCGCGCGACGCAGAACAGTGCGCGAGATGTCAGCCCCACTCATAGTTAACCAGCCATGGTGCATCGTGCTTCCACCAGACGGTCATTTTGAGCTAAGGAGCTCGCTCATCTATCACATGCCCAAGTTCCACGGGATGAACAACGAAAATCCAGTCAAGCATGTGCGAGAGTTCCTAGCCATTTGCGAGAACATGAACGCCGAAGGGGAGAGCGATGAAGCGCTGAAGATGAAAGCATTCCCATTTTCACTGTGTGACACGGCCAGGCATTGGCTAATGAACTTACCAGCAGGATCAATTCACACATGGGAGCAGCTGTAGAAGACGTTCCTGGACAAATTTTATTCCGCAGCAAAGATCGCGCTACTCAGGAGGGAGCTGGCCGCACCTAGGCAGAGCGCAGGAGAGTCGCTGTCAGAGTATTACGAGCGTTTCAGGGAGCTAGAGGCCAACTGCTACAATCACGGCCTGCCCCAGAATGTGCTGATAGAGAATTTCCTGAATGGGCTGCTGCCCATGGAGGTGAGATTATTGAACGCATGCGCAGGAGGCGACATTTGCAACATGTACCCAGAAGACGCGTGGCAGCTGATAGAAGACTCTGCTGGACAGGTAAGACATCAGCTAACACTTGAAAATAGTCGTGCTCATTCTGTGCATCAGGTAGAAACAAGCGCTGAGATCAAGGAAATGAAGGCCATGCTGCAAAAGTTGATGAGTGCGCAAAGCGCACAACCAGTTGCGCCAAAGGTATGCGAATTCTGCAATTCCACCGAGCACAAAACCGATGCATGTCCCACGCTGTTTGAGGAATCTGGAAATGTCAATGCTCTTGGAGGATGGGATAACAGAGGGCCACAGAGACAGAATCAGCCGCGCTTTGGACTGGCCGCAAATGGGTTCAGATGGAAGGAGGAAAACAATTTCCAGAGGCAGTCCGCGGATCAGCACGCGCCACAGCAGACGCAACAAGCTGCACCCTACAATCCACCGCATCGCCGCACTGACGCACCAGCGCATAACAACCAGCAACCGAGGCGATCTTTGTAAGATATCGTGGGGCAGCTAGCAGACACAGTGCGCAAAGATGACGAGAAGTATGACAAGCGGTTCGAATCCATTGAAAAGCAGCTATCACAGATCGCTACCACGGTGTATGAGCTAAAGAAGAGCGATGGCAACCTGCCTTCGCAAGTGATTCAGAACCCCAAGGGAGGAGTCAATGCAGTGACCCTGAGGACTGGGCGGACGATAGGAACAGAGCAGACCACGCAGGCGCCCGCACAACCAGTTGCGCAAGTCCCGGATCCAGCGGAGCGGAATGCGCAACCGGAGCAAGACGCGCAACCAGAAGTGCCAGCCACAAGCCAGCAGGGCGAAGCGCCAGGTATCACACAATTAAAAGACAATGGCAAGAATCGTACTACCATACCTGCACCTTTCCCTGTGCAGGCACCATCGGCTAGGAAGGAAGCGCTCGACAAGGAGCTCTACGAGTTATTCAGTAAGGTGGAAATAAACATTCCCCTTATTGAAGCAGTTCGGCAAATCCCTAGGTACGCCAAATTTCTAAAGGAGCTGTGCACGAACAAGCGAAGGAAAGGCGAGTGCGCACAGGTAATGCTAAATGCGCAGGCCTCAGCCATCGTGCAACATAAGGGACCACCTAAGTTCTGAGACCCAGGTACATTTACCATCCCTTGCACTTTAGGTAATACCACGGTGAGCAATTGCATGATTGATTTAGGCGCATCCATAAATTTGCTACCCTATTCCCTATATGCGACATTGCGCCTTGGACCACTAAAGCCTGCAGGTCTCACCATTCAGCTAGCAGATCGGTCGTGCAAACAACCTGCGGGCATGATAGAGGATGTTCTTGTGCGAGTAGGAGAGCTGGTGTTCCCAGCAGATTTCTATGTGCTAGAAATGGAGGGTGAATCGAGCACCAGCAGTGCGCAGATCCTACTAGGCAGACCATTTCTGATGACCGCGCGCACAAAGATAGACGTATGGAGGGGCACGCTCTCCATGGAGGTTGATGGCGAAGAAATCCATTTCAACATATTTAAGGGGATGCCGCACCCTCATGAAGACGCCACAGTGCACGCGATGGACAGCATAGATGACTTGGTCGCAGATGTGCAATCCGCAAGCGCAGAAAACGGACCTGAGACACTGGCACAAGCAGAGTTGGAGGAGCAGGAAGAGGAGCTGAGCAGTGCTGAACCAGAACTCAAACAGGTACATGATATAGTTCATATTTGCACTGCTAATAAAATCTTGCCCTCTATTGAACAGGCACCCAAGATCGAGCTGAAGCAACTTCCAGAGCACCTCAAATACATTTTCTTAGGAAACGAAGACACCCTGCCAGTGATTATAAAGAAAGGAACCAGCGCGCTATAGGATGGACACTTGCTGATCTGCGTGGAGTGAGCCCAGACGTGTGCATGCATAGAATTCTATTGGAAGATGGTGCCAAACCATCCAGGGAGGCTCAGCGCAGATTAAACCCGAATATGATGGAGGTAGTGCAGAAGGAGATCCTAAAGTTGCTTGACGCAGGAGTCATTTACCCCATTTCGGACAGCAAATGGGTAAGTCCAGTGCACGTTGTGCCAAAGAAGGGAGGAATCACAGTGGAAGAGAATGCGCAGGGCGAGCTAGTTCCCAAGCGCATTCAGACTGGATGGCGCATGTGCATCGACTACAGGAAGCTTAACGCAGTCACACGCAAGGACCATTTCCCGCTACCCTTCATGGACCAAATGCTGGACAGATTAGCAGGGAAGCCCTACTTTTGCTTCTTGGACGGATATTCAGGGTACAATCAGATGCCCATAGCTGCGGAAGATCAAGAGAAGACCACATTTACCTGCCCGTTCGGTACGTTTGCGTTTCGGCGCATGTCATTTGGGCTGTGTAACGCGCCAGGTACGTTCCAACGTCTAGTCATGAGCATTTTTTCTGATATGATTGGTATATGCATAGAAGTGTTCACGGATGATTTTACTGTATATGGAGGTACCTTTGATGCATGCTTAACTCATCTTGATAAGGTCTTAACGCGCTGCATTTCTAAGAACCTAGTGCTCAATTATGAAAAATGTCATTTCATGGTATCGCATGGTGTAGTACTAGGACATATCATCTCAGAGGAGGGGATCAAGGTAGATAAAGCTAAAATTGATCTTATTTCCAATCTACCTTATGCCACTAGCGTGCGCGATGTGAAATCATTCCTTGGGCATGCCGGGTTTTACAGGCGCTTCATAAAAGATTTCTCTAAGATTTGTATAGCCCTGTCTAACCTCTTGCAAAAGGATGTGTGTTTCGAATTTACTGATGAGTGTAGGGCCGCATTTGACAAGCTAAAGGAGGCGCTGACCAGTGCGCCAGTGATGCACGCACCAGACTGGAACCTGCCATTTGAACTGATGTGCGACTCAAGCGATTATGCAGTAGGTGCAGTCCTGGGGCAGCGAGTGGACAAGAAGCCGCACGCCATTTATTATGCATCGCGCACACTGGACGCTGCGCAGAGGAACTACACCACCACGGAGAAGGAGCTTCTGGCAATTGTGTTTGCGCTGGAGAAGTTCCGTGCATATGTTCTAGGCGCTAGGGTCATCATATACACAGACCACGCAGCCATCCGCTACCTAATGTCCAAGAAGGAAACTAAGCCGCGCCTGATGCGCTGGGTGCTCCTACTTCAGGAATTTGACTTGGAGATCAAAGATAAGAAGGGTACGGAGAACACAGTCGCAGACCACCTGAGCAGGATCGTGAAAGAGGAGGAGCCAGGGCAGATCACGGAGACATTTCCTGACGACCATCTGATGGTGCTAATAGGTAAGGTACCATGGTATGCTGATAGAGCCTAGTTATACACATTATTTAGATCATAACCCTATGCTTGTTTGCAATATTTCATGAGCAAGATTACTCGTTTCCAATGTTTTTGTGTATCAGGTCAAAACGAGTCCTTGAGTCGGATACGCGCTAACAGGCAGCGTTCTAGGAGTGAAAGATTAGCCTGCGGAGCTAGCGGCGCAAACAGAAGAAGAAATGGCGAAAGACAGCAGAGGTGCGCTACCCGATTGCGCCAATCAATGCCGTGCGCCAGGCGCAAAGTCCCAGTGACCAGATTTGGAAGTTGCCAAAAGATGAACTTCCTGGGCACTATTTAAACAAAGAAAGTCTAGGGTTTCAGGAGATCGGAACATCATCACTCAGTGGCATTCCAGAGGCACTGCGCGGCAGAACTGGAAAACACACGGACCTGTCAAGGAGAGTTGCGCCAGCCGACTGCGCCAGCCAAGAGAAGACACTGCACGCACTATTTGCTACCGTTTTCTCTGATACAGTAGTTGTTATTTACTATTTTATGATGTTTACCACTAGCATGTCTAGCTAAACACTTAGTGTTGGTCGGGCATGAATCTATGATGTATTACCTTTGAGACTTGAGCTTAATGCGTAGTTTACTTATTTGTATTAATCCTGCGCATACTGAGACAGTTAGTTGCATAAGTAGGGGAAGCCTTGAACCGCAATCCTATTTGTGTTGCTTGCTTGTCCTATGTTAAACTAGTTGCATGAGTAGGGGAAGCCTTGAACCGCAAACTTATCGTGACAACTAGGAGTAACGAGTTAGGGTAAGCAGTTGCTACTGTGACAGGATTCGCAGCTGTTTAGTCTAGTTCTAGGATTAATAGCACATGAACTTTGAACGGAACATGCGCGTGTGTTAGGAAGCCTTTACCGGACACTAACCCAAGTAAGACACAAACTATAGACATTTAGAGTCGATGATAAGGAATGCATTCATAGAGGATTGTCTGCCCAGCACTTCTCATAAAAATAGTATCTCATCTATACTGCTTGCGCACGTCTAGTGCAATTTCCTGCGTTACGATATTCACTGCTACTCGCGCATCGCGCAAAACCCCCAATCACTCACGCAACCCCCGTTTTCTTAAGTGTAGGTTACTGGCTAAAACTCACTGCTTGCTCCCTGTGGAGATCGACCCTTACTTAACCGCTGTACTAGTGGGAGAGGAAGGATTATATTTGACGCGCACGACGACGCGCGATCAAATTTTGGCGCCGTTGCCGGGGAGCAACACAGCTAAGTTTTAGCTAGCTTACATTTCTCATTTTAGTAACAAGTTATTTCATTTTGTTTTGTTTTCTCGTTGTTGTTTCTGACAGCGCACAATCACATCAGCCTGCGCAACCTTGAAACAGTTGCGCTGCGCAGATTCTAGTTGCGCACTGACAGACGCAACAACTTCGTTGCCATTTAATTTCGTTTCTTGAGTTTGGATCAGGACATGGAGGATAACAGTGTGGTTGGAGATAACCTGGGAGACAGAACCCCAGAGGAAGCAAGCGCACATAACCGCGCAGCCCTATTCAGAGAGGAAGTGCAGTGTGAGGTCGACGCACGGACGGCCGCTGAACCATACATTGCGCCACCCGTTCGTCCAGTCGCGAGGCGCAGGACAGTGCGCGAAATGTCAGCCCCACTCACTGTTAACCAGCCATGGTGCATAGTGCTTCCGCCCGACGGACAGTTTGAACTGAGGAGCTCACTCATTCATCACATGCCCAAGTTTCACGGAATGAACAACGAAAATCCAGTCAAGCATGTGCGGGAGTTCCTAATCATTTGCGAGAACATGAAGACCTTGGGGGAGAACGATGAAGCGCTGAAGATGAAGGCGTTCCCATTTTCATTGAGCGATGCAGCCAAACACTGGCTGATGAGCCTACCCGCAGGATCAATCCACACATGGGAGCAGCTGCAGAAGAAATTCTTAGACAAATTTTATCCAGCAGCGAAGATTGCGCTGCTCAGAAGGGAATTGGCCGCGCCAAGGCAAGGCGCAGGGGAGTCTCTGTCAGAATACTACGAGCGTTTCAGGGAGCTAGAAGCCAACTGCTACAATCACGGGCTTCCCCAGAATGTGCTGATAGAGAACTTTCTGAATGGACTGCTGCCCATGGAGCTGCGACTACTGAATGCATGCGCAGGAGGGGACATTTGCAACATGTACCCGGAGGATGCATGGCAGCTGATAGAAGATTCTGCTGGGCAGGTAAGACATCAATTGACACTTGAAAGTAGTCGTAATCGTTCTGTGCATCAGGTAGAGGCAAGCGCTGAGATCAAAGAAATGAAGGCCATGCTACAGAAGCTGATGAGTGCGCAGAGCGCACAACCAGTTGCGCCAAAGGTATGTGAATTCTGCAGGTCCACTGAGCACAAGACAGACGAATGCCCAACACTTTTTGAAGAAACTGGAGATGTAAATGCCCTTGGAGGATGGGACAACAGAGGACCGCAGAGGCAGAATCAGCCGCGCTTTGGGCTTGCTGCAAATGGATTCAGATGGAGAGAAGAGAACAATTTCCAGAGGCAGCCCACTGATCAGCGCGCGCCACAGCAGACGCAACAAGCTGCACCCTACAATCCACCGCATCGCCGCACAGACGCACCAGCGCAGAACAATCAGCAACCAAAGCGATCCTTGGAAGATATCATGGGGCAGCTAGCAGACACAGTGCGCAAGAATGACGAAAAGTATGACAAGAGGTTCGAATCCATAGAAAAGCATCTATCACAAATTGCAACCACGGTGTATGAGCTGAAAAAGAGCGATGGCAACCTGCCTTCGCAAGTGATTCAGAACCCTAAGGGAGGAGTTAATGCAGTAACACTGAGGACTGGGCGCACAGTGGGAACAGAGCAGACCGCGCAGGCGCCCGCGCAACCAGTTGCGCAAGTCCCAGATCCAGCAGCTCAGAGTGCGCAACCAGAGCCAGAGGCGCAATCAGAAGCGCCAACCACGAACCAGCAGGGCAAAGCGCCAGGTATGTCTCACTTGACAAACAAGGACAAAAATTGTACTAACATACCTGCTCCTTTCCCTGTGCAGGCACCACTGGCGAGAAAAGAAGCACTGGACAAGGAACTATATGAGCTGTTCAGCAAGGTGGAAATCAACATACCTCTCATAGAAGCTATTCGACAGATTCCCAGGTATGCGAAGTTTTTAAAAGAGCTGTGCACAAATAAAAGGAGGACAGGCGAATACGCACAGGTAATGCTAAATGCGCAGGCCTCAGCAATCGTGCAACAAAAGGTACCACCTAAGTGCCGAGATCCAGGTACATTCACTATCCCTTGCACCTTAGGTAAAACCACGGTAAGCAATTGCATGATCGATTTAGGCGCATCAATCAATTTATTACCATATTCTCTCTATGCGACCTTGCGCCTTGGACCACTAAAACCTGCAGGTCTCACAATTCAGCTAGCAGATAGATCGTGCAAACAACCTGCAGGCATGATAGAAGATGTCCTAGTTCGAGTGGGAGAGCTGGTGTTCCCAGCAGACTTTTATGTGCTCGAAATGGAGGGTGAATCAAGCGCCAGCGGTGCGCAGATCCTCCTAGGCAGACCGTTTCTGATGACTGCGCGCACGAAGATAGACGTGTGGAGGGGCACGCTCTCCATGGAGGTAGATGGCGAAGAAATCCATTTCAACATCTTCGAAGGGATGCAGCACCCACATGAGGACGCTACCGTGCACGCAATGGACAGCTTTGACGATTTAGTCACAGAAGCGCAGTGTGCGAGCGCAACCATAGGACCAGAGCTACTTACACAGGCAGAGCTAGAGGAGCAAGAGGAGGAGCTAAACAGTGCTGAACCAGCACCCACACAGGCACTAGATATAGTTCATATTTGCACCGCTAACAAAATCTTGCCCTCTATTGAACAGGCACCCAAGATCGAACTGAAGCAACTCCCGGAGCACCTCAAGTACATTTTCTTGGGAGATGAGGACACCCTGCCAGTGATCATCAAGAAGGGATTGGAAAAAGAGCAGGAGGCGCGCTTACAACAGGTGCTGCGCAGGAACCAGCGCGCTACTGGATGGACTCTTGCTGATCTGCGCGGAGTGAGCCCAGACGTGTGCATGCACCGAATTCTGTTGGAAGATGGTGCCAAACCATCCAGGGAGGCTCAGCGCAGGTTAAACCCAAATATGATGGAGGTAGTGCAAAAGGAAGTCCTGAAGTTGCTTGACGCAGGGGTCATATACCCAATCTCAGACAGCAAATGGGTCAACCCGGTGCACGTTGTGCCAAAGAAAAGAGGAATCACGGTGGAGGAGAATGCGCAGGGCGAGCTAGTTCCCAAGCGCATACAAACTGGCTGGCGCATGTGCATCGACTACAGGAAGCTGAACGCTGTAACGCGCAAGGACCACTTCCCGCTACCTTTCATGGACCAGATGCTGAATCGCTTGGCAGGTAAGCCTTACTTTTGTTTTTTGGACGGATATTCAGGTTACAATCAGATACCCATAGCTGCGGAGGATCAAGAGAAGACCACGTTCACATGCCCCTTCGGAACATTTGCGTTTCGGCGTATGTCTTTTGGGCTGTGCAACGCGCCAGGTACGTTCCAACGCCTCGTCATGAGCATTTTCTCTGATATGATTGGTATATGCATAGAAGTGTTCATGGATGATTTCACTGTATATGGGAGTACCTTTGATGCATGCTTAACACATCTAGATAAAGTCTTAGCGCGCTGCATCTCTAAGAACTTAGTGCTAAATTACGAAAAATGTCATTTCATGGTAACGCACGGAGTAGTACTAGGTCATATCATTTCAGAGGAGGGTATTAAGGTAGACAAAGCTAAGGTAGATATTATTTCTAATCTACCTTACGCCACCAACGTGCGCGACGTGAAATCGTTCTTAGGGCATGCTGGGTTTTACAGGCGTTTTATTAAGGATTTCTCTAAAATTTGCATACCCCTGTCTAACCTGTTGCAAAAAGACGTGTGCTTCGATTTTACTGATGAGTGCAGGGCGGCGTTCGATAAGCTGAAAGAAGCGCTGACCAGTGCGCCAGTGATGCGCGCACCAGACTGGAACCTGCCATTCGAGCTGATGTGTGACGCAAGTGACTACGCAGTAGGAGCAGTCTTGGGGCAGCGCGAGGACAAGAAGCCGCATGCCATCTACTATGCATCGCGCACACTGGACTCCGCGCAGAAGAACTACACCACCACGGAGAAGGAGCTTCTGGCAATTGTATTTGCGCTGGAGAAGTTCCGAGCATATGTTCTAGGCGCCAGAGTCATCATCTACACGGACCACGCAGCTATCCGCTACCTCATGTCCAAAAAAGAGACCAAGCCGCGCCTGATGCGCTAGGTACTTCTGCTTCAGGAATTCGACTTAGAGATCAAAAATAAGAAGGGCACGGAAAATACCGTCACTGATCACCTGAGCAGGATCGTAAAGGACGAGGAGCCAGGGCAGATCAAGGAGACATTCCCTGACGAGCATCTGATGGCGCTAACAGGTAAGGTACCATGGTATGCGCATATCGCAAATTACCTGGTCACAGGTGCGTTCCCTCCTCATTTCAATAAAACTCAGTGCATGCGATTGAAACATGAGTCCAAGCATTACCTTTGGGATGATCCTTACATGCTTAGAATAGGTCCAGATCGGATATTAAGACGTTGCGTGCCTGACCATGAGATTAACTCTGTGTTGATGTTTTGTCATGCGCACGCCTGTGGAGGACATTTCGGTCCCAAGCGCACGAGCAGGAAGATCTTGGACTGCGGATTCTACTGGCCGCACCTATTCAGAGATGCCTATGACCACTGGAGGAATCTCCGCGCGCAACGAGATGCCGCAGACCCCGATTTTGGTGGATGAAGTGTTCGATGTTTGGGGAATCGACTTCATGGGTCCATTTCCCCCATCTGCCGGCTACGAGTACATACTGGTGGCCGTGGATTACGTATCCAAATGGGTCGAAGCTAAGGCCACGCGCAAGGATGATGGTAAGACTGTCGCTGATTTTCTCAGAACTAACATATTTTGCAGGTACGGAGTGCCTAAGGCAGTTATCAGCGACCAGGGGACGCACTTCTGCAACAGGGTTGTGGCGCAAGTTTTCAAGCACTATGGGGTGCGCCACAAGACGTCCACCGCTTACCATCCGCAGACAAATGGACAGGAAGAAGTTTCTAACAGAGAGATCAAGCGCATCTTGGAAAAGACTGTGAGGCCGTCGCGCAAGGATTGGAGCCAGCGCCTGGATGATGCGCTATGGGCATACCGCACTGCACACAAAACGCCCATTGGAACCTCACCATTCCGGCTGGTCTATGGGAAGGCATGCCACCTGCCAGTAGAGCTCGAGCACAAGGCATATTGGGCCTTACGTATTTGCAACTTGAACTTGGATGAGGCAGGAAAAGAACGCGCATTTGAGCTGAGCGAACAAGAAAAACTGCGCCTGGACGCCTATGAGGGACTGCGCGATTACAAAGCGCGCACCAAGGCGTTTCATGACAAGCATATCCTCCGGCGCACATTTGAACCAGGCGTTCAGGTATTATTATTTTCATCACGCCTGAAGCTCATGCCTGGGAAGTTGCGCAGCAAGTGGACGGGACCATACACCGTCACCAAGGTTTTCCCCTACGGCACAATTGAATTAGAAGACGGGCACCAGCATCGTTTTCAGGTTAACGGGCAGAGAGTCAAACGGTACTTGGGCGAACCTTGGGATGGCGCAGCACGCAACATTGACTTGGCCGAGCCAGAGATAGTGGACGCGCAAGCTGCTGCGCCAGACGCACCACCAGATGCTTCAGAGGGAGAACTAGCACCCATCGCCTATATCTCCTCTTCCTCTGCATCTACCCTCATTACGAATAATGTATCACATGCTGACCTTCCCTTTTATCCTTTGCGCAGGACCAATGAGATCGTAACACAAGCACTGGCGCAAGGACACTCAGGAGCAAGAGTGGGGGAGGTCGCTGGCACACTTTCACGCAAGTAACGAGGTACAGTCGAGCCAACGACGTTAAACAAAGGCACTTGTCGGGAGGTAACCCGACACGTTTTTACTTTTACACGTTTTTTTTCTTATATTCGTTCTTTTTGCATTGCATGCATGTGCGCTCTCCATGCGCTTGAGCTTGAGTCGTGGGGACACGTCTCTGTTCAAGTGTGGGGGGGGGGGGGGGGGGGCGTTACTCTTACATTTCATGTTTTGAGCATTTTTAGTATAGCTTAGTTTAAGTTGAAGAGAATTAGTAGCAGTAGTGCGCTAAGGTGCAGGATGCGCATGCGCTCCAGCTTGTTTTGCGCTATCCGTATTGCGTGCGCCGTTCTCTACTGTTTTAGCATAATTTTTTCGTTTTTTTCTGCTCCTGTTAGTTGGGATATACAGGGGATGTGGAGTTGATAGAAATGCTCCAGAGAGGCGGTTAGTCGCTTGTGCTTCGAAGGCGAGGTATATGGTCGAGTGCGCTAGTGGAGGCCGGTACTTCGCAACCTTCGGAACAAAAGAGCCCGCTCAGTCACACAGATGCCAAAGGCGAAATACCCAAAGCGTGGCGAGGTGGGAAAACAAACCACCTTCTCTCTGGAAGCCGAGCTAAGGAAAGCGGGCGCGGTTGCAAACGCGTGCGCCGACCGGCGCAGACAGACCAAGGAGGGAGAGCGGAACGAGTTCCATAGCTGCTATCCGAAGGCTGAGATTGGAACTGTTCTGGGAATGAAACAAATTGGAAAGGAAGCTGTACAAAAGAAAAAATACCAGCAGAAGCAGATGATTTGCGTTACAAAGAATCAGCATGCGCACTACTTAGTACCTGCGTGCGCAAGACCACAAGGATATCATCAAAGGCTCAGGTTCCCAGGAAGTGTGCGAACGAATCACGCACTGGAAGAAGCTCGCGCAAGAAACCATATACCTATCTTCGGAGCGGGAGCTGACAACCAGGAGCCTAAGAAGAGCTATCTCCCAGTCATCCAAAGATCTTCATCCCGGCTGAGAGGTATGAAATTTCGGGATTATTATATTAGAACTATTGAGTGCAGTTGTGCGCAGGTGATAGAGCAGCACAAGTTGAGCAACTGTGCATTTTGCGCTAGAATGCAAGGCTGTGCGCTAGTCTCCAGAAAAGGTAATTGTATCCGCGTTTCAGTACTTGTTCGGGACGAACAAGGGGCAAGTGTGGGGGGTTTGATAGAGCCTAGTTATACACATTATTTAGATCATAACCCTATGCTTGTTTGCAATATTTCATGAGCAAGATTACTCGTTTCCAATGTTTTTGTGTATCAGGTCAAAACGAGTCCTTGAGTCGGATACGCGCTAACAGGCAGCGTTCTAGGAGTGAAAGATCAGCCTGCGGAGCTAGCGGCGCAAACAGAAGAAGAAATGGCGAAAGACAGCAGAGGTGCGCTACCCGATTGCGCCAATCAATGCCGTGCGCCAGGCGCAAAGTCCCAGTGACCAGATTTGGAAGTTGCCAAAAGATGAACTTCCTGGGCACTATTTAAACAAAGAAAGTCTAGGGTTTCAGGAGATCGGAACATCATCACTCAGTGGCATTCCAGAGGCACTGCGCGGCAGAACTGGAAAACACACGGACCTGTCAAGGAGAGTTGCGCCAGCCGACTGCGCCAGCCAAGAGAAGACACTGCACGCACTATTTGCTACCGTTTTCTCTGATACAGTAGTTGTTATTTACTATTTTATGATGTTTACCACTAGCATGTCTAGCTAAACACTTAGTGTTGGTCGGGCATGAATCTATGATGTATTACCTTTGAGACTTGAGCTTAATGCGTAGTTTACTTATTTGTATTAATCCTGCGCATACTGAGACAGTTAGTTGCATAAGTAGGGGAAGCCTTGAACCGCAATCCTATTTGTGTTGCTTGCTTGTCCTATGTTAAACTAGTTGCATGAGTAGGGGAAGCCTTGAACCGCAAACTTATCGTGACAACTAGGAGTAACGAGTTAGGGTAAGCAGTTGCTACTGTGACAGGATTCGCAGCTGTTTAGTCTAGTTCTAGGATTAATAGCACATGAACTTTGAACGGAACATGCGCGTGTGTTAGGAAGCCTTTACCGGACACTAACCCAAGTAAGACACAAACTATAGACATTTAGAGTCGATGATAAGGAATGCATTCATAGAGGATTGTCTGTCCAGCACTTCTCATAAAAATAGTATCTCATCTATACTGCTTGCGCACGTCTAGTGCAATTTCCTGCGTTACGATATTCACTGCTACTCGCGCATCGCGCAAAACCCCCAATCACTCACGCAACCCCCGTTTTCTTAAGTGTAGGTTACTGGCTAAAACTCACTGCTTGCTCCCTGTGGAGATCGACCCTTACTTAACCGCTGTACTAGTGGGAGAGGAAGGATTATATTTGACGTGCACGACGACGCGCGATCATATGCGCACATTGCGAATTACCTGGTCACAGGTACGTTTCCTCCGCATTTCAATAAAACCCAGTGCATGAGATTGAAACATGAGTCCAAGCATTACCTTTGGGATGATCCATATATGCTCAGAATAGGGCTTGATCAGATTTTAAGGCGCTGCGTGCCCGACCATGAATTTAACTCAGTTTTGATGTTTTGTCATGCGCACGCATGCGGAGGACACTTCGGTCCAAAGCGCACCAACCGAAAGATCCTGGACTACGGATTTTATTGGCCGCACCTGTTTAGAGACGCATATGAATACTGCAAGAACTGTGACAGGTGCCAGCGCACAGGGAACATATCAACGCACAACGAGATGCCGCAGACGCCGATTCTAGTGGATGAAGTGTTTGATATATGGGGAATTGACTTCATGGGGCCATTTCCCCCATCTGCCGGCTATGAATATATATTGGTCGCGGTGGACTATGTCTCCAAATGGGTCGAGGCTAAGGCCACAAGAAAGTATGATGGTAAGACAGTCACTGATTTTTTGAGAACTAACATCTTTTGTAGGTACGGGGTACCTAAGGCGATCATTAGCGACCAAGGGACGCACTTTTGCAACAGGATTGTGGCGCAAGTTTTCAAGCATTATGGCGTGCACCACAAGACGTCCACTGCTTATCATCCTCAGACGAATGGACAGGCCGAGGTTTCCAACAGAGAGATCAAGCGCATCATGGAGAAGACTTTGAGACCATCGCGCAAAGATTGGAGCCAGCGTCTTGACGACGCACTGTGGGCATACCGCACTGCGCATAAGACGCCCATTGGGACTTCACCGTTTCGGTTGGTCTATGGAAAGGCGTGCCATCTGCCAGTAGAATTGGAGCACAAAGCATACTTGGCACTACGCATATGCAACCTCAACTTGGATGAGGCTGGCAGGGAGTGCGCGTTTGAGCTGAGCGAATTAGAAGAGCTGCGCTTGGATGCGTATGAGGGACTGCGCGATTACAAAGCACGCACCAAGGCGTTTCACGGCAAAAATATTCTTAGACGCACTTTTGAGCCAGGAGACCAGGTACTGTTGTTCTCCTCATGCCTAAAGCTCATGCCTGGGAAGCTGTGCAGCAAATGGACTGGACCGTACACAGTCACCAAGGTTTTCCCCTACGGAACAATCGAGTTAGAAAGCAGGCACCGGCATCGCTTTCAGGTGAATGGGCATAGAGTCAAGAAATACTTAGGAGAACCTTGGGATGGTACAGCGTGCGACATTTCTTCTCCCCCTTCATCTACCCTCGTTACTACAGACTTCTCGCATATTATTATCCATGTTGACTCCCCTTTTGATCCTTTGCGCAGGACCACGGAATACGCCACACACGCACAAGCGCGGGATCACTCAGGAGCAAGAGGGGGGGAGGTCACTGGCACACATTTGGGCACGTAACGAGGTACAGTCGAGCCAACGACGTTAAACAAAGGCACTTGTCGGGAGGTAACCCGACACGTTTTACTTTTACATGTCTTTCTTTTAGTTTTCCTAGTGTCTTTTAGCTAGTTTAGGACTCGTAGTTTTTTTTAGTCGAGCAGCAGTGCGCAGGACAGCTGCGCCAGTCAGAGGGTATATAAGGGCCAGGACTTAGAAAATTTCAGCACTTTTTCACACTCGACCGTTGCAAGCAGCCCCCGCCTCAGCATCCGCCCACTGTCCGGCGCTCAACCCAGCTTCAGTTTAGAGAGATTTGAGGAGCACACAGCCGCACTCTCCCCAAGTAACCTTTCCCCCAGATTTGAGCAGATTCCAGTAGGGTTTGTGCGGTAGAGGAGTGCTCTAGGGTTTTGAAATCGCACCAGGCTAGAGTGCACCGATTGGAGTGTTGGTTAGAAGGTTTTGTAGGCGGGGAGTAGGCGCCCAGTTGGTGAAAGTTTCAGGGCATTCGGAGGAGTTTGGATTTTTTTGGAGTGTTTGTGGAGTGTTGACCGGAGTTGACCAGAGAGACCCAGCCACAATGCAGCCTGCTGAGGACCAAGCGACCCCCGCTCACTTCGCCAGCAAGTACGCGGCCTTCCTGAGGCTTGAGATGTACGGGACTCCGTACATCAGCAGGGAGTTCCTGCGGGAGGTCGGTATGGAGGACTTCATTTTGGAGAGGCTCGCGCTGGCGGGCTGGGAGGCGCTGTTGGAGATCAACAGCGCAGCAGACAGGGAGGACACCTGCGAGTTCCTAGCGTCGTTAGAACCCGGTGAGATGGAGATAAGGTACCGGCACCGAGGGGTGTGGTACATTGCCTCGGCTAAGAGGCTGAAGCGCACACTGAGGTGCGCTAAGGTGCGAGAAGCTGACATGGACGTGCACACGAATCAGGAGGCGTGGCGCGAGATGGCGACCGGACCAGTGTTTGCCGCGGGGCGCAGCAGGGGACGAGAGCTGCGTGACCCGTGGATGTTCTACTTGTGGCGCCTGGTCGCCTATGCGATTATTGGGCGTTTTAATGGTGCGCCGAAGATCAGCTTGCTGGATATGGAGATTTTGAAGGGGTTTTATTATGGGAAGAGGGTGCTTTTTGTTCTGAACATGGTACACCACTGGAGCCGAGTCAGCACCAAGGGGCCGCTGACTTGCGGAGGGATCATTACGCACCTGCTGCGGCCCACATGCTGCATATAAGGGCGGTAGCCGTGAGGGAGGATGGCACATTGGAGTGGTGCTACCGCCTGCAGCCGGCCAGAGTGCAGCGGCCACGAGCGGAGAGCAGCGCACAAGCAGCAGAGGTTGCGCAGGAGATGGAGGAGGACGAGGCCCCAGAGCCAGTTCTGCCTCCAGTCAAGCGCGCAAGGACCCGCGCGTAGACTGGAGCGCACCGCAGGGGGAGCCAGTTACCATTTCCATCGATGATTCTCCCCCGCGTGCACAAAGAAAGCGCCCGAGGACTGAGGCTGAGGAGGCGCCTGAGGAAGCATCAGCAGAGCAGCGCATGATGTTCAACGTCATGCGCGTGCTCGAGTATTTAGCGCCAGAGGGGGCGGACTTGAGCATGAGCCCACCATCAGGGTGGAGATTTGGAGACGCGATTCCCCTTCTCCTCAGCCTGCACCGGCCACCTCTAGGTTCCCCCAGCAAGCCGCGCCAGCCAGCCAGCCCTCTTACTCAGCCCCCAGTGCATCCAGCAGAGCCCTCTCTAACCCCAGAACCAGAACCAGCACCAGAGCCAGCACCAGCAGCCCCAGAAACAAAACCCACCCCCGACCCAGAACCAGTACCAGCACCTGCACCATCCCCTGCCCAGCCGTCTATTCCGAGGTCCCCTGTAGCCGAACCCATCATTAGCACCAGCTCAGACTCGCTATGGGACCCCGTCTCAGAGGACGACTTCGTGGCGCAGCCTGCCGCCCTTTCTGTTGTACCGCCTTCCTCCAGCACCGAATATGTGACGGATTCTTCAGAGGAGGAGGCGCATGATTCAGCGGCTGCGTCCAGCTCGGAGGACATCTAGAGCTGCGAGGGGGGTGCATTATTCCTTTCGGGTGGTGTCTATTTTTCTTTTATATGCAGACATTATTCGATATTATGTTGCTATATGTGTGCTGAACTCCTGTGCTACATATTTTGTGTCCCTATGCTATATTGCGCTGCTTTGACTATATTTTCTTAATTTTTATGTTCTTTGTTTTGCTTGCATGCATGTGCGCATTCTCCGTGCGCTTGAGCTTGAGTCGTGGGGACACGTCTCTGTTTAAGTGTGGGGGGAGCGTTACATTTACATTTCATGTATTTTTGAGCTTTATAGTGTAGCTTAGTTTAATTGAAGGAAACAGTAGCAGTAGTGCGCTTGTGTGCGGGTTGCGCATACTGTCAGCTTGTTTTGCGCTATCCATTTTGCATGCGCTGCTATCAACTGTTTTAGTATATTTTTTTCGTTTTTCTGCTCCTGTTAGTTGGGATATACAGGGGATGTGGAGTTGACAGAAACGCTCTAGAGAGGCGGTTAGTCATTCGCGCTTCGGAGGTGAGGTATATGGTCGAGAGCGCTAGTGGAGGCCTGTGCTTCGCGACCTCCGGAACAAGAGAACTCGCTCAGTCACGCAGATGCCGAAGGCGAAATACCCAAAGCGTGGCGAGGTGGGAAAACAGACCACCTTTCCTCTGGAAGTCGAGCTAAGGAAGGCGGGCGCGGGAGTAAACGCGTGCGCCGACCTGCGCAGATAGACCACGGAGGGAGAGCGGGGCGGTGTTCCATAGCTGTTATCCGGAGGCCGAGACTGGAACCGTTCTGGGAAATATAAGAACCGTAGACAAAGCTGTACAAAAGAAAGAATACCAGCAGATGATATGCACTACAAAAGAATCAACATGCGCACAAATACGTACCAGCGTGCACAAGGTCCAAAGAAAATCATCAAAGGCTTGAGTTCCCAGAAAGTGCGCGGAAAAATCACGCACGGGAAGAAGCTGCGCTGTTAACCATATACCCATCCTCGAAGTGAGAGCTGACAACCTGGAGCCTATGAAGAGCTATCTCCCAGCCATCCGAAATGATCTTCATCCTAGCTGAGAGGTAATGAATTGTGAAATCATTATATATTAGAACTGTTGAAAGAAGATGCACGCAGGTGTTAGGGCACCGCAAGGTGTTCAGTAGTGCAGATCGCGCCAGAGTGCAAGACTGTGCGCTAGACTCCAGAGAGGTAATGGTATCCGTGCTTGAGTGCTTGTTTGGGATGAACAAGGGGTAAGTGTGGGGGGTTTGATAGAGCCTACTTATACACATTATTTAGATTCTAACCCTATGCTTGTTTGCATTATTTTGTGTACAAGATTACTGGTTTCTAGTGTTTTTGTATTTCAGGGCAAAACGAGGGCCTAAGTCGGATACGCGCTAACAGGCAGCGTTTAGGACGCGCATCACACAGCCTGCGGAGCTAGCGGCGCAAACAGAAGAATTGGCAGAGTCGACCACGGTGCGCTAACCGATCGCGCTAAGCAGTATGCGTGCGCCATGCGCAGATAGTGGTATTTCCAAATCTTGACACCACCAGATTTGGAAGTTGCCAAGGTTGGGCCTCTTGAGCAGTATATAAAGAAGAGGAAGTCTAGGGTTTGAGATCATCACAAGAGAGACCAGAGCTTCAGAGACACAAGATATCAGCGAGAGAGCGGCAGAACTGGAAAACACACGAGCTTGCTGAGAGGACCTGCGCTAGCCGACTGCGCCAGCCAAGAACTGCAACCTGCACGCATTGTTTGCTATTGTTTTCTTGGACACTTTAGACATTATTTACTGTTTCTATGATGTTTACTACTAGCATGTCTAGCTAAACGCTTAGTATCGGTTGTGCATGAATCTATGAGTATTTCCTTTGAGACTTGCGCTTAATGCATAGCTTGTTTGCTTATATTAATTCTGTGCACATTGTTGGCAGCTAGTTGCATGAGTAGGGGAAGCCTTGAACCGAAATCTTACTCTTGTTACTTGTTGTTGTATGTTAAACTAGTTGAATAGCCTGACGGTGCCGACTAGGAGTAACGCGCTAGGATAATCAGTTGCTACTGTGACAGGATTCGCAGCTGCTTAGACTAGTCTTAGGAATTAATAGCTCATGAACTTTGATCGGAACATGGGCACATGTTAGGAAGCCTTGATCGGACACTAACATTAGCAAACCAAACTATAGACATTTAGAGTCGATGATAAGGAATACACTCATAGAGGATTGTTTGCGCCGATACTTCTCATAGTCATAGTACTTAGTCTCTACTGCCTGCGCACGTCTAGTGCAATTCCTGCATTTACTACTGTTTACTCGCGCATCGCGCAACCCCAATCATTCACACCCCCAGTTTTCGTAAGTGCAGGATACTAGTTAAAGCTAATCTACTGCTTCCTTGTGGATTCGACCCCGACTTAACCGCTGTACTAAGTGGAAGAGGAAGGAATTAATTTGACGCGCACAACGACACGTGCATCAGTCAGGGTATAAAAATATGACCCGTTATTTTTTTGGGTTGGGTACAGGTCGGACCAAATCCGTCCCAACCCGTCCCGTGCACACCCCTATGAAATACCGTAGTCACTTAGCGGTTGTTTGAGCCATAGGAGTTGGCGCAGCAATCGGCGCGATGTATTCCGCCTCTACTATAGAGAGTACTACTGAATTCTGCTTCTTGGATCCCCACGAAATGAGGCAAGTTCCTAGGAACTGAGCCATTCCCGATGTGGACTTCCGATCCCCTTTGTTCCCTGCAAAGTCAGAGTCTGTGTATCCTGCTAATCGGAAGTCTTCATTCCTTGGGTACCATAGGCACAATTTCTCAGTTCCCTTCAGGTACCTTAAGATTCGCTTGACAGCTTTGATGCGGGTCTCGCGGGGATCAGCCTGAAATCTAGCACACAAGCACATGGCATACATAATATCAGGTTTACTTGCAGTGGGATATAGCAGTGTACTATCATCCCTCTGTAGGGTGATTGGTCTACTCTTGGTGAATTCTCATCCTTGCCTAGTGAGTCATTAGGGGACATCGGGGTGGCATGTCCTTTGGAGTTCTCCATCTTAAACTTTTTGATTATCTCTCTGATGTACTTCTGTTGATGTATTCTCGTTGCATCCTTCGCTTGCATCACTTGAAGCCCTAGGAAGAATTTTAGTTCCCCTACCATGCTCATCTCAAACTCGCTTTCCATGAGCTTTGTGAATCTCTCAGTCAAGGCGGTGTTGGTGGACCCAAATATGATGTCGTCAACATAGACTTGTACTACTAGGGTGTGACATCCTTCCCTCAGGAGGAACGGAGTCTTGTCTGCCTGTCCATGAACATAACCGTGAGATAATAGAAATTGAGATAATCTTTTATACCATGCGCGAGGAGCCTGTTTCAATACATATAGTGCTTTGTCCAGGATCTACATATGGTCCGGATGTAGAGAGTCTTCAAAGTCGGGGGTTTGCGACACATACTTCTTCCTTGAGGTTTCCATTTAGAAATGCCGTCTTTACGTCCATCTGTTGCAACTTGAACCCACGATATACCGAAAAGGCAATAAGTAAATGGATGGCTTCCAACCTGCCAATCAGATGAAGGTCTCGTCATAATCAATGCCCTCCTGTTGGTTGTACCCCTTGACGACCAGCCTTGCTTTGTTCCTGATTATTTGTCCTTTATCATCCAGCTTGTTCTTGAATACCCACTTGGTCCCGACTACAGTTCTGTCTTCTGGTTTGGGAACCAACCTTCATACTTTGTTCCTTTCAAATTGTTGTAGTTCCTCTTGCATAACTCTCACCCATTCGGTGTCTTTCATTGCTTCTTCTACGTTCCTGGGTTCTATCAAAGACACAAAGGCAGAAAAAGCATGATTATCAATCTATGAAGCTTGAGTTTGGGAAACCTGTTTCTCATTGTCTGTTGAATTGGACAAGTAGCAGGCGTAGTCTTGTAGCCAAGAGGGTGGAGCACGGTTCCTTTCCCCCCGTCTAACGCTTGTCTTGTTCTCTTCTCCTTCTGATGCCTATTCCCTCTGAGGTAAGTCAAGTGTTTGTTCCTTGGTTCTTCTTTCTGTGTTCCCCCTGGGTCATGTGAGGGGGACTGTGGTTTGGTGGATCTAGAAGCGAAGCTTCTTGTTCTTCTGCGCTCTCTGTCTCAATGATAGAGCCTAGTTATATGCACTATTTAGATCTTAACACTGTGCTTGTTTGCATTATTTTGTGTACAAGATTACTGGTTTTCGGTATTTTTGTATTTCAGGATAAAACAGGAGTATAAGTCAGATATGCGCTAATGGGCGTTTTTAGAGGGCAATGCACGACCCGCGGAGCTAGTAGCGCAAACCGACTGCGCGAAGCAAGTAGCGCAATCAGCCTGCGCAGGATAGCAGAGTTTCTAAATATTGATCATCATTATCTCCTGGATTTGGGAAGTAGCTAAGATTCTCTCGGGCCAAATCTAAGCATTCCTTGGGCTTCAAGACCAGTATATAAGAGGAGGGAAGCTAGGGTTTGGAAGAGAGAGAGAGGGCATATAGAGAGAAGGACACACAGCAGCAAAAACACACGAGCTACTCCAGCCCAGATTCTGCGCGAACCACCTGCGCCTACCGAAAACAGCAATCTGCAATTGCGCCGACCTACTACTTTTCCTTGGCTGCCTTAGTTTTATTTATTATTTCTATGATGTTTGTTTCTAGCATGTCTAGCTAAACACTTTGTATCGGTTGGGCATGATTCTATGAAGTATTTCCTTTGAGACTTGTGCTTAATGCTTAGTTCGTCTACTTATATTAATTCTATGCATATGGGTGATAATTAGTTGAGCGAATAAGAGAAGCCTTGAACCGCAATCTTATTCTAACTGCTCGTTATTGTAAGTTAAACTAGTTGATAACTTGACGGTGACAACTAGGAGTAACGCACTAGGATAATCAGCTGCTACTGTGATAGAATTCGTAGCTGCTTAAACTAGTTTCAGGAATTAATAGCTCATGGACTTTGATCGGAACATGCGCGCACGTTAGGAAGCCTTGATCGGACACTAACTTAAGTAGAACTGCATTATAGATGTTTAGAGTCGATGATAAGGGATACTTTCATAGAGGATTGTCTTTACCGATACTTTTCATAGTCATAGTACTTAATAACTACTGCCTGTGCACGTATCGTGCAATTCTGTTTTCACTAGTGTTCATTCGAGCACCTGCGCAACCCAATCACTCACAACCCCAATTTCGTAAGTTGTAGGTTGCTAGCTAAGACGAGTCTGCACGCTCCTTGTGGGATCGACCCTGACTTAGCCGATGTACTAAGTGGAGAAGGAAGGATTAATTTGACTCGTACAACGACGCGCGATCACTCAAACATGCTGAAATCATCTTCTTGTGTGATCGGAGGGGCATTTTCATCCTTGATTAGATCTCCGGCCATCACCTCTTCATCGAATACCACATGAATGCTTTCCTTTATCTTTCTCAGCCTTTTGTTGTACACCTTGTAAGCTCTGCTATTGATAGAGTAACCGACAAATGTTCCCTCATCACTTCTAGGGTCGAATTTTCCCAGATTTTCCTTCCCGTTGTTGTGTATATAGCATTTGCATCCTATGACTCTGAGGTGGGATACGTTCGGTTTTCTTCCCTTCAGTAACTCGAAGGGGATATTATGCAGGATAGGTCTGAGATATGCCCAATTTAGAATGTAACAGGATGCGCTCATGACTTCCCCCCAAAAGTTTCTCGGAAGACCGCTGGCCAAGAGTAGAGTTCTTTTCATGTTCTCAAGAGTTACGTTCTTTCTTTCCACTACCCCGTTCTGCTGTGGTGTCCTAGGTGCAGAGAAGTTATGATTTATGCCTTTGTTCCTGCACAACAAGAAATTGTGAGTTTTCGAATTCAATTCCTTGATCAGTACGAATACCTCGGAGGGAACAATCCAATTGTATTTCCACATTTTTCATCCAAGTTGTGAATTTTTCAAAGATACCATTTTTAATCATCAGGAATATGGTCCAGGTGTACCATGAGTATTCATCAACAATCACAAACACGTACTTGTTTCCTTCCCAACTTTGTACTCGCATAGGACCGCTCCATGTGTATGAGTTCCAAAGCACGAGAGGTACTTACCTCGTTCTTTGATTTGAAGGATGATCTCACCTGCTTTCCTCTCGTACATGCGCTGCAAATGTTAGTTCTGCTGTTCTACCTTAGGCAGCCCGTTCACGAGTTCTAGATGGTGAAGTTTGGCAATAAAGGGTAAGCTAGCATGTCCAAACCGCTTATGCCAGAGAGTGGAGTCATCATTCATTGAGGCGAGGCAAAGTTCCTCCTCAGGAACAAAGGAGGGATCCACCTTATAGACTCTGTTCTTGCCCTTTCCCTTCAAGAGTGTCTTCCCTGTACTTATATCCTTAACACAGCAATCGTTAGAGGTAAAGATGACTCTGTTCCTACCATTTTGATAGAGTTGTGACACACTCAGAAGATCAAACTTTAGGCTGTCCACCAGATTGACGTTGTCTATATGAATATGTTTAGTAAGATTTACCTTACCTACCCCAAGACTTCTCCTTTGCTTTTGTTTCGAAAGGTGATGGATCCTCCAAAGTGTTGTCGGAGGGATGCAAACCATTCATTGTTTTCTGTCATTTGATCTGAGCAGGCGCTGTCGATATACCAGGAACAGTTTCTATCTCCAGCCTGCACAAAAAGAGGTTAGTTTTTACGAACCCAAATAAGATTGGGTTGGTTAGTATCTTGAAATGTGTAAAATCTGCTCTTGTTGTTACTGGTCTTTGAGTTTCCTGACTGTGCGGCATGCCTGACCTTCACTTTTTCATCTAGGGTCCTTCGGAGGGAACACTCTTTTCTGTAATGTCCTGTGTGACCGCAGTGCCAGCATATCCTGTGACATTTGAGATCCACATATTTGCTTTGTTCTGCCCATATGGGTTTGTTTGCTATTCTTGAGTGGAAATCTATGTGGGAGGACTTCTTGTTGTTGGTCTGTTTGAGCCACATGACATATGCCTTTCCCCAGTTCCAGGGAACTGTACTATCGCTGAGGGGAGAGTTCCCTCCTTTTTGAGTGATATTGTGTTCCCTCCTAATCCGGTTCTTTGTCTGATCTGGCTGTTCAGGCTTGCAGCGATTCTTTGAGGACATGTCATCATTTGTTCCTGAATATCCTAATCCTGGTCTTGATACAAATCGTGTAGAGAAGTCCTTTCTCACTTCTTCAACCTTGGAGTTGGTGTGTTCCCTGAGCCATACATATTTCTTGTCCTTATCACTTACTTAGAGTATCTCATTTTTCTTTCTTAGTTCGGCATTTTCCGATTCCAAGCAGGCGACCTCTCTTTCCAGGGAATGCATCTTTCTTTTCAGCTCAACTTCTATGTGATTGTTCGATAGTCTTTCTTCTTGTAGTTTCATGGCTTTGGTGGACCATAATTCACTGTCTTCTGACAGACCCGAAATAAGCTCCTCCTGTTCTTCTATAGTTTCACTAAGATCCACATTCTTTTATGCTAGGTTTTTGACAATCACCATCAATTAAGAGTTAGTTTTTCCAATTAAATATGAAAGGGGATCAGGGTTAGTTACCTCGTGATTTGGGGCCTCGTCTGACGCCATTATGCACAGTTCCTTTGAGTGTTCATTTTCTTCACTTTCCTCCTAAGATTCTCCCCATGCGGCCATCATTGCCTTACTATCTTTCTGAGCAGGTGGATCTCCTTCCTTCTTGCTGAAACAGTCTTTCACCAAGTGTCCTTTCTTCTGACAATGGTAGCAAATAAGGTCTCTATTTGATCGCTTCCCCTTGAAGGAACGAAGGTTTGTGTTTCCTGCCATTTTGTGGGCTCTTGTTAGTAGGGCTACTGTCTCATCCTCATGTTCTTCTTTTTCATCTGTCTGAGCGAGCTTGAAGGCTTTCTCTACTTTGAGTGCAATGGATTGGGTTCTCTCAGGTTCATGCCTTGCAATCTTTCGTTGATGTATCCCATCATTGCTTTGGAGTCGTGCTACAAGTTCTTCAAGTGTAATTGCTTTGATACCTTTCTGAGTTTGGAGAGCTAGTGTTACTGCGTCCCATTTCGAGGTTAAGGCTTGAAGAAATTGGTGAGTGATCTTCCACTCTGGGATCTCCTCTCCAAGAAACTCCATTTGTCCAATATACCCCTAAAATTATGAATGAAAGTCAGCAAGGGATGCATTTTTACCTTGGATGGCGTTGTCGTAGTCCCTCATGGCAGCGAGGATGCGATTCCTTTTGACATTCTCATTTGCTGAATATAATCGTTTGAATGCGTCCCATATTTCTTTGGTTGTTTTGTACCGAAGCATTTTCTTCAGATCTCCTGGTCCCAATGCCATGTGGAGCACCTTCTTGGCTCTGTTGTTCTTTTCAAGTATCTTGTAATCAGCATTGATGATGCAAGTATGGCAGTGTTTGACAAAACCAGCTTATGTGAACAAGGAGCTGCTGCAGCTCAAACAATCAAGCAGACCAGCAGAAGTATACCAGCAGCAGATGCAGCAGAGGATGCTGCAGCAGGTGCTGGTTCAAGTGCTGGTTCAACTGTCCGAGTAGCAGCTTTGTGCTGAGTTCGTTCTGGAGGTATGGCAGTTGTGTTCTTGCTCTTAGAAGGTTTTTCTAAAATGCTGCTGAGCATTTTCCAGCAAGGTTTGCTAGTCAGAGAAGGAGATTTGCATTGAAGATATTAATCAAATCTAATCTCCTAGATTTTAGGAGATAATTGATCTTGTGGGTCAATTGCCTAAACCTGGAAATTGCTTAAAGTGGTGTGGGTATTTAAGCAGAAGGTTTGAGGGCTGAAGAGCTTGATCGAAGCTGAGGGATACACGAGAGTAGACACAGATTTCAGAGAGAGGATTTTCTGGGTGCTATGGACGTTGTTCTTCGATCAAACACACACGGGCAGAGCGTTGAGCGCAGAGCTGTGGTGAGCATTGCAGAAGAGAATCAGGTCTTGCAAAGACTGATTCGTGCATTGATCTGGAAGCCAATTCAGAGCTGTGGAGCTTGTTGGTAGATCAAAGGCAGCCGCGGAAGAACTGACGGGTGGAAGGCTCGGTGGAGGTTCGTGCGGAAGAACTCACTAGTGACAGGTGGTCACTGAGTGAGGGGGAGTTACTCAGAGTGTGCAGCGCTCTTGGAGTGGTTCGATCGGCTCGGTAGAAGGCCTTGGAGCGACGCGGACAGTGTGCTTCAGCTGTGTGTTACAGCTGTTGCTGCAGCAACCCTGCTGAGTAGTGTAGGATAGAATAGGCTGAGTTCTTTGAGAGGATTGTAGCTATTCTAGACTGACATATTGTAGAGGGTGTGCTGGCACAAATCAGAGCTTGTTCTGATTGTGCTGAGTAGTCAACAAGAGGTTGAGTAGCATAGGTTGCGTGCGTTGTAACCTAGTGTACTTGGAACCTTTGGTTGAGTGGATTGAGGACTGGAGAATAGTCCTCCCCAGACGTAGGCAGATTGGCCGAACTGGGTGAACAAACTTGTGCATTGTTTGTTGCTTGCTGAGATTAATTCTAGTGAACAAGAGTGTGCTGCAGCAACTGCTTGTTCACAAATCTGCCGGATTGAGACACTGTGAAAATTCAATTGGTATCAGAGCGGGGACTCGACACACCGAGTTAAAAGATCTTACAGTGTCTCTGAAGAAGCCAAGACAATGAAGGAAGGACAGAGCACAAGTAGACCTCCACTATTGGAAGAGAGCAATTATGGTTATTGGAAAGCTAGGATGAAGGCCTTTCTCAGGGCCATTGACGAGAAGACATGGAGAGCTGTTGTGATTCAGTGGTCTCCCCCAATCACCATAGATGAGCAAGGAGTGACAAGAATAAAACCTGAAGAGCAGTGGACTGTTGAAGAAGGTGCTGCAGCAACTGGTAATTCAAAGGCTTTGAATGCAATTTTTGCTGCAGTTGATGCTAACAATTTGAGGTTGATATCAAACTGTGATTTGGCCAAGCAAGCATGGGAGATTCTGCAAACTGCCCATGAAGGAACTGATAGAGTGAAGCTATCAAGACTCCAGATTATTGCCACACAATTTGAGAATCTGAGGATGCTGGATGAAGAAACAGTCACTGAGTTTAATGCTAAACTCTGTGATCTTGCAAATGAAGCTCATGCTCTTGGAGAGCCCATCCCTGAAGAAAAGCTTATCCGAAAGGTTCTCAGATCATTGCCCACAAAATTCGACATGAAAGTGACAGCCATTGAAGAAGCACAAAATGTCAGATTCATGAGGTTGGAAGAGCTGATGGGGTCTCTCAAACAATTTGAGATGAAGATGGTTAAAGGAGACACCACTCCTAAGGATAAGAACATTGGATTGAAAGCTGAAGCAGAAATCAAGCAGACAGGCTCAGAGGAGCAGCTGAGTATGATTGTCAAGAATCTTGGCAAACTTTTGAAAAACATGGACTCAAGAAGCGGGCAAAGCTCATCCTCTCGTAAATTCAGAAGGGGTGGAGAAAATAAAAGGAAAAGAAAAGAATCTGCTCAGAATGAAGATGAGAGGAAAGATATGAAAAAAGGTGTTCAATGCTGGAATTGTGAAGGGTATGGACACATTGAGGCTGATTGCCCAAGCAAATCTCTCAAGAGCTCAGAGAAAAAGAACAGTAAGTCTATGACAGCTAAATGGAGTGACTCTGAGGAAAGTGATGAAGAAAAATGTGTTGTGCTGACTAGTATATCTGATTTCCACCTCAAGGAGTTTAAGAAGGACAAAATTAACTACGGGATTGAAGTATCTGAAAGTGAAGATGAGGGTGACTCATCTGCCAGTAAAGATGAGGAGGACTTATCTGGCAGTCTTGCTAACTATCTGGAGAAGATACTTAAGCAGTGTGAAGCAGTTCTTCAGGCAAACCAAGCATTGACTGACAGAGTAAAACTCTTGGAAGAAGAACGAAGGAAATGTCTTCTTCCTTCCAACAGTCAAGTTACCATTCTGAAAAGGGAAGACACTGGAAGAAAGGCTACAGATATAGGTGCTTCACAAGCAACAGCCAAGGCAGATAACTCCCAGAAAAATATCTTGGACGAAATCTTGTCTTTCCAAAGACTTGGTAAAGGGAGAATGGGACTTGGATATACTGGTGAAGAAAGCTCTAGAGGGACAGTTTTTATTAAAGCTTCAGCCGTTGAGACAGATGAGAAGAAGAATTCAGATGACTTCTCAAAATCTGCAGCAAAAAATGGAACTAGACATATGAACAAGAGGATGCTGCAGCATCGGGAACAACATTTTTCTAAAACAGTGCAAAAGGCTCAGATTAATCGGGATTTTCGTACAAGTGTTGGGAATCAGAAGTTCAACTCAAAACTGAAGCAGCAGCGCAGAATCTGCACAGTTGAAAAAGGAGTAAAATCCAGGAACTACACTTGCTGCACAAGGACTTCATTCCATGTTGCTCCACGGAATCACAGTTGCTGGAAAGAATTGCAGATCAGGAATGCTCAGACTGGTACACAAGGGCACTGGATTGCGAAAAATGCATGTAAACAGCAGTTTTTGAGGATATGGAAACCCAAGCATGACAAACGAAGAGATTGGAGGCTGGCAGATTAGAAGAAGAAAAGCTCTGGGGTATCTCAAGTGTGGGTGAAGAAAGTTCCACCAGAATCCCTTAAGGATCCTCTGAGCAGAACTGCAGCCTGAATTGAATAGGTGAACAAGCTCACATGTGCTGCAGCAACCTGGTCCGAATTAGCTTGTTCACATGTGTTGGTTGCTGAGGATGGAAAGGAAAATTTTTGCACATGGGAGGCACGTGTCTTACATCTTCAAAAAGGAAAAAGAAAATAACGGGTAAATATTTTCTAGGGCAAAGATCAAGAGCAAAGGGCTTCTCAGAAATCTCTGCCGATCATCCTCTGTGCGCTCCTCATAACTTCCACATCTCTGCAGAAATGGTGAAGACACGCGGGTTGAAGAAGAATCTGGCTGCAGACAGGCAGGGGAGGTCTGAAAGAAGGACCAAGGCACGCAATGAAGACCCCACTCAGCGCCTGGATGTGGTAGTGTGGGAACCAAACCCTCTCCCTGAGTCGCACAGTGTGCCCTCACCCTCTGAAGGAGCTTCGCAGAAGAGGAGGCGGCTGGTACGTGATGGAGAACCTGTCTCCAGTTCTGGTGTGCTGCCAGAAGAGGCTGTGGCCGAAGTTGCCTCTGGTGAAGAACAAGCAGCAGAGGCTGCTGTAGCAGTCTCTGCAGAAGAAGAGTGCAGATCACTGGTCATGTCCCCAGGTATTATTGGTGAAGGGGTTGAAACAGGTGCTGGTTCCCCTGAACAAGAACCTGCTCCAGCACATCCTCCTTCTTCAGACAAGGGAAAAGCTCCCATCCTGATTCCAGTCACCAGCAGTGAAGGATCATCCAGTGAAGAGGAAGAAGAAGGTTCGCTTGGTGGTCCCTCTGAGAGAGCTCCTCCTGCAGAAGATCTGTCTGCTCTCACAGTGGGAGGTACATGGTTCAGAAATAAAAGCGTCTCTCAAACCTGGAGTGCTGTAGAGAGGAAGCACATCGTGCATGAGAAGAGACTGGTCCAAGACAAGTACAGATCAGCTGTTATGATTCAGCTTCTGTCAGAGGTAAATCTTCTCAAGTCCCTAACCTTCCCTCTTCGATTCAATATTATTCTGGTTAGAGAGTTTATTGTGAACATGGAGGAGAAATTTGGAGAGGAAGGAGCTGATGAGTATGGAAGAAGCTGGGTACGGGGTAAGCAAGTGGTTATTACCCCTGAAATTATTGATGCATTTCTTGGAATCCATGAGAATGCAAGAGCTCCCACTAAGGTTAAGCCAGATTTCTTGGCGAAGATTCTGACAGGGGGAGTGTGCCTGTCTTGGGGTGGCCCTAACCTCAGTGCTGCTGAGCTAACTTCCAAGTATGCCTCGATGTATCATCTTGGGGCCAGGAACTGGATCCCTAGTTCTCACAGAGGGAAGGTCAGCAAAGATTTTGCTAACCTTCTCTATTCTATTGGAAAGAAGAGGAAGATCAGCCTAGGCAGTGTTATGTTCCCGCAGCTTGCAACACATGCTGGGAGTGCCTCCTCCAGCAAGCCTATTGTGCTGCCCTCCCTCATCTATGGAATTATGGTCTCTCAGCACCCAGAGTTTGGAGCGATTACTGAAGGCTTATCTGAGGAGCTGCAGGTCTTCACTGTTGATCACAAACTATTCAAGGGAAAACATGCAGTGGATGTTGCCTATGAGGATCTTCTCATAGTTGGTTCTTCAGCTCCAGCCCCCTTGGAGGAATCTCTTCCCCCTGCTGCCACAATCCAGTCTGCTCTTCGTGCCAGGATTGTGAGCCATTTCCGGTCTGAGCTGGCTATTCTTGAAGCTGAAGCCAAGAGGAGAGATGCCAGACGTGGACAGATCAGGAGCCTTCTCCGAGACCTGGAGTTCCCTGCCGATGATGAGCAGGCCCCTTGAGCATCTATGACAAAAAGGGGGAGAAGAAGTTTTTTGTTGCTAAACTGCTACTGTTGATGAATATTGTTTGACATTGCATTGTTCTTTGACCCTGCGTGGTCAGTATGCTATGGCCGAGTGTGGCCTCATCTACTTACTCTCTATTCATTTTATTTAGAGTATTTCATTTCTGGTTTTTTTTTGGAAGAGTGCACTGGCCTCAAGGTTTTGTCAAAATGCCAAGGGGGAGATTGATGATGCAAGTATGGCAGTGTTTGACAAAACCAGCTTATGTGAACAAGGAGCTGCTGCAGCTCAAACAATCAAGCAGACCAGCAGAAGTATACCAGCAGCAGATGCAGCAGAGGATGCTGCAGCAGGTGCTGGTTCAAGTGCTGGTTCAACTGTCCGAGTAGCAGCTTTGTGCTGAGTTCGTTCTGGAGGTATGGCAGTTGTGTTCTTGCTCTTAGAAGGTTTTTCTAAAATGCTGCTGAGCATTTTCCAGCAAGGTTTGCTAGTCAGAGAAGGAGATTTGCATTGAAGATATTAATCAAATCTAATCTCCTAGATTTTAGGAGATAATTGATCTTGTGGGTCAATTGCCTAAACCTGGAAATTGCTTAAAGTGGTGTGGGTATTTAAGCAGAAGGTTTGAGGGCTAAAGAGCTTGATCGAAGCTGAGGGATACACGAGAGTAGACACAGATTTCAGAGAGAGGATTTTCTGGGTGCTACGGACGTTGTTCTTCGATCAAACACACACGGGCAGAGCGTTGAGCGCAGAGCTGTGGTGAGCATTGCAGAAGAGAATCAGGTCTTGCAAAGACTGATTCGTGCATTGATCTGGAAGCCAATTCAGAGCTGTGGAGCTTGTTGGTTGATCAAAGGCAGCCGCGGAAGAACTGACGGGTGGAAGGCTCGGTGGAGGTTCGTGCGGAAGAACTCACTAGTGACAGGTGGTCACTGAGTGAGGGGGAGTTACTCAGAGTGTGCAGCGCTCTTGGAGTGGTTCGATCGGCTCGGCAGAAGGCCTTGGAGCGACGCGGACAGTGTGCTTCAGCTGTGTGTGAAATTTCAAGTGTCTCTACTTATGCAGATTTGTGAACTAGCAGTTGCTGCAGCACACTCTTGTTCACTTAAATGCAGGCACAGCAAACAATGAATAGGACACAGATTTGTTCACCCAGTTCGGCCAATCTGCCTACGTCTGGGGAGGACTATTCTCCAGTCCTCAATCCACTCAACCAAAGGTTCAAAGCACACTCGGTTACAACGCACGCAACCTATGCTACTTTAACCCCGTGTGGACTACTCAACACAATCAGAACAAGCTCTGATTTGTGTCAGCACACCCTCTACAATATGTCAGTCTAGAATAGCTACAATCCTCTCAAAGAACTCAGCCTATTCTATACTACACTACTCAGCAGGGTTGCTGCAGCAACAGCTGTAACACACAGCTGAAGCACACTGTCCGCGTCGCTCCAAGGCCTTCTGCCAAGCCGATCGAACCACTCCAAGAGCACTGCACACTCTGAGTAACTCCCCCTCACTCAGTGACCACCTGCCACTAGTGAGTTCTTCCGCACGAACCTCGACCGAGCCTTCCACCCGTCAGTTCTCCCGCGGCTGCCTTTGATCAACCAACAAGCTCCACAGCTCTAAATTGGCTTCCAGATCAAAGCTCGAATCAGTCTCTGCAAGATCTGATTCTCTTCTGCAATACGCACCACAGCTCTGCGCTCAACGCTCTGCCCGTGTGTGTTGATCGAAGAACAACTCTCGTAGCACACCCAGAAAAATCCTCACTCTGAATTCTGTGTCTACTCTCGTGTATCACTCAGCTTCGATCACTCTCTTCAGCCCTCAAACCTTCTGCTTAAATACCCTCACCACTTTAAGCAATTTCCAGGTTTAGGCCATAGTCCCACAAGATCAATTATCTCCTAAAATCTAGGAGATTAGATTTGATTAATATCTTCAATGCAAATCTCCTTCTCTGACTAGTAATCCTTGCTGAAATATGCTCAGCAGCATATTAGAAATTCTTCTAAGCACTTTCACAAAGCTGCCAAACCTTCAAAACTCACCCAGCACAAAGCTGTTACTCGGACAGTTGAACTAGCTCTTGAACCAGCACCTGCTGCAGCATCCCCTGCTGCATCTGCTGCTGGCTATTCTGCTTGATTGCTTGATTGCTTGAGCTGCAGCAGCTCCTTGTTCACATATGTTGGTTTTGTCAAAACTGCCACACTTGCATTATCAATCTCCCCCTTGGCATTTTGACAAAACCACTTCATAACTCCACTTCTCAACCTGCTCTTTCTTCTCCCCCTTTTTTGGAACAAATGACGAGGGGGTTTTTCTGCTGAGAGCACTTATGATGGCAATACACAGAGCCCTAGAGAGGCCCTCAGGTCTTCAAACCGAGCTGCATCCAGAGCTTTGGTGAAGATATCAGCAAGTTGTTTGGCAGACACAACATGCTGGAGCGAGATGACTTTCTGTTCAACAAGGTCACGGATGAAGTGATGACGAATGTCAATGTGCTTGGTTCTACTGTGCTGGACAGGGTTCTTGGATATGCTGATGGCACTCATATTGTCACAGTAGAGAGTCATGGCATCTTGAGCAACCCCATACTCACTCAGCATTTGCTTCATCCACAACATTTGTGCACAGCAGCTCCCAGCAGTAATGTACTCAGCCTCGGCAGTGGATAAAGAAATGCTATTCTGTTTTCTGCTGAACCAAGAGACCAGGTTATTCCCCAAGAAGAAACATCCTCCCGAGGTGCTCTTCCTGTCTTCTGAGCACCCTGCCCAGTCTGCATCACTGTAGCCGACCAGATTAGCCTTTGTGTCTTTAGTATACCATAGGCCATAGCCCACAGTTCCCCCGACATACCGAATAATGCGCTTGACCAGCTGCATATGGCTGTCTCTTGGGCTGGCTTGGAATCTGGCACAGACTCCTACTGCATAGGAAATGTCAGGACGGCTGGCAGTCAGGTAAAGAAGGCTCCCAATCATGCTTCTGTATACAGTCTGACTTACTTCCAAACCTTGCTCATTTTTAATGGCTTTCACATGAGTAGCAGCAGGAGTACGCTTGTGACTTGCTGAATCTAGCTGGAATTTCTTCACAAGAGACTTGCTGTATTTACTTTGAGCAATAAAGATCCCATCCCTTTTCTGAGTAATCTCCAAACCAAGAAAGTATGAAAGTTCTCCTACCATGCTCATTTGAAATTCTTGTTGCATGTGATTCACAAACTGCTTCACCAGGTGCTGGGACTTTGATCCAAAGACAATATCATCCACATATATTTGAGCAATGATCACATCAGACTGAGTTCGTTTGACAAACAAGGTTTTGTCAGCTCCCCCTCGGTTGTAGCCATGATCTTCCAGAAAAACTGTCAACCGCTCATACCATGCCCGAGGAGCCTGTTTAAGTCCATATAAGGCTTTCTTCAGTTTATACACCTGCTCTGGATGATGAGGATCTTCAAAACCTTTTGGTTGAGCGACATAAACTTCTTCAGAGAGGTCTCCATTCAAGAATGCACTTTTAACATCCATTTGATATAATTTGAATCCTAGGCAGCAAGACATTGCAAGCAGCAGTCTGATAGCCTCCAGGCGAGCTACTGGAGCAAATGTTTCATCAAAGTCTAGACCCTCAATCTGAGAATATCCCTGGGCCACCAGTCTGGCTTTATTTCGTGTAATGTTGCCCTTTTCATCTGTTTTGTTTTTGAACACCCATTTATTGCCTATAATGTTAACCCCATTTGGTCTGTCTACCAGATCCCAAACATCGTGTCTTTCGAACTCTGCCAATTCCTCCTGCATAGCCATGATCCAGAATTCATCACTCATGGCCTCCTTGAAATTCTTTGGTTCAATGCTGGACATGAAACATGTATTGAGATAGGCATGACTTCTGGTCCTTCTTCTGTCTGAGGGATTTCCAATCACATTTGTCAAAGGATGATCCTTCTGTATCTTCTTTGGGGGCTGCCTAGAAGATGGATCAGGAGCCACAGTTTGGAGATCATCAGACAGGCTTCCTGATTGGTCATCTGGAATTTCTGCTTCAGCACTTGCTGTAGCATCTTCTGGAACCGCAGCTTGTTCACTTCTTGTCTGTCTACCAGGCATTTCTTCAAGATCAGAGTCTTCTTCATCAGTGTCAGAATCAGAGATAGATACTTCTTCTGCATCATTGACAACAACATTTATGGACTCCATGACAGTCTTTGTTCGCTGGTTGAAAACACGATATGCCCTGCTATTTGTTGAATACCCCAAGAACACTCCCGGATCACTCTTAGGATCGAGCTTCTTTCTATACTCCCGGTCTCTCAGAATGAAGCAATCATTTCCAAAGATATGAAAGTATTTAACCGTGGGCTTTTTCTGATTCCAGAGCTCATAGCAAATCTGCTTGGTTCCCCTTCGCAAGGTGACTCTGTTGATGATATAGCAAGCGGTATTCATAGCCTCTGCCCAGAATTTCAGAGGAATTCTCTTAGCATGGATCATCACCCTGGCCATTTCTTGAATTGTTCGGTTCTTCCGTTCTACAACACCATTTTGTTGAGGGGTAATGGGAGAAGAGTACTGATGTGTTATACCCTTTTGCTGACAGAATTCATCCATGTCTTTGTTCTCAAACTCTCTGCCATGATCACTGCGGATGCTGCTGATTCTGAGATTCTTCTCTTGCTCTAACCGAGATACCAGTGACACAATGACACTCACAGTATCTGATTTTTCCCTGATAAAATCAATCCAAGTGAATCTAGAATAGTCATCAACACAGACAAATGCATACCTTTTCTTGCCTAGGCTCTCCACTTCCATTGGTCCCATCAGATCCATGTGAATCAGCTGTAGAGGCCTGGTGGTACCAATGTCTTTGACTCGTGGATGCGAGGCCTTCTTCTGTTTCCCAATCTGACAATCTCCACAAATGGAGTCTGTCTCTCCTTTCAGCAGTGGAATTCCCCTGACCAACCCTTCTGTGGCAATTCTCTTTAGAGTTCTCAGGTTAACATGTCCCATCCTTTTGTGCCATAAAGTCATTTCCTCGGCCTTTGTCAACATACATTTCTGAATCCTTGAGTTTGAACTCACATTGAGAAGGTAACAGTTGCTCTTGGATCTAGCTCCTTCCATTATGCACTTTCCAGATTTGTCGAGGACTTGGCATGAGTCTTTCGTAAACTTGACTTGTTTAGTCCCATCACACAGCTGGCTGATGCTGATGAGATTAGCTTTTAACCCTTCCACCAAAAGGACATTGCTCAGATTTGGCATTCCTTCCACAGCCAAAGTTCCTCTTCCCAGAACTCTTCCTTTCAGACCATTACCAAACTTCACACGTTGTTCCAAACAGGGAGTAATGTTTTTCAGAAAGGATCTTTCCCCTGTCATATGCCCTGAACACCCACTATCAAAGTACCAGCTTATCTTGTCTGAGGTGCTAGCTGTGCTGACAAGAGCGAGGAGCTGAGTCTGCGCATGTTTCTGCCTGACAGATTCCCTGGGCGAGGCAATTCTGGCATGAGCTGAGAAACAGCTTCTTTGAATATGTCCTCTGCGGCCACAGCTGTAACATTTTTTAAACTTTAAAGTTCTCTTGTTACGGTGAAATAGACCTTGCTGCAGCAAGTCCTGGTTCATCCTTTTCTGTGTTTTTGTGCCTCTTCTTGCTGACTTGTATCTGGCCATGTTGCATTCGTCTTCACTCAGGTCTTTCTCATCTTCACTTCCACTGGCAGAAAGAGCTTTCTTTTTCATCCGTTTGCTGGTGCAGTTGATTTGTCGATGACGTAGCATGCACAATTCCAGCATTGGATTCCTTTCTTTCCGTCTTCTCTCTGAGCCGGTTCCTTTCCTTTCCTTTCACTGCCCCTTCTGAATTGTCTTTGCGAAGAAGAGCTTCTTTCAGTCCTGGATTCCATGTTTTTCAGAATCTTCCCAAGGTTCTTCACAAGCATGCTCATCTGATCATCTTGCACTATCTGCTTGGTTTCTGCTTCAGCTTTCAATCCAACATTCTTGTCCTTGGAAGTGGTATCCTCTTTGACAAGTTTCATCTCAAATTGTTTGAGAGATCCCATCAGCTCCTCCAGCCTCATGAATCTGACATTTTGCGCTTCTTCAATAGCTGTCACTTTCATATCGAATTTTGTGGGCAATGATCTGAGGACCTTTCTGATAAGCTTTTCTTCAGGGATGGGCTCACCAAGCGCATGAGCTTCATTTGCGAGATCACAGAGTTTAGCATTAAACTCAGTGACTGTTTCCTCATCCAGCATCCTCAGATTCTCAAATTGTGTGGCAATGATCTGGAGCCTTGATAGCTTCACTCTATCAGTTCCTTCATGGGCAGTTTGCAGAATCTCCCATGCTTGCTTGGCCAAATCACAGTTTGATATCAACCTGAAATTGTTAGCATCAACTGCAGCAAAAATTGCATTCAAAGCCTTTGAATTACCAGTTGCTGCAGCACCTTCTTCAGCAGTCCACTGCTCTTCAGGTTTTATTCTTGTCACTCCTTGCTCATCTATGGTGATTGGGGGAGACCACTGAATCACGACAGCTCTCCATGTCTTCTCATCAATGGCCCTGAGAAAGGCCTTCATCCTAGCTTTCCAATAACCATAATTGCTCTCTTCCAAAAGTGGAGGTCTACTTGTGCTCTGTCCTTCCTTCATTGTCTTGGCTACTTCGGAGACACTGTAGGACCTTTTTAACTCTGTGTGTCGAGTTCCCGCTCTGATACCAATTGAAATTTCAAGTGTCTCTACTTATGCAGATTTGTGAACTAGCAGTTGCTGCAGCACACTCTTGTTCACTTAAATGCAGGCACAGCAAACAATGAATAAGACACAGATTTGTTCACCCAGTTCGGCCAATCTGCCTACGTCTGGGGAGGACTATTCTCCAGTCCTCAATCCACTCAACCAAAGGTTCAAAGCACACTCGGTTACAACGCACGCAACCTATGCTACTTTAACCCCGTGTGGACTACTCAACACAATCAGAACAAGCTCTGATTTGTGTCAGCACACCCTCTACAATATGTCAGTCTAGAATAGCTACAATCCTCTCAAAGAACTCAGCCTATTCTATACTACACTACTCAGCAGGGTTGCTGCAGCAACAGCTGTAACACACAGCTGAAGCACACTGTCCGCGTCGCTCCAAGGCCTTCTGTCGAGCCGATCGAACCACTCCAAGAGCACTGCACACTCTGAGTAACTCCCCCTCACTCAGTGACCACCTGCCACTAGTGAGTTCTTCCGCACGAACCTCGACCGAGCCTTCCACCCGTCAGTTCTCCCGCGGCTGCCTTTGATCAACCAACAAGCTCCACAGCTCTAAATTGGCTTCCTGATCAAAGCTCGAATCAGTCTCTGCAAGACCTGATTCTCTTCTGCAATACGCACCACAGCTCTGCGCTCAACGCTCTGCCCGTGTGTGTTGATCGAAGAACAACTCTCGTAGCACACCCAGAAAAATCCTCACTCTGAATTCTGTGTCTACTCTCGTGTATCACTCAACTTCGATCACTCTCTTCAGCCCTCAAACCTTCTGCTTAAATACCCTCACCACTTTAAGCAATTTCCAGGTTTAGGCCATAGTCCCACAAGATCAATTATCTCCTAAAATCTAGGAGATTAGATTTGATTAATATCTTCAATGCAAATCTCCTTCTCTGACTAGTAATCCTTGCTGAAATATGCTCAGCAGCATATTAGAAATTCTTCTAAGCACTTTCACAAAGCTGCCAAACCTTCAAAACTCACCCAGCACAAAGCTGTTACTCGGACAATTGAACTAGCTCTTGAACCAGCACCTGCTGCAGCATCCCCTGCTGCATCTGCTGCTGGCTATTCTGCTTGATTGCTTGATTGCTTGAGCTGCAGCAGCTCCTTGTTCACATATGTTGGTTTTGTCAAAACTGCCACACTTGCATTATCAGTGTGTTACAGCTGTTGCTGCAGCAACCCTGCTGAGTAGTGTAGGATAGAATAGGCTGAGTTCTTTGAGAGGATTGCATGTAGCTATTCTAGACTGACATATTGTAGAGGGTGTGCTGGCACAAATCAGAGCTTGTTCTGATTGTGTTGAGTAGTCAACAAGAGGTTGAGTAGCATAGGTTGCGTGCGTTGTAACCTAGTGTGCTTTGAACCTTTGGTTGAGTGGATTGAGGACTGGAGAATAGTCCTCCCCAGACGTAGGCAGATTGGCCGAACTGGGTGAACAAACTTGTGCATTGTTTGTTGCTTGCTGAGATTAATTCTAGTGAACAAGAGTGTGCTGCAGCAACTGCTTGTTCACAAATCTGCCGGATTGAGACACTGTGAAAATTCAAGCATCAATATATTCTTCCCTGTCTTTAACCGTGGTTGGATCTATTTTGTCCATTATAGGTAACAGCCCCTTCTCTATAATTCTCCAAAGTTGTCCATCCAGGGAACATGTGTGAGCTTCGAACTGTTCCGCCCACCAATCATACTCTCCCGGTTTCAGTGTGGGTGGTTTCCAGAAGGAGTCAGTCTGAGTCGTCATTCTTCCTGCAATGCTAGTTCAAAAATCCAGAGACAAGGCTCTGATACCGATTGTTGAATCATGGTTAGTGTTCCTTAGCGAGTAACAAAGGGTTTTGTTCCTCGACGGGTAGTAAAGAAGCGGAAGTAAATTATGCATAAAGTAATAGACTTGTTTAGCAATTTATAGTGGAAACTCCGGTACCTTAAATGATAAAATCCACTACCTTCTAGCAAGCTAGAAGGATTTGGAAAACTCTTGTATTTAGGTGTTTGGATCGGTTATACTTTATATTATACCTCTAGCATCCAGACACTCTAGTTCACTGTCTGCTAGGGTATCCTTCACAGGTTAGCCGCACCACAAGTAGCACTTCCTTTTGACACAGACTACAACACCGTCTTCAGTTCCCTCTGGAGTGGCAAGCTTCTCCTTTCTTGACCTTCTCTACGGTGTAGTCTTCCGAGTCTTAGCTTTTACGCCGTTGGGTGTCAAGGACCTTTTCCACTTTGCTGCTTACTTAGAAACCACTGCCTTCTCCTTTATCTCGATCTCCTTGGAAATGCCCCATATTTTCTCAACCGCAAATCCAAGATTTTCCCTACCACAAATCTCTCAGATCCCCTTTCCAAATTTGGAACGGAATCTCTTAGATTGTCAAAGATTATCCCATAATAATCTGACGATCTTTGACCGGATCTTTTCAATCTTGATCCCTTATTTTGCTCCGAGAATCTGGATAGAGATCGTAATCTCAGAAGAATCTATCAGCCTCTGATTTGATGTTGTGGCATTCGTTCCAGGCATCGTTCCCTGCACACTCAAGTAGCATTATTAGTTGGGTGTTTGTCTCATCAAAAATATGGAGTGGACATACTCCAACAATGCCTTTACACATTTTACGATTCTCCTCTACATAAAACTTAAGAAGAAGATAAATCCAAATTGTCGCAGTGAGATCAAAGTCTTATATGTTTGTTTACTATTGACTTGCAACTTCAAATATTATTTTCTAAATAATTAAATTGATTGAAGGTTTATCAAAGGAGGTTCGATTGATGATATATATGTTCATAGGGTTACCTCCTCTCTCCATTTTTTTTATAAAGGTCAATAAATAAATGTAACATATTTGATAGGTTAATATTGCTTGTATTGAATAGTCTTTTGTCAGTAGGTCAGTTTCTTGAGACCCAAGCCAAATGGAGACAAACTGGTCCCGACCGTAAGTCATTCAAAATACACGTCACATATGGAAGGAATGTAGGTAGATTCTATTATTTATAGAACAAAGAGAACATCACGGACCATTTTGTCTTGATGAACTTATTCTTAATATGGAATCACCAATCCAATATTATAGACTGCTTTAAAGCCACGCTCTAAAAGTCCTTTACTGTCAAAAATGGCTAAACATCAAGTATGACCCTAATTGTGAAAAATAAGCATTCACCTGAATGTCACATCCTTATAATATTTGGCTCTAGTTTTAATGATACAGTGAAAAGAAAGAAAATATTTTAAAAAAGTCATATCGTTACACTTACATGTAACTATAAAATGAAACCACATCACATTATAATATAATAGCTGAATATAGCTTGGTTCTTGTACAAATGAATGATGAAAAATGGTCGATTCAATTTTACACAGAGAATTTACTTGTGATGAAGAATATAGTGAAAAATTGTAAGAGGGGTGATATTATTGTTGAGTATTTTGATGAGCATCTTATTTGAACAAGTTTGTGTTAATATAGTAGAAATACTTTGTGAAAGTGTAGGTTTTTTTTTCTTCTCTTATTCATTCGGAAATCAGAAATAAACTTTGCAAGAATTGGCAAAACAATAGAGTTTATGATCATTTTTATGATCTATAGAAGGTTCTATTGCGCATTGTTAGAATGGGCATCCTTCTCACTATCATTCTTTCACTCATAAAAACCCATCCATGTCACCTTCCATCACGGGCTGCGTTGCCGGCCAGCAACTCCCTCCAGATTTCAAGTTTGTCTAAACAGCGTCCTAATAATGCGTAATAGAAAAGAGGACTAATGTTCTAATTTAAATATGATGCAATGTACAAAACCCAAAATACACAGTTGAAGAAGCTTCCCTCTCTCTCAGCTCCTCTGTTCTCGCTAGCTAGCTCGGCCAAGAAGCCATCGCGTCGGTCCTCCCCTTCGAGGTTAGTTTTTTTTTTAAATCTTAGAAGTTCTTGATAAATTTTTCAATCAATCATACTTCTTAATAATATAATTAACTAGAAATTAGTTAATATTGCCATTAATGTGGAATGGACACGTGAATAGTATGTAAAATCAAAGTGCAACATATGTGCATTACACATGCAAAACATATGCAACATATACTACATCCTCTCCATTAATCCGTTAGCTAGTATACTTAACTTGTTATGCGAAATATTTACATACGACAAGACGTAGAATGTTTTTATGATTTTTATTTTTCGAAATTTATATTCGGAAACGAATTGATATCGGTTGAAGTTGATTTGGGCAGGGAATACATATCCTTTAGCTTCTATAACAAATGGAAGATTAAAGTATTTCAAAAAAAAGATATGGAAGAATGGAAGGGAAACACTTTAAACGTTTTGATGGATCAAAACGTCACAATACCTGCGGAACTCCAATTTTTCACTTACGTGAGCTGGGAGGCTAAGGAGTTGACCGACCGGAACTTTTATGCACGCTTTAGTTGTCTGTTCCTTTATAATTGACGTAAAATATATATTCCCAGTCAAGTTGTGATGGTTGACAAAGGAAAAAACATCTTTGATCAACCTGTCCATCCATCAAAACCCTAAATTTAATATTTTCAAAACACTAGAAATATATTAAATCTTGAATAAAATCACGGGCACTTGTCATTTTTACAAGTGAGTCACATACGTTAACTCGTGCAGTGGTCACTCACACGGTGCAAGCAAATTTCCAGCTTTGCTGTCTCTTTTACATGGTGCGAATTTGGTCACTCACATCACATGGTGCAAGCAAATATCCAGATTCAAATGGTGCAAATTTTTTTCGAGCAGTAAAAAGATAGAGGAATGCAATTACATGCCACAGGCAGGGAGTTGTCGCGGAGAAATTGAGAAGATCAAGTAGTTTGATATTAAATTTGCATGAATGAGAAGGTGAGATAGAGGTTGACTTTAGGGTTATTTCTAGATGAGTAATAAACCATGTTTTACTTGTTCAAAATGAGGTTAGGTTAGGTTGTTCAATTGAAGAAAAAAAACACAAAATGAAGAAACATATATATTCTGTTGCGGTACCAGTCTGGTCTGGATTGTGTGGTCCCGCAAGAATACATATTGTCACATCTTTCCTCCTAAATTAGCTTAGTACGTGGATTAGAACAAAACAACATTTGAGCAGCAGCAAAAAAGGACTGGGTAGTGGTTAATGCGTTGAGTGATTATATTTTTTTTAAATGCTTCCTTGTGGTTTATACTTGTAATCATCATATATATATATATATATCCTGCAATGCAATTGTAGGAAAAGATGCTTAACAAACATTAAAAACATAGAAGGATTATTATCTATCTAAATAATCTAATCCATTTACAATCACGTGAAGTGGATTTAATGTGGCATTTCATATAAAAAAACAAATACATACTAGTGGTGAACCATAATCCATTTAGAATAGTAGGTGAGAGAGATGTGTTAAGGATGAATAAGTCATTTTTCCCAATTAAATGAAATGAAATTTGGCTGATCTGAAATGAACAACATACATTGATCTCCCATAAATACAACTACATCGTAATCTTACGTATGCATGGTACTAAATTGAATCTAATATGAGCAAGAATTGAACATCAACTAGTAGTAAGTAAACATACTCAATGTTCAAAACGTGACAATACATGCAGAGTTCCAATTTCTACTTCACCTGGATGGAAAGCTAATCATTTCATCAACGGCCTCGAGCGGACTTTAGTTGTTTGTTCCATTATAACAGACCTAATTCCCAGTCAAATGTATTGTATTTTGAACAAGTAGTCTAACTTAATTTATGAAATTGACGATGTATATTATTTTTAATGGAGTATATATATATATTAGTTTTAAAAAGCTTGTACGTACTGTTGATGAAATTAGCTTAGTTAGTAATTTATATCTTTCTTCAACCTTTAAAATTAATTATGGCTTGTGGTCCCTACCTAATGACCGTGGGTGGGTAATTCGATCCAACATCAATATCAAATTTCCAACACAAGTATGGTGCATGACCCTTTCTTTATTTTTGGCTTCCCAAAGCTCCCTCTCTCTCTCTTAAAGAAAATTGATAGTGTAGTTTCATCTCTTCTCTCTCTCGACCATTTCATTTATGTCATCTTCATTTTTGATTGGTATTTAAATGTAATAATATTCTTACATTTATATTTGAAAATAATCCATGCGGAAAATAAATACTAGTTTATATTTAGTCTCAACCCTTTATATTACAATTAATTCTTGAGAATAGTCATTATGACATATAATCAGAATAAAGTATTCACATTTATAAGTAAACATCTTTGAAAATAACCGATGTAGTTTCCAACTAATTATTCATTAGTAGATGATCAAAAATGGATAAATAAAACCTATTTGCGTAAAGTAAACACCAAAAAAACACAAAACGACTTAAAAAAACTTGTGTGGCAAAGAATGAAGAAATACATTTATCTGATGGCTTTGTTATTTACGGTTAGCGATGCATCTATTGATCGTTTTTATAATGATTTACTATTGAAATATTTTTTCTAAATAATGAAATTGATTGAAGGTTTATCAAAGAAGGGAGGGAGGTTCGATATGGATGGTGTATCATACTATCATCACAACATTGATTTGATGATATGTATATGTTCAATGGTTTACCTCCTTTTTTTTAAGTTTTTATAAAGGTCAATAAATAAATGTAACATATTTGATAGGTATTGAATAGCCTTTTGTCAGTCAGTTTCTAGAGACCCAAGCCAAAGGAGCTCTCTCTCATCTCCTCTGTACTCGCTAGTTCCGCCCAGAAGCCACCGCGTCGGTCCTACCCTTTGATTGAGGTTAGTTTAATTATTTTCTTAGAAAGTTTCTCATTTTCCTAAATCATTAATCTAACAGTGCCGTGACATCCTTCATTGTAGTACAAGTATCTAGCAGATTCAAAATAGTGTTGGCAAATGTCTCAAAAATAGATAAGGTTCCTACTCACTCTTTCCCTCCGCAGCAGTGGTGCTATAACATGTTTCATTTCCTATAAACTCTCCTTCAAGTTTTAGATTAGAAGGTAGAAAATTAAATCTGTATTCAGCAAACGCATTATTCATCAAGCATGGATAAAGGTATGCCTTCTGCATCTCATTAATCCGTTCTTGTGAAAATCAATTTTTCACAATTGTTCTGAACATTCTGGTTGGTGAAATAAGTTGTCTAACATGTGGTATCAAGAGTCATTGGTTGAAGAACAATTGATTTTCCATTTATTGTTATGTTTGAATGATTTCGGAAAGTGATTTTCAATATATTAGTTCTAAAATTTTACCCCACATTACCATGTGATTAAGAAAATTAAGAATTATCTCTAATTTTAAAATATTTATGTGACTTGTTACTACTGAAGTACAAGAAGGATTTAAATTGGATTATTTTTTTCTTATTGAACGGATTTTTATAATGAGATTATGTGTTTATGGATAGAGATTAAGTGTATAATATTAAATGCTGAATTATTGGGTAAGAATTATAACTGAGCCATGTTTTAAATCCATTTTTTAAGGATTAAATATGTATATTTGTTAAATTGAAATTCTCTTAAATTTAAGAATATCGATTAACTGCGTAATTAAACGCATATTTAATGTATGTTATCTGGAAAATTGAAATATATTATTAAGAATGTTATATTCATAATGGATAAGGTAATTTTGTTACGTTCAAATTTTATGTTTCCTGGATTTAATTTGATTATTTATGAATAGTTAAATTTTCCGTAGTATGTTAATAATTTATTTGATTAATTAATGACTTGATTAATTGTATTGTTTAAACCTCGATTATGAAATAAAATATACTTTTATAACATTATGTTGGTGTTAATAATTTAATAAGTTGAATACAAATTCCATTAACACAAACTTTAACTTTGGGTATTTTATAACTAATATCCAACTTATCTCCTCCTGCATGTGAGAGGGTATGAATCGTTTTATAAAAATACCTAATAGGTATCAACCCTTCCTGGATGACATTTAAATCAGCACCACTATCAACAAGGGCAATCAAATCTTGGGAATAGTACTCTTCAATAAGAAGTTTGATCTGAATATGCCATTTTTGGGTAATAAACATTTCTAACGTAGAAAGAAAGTTTCTTCTTGATTCTATTTGATCTAATTCGAACAAAGGATCTGTCATAACAATATCTTTTCCTTTCTCAATTCTGAAAATCCTTTGATCAAGTCTTTTATTTTCAATTTTCAACTCTTCAATTTCTTTTTTGAGATTATCAATCTCAACGCTTAAATCATAACTCGTAGTAGGACTTTCTATCTCTAATCCTTCTATAAACTTCAGACATCAAATAAAGCTCATTCGTTCTACCTATGTCAGAACTTTGCTTTAGAGGTGTCGAAGATTCTGCAACATCTTCGACCTGATCAATAATCTGGGATCTAAGAATAGGATCTTTAATCAATTTCAAGAGGCCTAATGCAGTAGCATTATCAAGAACATTAATTTCTAAATCTTGAAACTGTGATTGAAGTCTATATAATTCTTCTTCATCAGAATCCTTATCCATATTCTTTTTAGGACATCCTTGTCCTAAGACACAAGGTTCACAAACAGAGTCTGAACTAGCTGTAGAAGTATCTTCTTCTCTTATTACTTGAATATTCTTACTCAAGGATGATTCTCCTCTTGAGTAGTCATCAGAACTATCCTCTAATTCAGAAGTATCCGAATTCAATAATATCTTGGCCAATATAGCTTTCATCTTATCATCTTCTTCAAGACTATTAATCTTTTTCTTTAACCAACAAGTTCGGGCGACATGTCCAACTTTCCCACATCTGTGGCAAATAATATCTTTAAACTTATCCTTAATCTTTCCTTTCTTCTTGATTTCTCTGGCATATTTTCGTTGCCTTTTATCTTTTAATTTTTTTCTGAATATCTTCGTTTTTTCCTCTTATAATCCTGAATAGCTTGAGGCCTTTGACGCCTATTAGATTTCCTGGTCCTAGGTATCAAAGGTTTATCAATAGCAAACTGATCACAAAAACGGCCTAATTGTTGCCTTTCAATAATATTCTGTCTTTTCATCTGTTGATTCAGCCTAACTTCATTGCATATCACAATTTCTTCTTGGGTACAGGCTGCTATAAGTCTGCCATAAGTATATGTTTCATATGAGATATGATCCAAATTTTGCCTAAGGAGTCTCCTTATCCTTTCAGCAAATAGACTAGGTAAACCATCGATAAATTTTGATTTCCAATGAGGGCTATTACACTCTGGTAATTCCATAACTCTACTAAGGAAAGTATCCTTATACCATCTAAAATCAGTAAGAGTCTTACATCTAAGATTCTGCAATAATGTCCTAATATTCTCACTATTGTCCGTATATCTTCCTGTAAAATGTTCAATAATATTCATAACAAGGGTATATACCGCATCTTCTTTATTAATTTCACCTTCTCTTTTAGTAATATTAAGGATTAAAATTCTATCTTCTTGGGTCAAATAATTATCCCACCAACTTTTTAACTGTCCTGTGAAACCTAATATAATCATATTTGCGATATTCTTATCAGTATTACCATTATTCCTACATATAGTAGAATACATAAGCATCCTATGAATAGTATTATGAATCTGCTGATGAGCAAAACCATCTATATTCCACTCATATATATGACTTCCACTATAACTATTAGATATAATGTCATTACTCTCTTCAAGTAAAACATCAACAGGTGTTGGTCTCGAATAGTAATATTTACCAGTAATGGGTTTATCTGCCCACTTATGAAGTTTATTAATTTGATCATTATAAACTTGTCTATAATCAGGATTTTCTATAAGTTCATTCCTAAGTTTATTGTCTAGGGCACTGAGCTTAAGATTCTTAAAATGTTCAGTTAACAAATCTTCTAATTCCTTCAGTGGTTTTAATTTGAATCCTGTTATCTCAGGTGGTGGCTGAATACTGGGCGAGGCTATAACTTGATTCGAAGCTGGTATAACCATATGGGGACTAGGAACTCCAGACACTCCTATATTGGAATTGTAAACAGTTGGTTTCAGATGCAAAACCTCATAGATCTTATCAAGTCTATCTTGAAGCGAAGCAATTTGTTCTCCTATAATGTTTAAATATAGATTAGTATAATTATTTTGTTCTATAAGTTTATTTATATGTTCACCCGTTGTTTTTAAGGTGTCATCTTCTAATAGATTAGCAAAGGCTAGGAAATTATAAATCCTATCCTGTTTCTCAATCTGAAATGGTGTATGAGGTGGGTAAACTTGGGTAATAGTTTTTCCCGTAGATAACTTATAATTTTCTTTCCAGTACTGAGACATAAAGTTCTATATAAGTGGTTATAAACCATGGAACAAAATACATAATTTCATTCTTTTCACCACATTCTGCATAAAATTTATCACCGAGTTCCTTTAATTTTGAGGGCTTAAGGTGACTATACTACCAAGTCTTATAGGGAATCCAATAATCTGACTCAAATTCTTGAGATATAATTTTTCTATAGAAAGATCCTGGTTGAAAATCTAATCTATACTCCATTTAAATAGAAAAATCCAGTTCTGACTCAGTTATTTCTGGTCCTAATCCTCTAGCAATATTATGCTTATCAATTATAATTCTATCAATTTTTCCTGGTTCTCTAATCTGACAAGTAGAAGCTCTAGAGGGTTCTATAGGAATATCAAACGGAGTAAGATATGAATGCATTGATTTCGTCCTAGGATATATAAATTTGGATCTAACACTTTAGTATTATCAAATTTTAGGTTTATTAGACCTTCTTTATTCTGAGTAACTTCCATTAAGTTGTATTGGGGAATTTCCTGTGGAAGGACAGATTGTTCTAATGTCCATTGTGGAGGGAACTCTATTTCCTCCCACTTGATTTTCCTTCTTGTAGCTATACTAGACTTAGCAAAATTAGTTTCAATAATAATTGTTTCATTCAGGGGTTTATCAACTCTTTTACACATTGGGTTCAAAGTATATAATGGTTTATAATAAATTCTATAGCATATAGCCATCACTTCCGATCCTGGTTTATAATTATAACCATGAGTTTTAATATTTAATGTCAAAGAGTCTAAAATATTAGAATCCGTGAAAGACAACTGCAAATTAGGATATACATCGAAATATACTGGACCATGTGTTAAACTGGTTTGAATAATTCCTATGAGGGATTGTTTCCAGTTAAGATTTCTTCCAACTCTAAGAGCTACTATAAAGCTCTCAGGTAATCCTTCAAGGGTAAGGGGTTTAAAGGCAATTTGCACCAATCCAATATGGATAAACTTATAATCTTTTCGGTAAGACCAAATGTCCATTTCATCCAACAGTTTTACTGTTAACTCCTGGGCATTCAGAGGAATAGTTTCTTCTGTAGTTTTTACTACTTGCTCGAGACCTATCTTCTTAAATGTTCCTAGTTTGTATATTAAGCTAGGTTCCACCTTTGGAATTGTCCAGCGGTTTAATTCCTCCAAGTTCTGGGGAAGGTAATATTCCTCCTTCATACTATTCTTAACAATATGTTTTCTGTGAAGTAAATTCATATTAATTGACTGACATGTGAAAACTCCAAACTTCAAACCATAATCCACTACTATCTTACTTATGTGGCTCTGATACCATTCGACGGCTGTGGCAGCTCGCTCAGCCAATATACCAAAAAACGGCTGTTCAATCGAAAGGCAGAGGTGTTTCACTAAGAATTTCTCTAATAGAAGCGCGTTTAAAACGATATGGAGGCAACTACAGCATCAGCAATTACCTTGGTTCATCAGACTGTCACTAAGGCCATAAGAATTCTAAAGAAACTGAGACCAACCCGCACGAAAACACCCTAAAACGCCATCCTCGGCTCAGACATGCAACAAACAGCGGAGAATCCAGTCCTAAATTCATCTTATGTCTAGGCCTGTCCTAGAACCAACTAACCCAAAAGTCTAAACCTGCATCTTTTTAGAGAATTCTTAGAGTAACAAATCATACCTAATACTAAACATCAAAGGAACATGGATCACGAGCTACCAGCACCATACAGGATCACAACAACACAAACAGTAACATAGAAATTTCCTACGATTATCAGTCCAGAAGTTTCACACACCACAGAAGTCTAGCCTATAAGGCTAGCCATCTCAACATACATACAGAAATAACAAACAGACGTAAATAATACTTACAGATACTCTGATGATCCTTCAAAATAGAAAACCAAATCTTATTCAAGTTGCAAATATTACAGAGAGTTTTTCGAGAGAGTGTTTTAGTGAGAGTGCCCAAAAGAACTCCCTCAGACCGACACAACACTTACTTAAATATACATCTTCCGCCGACTTAGTAATGGCCCACACCAGACTATTTTACACACTCAATTATGTCACAGCTGGATTGACAATATAATTGTCCCTTGGCTTTATTTAGCCACTACGCAAAGGAGGCACAAAAAGAGATATTCTCCTGTACTTCATTTTGTCAACTATTGCGGCTAGGACTTATCTTCTCTTCTTTGGGCCATATAGGCACTTGTCGCTTTCTTCATGTCCTCTTCAAGAAATTTATCCAGGATAATATGACGAATATCTTTGAAGAAATCATCCAACTTCTCCACCTGGCCACTTGTCTGGGACTCTCTATCATCTCCCAGTTTCGCTGTCGGCATTGACTCATCAGATTTCTGGTCGTCCACATTAAAAATATCCCGTTTTAGAGAGGATAGATAAGCATCAATTATTTCCTCTTTAGATAGTTGCGGGGCGGTGCCAGCGGCTTTCAGACTAAGATTCTTATAAGCTTTCTCTTTCTCAGTCTTGTCGTTATTTTGGTAGGCTTTGATTTGCTCTTTGAGTTGGCACATTGTGCTATCTCCATAGGGCTTGTTGGTCTCCGGATCAATTCTGACCATTTTATTCCAAAATTTTGTATAAGCAATTCTCTTAAGGCAGGGCATACATTCTGCCGAATAGCTGAAAATAGGTTCCCATCTCCATATCCATGGGATCGAGAATTCCATAAAGAACATCAGAGAATATAATTCTCTAGGGCAGAAGCCTCCTTCTTTATTATGAAGATCTTTAGCCTTAGGCGAATATTTCTCCCACAGAGTATATTGCTCCAAATAATCCTTAGGAAGAATATCTTCCTTGGTGCCATAGAATTGCCACCAATGAACAAACCAGACAGGTATTTCTGTCTTCGCAACGTCAGCACAAATCTTAATAAACCAAGAGTGCTTATGGCTTGGATTATCATATAAGAGCGCATTATCAAACGCATCCATATAATCCCAGTAATTATATTTAACTGAAGGCTTACCAGGTCCAAAAGAGAATTCCCTGGTCTTCTGAGGAGAAAATCCCCAATCATTTAGAGAAACTCTCTTGATCACAATCCTGCTGAAATTATAAATTTCAGATGGGGCTGTAGTAAAATGTCGAATCTCACAGCCATTATAAGTTAGGATAGCTTCATAGAATTTTCTGGACTTATATGTTCTGCTTGGGAACGATTCTTCCTCAAGGTATTTAAATATCAATCTCCACGGCTCATCTAGCCATAAATAATCTTTTTCTTCAAGGAGAATTATAATTCTCTGGGTATTACCCAATAGAAAACCGGCATTCCTAGATTCAGCTTCATCATTTGCAACTATATTTGCAAAACTGGGGCCTATATGCTCCTGAGTCGGTACAACCGAAGAGGAAGATTCTCCTCGTTGCTGTTGCCTTTTATAGGCAAGGAATTCTTGAATGTTTTACATTATTGTGTCGCCCAAACGTGTGCTTAAGTGTAAATGATTATTATGTTTATTTTTCAAATGTATATGATTCAAAATTATTTATGTAGCTTTAATGTTTAATTATTATTTTGTTTATAATATGGCAGCATCTAATGTTGTTTCGTTAAGTTCGCAAGCTGCGTGTATTGTAAAATTTAATGGGCTAAATTTTCAAGAATGGTATGTACAAATCCAATTTCACATTGGTGTTATGGTTCTTCATTTAGCACTTTTAGAAGATAAGTCTCATGTTATTGATGAAACTAGCAGTGATGATGATAGATCTTTTTATCAAGCTTGGGAAAGATCGAATAGACTTAGCTTAATGTTGATGCGAATGACGCTTGGAAACAACATCAAGTCAACTTTTCCTAAAACTGATAGTGCTAAGGAATTACCGAAGCGGTGAAAAAGAGCTCAATTTTGAGTCTGCTGATAAGTCTCTAGCAGGCACACTAACGGGTACTCTTACCACCATAAAGTTGGATGGTTCTCGCACAATGCATGAGCATATTACTGAAATGTCGAACATAGTAGTAAAATTAAGGTCCATGAATATGGAAGTGTGTGAAAATTTCTTTGTTCAGTTTATCCTAAACTCTTGCCTCTTGAGTATGGTCAGTTCCAAATTAACTACAATACTCTTAAAGATAAATGCAATGTGACCGAATTGTAATATATGCCCATTCAAGAAGAGGCAAAACTTAAGAGCATCTGCATCAGCAGATGCTCTGTCAGCTGTTAAATGATTTATGGCTTTTCAGCCTTAAAAAAGCCATAAATCATCTCAGCACCTGCTCTGGCAAGTGCTAAAAGATCAGCTGCCAGAGCATTTGCTGGCGTAGATGCTCTAAGAAACAAGGATTTCACTCAGTTAATCTCATGGGCGAATCAAGGGCTGGAAAGAAGTTTGGAAAGAAGAACTAGAACGGCAAGAAACGACCTCTTGGTGTTAACAAGTCATCTTCCCAAATCCATAAGAAGGAACACAAGAATGAGAAGTGTCATTTCTGTAAGAAACCAAGGCAATATCAGAAGGATTGCATAAAAAACAAAACTTGGTTCAAAAAGAAAGGTATACATTATGTTTATGTATGTTTCGAATCAAATTTAACTTAAGTTCCTTATAATACTTGATGGATTGATTCTGGTTCTACAACTCATGTTTCAAATACTATGCAGGGATTTCTACGACGTTAACCATAAATGCAAATGAGAAATTTATCCTCATGGGGAATCGAGTCAAAGCTCATGTCGAAGAATTTGGAACTTATCGTTTTGAAATTGTGCAGCGTTGCTGATGCAGAGTTATAGCCTTTGGAGTTATAGCTTCTGCTTAAGTACTCTCTGTACCGGAATTTTTCTACTGGTAGAATAAAAAAGACAAAGTAATTTGTTCACCCAGTTCGGCAATCTTGCCTACGTCTGGGGAGGATACAAAGATTCTCAAGATTCCACTATCTCAGTTTGAAGTACAATAGACTCACACCTTTACTCTTTACCTAGCCGAAATCTTCCGCTCAGTCTAATCACCTAGCCTAGCTAGCAGTCTAATCACACAGACTCTCTTCGTGCAACCTACACACTCTCAGTAATAAATAACTACAGACCCGACTCTCAGACTTAGCCTATTCTATTACAATGTGTAGCTCACGGAATGCTTAAGCACACTTTTCACTAGAGTTGTTGTATCTTTAGTCAACAACTATTCTAGCTCTCCCGCCAAACAGTCGGACACCCTGAGTTTTGCAAACTCGGTCTTTGCTCCCCCTCAATCGATGACACACTCTGTCACTATCGGGTAGCTTCGATCAATGCTCCTCAGCCCACAACGCTCTCTGTCCGCGGCTGACCACCGAGCTCTGAATGATCCTTCAACGAGCAGCGCTCCAGTTGAACTTCGGATCAATGCTAAATCAAACTCCACGAGTTCTGATTCCCTCCGCAAGACACAAGTCTTCAACTCCGTGTGTAAATCCTGCTACCGTAAGTTGATCACTGTGTGTTTCTCTCGCGCTCTCTATATATGTGTGCATGTGTGTGTGTCTGAATGCTGCCTCTGCATTCTTTTTGTATTGATCAACCCTGCAATCTCTTGGCACTCGCGTAACACAGAATCTTCTACTGGATTCTTGCAAGTTTGTTGAAAATTCTGTTGCCTAATCTGGATTTTTGAAGCTTTATATTTTCCGTAAGCTTCTGCCCATTGTTGACTTTCTGCATCATAGTACTGGAACTAACCGAAGTTTAATTAATAAATGTTCAGCTTATTTGTGGCATAAACGTTTTGGAAGAATGCAAAGACATGTAAAGAATGAAATTCTTTCTAATTTAGATTTTACTGATATTGAGATTTGTGTGGATTGTATTAAAGTTAAATATAAAAATCACACAAAGACGGATGCAGCCACAAAAAGCACCCAGCTCCTTGAAATTATACATACTGATATATGTGCGCCTTTTAATATCCTAACTTTCGGAAAAGAAAAATGTTTATCATATTTATTGATGATTTTTCACATTATGGCTATGTTTATTTGCTGAATGAAAAATCTCAATCTATAGATGCACTAGAGATATTTATAGATGAGGTTGAAAGACGATTAGAAAGAAAAGTGAAAATTATAAGATCTGATAGGCATGATGAATATTATGAAATATATACTTAAAATGGACAGTGTCCTGGCCCATTTGCTCAATTTCTTATAAAGCGTGGTATATGTGGTCAATGCACAATGCCGAGTACACCTCAATAGAATGGTGTAGCAAAAAGGCGTAATCGTACTTTGATAGAAATGTTAGGAGTATGATGAGTTACTCTTCCCTGCCTTTATCATTATGGACTTATGCCTAGAGAACTGCTGCTTATTTATTGAACAGGGTTCCTAGTAAGGCAGTTCCAAAGACCCCTTTTGAACAGTGGACACGAAGGAAACATAGTTTAAGACATCTTCATGTTTGGGGATGTCTGGCAGAAGTACGTGCATATAATCCAGATGAAAAGAAATTAGATTCAAGAACCATTAGTCAAATTATTATTGGTTATCCAGAAAAATCTAAAGGGTATATATTTTACTGTCTTAATCATAATACGAGAATTATAGAAACTAGAAATGCAAAGTTCATTGAGAAGGATGACACAAATGGGAGTATTGAACCACAAATAGTCAAGTTGAAAGAGACTAAGGTGCAAGTTTCTTCTTCACCAATACCTTCTTCTGAAATTGTTCCTCCAGTAAGTCAAGTCAATTTACCTATAATGACAAGAACTGTTCGTCATACGATAGTGGGACGATATAGTGACTTACATGAACAAGAAAATAATGATCAGGACTTACCGGGAGAACAAAATAATAATTAAATACTCCATGAAGAGGTTATCAATGAATACATAAACGATTTTCCTGAAGAAATACCATTAAAAAGATCTTAGAAGGAGAAGATATCTGCTATATCTAATGATTTTGTGGTGTCTCTTCATGAGTTAGATTTTGACATCAGAATTAATTAAGATCCAGTTTCATTTTCACAAGCCACAAACAGTCATGATTGTTCTAAATGGATCAAAGCCATGGAAGATGAGTTAAAATTCATGGAGCATAATGAAGTATGGGAACTTGTTGAATTGCCCAAAGGTTGTAAACGAGTTGGGTGTAAATGGATCTTTAAGACAAAACACAATTCAAATGGCAATATCAAAAGACACAATGCCAGACTTGTTGCTAAAGGTTTTACTAAAAAGGATGGTATCGATTATAATGAAAAATTTTCACTTGTTTCAAAGAAAGACTCATTTAGAATAATTATGGCATTAGTAGCACATTATGATTTAGAGCTACATCAAATGGATGTAAAAATAGCATTTCTAAATAGAAATTAGAAGAAGTATACATGACCCAACTAGAGGATTTTTCGGTTAAAGGAAAGGAACACATGGTGTGTAAACTTAACATATCGATATATGGACTTAAAACAAGCCTCATGACAATGGTATTTAAAGTAATGATATTGTTACATCCATCGAATTTAAAGAAAATGAAATTTACTATGCTGTTGGTGACGAGTAACAACGATTACTATAGCACTCTCTGAGTCACTTTGTGGAAACTGTTTCTCTTGCCGAGCCCGAAAGACACAAAGCTTTGGTTACTCAGTTCGGCCAATGCCTACATCTGGGTAGGACACTCCTGGTCCTCAAGGTTTCACTATATCTATTAGAGTACAATGGATTCCAAAAGTTAGCCACGCTCTAGTTTGACCACTACTTCTAACCTAGCTCCACCTCAGCTCAATCAGATCAAACAAATTAGCTCGCAGTATGATCCCATAGACATTCTTCGTACTACCTACACACTTCGAGTGAAGAACAACTATAGACCTGACACACAGACTTAGCCTACCTATTACAATGTGTAGTAGATGGTATATTATAGCAATCTTTATATCAGAATTGTTGTAACTTCTATCGACAGCTTCTCTAGCACCCTTTGCCAAGCCGCTTCTCTGAATTCGTCTTTTGAATTTTCGTGCTGAAGATTGATGTTCTCCTTGGTGTAGAAAGTCTGTATTTATAGGTAAGGGAGACTTGTAAATCTTGAAAACTTCTAAATCTGATTTTGGGTTGTGGGCCCAATGCTGACGACATCAATTGCATTCCGCTCCGGAAGAAGACATTAATCGCGCGCCTCATTCAAGACATTACATGCGCGCTCGAAGAAGATATTAACTCTGCTAAAGTGTGCTGCCGGCGCGGTAGTATCTGCAGTGTTAGAAACTCGCTTGTTTGACCCTTTAGACCTCTGAATCTAGTCTGGACGTAACCTATAGAATTGTAGCCCCTTGAGTTAGGTTTCCAACAAGGTATAACACGACTCAATCGGATCAGAATCATGCGCTCGGCGAGCCTTTGACTACGAATAGATTAATCTGCCCAGATCTGTTGTATATCCATCCAAATGCGCAATAAAGTTCTAAGCGGTCTTGATACACCTGCGATGCGAAACACTACAAAGAAGTAATATATCACACGCAAAATGCGATTAAACACTGGGAATAAACAACTTGATGGATCGTATAATTACGCTCCATCAACGGACTCTCTCTAAATTCTTCCAACTCAGATATTGCTCCCCCTTGATCAATGCCCAGTGGTCACTATCAAGGAGACGTTAAGCTCTCCAACAGTCTGTGATACCTCTTGTCCGCAGCAGTTCTCCGAAGTAATTGATTGATCCTTCGTGCTCCAGTTGATTTTTGTGGATCAAATACTAGATCAAACTCATCGAGTTCTGATCTCCTCTGCGCTCAATACAACTCTGTTACTTCAGCCTTATGTTATTAACTCTAGTTGTATGTATTCTCTACTTCGGTTCCTTGTTCAATCTTCTGCCTCTGCATCACTCTTATAACTTCATCAATGATTAGTGACGGAAACCCTAGATGCCTTAGGATTTGTAGTGCAACACAACATCTTTTGAATCTTCTCTTAGATTCTTGTGAGTTGTTGAGATTTGGTTACTTAAATCTGAATTTAGAAACCTTATCGTCCTGGATCATTCTCGGCCGCATGATGATGTCTGCTGATCACTTGATGACGTTTGTAAAGCTTCTTTAACCTCTATGACACCGGCAGCACCTCTCTGGACACTCTCTGTGCATCTTTAAGACACTTGGCCATTCTGATCTAGGTTCAAAACAACACGAGTTGCTATAACAGATTCTGTCATTTGTTTGTTGCCCACTTTGCGTTAGCTATTGTGGTCCACAGTGTGCTATAACACTTTCTCGTGCTTCGTCGCCGTACTTTGTTGCTGTTTTGTCAGTCTCAAATTATGCTCCAGCATCAATCTTTAGAGAGTGTTGTAGCATCTTCTTGTGTGGTTTTGTCAAAGATGCCATACCTCAACACTAATAATAACTTACTATTTATGCTAGGCAACTGCTTATAAATATTACAATTGAATTTAAGAGTTCCTCAAAACTAAACGTCAAAAGTCTAAAATGTTTTAGGAGCATGTCAGTGTTCAGCTATTACTATCTTCTCCCTCCTTTTGTCACAAATGACAGGGGCTTCTATGAATCACAAGCTACTGGGGCGGAGCTGCTAGCTTCTGTATACTCCACGTCAGGGAGGAGGCTTCTGATCTGCGTACTCCGTATGATGTTCTTCTTGGCCTCCGTTATTAGATTGGCAAGCTCACATTTGAGGTGGTTGATCATCCTGGCTCTCAAAGCAGCATTCAGAGCCGGGTCTTGGGCATCAGAGAGTGCTTCAGCATCCTTTGGATCTTCCTGAGCTGGTGCCAGGGCTGGTTCTCCCTTTGTCACATCCACTATATGTCTGCCTTTCAACACCTTGTGATGCAGCAGGAATAGCTGAGGAGCTTCAGATAAGCCTTCAAAGATAACTTCCAACTCCTTGTGCTTCCTGATCTTGATCTCGTATATCAGGGAGGGGAATCCAACGCTCAAGTTGGATTTCAGATTGTTAGCATGAGCAGCGATTTGATGGAAGATAATCTAACCCAGGTTGACTTCTTTCTTTTGCCTAATGTTGTACAACAGCTGGCCATTGCTTTGCTTACCTTTCCCCTGTGTGAGTTGGGCATCCAACTCCTTACAACAAAGGAGTAGACGATTGAGTACTTGGTAGGTAGATCAGCATCTCCCAAATTGTGAGAGACCTAGCTTTTTCACAATCCACCAGTGAGTGTCACAGCCAGTGTAGCTGAGCTCACTTCTGCAGGTGGGTTGGCGTCCTCATTGATCCTGTAGCAGAGGGTAAGACAGTGTCAGCTTAGACAGGCGCGTGCAATTGGATCAATCAACATTGACGCAAATATTTCGTAGCCAAATTAAGCAAATAAATATTATGGGCGATATTCTGAGGACAATATTCATAAGATCCTGTAGCTCCGAAAGATTGGATTCTGATTCTGAATTAGGAACATATGATCAAGATATCCTAGTTTCCTAAATAAAACAAACGTAATCTAATCTATATAGGATGAAGGGATCGGGAAATGAAGGGTACTGCGAATACATATTATCAAGTAAAGAACTCAATACCCTCGGGGCAATCAGAGCAGCGATCATCATCGGAGTTGGTAGAAGTTGAGCTTAAGAGAAGTTGATCGCAAAGTGCTCCGATTGATGGTTGAACAGACAGTATTACAGTGCTGGTGTTCTCGGGAAGAGAACTTCCGATCTATGGGAGGCAGATCCAGGTGGACAAGAGAGGGATCTCAATCTAAGGGAGTCAGACGCACTCACGGTGATTCAATTACATAGTGGTAACCAAGGGAGTTGTGTTACTTAAGACCTATTTGATCATTCGAATAGTGAAGTGCTTTCCACTTGGGGTTCAGAAAATAGGCTTTCTACTTAAGTGTTTTCCACTTAAGACCTCTGTCGTGAGTGCTCCTCACAATGGGATGATCCCCCTCACAGTGACCGCCTGTCACTAACGAGAACCGGCCTTCTCCAGATTGTCCGAGTTCCTCCTCTCGACAACGCTCCTGCCGCCCACCTTGATCAGCCAACACGCACGTCCTGCTCTGAATTAGCCTTCTCCGATCAAGCACTGACCAGAATTTACAAGTCTTCGATCAATCTCTACTCTAACCACTCAGCCTGCGCTCGTGCTCTGCTTACGGTGGTGATCCGATTCTCCGCACAGCTCTCTGAATATCTCTTTGTTATCTCAGGTGCTGGAATTCTCTCTCTGTCCTCTTTCTCTCTCAGATCGATGATCGCTGCTTTGCACACCTACCCCCTTCTATAGGAACTCTGCCGCCATCAAAATTAGGAAGCTCTCAAAGATCTCAATAAGATCCTATGATAGAGCCTAGTTATACATGTTATTTAGATCATAAACCCATGCTTGTTTGCAATATTTTATGGGCAAGATTACTCGTTTCCACTATTTTTGTATATCAGGTCAGAACGAGTCCTTAAGTCGGATACGCGCTAACAGGCAGCGTTCTAGGAGTGAAAGATCAGCCTGTGGAGCTAGCGGCGCAAACAAAAGAAGAAATGGCGAAGGACAGCAGAGGTGCACTACCCGATTGCGCCAATCAATGCTGTGCGCCAGGCGCAAAGTCCCAGTAACCAGACTTGGAAGTTGCCAAAAGATGAACTTCCTGGGGCACTATTTAAACAAAGAAAGTCTAGGGTTTCAAGAGAGGCGGAACACCATCACTCAGTGACAGTCCAGAGGCACTGCGCGGCAGAACTGAAAAACACACGGACCTGTCAAGGAGAGTTGCGCCAGCCGACTGCGCCAGCCAAGAGAAGACACTGCACGCACTGTTTGCTACCGTTTTCTTGGATTCAGTAGTTGTTATTTACTATTTTATGATGTTTACCACTAGCATGTCTAGCTAAACACTTAGTGTTGGTCGGGCATGAATCTATGATGTATTACCTTTGAGACTTGAGCTTAATGCATAGTTTATTTACTTGTATTAATTCTGTGCGTACTGAGACAGTTAGTTGCATGAGTAGGGAAAGCCTTGAACCGCAAACTTACTTGTGTTGCTTGCTTGTCACCTGTTAAACTAGTTGCATGCGTAGGGGAAGCCTTGAACCGCAAACTTACCGTGACAATTAGGAGTAACGAGTTAGGGTAGGCAGCTGCTACTGTGACAGGATTCGCAGCTGTTTAGTCTAGTTCTAAGGATTAATAGCACATGAACTTTGAACGGAACATGCGCACGTGTTAGGAAGCCTTTACCGGACACTAACCCAAGTAAAGCATAAACTATAGATGTTTTAGAGTCAATGATAAGGAATGCATTCATAGAGGATTGTCTGCCCAATACTTCTCATAAATATAGTACTTCATCTCTACTGCTTGCGCACGTCTAGTGCAATTCCCTGAGTTACGATATTCGCTGTTATTCGCGCATCGCGCAAAACCCCCAATCACTCACGCAACCCCCGTTTTCTTAAGTGTAGGTTACTGGCTAAGACTCACTGCTTGCTCCCTGTGGAGATCGACCCTTACTTAACCGCTGTACTAGTGGGAGAGGAAGGAATTATATTTGACGCGCACAACGACGCGCGATCAAATTTTGGCACCGTTGCCGGGGAGCAACACAGCTAAGTTTTAGCTAGCTTACATTTCTCATTTTAGTAACTAGCTATTTCATTTTGTTTTGTTTTCTCGTTGTTGTTTCTGACAGCGCACAATTACATCAGCCTGCGCAACCTTGAAACAGTTGCGCTGCGCAGATTCTAGTTGCGCACTGACAGACGCAACAACTTCGTTGCCATTTAATTTCGTTTCTTGAGTTTGGATCAGGACATGGAGGATAACAGTGTGGTTGGAGATAACCTGGGAGACAGAACCCCAGAGGAAGCAAGGGCGCACAACCGCGCAGCCCTATTCAGAGAGGAAGTGCAGCGTGAGGACGACGCACGGATGGCCGCTGAACCATACATTGCGCCACCCGTTCGTCCAGTCGCGAGGCGCAGGACAGTGCGCGAAATGTCAGCCCCACTCACTGTTAACCAGCCATGGTGCGTAGTGCTTCCGCCCGACGGACAGTTCGAACTAAGGAGCTCACTCATCCATCACATGCCCAAGTTTCACGGAATGAACAACGAAAATCCAGTCAAGCATGTGCGGGAGTTCCTAATCATTTGCGAGAACATGAAGGCTTTGGGGGAAAACGATGAAGCGCTGAAGATGAAAGCGTTCCCATTTTCATTGAGCGATGCAGCCAAACACTGGCTGATGAGCCTACCCGCAGGATCAATCCACACATGGGAGCAGCTGCAGAAGAAATTCTGAGATAAATTTTATCCAGCAGCGAAGATTGCGCTGCTCAGAAGGGAATTGGCCGCGCCAAGGCAAGGCGCAGGGGAGTCTCTGTCAGAATACTACGAGCGTTTCAGGGAGCTAGAAGCCAACTGCTACAATCACGGGCTTCCCCAGAATGTGCTGATAGAGAACTTTCTGAATGGACTGCTGCCCATGGAGCTGCGACTACTGAATGCATGCGCAGGAGGGGACATTTGCAACATGTACCCGGAGGATGCATGGCAGCTGATAGAAGATTCTGCTGGGCAGGTAAGACATCAATTGACACTTGAAAGTAGTCGTAATCGTTCTGTGCATCAGGTAGAGGCAAGCGCTGAGATCAAAGAAATGAAGGCCATGCTACAGAAGCTGATGAGTGCGCAGAGCGCACAACCAGTGGCGCCAAAGGTATGTGAATTCTGCAGGTCCACTGAGCACAAGACAGACGAGTGCCCAACACTTTTTGAAGAAACTGGAGATGTAAATGCCCTTGGAGGATGGGACAACAGAGGACCGCAGAGGCAGAATCAGCCGCGTTTTGGGCTTGCTGCAAATGGATTCAGATGGAGAGAAGAGAACAATTTCCAGAGGCAGCCCACTGATCAGCGCGCGCCACAGCAGACGCAACAAGCTGCACCCTACAATCCACCGCATTGCCGCACAGACGCACCAGCGCAGAACAGTCAGCAACCACGGCGATCCTTGGAAGATATCATGGGGCAGCTAGCAGACACAGTGCGCAAGAATGACGAAAAGTATGACAAGAGGTTCGAATCCATAGAAAAGCATCTATCACAAATTGCAACCACGGTGTATGAGCTGAAAAAGAGCGATGGCAACCTGCCTTCGCAAGTGATTCAGAACCCTAAGGGAGGAGTTAACGCAGTAACACTGAGGACTGGGCGCACAGTGGGAACAGAGCAGACCGCGCAGGCGCCCGCGCAACCAGTTGCGCAAGTCCCAGATCCAGCAGCTCAGAGTGCGCAACCAGAGCCAGAGGCGCAATCAGAAGCGCCAACCACGAACCAGCAGGGCAGAGCGCCAGGTATGTCTCACTCGAAAAACAAGGACAAAAATTGTACTAACATACCTGCTCCTTTCCCTGTGCAGGCACCACTGGCGAGAAAAGAAGCACTGGACAAGGAACTGTATGAGCTGTTCAGCAAGGTGGAAATCAACATACCTCTCATAGAAGCTATTCGACAGATTCCCAGGTATGCGAAGTTTTTAAAAGAGCTGTGCACGAATAAAAGAAGGACAGGCGAATGCGCACAAGTAATGCTAAATGCGCAGGCCTCAGCAATCGTGCAACAAAAAGTACCACCTAAGTGCCGAGATCCAGGTACATTCACTATCCCTTGCACCTTAGGTAAGACCACGGTAAGCAACTGCATGATCGATTTAGGCGCATCAATCAATTTATTACCATATTCTCTCTATGCGACCTTGCGCCTTGGACCACTAAAACCTGCAGGTCTCACAATTCAGCTAGCAGATAGATCGTGCAAACAACCTGCAGGCATGATAGAAGATGTCCTAGTTCGAGTAGGAGAGCTGGTGTTCCCAGCAGACTTTTATGTGCTCGAAATGGAGGGTGAATCAAGCGCCAGCGGTGCGCAGATCCTCCTAGGCAGACCGTTTCTGATGACTGCGCGCACGAAGATAGACGTGTGGAGGGGCACGCTCTCCATGGAGGTAGATGGCGAAGAAATCCATTTCAACATCTTCGAAGGGATGCAGCACCCACATGAGGACGCTACCGTGCACGCAATGGACAGCTTTGACGACTTAGTCACAGAAGCGCAGTGTGCAAGCGCAACCATAGGACCAGAGCTACTGACGCAGGCAGAGCTGGAGGAGCAAGAGGAGGAGCTAAGCAGTGCTGTACCAGCATCCACACAGGTACGTGATATAGTTCATATTTGCATCGCTAACAAAATCTTGCCCTCTGTTGAGCAGGCACCCAAGATCGAACTGAAGCAACTCCCGGAGCATCTCAAGTACATTTTCTTGGGAGATGAGGACACCCTGCCAGTGATCATCAAGAAGGGATTGGAAAAAGAGCAGGAGGCGCGCTTACAACAGGTGCTGCGCAGGAACCAGCGCGCTATTGGATGGACTCTTGCTGATCTGCGCGGAGTGAGCCCAGACGTGTGCATGCACCGAATTCTGTTGGAAGACGGCGCCAAACCATCCAGGGAGGCTCAGCGCAGGTTAAACCCAAATATGATGGAGGTAGTGCAAAAGGAAGTTCTGAAGTTGCTTGACGCAGGGGTCATTTACCCAATCTCAGACAGCAGATGGGTCAGCCCGGTGCACGTTGTGCCAAAGAAAGGAGGAATCACGGTGGAGGAGAATGCGCAGGGCGAGCTAGTTCCCAAGCGCATACAGACTGGCTGGCGCATGTGCATCGACTACAGGAAGCTGAACGCTGTAACGCGCAAGGACCACTTCCCGCTACCCTTCATGGACCAAATGCTGGATCGCTTGGCAGGTAAGCCTTACTTTTGTTTTTTGGACGGATATTCAGGTTACAATCAGATACCCATAGCTGCGGAGGATCAAGAGAAGACCACGTTCACATGCCCCTTCGGAACTTTTGCGTTTCGGCGTATGTCTTTTGGGCTGTGCAACGCGCCAGGTACGTTCCAACGCCTCGTCATGAGCATTTTCTCTCATATGATTGGTATATGTATAGAAGTGTTCATGGATGATTTCACTGTATATGGGAGTACCTTTGATGCATGCTTAACACATCTAGATAAAGTCTTAGCACGCTGCATCTCTAAGAACTTAGTGCTAAACTACGAGAAGTGTCATTTCATGGTTACGCACGGAGTAGTACTGGGTCATATCATTTCAGAGGAGGGTATTAAGGTAGACAAAGCTAAGATAGATATTATTTCTAATCTGCCTTATGCCACCAACGTGCGCGACGTGAAATCGTTCTTAGGGCATGCTGGGTTTTACAGGCGTTTTATTAAGGATTTCTCTAAGATTTGCATACCCCTGTCTAACCTGTTGCAAAAAGACGTGTGCTTCGATTTTACTGATGAGTGCAGGGCGGCGTTCGATAAGCTGAAAGAAGCGCTGACCAGTGCGCCAGTGATGCGCGCACCAGACTGGAACCTGCCATTTGAGCTGATGTGTGACGCAAGTGACTACGCAGTAGGAGCAGTCTTGGGGCAGCGCGAGGACAAGAAGCCGCATGCCATCTACTATGCATCGCGCACACTGGACTCCGCGCAGAAGAACTACACCACCACGGAGAAAGAGCTTCTGTCAATTGTATTTGCGCTGGAGAAGTTCCGAGCATATGTTCTAGGCGCCAGAGTCATCATCTACACGGACCACGCAGCTATCCGCTACCTCATATCCAAGAAAGAGACCAAGCCGCGCCTGATGATCTGGGTACTTCTGCTTCAGGAATTCGATTTAGAGATCAAAGATAAGAAGGGCACAGAAAATACCGTCGCTGATCACCTGAGCAGGATCATAAAGGATGAGGAGCCAGGGCAGATCAAGGAGACATTCCCTGACGAGCATCTGATGGCGCTAACAGGTAAGGTACCATGGTATGCGCATATCGCAAATTACCTGGTCACAGGTGCGTTCCCTCCTCATTTCAATAAAACTCAGTGCATGCGATTGAAACATGAGTCCAAGCATTACCTTTGGGATGATCCCTACATGCTTAGAATAGGTCCAGATCGGATATTAAGACGTTGCGTGCCTGACCATGAGATTGACTCTGTATTGATGTTTTGTCATGCGCACGCCTGTGGAGGACATTTCGGTCCCAAGCGCACGAGCAGAAAGATCTTGGATTGTGGATTCTACTGGCCGCACCTATTCAGAGATGCCTATGACCACTGCAGGAAGTGTGACAGGTGCCAGCGCAATGGAGGAATCTCCGCGCGCAACGAGATGCCGCAGACCCCGATTTTGGTAGATGAAGTGTTCGATGTTTGGGGAATCGACTTCATGGGTCCATTTCCCCCATCTGCCGGCTACGAGTACATACTGGTGGCCGTGGATTACGTATCCAAATGGGTCGAAGCTAAGGCCACGCGCAAGGATGATGGTAAGACTGTCGCTAACTTTCTCAGAACTAACATATTTTGCAGGTACGGAGTGCCTAAGGCAGTTATCAGCGACCAGGGGACGCACTTCTGCAACAGGGTTGTGGCGCAAGTCTTCAAGCACTATGGGGTGCGCCACAAGACGTCCACCGCTTACCATCCGCAGACGAATGGACAGGCCGAAGTTTCTAACAGAGAGATCAAGCGCATCTTGGAAAAGACTGTGAGGCCGTCGCGCAAGGATTGGAGCCAGCGCCTGGATGATGCGCTATGGGCATACCGCACTGCACACAAGACACCCATTGGAACCTCACCATTCCGGCTGGTCTATGGGAAGGCATGCCCCCTGCCAGTGGAGCTCGAGCACAAGGCATATTGGGCCTTACGTATTTGCAACTTGAACTTGGAGGAGGCAGGACAAGCACGCGCATTTGAGCTGAGCGAACTCGAAGAGCTGCGCCTAGACGCCTATGAGGGACTGCGCGATTACAAAGCGCGCACCAAGGCGTTTCATGACAAGCACATCCTCCGGCGCACATTTGAACCAGGCGATCAGGTATTATTATTTTCATCACGCCTGAAGCTCATGCCTGGGAAGCTGCGCAGTAAGTGGACGGGACCATACACCGTCACCAAGGTTTTCCCCTACGACACAATTGAATTGGAAGACGGGCACCAGCATCGTTTTCAGGTTAACGGGCAGAGAGTCAAACGGTACTTGGGCGAACCTTGGGATGGCGCAGCACGCAACATTGACTTGGCCGAGCCAGAGATAGTAGACGAGTAAGCTGCTGCGCCAGACGCACCACCAGATGTTTCAGAGGGAGAACTAGCACCCATCGCCTACATCTCCTCTTCCTCTGCATCTACCCTCCTTACAAATAATGTATCACATGCTGACCTCCCCTTTTATCCTTTGCGCAGGACCGCTGAGATCGTAACACAAGCACTGGCGCAAGGACACTCAGGAGCAAGAGTGGGGGAGGCTGCAGACGCACTACTTGGCACGTAACGAGGTACCGTCGAGCCAACGACGTTAAACAACGGCACTTGTCGGGAGGTAACCCGACACATTTTATTGTGGCACATTTTATTCTGTTTGTTTCGTTTTTTGCGTGTTTTTAGTTAGAGTAGGGTTTGGTAGTTTTTTTAGTCACACAAGTGCGCAGGACCGTGCGCCTATCAATGCGCAGGTCAGTTGCGCTAGCCATAGGGGGTATATAAGGCCAGACTTAGAAAAATTCCCAGCACTTTTTCACTCGACCGTTACACACAAGCTCCCGCCCTCAGACCTCTGCCGTCGATCAACGCCCCATCTCACCGTCCGTCTAGAGCGATTCAAGGACAACACGACCGCACAGCACCCAGGTAACCCCCGATCCCGCTTTGAGCCGCTTCTGTTAGGGTTTGCGCGGAGAAGACAGTTTTTAGGGTTTTGAAATCGCACCAGGCTAGAGTGCGCGGCTTCGAGTGCTGTTTTGTGCGTTGTGTAGGCGACCTGTAGGCGCTCGTTCGGTGCAAATTTCAGAGGATTCTGGGCAGTTTCGATTTTTAGGGTTTTGGGGAGCATTGACCACGATTGACCGGAGCCAGCGCAAGATGAGACCCGCCGCAGACCAAGTGACCCCAGCGGCTTTCGCTAACAAGTACGCAGCATTCATCAGCCTGGACATGTACGGGACACCGTACATCTGTCGGGATTTCCTGCGCGAGGTAGGGTTGGAGGACCTCGTGGCGCAGAGGCTAGCGATTGCCGGTTGGGAGGCGCTAATGGACCTCCACAGCGCATCAGACCAGGAGGATACGTGTGAGTTCCTGGCATCTATGGAGGCGGGGGACAGGGAGATTAGATATAGACACAGGGGTGTCTGGTTCATAGCCTCGGAAAGGAGGCTGAGGCGCGCATTCGGGTGCGCCAAGGTGCGTGAGGAGGAGTTAGACACGCACAATAACCAGGAGGCTTGGCGGGACATGGCAACAGGACCAGCATTCGCCGCGGGGCGCAGCAGGGGCCGAGAGCTGCGCGACCCGTGGCTGTTCTACTTGTGGCGCATCGTGGCCTATGCAATCATTGGCCGTTTCAACGGCGCGCCAAAGATCAGCCTCCTGGATATGGAGATTTTGACGGGGCTGTATTATGAGCGGAAGGTGCTGTTCATCCTGAACATGGTGCATCATTGGAGCCGAGTCAGCATGCGAGGGCCGCTGACGTGTGGAGGGCTTATTACGCACTTGCTGCGGGCCTTACATGGAAAGCCCGAGGTGCCAGAGCACACCTTGGTGCAGCCTATACCTCTGGACCGCGCCCACATGCTGCAAATCAGGGCGGTAGCCGTTCGGGACGATGGCACACTAGAGTGGTGCTACCATCTGCAGCCAGCCAGACCACCGCGGGCCAGAGCAGAGAGCAGTGCGCGGGCCAGGGCAGAGAGCAGTGCGCAGGGCGCAGCGGCAGGTGCAGCAGCAGCCGCAGCAGCCGCCGCAGCAGACGAAGAGATGGAGGAGGCCCTAGAACCAGAGGTGCCTCTAGTCAGGCGCCCAAGGACTCGGGCGCAGACTGGAGCGCAACAGAGGGCCCGCGCACCATTGGGGGAGCCAGTGACCATTTCCATAGAGGACTCTCCCCCGCGTGCCCCTGCCAAGCGCCCAAGGACTGAGACTGAGGAGGCGCCTGAGGAGGCCACTGCCGAGCAGCGCATGTTGTTCAACGTTATGCGCGTGCTCGAATACTTAGCGCCAGAGGGGGCGGATTTAAGTATGAGTCCACCATCCGGGTGGAAATTTGGAGACGCAATTCCCCCTCTCCTCAGCCTGCACCACCCACCTCCTACCCGAACCCCAGAAACTTCAGCACCCTCTCCAGCACCAGCACAAGCTCCAGCTCCAGCACCAGCCCCAGCCCCAGCAGAGCCCGCACCAGAACCAGCAGCCCCAGCAGCAGAGCCCACCCCTGCACCTGCACCAGCACCGCTACCATCACCAGTAGTTTCCCCTGCCCGGCCTTCTGTTCCGGAGTCCCCAATTAACTTTCCCAGCGTCGACTCCGATTCCATATGGGAGTCACTTTCCGAGGACGAGCAGCCTGACCCCCTCGCCATTGTGCCACCATCCTCCAGCACCGACTCCTTGACTGATTCTTCAGAGGATGAGGCGCATGGGTCAGCAGCTGATTCTAGCTCGGAGGACTTCTAAGGCCATGGGCAGGCGCAGTGATTTTCTTTAGGGTGGTGTCTTTTATTTTGCTGCGTCTATTTGACTATTATGTGTGCTGAATATTTGTGCCCTACATTCTGTGACTCCCTTGCTATATTTTGTGTGACTATTTGTGTTCACTCTTATGTTCTTTATTTTCGTTGGATTGCATGCATGTGCGCAACCTCCGTCCGCTTGAGCTTGAGTCGTGGGGACACGTCTCTGTTCAAGTGTGTGGGGGGGGGGGGGGGCGTTACTCTTTCATTTCATGTTTTTAGCATTTTTAGTATAGCTTAGTTAAGTTGAAGAAAATTAGTAACAGTAGTGCGCTAAGGGGCAGGATGCGCATGCGCTCCAGCTTGTTTTGCGTTATCCGTATTGTGTGCACTGCTATCTACTGTTTTAGCATAATTTTTTCGTTTTTTCTGCTCCTGTTAGTTGGGATATACAGGGGATGTGGAGTTGATAGAAATGCTCCAGAGAGGCGGTTAGTCGCTTCTGCTTCGAAGGCGAGGTATATGGTCGAATGCGCTAGTGGAGGCCGGTGCTTCGCAACCTTCGGAACAAAAGAGCGCGCTCAGTCACGCGGATGCAAAAGGCAAAATACCCAAAGCGTGGCGAGGTGGGAAAACAGACCACCTTCTCTCTGGATATCAAGCTAAGGAAAGCGGGCGCGGATGTAAACGCGTGCGCTGACCGGCGCAGACAAACCAAGGAGGGAGAGCGGAACGAGTTCCATAGCTGCTATCCGAAGGCTGAAATTGGAACTGTTCTGGGAATAAAAAAAAATAATAATAAATTGGAAAGGAAGCTGTACAAAAGAAAAATACCAGCAGAAGCAGATGATTTGCGTTACAAAGAATCAGCATGCGCACTACTTAGTACCTGCGTGCGCAAGACCACAAGGATATCATCAAAGGCTCAGGTTCCCAGGAAGTGTGCGAACGAATCACGCACTGGAAGAAGCTCGCGCAAGAAACCATATACCTATCTTCGGAGCGGGAGCTGACAACCAGGAGCCTAAGAAGAGCTATCTCCCAGTCATCCAAAGACCTTCATCCCGGCTGAGAGGTAATGAAATTTCGGGATTATTATATTAGAACTATTGAGTGCAGTGTGCGCAGGTGATAGAGCAGCACAAGTTGAAGCAACTGTGCATCTTGCGCTAGAATGCAAGGCTGTGCGCCAGTCTCCAGAAAAGGTAATTGTATCCGCGTTTCAGTACTTGTTCGGGACGAACAAGGGGCAAGTGTGGGGGGTTTGATAGAGCCTAGTTATACATGTTATTTAGATCATAAACCCATGCTTGTTTGCAATATTTTATGGGCAAGATTACTCGTTTCCACTATTTTTGTATATCAGGTCAGAACGAGTCCTTAAGTCGGATACGCGCTAACAGGCAGCGTTCTAGGAGTGAAAGATCAGCCTGTGGAGCTAGCGGCGCAAACAAAAGAAGAAATGGCGAAGGACAGCAGAGGTGCACTACCCGATTGCGCCAATCAATGCTGTGCGCCAGGCGCAAAGTCCCAGTAACCAGACTTGGAAGTTGCCAAAAGATGAACTTCCTGGGGCACTATTTAAACAAAGAAAGTCTAGGGTTTCAAGAGAGGCGGAACACCATCACTCAGTGACAGTCCAGAGGCACTGCGCGGCAGAACTGAAAAACACACGGACCTGTCAAGGAGAGTTGCGCCAGCCGACTGCGCCAGCCAAGAGAAGACACTGCACGCACTGTTTGCTACCGTTTTCTTGGATTCAGTAGTTGTTATTTACTATTTTATGATGTTTACCACTAGCATGTCTAGCTAAACACTTAGTGTTGGTCGGGCATGAATCTATGATGTATTACCTTTGAGACTTGAGCTTAATGCATAGTTTATTTACTTGTATTAATTCTGTGCGTACTGAGACAGTTAGTTGCATGAGTAGGGGAAGCCTTGAACCGCAAACTTACTTGTGTTGCTTGCTTGTCACCTGTTAAACTAGTTGCATGCGTAGGGGAAGCCTTGAACCGCAAACTTACCGTGACAATTAGGAGTAACGAGTTAGGGTAGGCAGCTGCTACTGTGACAGGATTCGCAGCTGTTTAGTCTAGTTCTAAGGATTAATAGCACATGAACTTTGAACGGAACATGCGCACGTGTTAGGAAGCCTTTACCGGACACTAACCCAAGTAAAGCATAAACTATAGATGTTTTAGAGTCAATGATAAGGAATGCATTCATAGAGGATTGTCTGCCCAATACTTCTCATAAATATAGTACTTCATCTCTACTGCTTGCGCACGTCTAGTGCAATTCCCTGAGTTACGATATTCGCTGTTATTCGCGCATCGCGCAAAACCCCCAATCACTCACGCAACCCCCGTTTTCTTAAGTGTAGGTTACTGGCTAAGACTCACTGCTTGCTCCCTGTGGAGATCGACCCTTACTTAACCGCTGTACTAGTGGGAGAGGAAGGAATTATATTTGACGCGCACAACGACGCGCGATCATCCTATCTCCTAATTTTTAGGAGATTTCATTTTCCAATCAAATCTTCAAGCTTGTGGTACGGAATCTTCACTTGAGATATTCTTGGAATATTTAGAAGTGTCTCGTTGTACTGCTAAGAAATATATGGGCAGATTCCTCTTTGATCAAAAATTGCTGCCAAGCTGCTACAGCTGCTGTAGCAACTGCTTGTTCACTGGGATTGTACACTCTGACAGGTTTTCTCAATTGAATGCCATTTGCATTATCACAATATTTATAACCCGAGTGACCTCGGGTCGAACCTAAGAGAAAAGCCTAGATTAGTCTAAAACTAGCTAGTAATGCTTAAGGTAAACCTACTCAACAAACGTGGGATTTTTCCTCTAGGTGAGGTATCTCTGGTGAATACTAAAGACAATTTCGAAATTGGGTTGAATTAAAGTAATAGAGAAAATGTAGTCGGAATCCTATTTCACCCCTAGCTCATCGATTAGCAAAACAAAACAGAAATATATGCATGAGTTAATTTGATTGATAATTCTAGACTAAAGTATCACGCCTTCTAAATTCAACTCTCGCTCCTTCTCTAGAATGGGAATGATACCTAAGTGACACAATTCTCAAACTCTCGCTCTATTGTACCGTGTAGAACAAAAGTCTAATAATCTCAACCTCTCGGTCTATTGATAGTTAACTAAAGTCCGCTCTATGCTTAGCCTAATAAAATGTGAATGTCACTCTCGCGCTGTCTAAAATAATCATGTTTGATCTTCTAAACAATCTAAGTTCAATTCTCATTCCATCTCTGGGTGTTTTATTAATTCATACTCATTCATGCATTTTGTCAAACACTTGGTATGCATAAAATTAACATGAAGATAAATCATGAGAATTTTCAATCAAACTTTACTCATATTGATAAAAAAAAACATATTTTGTGTTACAATCTAACCTAAGGGATCCATAGAAAATAAAAAAAATAAAAAAAGGGATCCATAAGAATCCCTACTACTCAAAGATTACTCACTCATGGTGAGTTTGAAATAAGACATAATTTTTAAAGGAAATTGGTCACTGATAGAGCCTAGTTATACACATTATTTAGGTCATAACCCTATGCTTGTTTGCAATATTTCATGAGCAAGATTACTCGTTTCCAATGTTTTTGTATATCAGGTCAGAACGAGTCCTTGAGTCGGATACGCGCTAACAGGCAGCGTTCTAGGAGTGAAAGATCAACCTGCGGAGCTAGCGGCGCAAACAGAAGAAGAAATGGCGAAAGACAGCAGAGGTGCGCTACCCGATTGCGCCAATCAATGCTGTGCGCCAGGCGCAAAAGTCCCAGTGACCAGATTTGGAAGTTGCCGAAAGATGAACCTCCTATATAAAGGAAGTAAGTCTAGGGTTTCAGAGAGTTCGGGAAGAGACTGTTGTTCCAGAGGCACCAGAGGACGCAAGGAGGCACTGGGCGGCAGAACTGAAAAACACACGGACCTGTCAAGGAGATTTGCGCCAGCCGACTGCGCCAGCCGAGAGAAGACACTGCACGCACTGTTTGCTACCGTTTTCTTGGATTCAGTAGTTATTACTTACTATTTTATGATGTTTACCACTAGCATGTCTAGCTAAACACTTAGTGTTGGTCGGGCATGAACCTATGATGTATTACCTTTGAGACTTGAGCTTAATGCATAGTTTATTTACTTGTATTAATTCTGTGCGTACTGAGACAGTTAGTTGCATGAGTAGGGGAAGCCTTGAACCGCAATCTTACTTGTGTTGCTTGCTTGTTACCTGTTAAACTAGTTGCATGCGTAGGGGAAGCCTTGAACCGCAAACTTACCGTGACAGTTAGGAGTAACGAGTTAGGGTAGGCAGTTGCTACTGTGACAGGATTCGCAGCTGTTTAGTCTAGTTCTAGGATTAATAGCACATGAACTTTGAACGGAACATGCGCACGTGTTAGGAAGCCTTTACCGGACACTAACCCAAGTAAACCACAAGCTATAGATGTTTAGAGTCGATGATAAGGAATGCATTCATAGAGGATTGTCTGCCCAGCACTTCTCATAAAGATAGTACTTCATCTCTACTGCTTGCGCACGTCTAGTGCAATTTCCTGCGTTACGATATTCACTGCTACTCGCGCATCGCGCAAAATCCTCAATCACTCACGCAACCCCCGTTTTCTTAAGTGTAGGTTACTGGCTAAGACTCACTGCTTGCTCCCTGTGGAGATCGACCCTTACTTAACCGCTGTACTAGTGGGAGAGGAAGGATTATATTTGACGCGCACGACGACGCGCGATCAAATTTTGGCGCCGTTGCCGGGGAGCAACACAGCTAAGTTTTAGCTAGCTTACATTTCTCATTTTAGTAACTAGTTATTTCATTTTGTTTTGTTTTCTCGTTGTTGTTTCTGACAGCGCACAATCACATCAGCCTGCGCAACCTTGAAACGGGTTGCGCTGCGCAGATTCTAGTTGCGCACTGACAGACGCAACAACTTCGTTGCTATTTAATTCGTTTCTTGAGTTTGGATCAGGACATGGAGGATAACAGTGTGGTTGGAGATAACCTGGGAGACAGAACCCCAGAGGAAGCAAGGGCACATAACCGCGCAGCCCTATTCAGAGAGGAAGTGCAGCGTGAGGTCGACGCACGGATGGCCGCTGAACCATACATTGCGCCACCCGTTCATCCAGTCGCGAGGCGCAGGACAGTGCGCGAGATGCCGGCCCCTATCACTGTTAACCAGCCATGGTGCATCGTGCTTCCACCAGGCGGTCACTTCGAGCTAAGGAGCTCACTCATCCATCACATGCCCAAGTTCCACGGGATGAACAATGAAAATCCAGTCAAGCATGTGCGAGAGTTCCTGGTCATTTGCGAAAACATGAAGACCGAAGGGGAAAGCGATGAAGCGCTAAAAATGAAGGCATTTCCATTCTCACTAAGTGATACAGCTAGACACTGGCTAATGAATTTACCTGCAGGATCTATTCACACATGGGAACAGCTGCAGAAGAAGTTCTTAGACAAATTTTATCCAGCAGCGAAGATTGCGCTGCTCAGAAGGGAATTGGCCGCGCCAAGGCAGAGCGCAGGGGAGTCTCTGTCAGAATACTACGAGCGTTTCAGGGAGCTGGAAGCCAACTGCTACAATCACGGGCTTCCTCAGAATGTGCTGATAGAGAACTTTCTGAATGGACTGCTGCCCATGGAGCTGCGACTACTGAATGCATGCGCAGGAGGGGACATTTGCAACATGTACCCGGAGGATGCATGGCAGCTGATAGAAGATTCTGCTGGGCAGGTAAGACATCAATTGACACTTGAAAGTAGTCGTAATCGTTCTGTGCATCAGGTAGAGGCAAGCGCTGAGATCCAAGAAATGAAGGCCATGCTACAGAAGCTGATGAGTGCGCAGAGCGCACAACCAGTTGCGCCAAAGGTATGTGAATTCTGCAGGTCCACTGAGCACAAGACAGACGAATGCCCAACACTTTTTGAAGAAACTGGAGATGTAAATGCCCTTGGAGGATGGGACAACAGAGGACCGCAGAGGCAGAATCAGCCGCGCTTTGGGCTTGCTGCAAATGGATTCAGATGGAGAGAAGAGAACAATTTCCAGAGGCAGCCCACTGATCAGCGCGCGCCACAGCAGATGCAACAAGCTGCACCCTACAATCCACCGCATCGCCGCACAGACGCACCATCGCAGACCAATCAGCAACCAAAGCGATCCTTGGAAGATATCATGGGGCAGCTAGCAGACACAGTGCGCAAGAATGATGAAAAGTATGACAAGAGGTTCGAATCCATAGAGAAGCATCTATCACAGATTGCAACCACGGTGTATGAGCTGAAAAAGAGCGATGGCAACCTGCCTTCGCAAGTGATTCAGAACCCTAAAGGAGGAGTTAATGCAGTAACACTGAGGACTGGGCGCACAGTGGGAACAGAGCAGACCGCGCAGGCGCCCGCGCAGCCAGTTGCGCAAGTCCCAGATCCAGCAGCTCAGAGTGCGCAACCAGAGCCAGAGGCGCAATCAGAAGCGCCAACCACGAACCAGCAGGGCAAAGCGCCAGGTATGTCTCACTCGATAAACAAGGACAAAAATTGTACTAACATACCTGCTCCTTTCCCTGTGCAGGCACCACTGGCGAGAAAAGAAGCACTGGACAAGGAACTATATGAGCTGTTCAGCAAGGTGGAAATCAACATACCTCTCATGGAAGCTATTCGACAGATTCCCAGGTATGCGAAGTTTTTAAAAGAGCTGTGCACAAATAAAAGAAGGACAGGCGAATGCGCACAGGTAATGCTAAATGCGCAGGCCTCAGCAATCGTGCAACAAAAGGTACCACCTAAGTGCCGAGATCCAGGTACATTCACTATCCCTTGCACCTTAGGTAAAACCACGGTAAGCAACTGCATGATCGATTTAGGCGCATCAATCAATTTATTACCATATTCTCTCTATGCGACCTTGCGCCTTGGACCACTAAAACCTGCAGGTCTCACAATTCAGCTAGCAGATAGATCGTGCAAACAACCTGCAGGCATGATAGAAGATGTCCTAGTTCGAGTAGGAGAGCTGGTGTTCCCAGCAGACTTTTATGTGCTCGAAATGGAGGGTGAATCAAGCGCCAGCGGTGCGCAGATCCTCCTAGGCAGACCGTTTCTGATGACTGCGCGCACGAAGATAGACGTGTGGACGGGCACGCTCTCCATGGAGGTAGATGGCGAAGAAATCCATTTCAACATCTTCGAAGGGATGCAGCACCCACATGAGGACGCTATTGTGCACGCAATGGACAGCTTTGACGATTTAGTCACAGAAGCGCAGTGTGCGAGCGCAACCATAGGACCAGAGCTACTGACACAGGCAGAGCTGGAGGAGCAAGAGGAGGAGCTAAGCAGTGCTGAACCAGCACCCACACAGGTACTTGGTATAGTTCATATTTGCACCGCTAACAAAATCTTGCCCTCTATTGAACAGGCACCCAAGATCGAACTGAAGCAACTCCCGGAGCACCTCAAGTACATTTTCTTGGGAGATGAGGACACCCTGCCAGTGATCATCAAGAAGGGATTGGAAAAAGAGCAGGAGGCGCGCTTACAACAGGTGCTGCGCAGGAACCAGCGCGCTATTGGATGGACTCTTGCTGATCTGCGCGGAGTGAGCCCAGACGTGTGCATGCACCGAATTCTGTTGGAAGATGGTGCCAAACCATCCAGGGAGGCTCAGCGCAGGTTAAACCCAAATATGATGGAGGTAGTGCAAAAGGAAGTCCAGAAGTTGCTTGACGCAGGGGTCATTTACCCAATCTCAGACAGCAAATGGGTCAGCCCGGTGCACGTTGTGCCAAAGAAAGGAGGAATCACGGTGGAGGAGAATGCGCAGGGCGAGCTAGTTCCCAAGCGCATACAAACTGGCTGGCGCATGTGCATCGACTACAGGAAGCTGAACGCTGTAACGCGCAAGGACCACTTCCCGCTACCCTTCATGGACCAGATGCTGGATCGCTTGGCAGGTAAGCCTTACTTTTGTTTTTTGGACGGATATTCAGGTTACAATCAGATACCCATAGCTGCGGAGGATCAAGAGAAGACCACGTTCACATGCCCCTTCGGAACATTTGCGTTTCGGCGTATGTCTTTTGGGCTGTGCAACGCGCCAGGTACGTTCCAACGCCTTGTCATGAGCATTTTCTCTGATATGATTGGTATATGCATAGAAGTGTTCATGGATGATTTCACTGTATATGGGAGTACCTTTGATGCATGCTTAACACATCTAGATAAAGTCTTAGCGCGCTGCATCTCTAAGAACTTAGTGCTAAATTACGAAAAATGTCATTTCATGGTAACGCACGGAGTAGTACTAGGTCATATCATTTCAGAGGAGGGTATTAAGGTAGACAAAGCTAAGATAGATATTATTTCTAATCTGCCTTATGCCACCAACGTGCGCGACGTGAAATCGTTCTTAGGGCATGCTGGGTTTTACAGGCGTTTTATCAAGGATTTCTCTAAAATTTGCATACCCCTGTCTAACCTGTTGCAAAAAGACGTGTGCTTCGATTTTACTGATGAGTGCAGGGCGGCGTTCGATAAGCTGAAAGAAGCGCTGACCAGTGCGCCAGTGATGCGCGCACCAGACTGGAACCTGCCATTCGAGCTGATGTGTGACGCAAGTGACTACGCAGTAGGAGCAGTCTTGGGGCAGCGCGAGGACAAGAAGCCGCATGCCATCTACTATGCATCGCGCACACTGGACTCCGCGCAGAAGAACTACACCACCACGGAGAAGGAGCTTCTGGCAATTGTATTTGCGCTGGAGAAGTTCCGAGCATATGTTCTAGGCGCCAGAGTCATCATCTACACGGACCACGCAGCTATCCGCTACCTCCTGTCCAAGAAAGAGACCAAGCCGCGCCTGATGCGCTGGGTACTTCTGCTTCAGGAATTCGACTTAGAGATCAAAGATAAGAAGGGCACAGAAAATACCGTCGCTGATCACCTGAGCAGGATCGTAAAGGATGAGCAGCCAGGGCAGATCAAGGAGACATTCCCTGACGAGCATCTGATGGCGCTAACAGGTAAGGTACCATGGTATGCGCATATCGCAAATTACCTGGTCACAGGTATGTTCCCTCCTCATTTCAATAAAACTCAGTGCATGCGATTGAAACATGAGTCCAAGCATTACCTTTGGGATGATCCTTACATGCTTAGAATAGGTCCAGATCGGATATTAAGACGTTGCGTGCCTGACCATGAGATTAATTCTGTGTTGATGTTTTGTCATGCGCACGCCTGTGGAGGACATTTCGGTCCCAAGCGCACGAGCAGGAAGATCTTGGACTGCGGATTCTACTGGCCGCACCTATTCAGAGATGCCTATGACCACTGCAGGAAGTGTGACAGGTGCCAGCGCACTGGAGGAATCTCCGCGCGCAACGAGATGCCGCAGACCCCGATTCTGGTGGATGAAGTGTTCGATGTTTGGGGAATCGACTTCATGGGTCCATTTCCCCCATCTGCCGGCTACGAGTACATACTGGTGGCCGTGGATTACGTATCCAAATGGATCGAAGCTAAGGCCACGCGCAAGGATGATGGTAAGACTGTCGCTGATTTTCTCAGAACTAACATATTTTGCAGGTACGGAGTGCCTAAGGCAGTTATCAGCGACCAGGGGACGCACTTCTGCAACAGGGTTGTGGCGCAAGTTTTCAAGCACTATGGGGTGCGCCACAAGACGTCCACCGCTTACCATCCGCAGACAAATGGACAGGCCGAAGTTTCTAACAGAGAGATCAAGCGCATCTTGGAAAAGACTGTGAGGCCGTCGCGCAAGGATTGGAGCCAGCGCCTGGATGATGCGCTATGGGCATACCGCACTGCACACAAGACGCCCATTGGAACCTCACCATTCCGGCTGGTCTATGGGAAGGCATGCCTGCCAGTAGAGCTCGAGCACAAGGCATATTGGGCCTTACGTATTTGTAACTTGAACTTGGATGAGGCAGGAAAGGAACGTGCGTTTGAGCTGAGCGAACTCGAAGAGCTGCGCCTAGACGCCTATGAGGGACTGCGCGACTACAAAGCGCGCACCAAGGCGTTTCATGACAGGCATATCCTCCGGCGCACATTTGAACCAGGAGACCAGGTACTGTTATTTTCATCGCGCCTGAAGCTCATGCCTGGGAAGTTGCACAGCAAGTGGACGGGACCATACACCGTCACCAAGGTTTTCCCCTACGGCACAATTGAATTAGAAGACGGGCACCAGCATCGTTTTCAGGTTAACGGGCAGAGAGTCAAACGGTACTTGGGCGAACCTTGGGATGGCGCAACACGCAACATTGACTTGGCCGAGCCAGAGATAGTGGACGCGCAAGCTGCTGCGCCAGACGCACCACCAGATGTTTCAGAGGGAGAACTAGCACCCATCGCCTATATCTCCTCTTCCTTTGCGTCTACCCTCATTACGAATAATGTATCACATGCTGACCCTCCCTTGTATCCTTTGCGCAGGACCAATGAGATCGTAACACAAGCACTGGCGCAAGGACACTCAGGAGCAAGAGTGGGGGGGGCTGCAGACGCACTTCTTGGCACGTAACGAGGTACCGTCGAGCCAACGACGTTAAACAAAGGCACTGGTCGGGAGGTAACCCGACACGTTTTAATTTGGCACATTTTATTCTGCTTGTTTTGTTTTTTGAGTGTTTTTAGTTAGATTAGGGTTTGGTAGTTTTTAGTCACACAAGTGCGCAGGACCGTGCGCCTATCAATGCGCAGGTCCGTTGCGCTAGCCAGAGGGGGGTATATAAGGCCAGACTTAGAAAATTCCCAGCACTTTTTCACTCGACCGTTACACACAAGCTCCCGCCTTCAGACCTCTGCCGTCGATCAGCGCCCATCTAGAGGGATTCAAGGACAACACGACCGCACAGCACCCAGGTAACTCCCCGATTCCGCTTTGAGCCGCTTCTGTTAGGGTTTGCGCGGAGAATACAGTTTTTAGGGTTTTGAAATCGCACCAGGCTAGAGTGCGCGGCTTGGAGTGCTGTTTTGTGCGTTGAGTAGGCGACCAATAGGCGCTCGTTCGGTCCAAGTTTCATAGGATTCTGGGCAGTTTCGAATTTTAGGGTTTTGGGGAGCATTGACCGCGTTTGACCGGAGCCCAGCGCAAGATGAAACCCGCCACAGACCAGGAGACCCCAGCGGCTTTCGCTAACAGGTATGCAGCATTCATCAGCCTGGACATGTACGGGACACCGTACATATGCCGCAATTTCCTGCGCGAGGTAGGACTAGAGGACCTCGTGGCGCAGAGGCTAGCGATTGCCGGCTCGGAGGCGCTTATGGACCTCCGCAGCGCATCAGACCAGGAAGATACGTGTGAGTTCCTGGCGTCTCTGGAGGCAGGGGACAGGGAGATCAGATATAGACACAGGGGTGTCTGGTTCATAGCCTCGGAAAGGAGGCTGAGGCGCGCATTCGGATACGCCAAGGTGCGTGAGGAGGAGTTAGACACGCACAATAACCAGGAGGCTTGGCGGGACATGGCAACAGGGCCAGCATTCGCCGCGGGGCGCAGCAGGGGCCGAGAGCTGCGCGACCCGTGGCTGTTCTACTTATGGCGCATCGTGGCCTACACAGTCATTGGCCGTTTCAACGGCGCGCCAAAGATCAGCCTCCTGGATATGGAGATTTTGACAGGGCTTTATTATGAGCGGAAGGTGCTGTTCATCCTGAACATGGTGCACCATTGGAGCCGAGTCAGCATGAGAGGGCCGCTGACGTGTGGAGGCCTTATCACGCACCTGCTGCGGGCCTTACATGGAGAGCCCGAGGTGCCAGAGCACACCTTGGTGCAGCCTATACCTCTGGACCGCGCCCACATGCTGAAAATCAGGGCGGTAGCCGTTCGGGACGATGGCACACTAGAGTGGTGCTACCGTCTGCAGCCAGCCAGACCACCGCGGGCCAGGGCAGAGAGCAGTGCGCGGGCCAGAGCAGAGAGCAGTGCACAGGGCGCAGCAGCCGCCGCAGCAGCAGCCGCAGCAGATGAAGAGATGGAGGAGGCCCTAGAACCAGAGGTGCCTCTAGTCAGGCGCCCAAGGACCCGGGCACAGACTGGAGCGCACCAGCGGGCCCGTGCACCACAGGGGGAGCCAGTGACCATTTCCATCGAGGATTCTCCCCCTCGTGCACCTGCCAAGCGCCCAAGGACCGAGACTGAGGAGGCGCCTGAGGAAGCCACTGCCGAGCAGCGCATGTTGTTCAACGTCATGCGCGTGCTCGAATACTTAGCGCCAGAGGGGGCAGATTTAAGTATGAGTCCACCATCCGGGTGGAAATTTGGAGATGCGATTCCCCCTCTCCTCAGCCTGCACCATCCACCTCCTACCCGAACCCCAGAAGCCCCAGCAGCACCCTCTCCAGCTCCAACCCCAGCCCCAGCCCCAGCAGAGTCAGCACCCGCAGCAGCCCCAGCAGCAGAGCCCACCCCTGCACCCGAACCAGTACCATCACCAGTAGCTTCCCCTGCCCGGCCTTCTGTTCCGGAGTCCCCCATTAACTTTCCCAGCGTAGACTCCGATTCCATATGTGAGTCACTTTCCGAGGACGAGCAGCCTGACCCCCTCACCATTGTGCCACCATCCTCCAGCACCGACTCCATGACTGATTCTTCAGAGGATGAGGCGCATGGGTCAGCAGCAGCGTCTAGCTCGGAGGACTTCTAAGGCCTTGGGCAGGCGCAGTGATTTTCTTTAGGGTGGTGTCTTTTATTTTTGCTGCGTCTAGTTGACTATTATGTGTGCTGAATATTTGTGCCATACATTCTGTGACTCCCTTGCTATCTTTTGTGTGACTTTTTGTGTTCACTTTTCTGTTCTTTATTTTCGTTGCATTGCATGCATGTGCGCCGCCTCCGCGCGCTTGAGCTTGAGTCGTGGGGACACGTCTCTGTTCAAGTGTGGGCGGGGGGGGGGGGGCGTTACTCTTACATTTCATGTTTTGAGCATTTTTAGTATAGCCTAGTTTAAGTTGAAGAGAATTAGTAGCAGTAGTGCGCTAAGGTGCAGGATGCGCATGCGCTCCAGCTTGTTTTGCGCTATCCGTATTGCGTGCGCCGTTCTCTACTGTTTTAGCATAATTTTTTCGTTTTTTCTGCTCCTGTCAGTTGGGATATACAGGGGATGTGGAGTTGATAGAAATGCTCCAGAGAGGCGGTTAGTCGCTTGTGCTTCGAAGGCGAGGTATATGGTCGAGTGCGCTAGTGGAGGCCGGTGCTTCGCATCCTTCGGAACAAAAGAGCGCGCTCAGTCACGCAGATGCCTAAGGCGAAATACCCAAAGCGTGGCGAGGTGGGAAAACAGACCACCTTCTCTCTGGAAATCAAGCTAAGGAAAGCGGGCGCGGATGTAAACGCGTGCGCTGACCGGCGCAGACAAACCAAGGAGGGAGAGCGGAACGAGTTCCATAGCTGCTATCCGAAGGCTGAGATTGGAACTGTTCTGGGAATGAAAAAAAATTGGAAAGGAAGCTGTACAAAAGAAAAATACCAGCAGAAGCAGATGATTTGCGTTACAAAGAATCAGCATGCGCACTACTTAGTACCTGCGTGCGCAAGACCAAAAGGATATCATCAAAGGCTCAGGTTCCCAGGAAGTGTGCGAACGAATCACGCACTGGAAGAAGCTCGCGCAAGAAACCATATACCTATCTTCGGAGCGGGAGCTGACAACCAGGAGCCTAAGAAGAGCTATCTCCCAGTCATCCAAAGTCTTCATCCCGGCTGAGAGGTAATGAAATTTCGGGATTATTATATTAGAACTATTGAGTGCAGTTGTGCGCAGGTGATAGAGCAGCACAAGTTGAGCAACTGTGCATTTTGCGCTAGAATGCAAGGCTGTGCGCTAGTCTCCAGAAAAGGTAATTGTATCCGCGTTTCAGTACTTGTTCGGGACGAACAAGGGGCAAGTGTGGGGGGTTTGATAGAGCCTAGTTATACACATTATTTAGGTCATAACCCTATGCTTGTTTGCAATATTTCATGAGCAAGATTACTCGTTTCCAATGTTTTTGTATATCAGGTCAGAACGAGTCCTTGAGTCGGATACGCGCTAACAGGCAGCGTTCTAGGAGTGAAAGATCAGCCTGCGGAGCTAGCGGCGCAAACAGAAGAAGAAATGGCGAAAGACAGCAGAGGTGCGCTACCCGATTGCGCCAATCAATGCTGTGCGCCAGGCGCAAAAGTCCCAGTGACCAGATTTGGAAGTTGCCGAAAGATGAACCTCCTATATAAAGGAAGTAAGTCTAGGGTTTCAGAGAGTTCGGGAAGAGACTGTTGTTCCAGAGGCACCAGAGGACGCAAGGAGGCACTGGGCGGCAGAACTGAAAAACACACGGACCTGTCAAGGAGATTTGCGCCAGCCGACTGCGCCAGCCGAGAGAAGACACTGCACGCACTGTTTGCTACCGTTTTCTTGGATTCAGTAGTTATTACTTACTATTTTATGATGTTTACCACTAGCATGTCTAGCTAAACACTTAGTGTTGGTCGGGCATGAACCTATGATGTATTACCTTTGAGACTTGAGCTTAATGCATAGTTTATTTACTTGTATTAATTCTGTGCGTACTGAGACAGTTAGTTGCATGAGTAGGGGAAGCCTTGAACCGCAATCTTACTTGTGTTGCTTGCTTGTCACCTGTTAAACTAGTTGCATGCGTAGGGGAAGCCTTGAACCGCAAACTTACCGTGACAGTTAGGAGTAACGAGTTAGGGTAGGCAGTTGCTACTGTGACAGGATTCGCAGCTGTTTAGTCTAGTTCTAGGATTAATAGCACATGAACTTTGAACGGAACATGCGCACGTGTTAGGAAGCCTTTACCGGACACTAACCCAAGTAAACCACAAGCTATAGATGTTTAGAGTCGATGATAAGGAATGCATTCATAGAGGATTGTCTGCCCAGCACTTCTCATAAAGATAGTACTTCATCTCTACTGCTTGCGCACGTCTAGTGCAATTTCCTGCGTTACGATATTCACTGCTACTCGCGCATCGCGCAAAATCCCCAATCACTCACGCAACCCCCGTTTTCTTAAGTGTAGGTTACTGGCTAAGACTCACTGCTTGCTCCCTGTGGAGATCGACCCTTACTTAACCGCTGTACTAGTGGGAGAGGAAGGATTATATTTGACGCGCACGACGACGCGCGATCAGTCACAAATTGAATACAAAGTAATAGGGTTTGAGTAGAGGAATGCTGTAGAATCTTCAATTGTTGTTTTCTTCTCCGAATCCTCGACACATCTTCAAGTCCTCCAAGAAAAATCGTCAAGGGTTTCGTTATTTGAAAAAAAAAGCCCTTTCTAATTTCTAATTTCTCATCTCTTTCTATTTATACTTTTCGGAAATTACCAATTCACCCGCCGTGCGCGAATCAAAATTGATTAGGGTAAGCTTTAATTAGTTGACTTGGACAAAGTGTCCGAATAAAAATCTCAGAGTCTATGAGGCTGCGCGAGTCCAATCTCCTTGGCCGAATCACTTTTTATTCGGTCCACCCTTCATGTGATCCGGTCAACACTGGGTCAATGGAATGAAATCCTTCTCGAGTCAAGCTGATATGGGCATCATACTTCTCCTTCGCTGAATCACTTTTCATTGGGTCAAGTCTTCATTTGATCCGTCAAGCCTTGTCAAAATTCTCCTCAAGTCAGGTTGATCCGTGCTGCTGGAGAGGATGATTCGGTTAAGGTTGGCCGAATCAATTTTGACTCGTGCACCCATCTGATCGAGTCAAAATGTGTCTGGGCGAGTCACTTTTGCAGCTTGCTCCAATCTTACTCGTTTTTGCCCTCGATCGACTGGAATTCATCCAGATTTTCTTCGGGCCACTTCATATCGTGTAATACGCATTTTTAACTTGAAATGGACAGAGAAAGCATCAAACGACTTCATAAAACAACGAAACAAATAAGAAGTAAAGTGAAAATACGAACAAATATAAGGTTATTTGTCCGCTCATCAAAACACCCCACACTTAAGTCTTGTTCGTCCCGAACAAGTATATGCATAGGTCACGCGAAGAGTAAGATGCTAGATCATAAATGACAGTATCAAAGCACGTAGCAACTCTTACAAAAATAAAACACATCCATCCCCTACTCATGCAACATAATATAAAAATAACTAAACAAAGAAAATTAATCTACCCTTAACTCACTATCGTAGGAATCACGGATGCATTTAGCGTATGCATCAAGCCTTTAAACCCCTAGGCTACGCTGGAGGCGGCCCCGCGGGAATCCTTGGCAGAAATGCACACGAGTGCTTATAGACGAGCTCGTTCACTACCTCCTGAGATAGCGGCAAAACCCCTCCATTAACTAAAGCGCCTGCCGCATCTCCAAGCTGACTGGCTGCCGCCAATTTTTCGCACCGCTTCACAATGATCTTCCTCTAATCCTCCTAAGAAAAAACTATCGCTGGCATCCTGGCCGCCCGCTGCTCACTGCCTCATGCCAAAGGGTAACGCTGGCTGTCCCCCCCGGTCTACATCTCCAATCTATGGGCCACCAACTCAACCAAGGAAACGCCGCCGTCTCCTCATTTTTGTCTGATCTAAGAACTGTCACGACAAAAATCTACATGATCCTCCAATGGTTAAGATCACCAGGATTCTCGTTCACCGCTTCCACTACCGCAGCATACCACTTTGCCACCTCCCTCCTACAAGAATCTAGGAATGAAGTTCATGGTAGGGATTGACGCTCTTCTTAACTTCACGAACACCTCAGGATCTTTGTCAACAGGTCTAAAAATGTCAGACAATTCCGCCAGGTCCGCTTGGTCTTGTTGCACCGCCACCACCTCCCTCGAAACTGGCATCGAACACCCTGGTGGAACCCAAATCGGCAACTCAGCAGACCCTACCAAAGTGGCCTCATAATCATGGCCTCGACACCAAGACCCAACCCTATAAGTCTTACTACACCGACCGCACAACCACCTCTCATGCTCCCAAAGGTGCCGAACAAACTCCCTCAGCCCATCCCTGATAGGCATTCGTTCTGCGACTTCCTCAAACGGCCACACACATGAACCCGCAGAGCACTGCAGTCCCTTATATCCACACCGAACCTCGGACAAAACGAGAAAGGACACTGCTAACTCCGCCCAAAACCGCCCACCACGTCATTCACTAGATTACTGTTCTGAGATTCTACCGTTCTTCTTTCCTGCTGAGTAAGCAACGGAGTACCTGATGCCCCAAGGTCCGGCCTAGCCCTGACCCTCTAGCGAGCATGGCGGTGCCTTGCAAGTTGCCCGCTGCACTGCACAAAACCAAATTGTGATAACTGCACCGCAAAATACCTACCCTCCCACCTTAAAACTCTTTCAGAGCGACACCCTAAATGCCATCGTCCGCAAGGCCCACCAGACAGCCAACACACCAAACTCCCCGATGAACGACCTCTAAAACTGTTGCGCCCAGAAAACGCAAACACTACTTTCCACAGCTTTCTTAAACTCCGAAGCTCACCATGGTACACTCATGCCAACACCTGACACCCACACCCAACACATTTTTCACTTGGTTGTTTCAAGTTTTTTTTTCTCTCTCTCGTCCCTGTAACGAAATTCAAACTTGTGAATTTTGTGAGTGACGCATGAACACCGAATTCAGATTCATGTTGGTGTATGTCATCGCCACTTCTCTACCAAATACCCGGCCAGAATCACCAGTGCTTCCTCCAACGGCCGCATAGTCTCTGTTACCATCGAAGTTTCGACCCCCGAGGTTACTCCCTCCTGCCAAGTCCCCCAACACCTCAACTCCCAACCCCACTCCTCCTTCGACTCTCAGGCTATGTTCATAAAGTATTTATTTAAGTACATATAAGTAAATATAAGTATATATCAGTAAATATAAGTACATATAAGTAAATATAAGTACATATAAGTAAATATAATTATTCATCATCTCTTTCATCAATAACCCACCACCACTATTCACCACCACCACCATAACAACAACACCACCACCACAACCACTACTATTCATCATCTCTTTCATCAACAACCCACCACCACTATTCATCACCACCACCATAACAACAACACCACCACCACAACCACTACTATTCATCATCTCTTTCATCAACAACCCACCACCACTATTCATCACCACCACCATAACAACAACACCACCACCACAACCACTACTATTCATCATCTCTTTCATCAACACACCACCACCCTTATTCATCACCACCACCACCATAACAGCACCACCACCACTATTCATTCATCTCTTTCATCAACACATCACCACTATTCATCATCTTTTTCATCAACACACCACCACAATCACTATTTATCATCTCTTTCATTATCTTAAGTTAAGTAACTTAATAAATTAAGTTAAATTTTTATTTTTTATTAGTGGTATGTTATTTTTGTGTTGGTGAATTGTTGTGATTTTGAAAGTGTCATGGTAATGGTGGTAGTAGTCAATGGCGGATCGAGAGAGTCGAGAGAGGGGAGTCACAAAATAAGATTGTATGGATTTATTAATATTTATTTAAAACTAATTAAATAATAATTTTTTATAAAATATTTGGGGGGCACCGGTGGTAGTGGTGTGGTGGAACTGATATTGTGGTGGTGATGGATTTTTGTGGTGGTAGTAATGATGTTGTGGTGGTGGGTTGTTGTTGTGATGGTGGCGGTGGTGTTGTGATAATGGTGGTGGTAGTGGAATGGTGGTGTTGTTGGTGGAGTTAAGTTAAGTTAAATAAAGTTAAATTAAAAGTCAAATCAAGTTAAGTTTAGTTTATTTAAATTAAGTCAAGTTAAGTTAAGCTAAACTTATATAAGTTAAGTTAGATTTTTTTTATTGGTGGTGTGTGTTTTTGTGATGATGGTGATTAATAGTACATATAAGTACGTATAAGTAAATATAAGCACATATAAGTAAATATAAGTATATATAAGTAAATATCAGTAATTTTATACATATAAATAAATATAAATAAATATAAGTAAAGCAATAAGTTTAAGTACAAAATATAAATCCAAAAGAACACACCCTCACTGCCTACGAATCCCCACAAACCCTAACCCTCCCACTCTCCCCCTCCGAAGTCTCCGAAAACCTCAAATGTCTAGATTTGATGAAAGCAATTTGTACGCGGATACCAAATAATTTGTAAATATGGAAGTTGTATGTTATAATGTCTAACTATTTGTGAATGAATTTTAAATTATATAAATGGTGTAAGCTCGTAAAAAAAGAATGTATGGTTAAACAATGAATGATATTGTGTCGTTTTGATGAGTTACGTGGTCTCGATCACCTTCAAAGTACCTTTGCACCACGAAATTGGTGGTGGTGGAGGATTTGAAATCGGAATTGGATGGAGAGATCAGATGCCAGCAACCCTCCCACTTCGACGACCACCATTCCTCTCTCGCATCCGCTCTATCCGACCATTGACGGATCACTCGGCTTATCGGAAGAAGATTCGGTCGGATATGCTCGCAGGTTTTTCAAGTTTGGATTCGCACTCCTACCATGGCTTTGGGCTGTCAACTGCTACTACTTCTGGCCTGTTCTTCGCAACTCCCGCTCCTTCCCTCCCATCCGACCTTGTATGCCTTTCTTTTCCTCTTCTTTCACTTTCAATTCAACTCTATTTTTTTAGGGTTAGCTTAGCTGCAAGATTCTCATGGGGAGAATTTTATTGATCCACATACTGTGATTGTGAAAATGATGGTGATATACATCATCATCATTGTGTGTTTAGTTCTCAGTTTCATCTGATTGGTGCCTGAAAGTCTTGGTAATTCTATGGAAAATTAATTCCCAAGTATAACATCGTTTACATTTACTTGGTCTGGACTAGCTACTGGACATGTACAACTCTGTAATTTTCTGGGTTGTAGCTGGTTGACAAACTTAATTAAACTAAGATGTATATGATGGAAGTGGATGTTTTCTCTACGGATGGCCTAGACATGCTAATTTATGAATACCTACGTCTGAAAGCTGGTGGTACCTATTGTTTTTGAGCAAGGAATGTTGTTATCGATTTATTGAACAATGATGTAGCTCATTTCTCTCCTTTTTTCTTTTTTAAACTTTGGGTTGGCTAATTGCTCATCATTAGGGTTCCTTGTGGTGCCTGATAGGGAAAACACCAAACTCTTAATGTCTCACTTTTTCTCTCAATTGCTGCTGCAGATGTTGTAGGATCGGCTATCGGCTTCACAACATTCACAGTTCTACTTGCTTCATGGGCTCTGACTTTTGCTATTGGAGGTGAGCGTCTATTTGGTTCCAACTGGGATAAACTAGTGATGTACAATGTGGCAGAAAAAATAGGCTTGACTGGTTGGACATAAGCTCGTTTTCCCTTAGAGACGTGTACTAACAACGGGATATTTTGTGTAATTGGGATATAGCAACTCACTTCTCGTCTGTGTGATTGAAATAATATGATGTGATTGTCTTTTGATATGCAAAATCATCTACTCACAAACTAGTTCCGCCTCATTATTGTTATTTGAATGTTATATTATAGTTTGATTACACGCCACTTACATGTTAGGAAACAGGTAGAACAGTAAATATATGATTTTTGCTGATGGATAGTTAGGACTGATGTTAATCAAGAGCATGTTTCCCCAATTCCTAAAGAGGGTACATCATTTGAAATTTCTTCTGTTTTGTAACGGATAAACATCTCAGTGAAACAGAAAATGCAACTGTAGTTTAATTTTCCCAAATGACATTATATGAAAATTTGATTCTTTCATTGACATCAATTTGAAAAACATTTCAGAAATGTCAGTTTCTAATTCGGCGTCCACGTGGAAGTGAAACAGTGATTGAAAGTCACGATCTGAATCGAATTTAAAACTCAGCCCACTGAGAAATATCCTCATTCATAATTCACCCCATTTTAATTCAGTACCCGATAGTTTAAAGTGTCTCTATCTAGTAAAACTCGATAATTTAGCAATAAAAACAAGTATATAGCTTTCATTTTCTAAATTGCATTTTCACGAATCACGGTCTTTCGTACAAGCTTTTTAATTCTTCCCGTTGATCCTCGTATTGAGTGACTTGAGGAAGACCTTTTAACATATCATCCGCTGCATGGTCTGTAATAATATTTTCTTCGTTTGGATTACCACCTTTTGCATAAATTGAAAATAAATGTTATAATAAAAGAACACAAACAAAACTTTAAGTTGAAAAAACAAAGCTAGCAATGTACCTCTTGGTAAAGTGCACAAGAGCCGAATCAAGAAACCGGAAAGCATTTTTCTCATCCATTTCTTCTCAAATCATTATAAGAAGCATGAATAGGTCAAAAGTCATATTTCTCACATTTTATAAAGCATCATAGAAAAAACTGAATTGTCATTCAACCTTACCAAACTAAAGGCCGAATGTAAAAAATATAAAATATATGCAATTAGAATATCGTCTAAACGAGAGTGGATCAAATAAAAATCATTCCTTATGCTAAGAGGTCAGAACCATTTATTGCAACAAGATCTTATGAGCTAATGACAGAGATTAATCCAGAATCTAAATTATTTTTTAATTTTTTGTTATTTTTTTCGTTTAGTTCATGAGAATACCTTTAAACTTCCTTGTCGTTCATCAATATACTGTCGAAGTTCATTTTTTTTATTGCTTATTGGTTCACGGTTCTTGTTTTAAGAAGTGGTTCTTGCCCGAAACCGACATCGTCCAAGCAATTATAAGATTTATGTAAAAGTGTAAATTGTTATACTCACTTTGAGAAGGGTGATCGTGGGCATTTGGACGATAAGACATTGGCTAGTCTCCCACGTTGTGCAGTTAAAGGAGCCGACGACTAATTGAACTATACCGCAGTGTACTGGGCGAGATATTCAGCATCATCTTCTGGCTCACCAATGACAATACAGTCACCTCGCCATTTCAAAGATTCATGTACCCATTGAACTCGGTTGTCCGATTCTTTCTTTTCTTCTTTCTTGTTATGACATGGAAGTCTTTGTGGTTCTGATGGAGCAAGTGTGTGATTGATTGTTTATAACAAAATGACACTTGCTATGTTGAAACATATCAACATTACTTCTTTTGTCCAGATATGCTTTTGTTGAACACACGTTACATTAAGGCTATGTTCTTTTGGATTTATAAAGTATTTATTAAAGTACATATAAGTAAATATAAGTATATATCAGTAAATATAAGTACATATAAGTAAATATAAGTAAATATAAGTACATATAAGTACATATAAGTAAATATAATTATTCATCATCTCTTTCATCAACAACCCACCACCACTATTCATCACCATCACCATAACAACAACACCACCACCACAACCACTACTATTCATCATCTCTTTCATCAACAACCCACCGCCACTATTCATCAACACCACCACAACCACTACTATTCATCATCTCTTTTGGACTTATATTTTGTACTTAAACTTATTGCTTTACTTATATTTACTTATATTTATTTATATGTACTTATATTTACTGATATTTACTTATATGTACTTATATGTATTTATATTTACTTATACGTACTTATATGTACTATTAATCACCATCACCACAAAAACACACACCACCAATAAAAAAAAATCTAACTTAACTTATATAAGCTTAGCTTAACTTAACTTGACTTAATTTAAGTAAACTAAATTTAACTTGATTTGACTTTTAATTTAACTTTATTTAACTTAACTGAACTCCACCAACAACACCACCACTCCACTACCACCACCATTATCACAACACCACCATCACCATCACAACAACAACCCACCACCACCACAACATCATTACTACCACCACCACCACAACCACAATATCAGTTCCACCACACCACTACCATCAGTAGTGGTGCTGTTATGGTGGTGGTGATGAATAAGGGTGGTGGTGTGTTGATGAAAGAGATGATGAATAGTAGTGGTTGTGGTGGTGGTGATGAATAGTGGTGGTGGGTTGTTGATGAAAGAGATGATGAATAGTAGTGGTTGTGGTGGCGGTGTTGTTGTTATGGTGGTGGTGATGAATAGTGGTGGTGGGTTGTTGATGAAAGAGATGATGAATAATTATATTTACTTATATGTACTTATATGTACTTATATATACTTATATTTACTTATATTTACTGATATGTACTTATATTTACTTATATGTACTTAAATAAGTACTTTATAAGAGCAAAATAACATAGCCTTAGTCAAATTTAGGATGAGGAAAAACATTTTTCGTGAATGTGATTAAAGTCAAATTAGATTCATAACCACTGCACATGGACATATTAGTTTTGTACGATTCTCATGAAGAGCCTTCTGAACCTCGGGAAGGTTGAAATAAAAACGCCTCTCATAATTCATACGCACGTCAACTCCATAACTAATCTTTGAAGCTTGTTGCACTAAGAAAAAGCTAACAGGAAAACAGTTCACTTGTAGAAGACCACCAATAGATAACGGTTGTTAGTCCCATCTCTTTGTATGACATGTTTTTGTGTATAGAGTTGTTCTAGTAGATTAGAGATATATATAGAATAGCCAGAAGATAAAACTGCAACACTGAAGTCAGGAGATGCAACGCAAGGTGTCATAGAATGTGTTGGAGTTCGCGCTGGCTGTAAACCAAAGGTGAATATTCTCTGAAATCAGTAGATTCCGAAAATCTAGGGCGTTGAGCATATCTCCAAAATTACTAAAATCGTGACTAGATAAAGACCCAGAATATCTTCAACTGTATTTTGGAAACGCATGTTTGACAACAAGATGAAGATAAAATCGACAAATATTCAAATCAAATATTAGTTGAGAATCTTGAGGAGATTGACGAATGACATAAAAAGAAGAACGAACGAAGTTGAAGTTCACGGACGTTTATGCAGCTCTTTCATTATAGAAATATACAAGAGAAGTCGAGGTTAAGTGATTGAGTGCACCCATCGGAGATTGGAGTAAAGTTATCACTCAAGCACGAGGACTAGGAGTATCCGTTGAAGATACACGTTTCGCAAATCCTGTTGCCAAAACAGATCTGTCCAGCTATCCGGGAGGAAGCGAGGATTCGGGAGGACGTTGAGTGGACAAGCAGCTATTCGAGAGAACGAAGCTGTTGTGACAAACCTAGTAAAGAGAAAGATCATCATTAGTTTTGTGAGCGGTCCATCCAAGAGTGACGACATTATGATCAAACAAATTCAGCACCCACTTGATTTTTGTGGAACCAAGTTCCATAGGGGACTGTGACCTTGAAGTTCAATTCAGGAGCAAGCACAAGGATGAGAGTACGCGACCCCAACAGTGTAACTACACAATCCTGATCCCCACTGCAACCAAGTAACATTTCATTGTTATTATTTTGAGCTATAAATTAATGGCAAAATTGAGAGGTCAAATATTTTGCTTCTTAATTGAACCGAACCTCAAAACCCAAACTAGTATTTTATTGTTTACAATCCCTTTGAGCAGGGGCAGGATTTTGATGTTGCCATCAATATCACTGTAATTTAGGACTCTGTCAAATATGTTAGTCCCAGGTTTTGTGCCTGGCATATTTTTGTGCAAAGAGTTGTTCAAGTTAGTTAGAAATATGCATATAATATTTAGATATTAAAACTGCAAGACTGAAGTCAGGAAATGCTACGTAAGATGTTCTAGCAAGTGCTGAAGTGCGCGCTAGCTGTAAACCAAAAGTGAACATTCTCTGGAATCAGCAGATTCCGAGAATCTAGGGCCTGGAGCATATCTCCGAGATCATAGTCATGGCCGGATAAACACCCAGAATATCTTCAACAACATTTTGGATACGCAATCTTTTGGTTTGGCAATAAGATGAAGATAAGATCAACAAATAGTCAAATATATTCCTTTTGAATAGTTGTTGAGATCTTAAAGAACATTGGCGAGTCCTTTAAAAGAAGAGCGAACGAAGTTGAAGATCCACGAATACTACAAACATTTAAGCAGCTCTCTTGCAATACATTAATATACAATATACAGAAAAAGGCAGCAGGAAACCAGTTCACTTTTAGAAGAACACCAATAGATAAAGGTAAATCAGTTCAACAGAGCATACCATTTTCCGCAATCTCATCTCTGGTTCGACATTAGATGGATAACAAACTCTTGAGGATATGGCATCTGATAATGCAAGTGTGGCAGATTTGACAAAACCAACATATGTGAACAAGGAGCTGTTACAGCTCAAGCAATCAAGCAGAATAGCCAGCAGCAGATGCAGCAGGGGATGCTGCAGCAGGTGCTGGTTCAAGAGCTAGTTCAACTGTCCGAGTAACAGCTTTGTGCTGGGTGAGTTTTGAAGGTTTGGCAGCTTTGTGAAAGTGCTTAGAAGAATTTCTAATATGCTGCTGAGCATATTCCAGCAAGGTTTGCTAGTCAGAGGAAGGAGATTTGCATTGAAGATATTAATCAAATCTAATCTCCTAGATTTTAGGAGATAATTGATCTTGTGGGTCAATGGCCTAAACCTGGAAATTGCTTAAAGTGGTGAGGGTATTTAAGCAGAAGGTTTGAGGGCTGTAGAGGGTGATCGAAGCTGAGGGATACACGTGAGTAGACACAGATTTCAGAGTGAGGATTCTTTGGTGTGCTACGGACGTTGTTCTTCGATCAACACACACGGGCAGAGCGTTGAGCGCAGAGCTGAGGTGTGCATTGCAGAGGAGAGTCAGGTCTTGCAGAGACTGATTCGTGCATTGATCTGGAAGCCAATTCAGAGCTGTGGAGCTTGTTGGTTGATCAAAGGCAGCCGCGGAAGAACTGACGGGTGGAAGGCTCGGTCGAGGTTCGTGCGGAAGAACTCACTAGTGGCAGGTGGTCACTGAGTGAGGGGGAGTTACTCAGAGTGTGCAGCGCTCTTGGAGTGGTTCGATCGGCTCGGCAGAAGGCCTTGGAGCGACGCGGACAGTGTGCTTCAGCTGTGTGTTACAGCTGTTGCTGCAGCAACCCTGCTGAGTAGTGTAGTATAGAATAGGCTGAGTTCTTTGAGAGGATTGTAGCTATTCTAGACTGACATATTGTAGAGGGTGTGCTGGCACAAATCAGAGCTTGTTTTGATTGTGTTGAGTAGTCCACACGGGGTTAAAGTAGCATAGGTTGCGTGCGTTGTAACCGAGTGTGCTTTGAACCTTTGGTTGAGTGGATTGAGGACTGGAGAATAGTCCTCCCCAGACGTAGGCAGATTGGCCGAACTGGGTGAACAAATCTGTGTCCTATTCATTGTTTGCTGTGCCTACATTTAAGTGAACAAGAGTGTGCTGCAGCAACTGCTAGTTCACAAATCTGCATAAGTAGAGACACTTGAAATTTCAGCATCTATATGACAACGCGGAAGATCCCGAGCTGATGAAGAGGCTACAGCAACCCCTAGTACTTGGAGCTGGTACTTGTAAATGCAGACTGGCAAAAAAAGAGCCAGAAGAAGCTATAACATCCTGTGACGATTGGAGCTGGTGCAGATGATCAGAAGAGATCAAGACAAGAACCAGAAGAAGCTATAGCATTCCCTGTCGATTCAAGGCTAACGCATGAAGAAAGTTTCTTTATAGTTGATCTATCTGGAGGAGCTCAGAAGAGGTCCGGGTGATTGCTGCCGGCGGAGCAACGGCCACAGATAGTCCTAGTTGATCAGAGATCTTCATCAGAGGCTCAGATGAAGGAGATTTGTTTTAGGAAACGAGATCGCAGATCTAAGTGAGACGCTGTGAAATTTCAATTGGTATCAGAGCGGGAACTCGACACACAGAGTTAAAAAGGTCCTACAGTGTCTCCGAAGTAGCCAAGACAATGAAGGAAGGACAGAGCACAAGTAGACCTCCACTTTTGGAAGAGAGCAATTATGGTTATTGGAAAGCTAGAATGAAAGCCTTTCTCAAGGCTATTGATGAGAAGACATGGAGAGCTGTCGTGATTCAGTGGTCTCCCCCAATCACCTTAGATGAGCAAGGAGTGACAAGAATAAAACCTGAAGAGCAGTGGACTGCTAAAGAAGGTGCTGCAGCAACTGGTAATTCAAAGGCTTTGAATGCAATTTTTGCTGCAGTTGATGCTAACAATTTCAGGTTGATATCAAACTGTGAGTTGGCCAAGCAAGCATGGGAGATTCTGCAAACTGCCCATGAAGGAACTGATAGAGTGAAGCTATCAAGGCTCCAGATCATTGCCACACAATTTGAAAATCTGAGGATGCTGGATGAGGAAACAGTCACTGAGTTTAATGCTAAACTCTGTGATCTTGCAAATGAAGCTCAATCCCTTGGTGAGCCCATCCCAGAAGAAAAGCTTATCAGAAAGGTTCTCAGATCGCTGCCCACAAAGTTTGACATGAAGGTGACAGCCATTGAAGAGGCTCAGAATGTCAGATTCATGAGGTTGGAAGAGCTGATGGGGTCTCTAAAACAATTTGAGATGAAACTGGTCAAAGAAGACACCACTTCCAAGGACAAGAATGTTGGTTTGAAGGCTGAAGCAGAAACCAAGCAGATAGTGCAAGATGATCAGATGAGCATGCTTGTGAAGAACCTTGGGAAGATTCTGGAAAACATGAAATCCAGGACTGAAAGAAGCTCTTATTCGCAAAGACAATTCAGAAGGGGCAGTGAAAGGAAAGGAAAGGAACCGGCTCAGAGAGAAGACGGAAAGAAAGGAATCCAATGCTGGAATTGTGCAGGCTACGGTCATCGACAAATCAACTGCACCAGCAAACGGTTGAAAAAGAAAGCTCTTTCTGCCAGTGGAAGTGAAGATGAGAAAGACCTGAGTGAAGACGAATGCAACATGGCCAGATACAAGTCAGCAAGAAGAGGCACAAAAACACAGAAAAGGATGAACCAGGACTTGCTGCAGCAAGGTCTATTTCACCGTAACAAGAGAACTTTAAAGGTTAAAAAATGTTACAGCTGCGGCCGCAGAGGACATATTCAAAGAAGCTGTTTCTCAGCTCATGCCAGAATTGCCTCGCCCAGGGAATCTGTCAGGCAGAAACATGCGCAGACCCAGCTCCTCGCTCTTGTCAGCACAGCTAGCACCTCAGACAAGATAAGCTGGTACTTTGATAGTGGGTGTTCAGGGCATATGACAGGGGAAAGATCCTTTCTGAAAAACATTACTCCCTGTTTGGAACAACGTGTGAAGTTTGGTAATGGTCTGAAAGGAAGAGTTCTGGGAAGAGGAACTTTGGCTGTGGAAGGAATGCCAAATCTGAGCAATGTCCTTTTGGTGGAAGGGTTAAAAGCTAATCTCATTAGCATCAGCCAGCTGTGTGATGGGACTAAACAAGTCAAGTTTACCAAAGACTCATGCCAAGTCCTTGACAAATCTGGAAAGTGCATAATGGAAGGAGCTAGATCCAAGAGCAACTGTTACCTTCTCAATGTGAGTTCAAACTCAAGGATTCAGAAATGTATGTTGACAAAGGCCGAGGAAATGACTTTATGGCACAAAAGGATGGGACATGTTAACCTGAGAACTCTAAAGAGAATTGCCACAGAAGGGTTGGTCAGGGGAATTCCACTGCTGAAAGGAGAGACAGACTCCATTTGTGGAGATTGTCAGATTGGGAAACAGAAGAAGGCCTCGCATCCACGAGTCAAAGACATTGGTACCACCAGGCCTCTACAGCTGATTCACATGGATCTGATGGGACCAATGGAAGTAGAGAGCCTAGGCAAGAAAAGGTATGCATTTGTCTGTGTTGATGACTATTCTAGATTCACTTGGATTGATTTTATCAGGGAAAAATCAGATACTGTGAGTGTCATTGTGTCACTGGTATCTCGGTTAGAGCAAGAGAAGAATCTCAGAATCAGCAGCATCCGCAGTGATCATGGCAGAGAGTTTGAGAACAAAGACATGGATGAATTCTGTCAGCAAAAGGGTATAACACATCAGTACTCTTCTCCCATTACCCCTCAACAAAATGGTGTGGTAGAACGGAAGAACCGAACAATTCAAGAAATGGCCAGGGTGATGATCCATGCTAAGAGAATTCCTCTGAAATTCTGGGCAGAGGCTATGAATACCGCTTGCTATATCATCAACAGAGTCACCTTGCGAAGGGGAACCAAGCAGACTTGCTATGAGCTCTGGAATCAGAAAAAGCCCACGGTTAAATACTTTCATATCTTTGGAAGTGATTGCTTCATTCTGAGAGACCGGGAGTATAGAAAGAAGCTCGATCCTAAGAGTGATCCGGGAGTGTTCTTGGGGTATTCAACAAATAGCAGGGCATATCGTGTTTTCAACCAGCGAACAAAGACTGTCATGGAGTCCATAAATGTTGTTGTCAATGATGCAGAAGAAGTATCTATCTCTGATTCTGACACTGATGAAGAAGACTCTGATCTTGAAGAAATACCTGGTAGACAGACAAGAAGTGAACAAGCTGCGGTTCCAGAAGATGCTACAGCAAGTGCTGAAGCAGAAATTCCAGATGACCAATCAGGAAGCCTGTCTGATGATCCCCAAACTGTGGCTTCTGATCCATCTTCTAGGCAGCCCCCAAAGAAGATACAGAAGGATCATCCTTTGACAAATGTGATTGGAAATCCCTCAGATAGAAGAAGGACCAGAAGTCATGCCTATCTCAATACATGTTTCATGTCCAGCATTGAACCAAAGAATTTCAAGGAGGCCATGAGTGATGAATTCTGGATCATGGCTATGCAGGAGGAATTGGCAGAGTTCGAAAGACACGATGTTTGGGATCTGGTAGACAGACCAAATGGGGTTAACATTATAGGCACTAAATGGGTGTTCAAAAACAAAACAGATGAAAAGGGCAACATTACACGAAATAAAGCCAGACTGGTGGCCCAGGGATATTCTCAGATTGAGAGTCTAGACTTTGATGAAACATTTGCTCCAGTAGCTCGCCTGGAGGCTATCAGACTGCTGCTTGCAATGTCTTGCTGCCTGGGATTCAAATTATATCAAATGGATGTTAAAAGTGCATTCTTGAATGGAGACCTATCTGAAGAAGTTTATGTCGCTCAACCAAAAGGTTTTGAAGATCCTCATCATCCAGAGCAGGTGTATAAACTGAAGAAAGCCTTATATGGACTTAAACAGGCTCCTCGGGCCTGGTATGAGCGGTTGACAGTTTTCCTGGAATATCATGGCTACAACCGAGGGGGAGCTGACAAAACCTTGTTTGTCAAACGAACTCAGTCTGATGTGATCATTGCTCAAATATATGTGGATGATATTGTCTTTGGATCAAAGTCCCAGCACCTGGTGAAGCAGTTTGTGAATCACATGCAACAAGAATTTCAAATGAGCATGGTAGGAGAACTTTCATACTTTCTTGGTTTGGAGATTACTCAGAAAAGGGATGGGATCTTTATTGCTCAAAGTAAATACAGCAAGTCTCTTGTGAAGAAATTCCAGCTAGATTCAGCAAGTCACAAGCGTACTCCTGCTGCTACTCATGTGAAAGCCATTAAAGATGAGCAAGGTTTGGAAGTAAGTCAGACTGTCTACAGAAGCATGATTGGGAGCCTTCTTTACCTGACTGACAGCCGTCCTGACATTTCCTATGCAGTAGGAGTCTGTGCCAGATTCCAAGCCAGCCCAAGAGACAGCCATATGCAGTTGGTCAAGCGCATTATTCGGTATGTCGGGGGAACTGTGGGCTATGGCCTATGGTATACTAAAGACACAAAGGCTAATCTGGTCGGATACGGTGATGCAGACTGGGCAGGGTGCTCAGAAGACAGGAAGAGCACCTCTGGAGGATGTTTCTTCTTGGGGAATAACCTGGTCTCTTGGTTCAGCAGAAAACAGAATAGCATTTCTCTATCCACTGCCGAGGCTGAGTACATTGCTGCTGGGAGCTGCTGTGCACAAATGTTGTGGATGAAGCAAATGCTGAGTGAGTATGGGGTTGCTCAAGATGCCATGACTCTTTACTGTGACAATATGAGTGCCATCAGCATATCCAAGAACCCTGTCCAGCACAGTAGGACCAAGCACATTGACATTCGTCATCACTTCATCCGTGACCTTGTTGAACAGAAAGTCATCTCGCTCCAGCATGTTGTGTCTGCCAAACAACTTGCTGATATCTTCACCAAAGCTCTGGATGCAGCTCGGTTTGAAGACCTGAGGGCCTCTCTAGGGCTCTGTGTATTGCCGTCATAAGTGCTCTCAGCAGAAAAACCCCCTCGTCATTTGTTCCAAAAAGGGGGAGAAGAAAGAGCAGGCTGAGAAGTGGAGTTATGAAGTGGTTTTGTCAAAATGCCAAGGGGGAGATTGAAAATGCAAGTGTGGCAGATTTGACAAAACCAACATATGTGAACAAGGAGCTGCTATACCTCAAGCAATCAAGCAGAATAGCCAGCAGCAGATGCAGCAGGGGATGCTGCAGCAGGTGCTGGTTCAAGAGCTAGTTCAACTGTCCGAGTAACAGCTTTGTGCTGGGTGAGTTTTGAAGGTTTGGCAGCTTTGTGAAAGTGCTTAGAAGAATTTCTAATATGCTGCTGAGCATATTCCAGCAAGGTTTGCTAGTCAGAGGAAGGAGATTTGCATTGAAGATATTAATCAAATCTAATCTCCTAGATTTTAGGAAATAATTGATCTTGTGGGTCAATGGCCTAAACCTGGAAATTGCTTAAAGTGGTGAGGGTATTTAAGCAGAAGGTTTGAGGGCTGTAGAGGGTGATCGAAGCTGAGGGATACACGTGAGTAGACACAGATTTCAGAGTGAGGATTCTTTGGTGTGCTACGGACGTTGTTCTTCGATCAACACACACGGGCAGAGCGTTGAGCGCAGAGCTGAGGTGTGCATTGCAGAGGAGAGTCAGGTCTTGCAGAGACTGATTCGTGCATTGATCTGGAAGCCAATTCAGAGCTGTGGAGCTTGTTGGTTGATCAAAGGCAGCCGCGGAAGAACTGACGGGTGGAAGGCTCGGTCGAGGTTCGTGCGGAAGAACTCACTAGTGGCAGGTGGTCACTGAGTGAGGGGGAGTTACTCAGAGTGTGCAGCGCTCTTGGAGTGGTTCGATCGGCTCGGCAGAAGGCCTTGGAGCGACGCGGACAGTGTGCTTCAGCTGTGTGTTACAGCTGTTGCTGCAGCAACCCTGCTGAGTAGTGTAGTATAGAATAGGCTGAGTTCTTTGAGAGGATTGTAGCTATTCTAGACTGACATATTGTAGAGGGTGTGCTGGCACAAATCAGAGCTTGTTCTGATTGTGTTGAGTAGTCCACACGGGGTTAAAGTAGCATAGGTTGCGTGCGTTGTAACCGAGTGTGCTTTGAACCTTTGGTTGAGTGGATTGAGGACTGGAGAATAGTCCTCCCCAGACGTAGGCAGATTGGCCGAACTGGGTGAACAAATCTGTGTCCTATTCATTGTTTGCTGTGCCTACATTTAAGTGAACAAGAGTGTGCTGCAGCAACTGCTAGTTCACAAATCTGCATAAGTAGAGACACTTGAAATTTCAGCATCTATATGACAACGCGGAAGATCCCGAGCTGATGAAGAGGCTACAGCAACCCCTAGTACTTGGAGCTGGTACTTGTAAATGCAGACTGGCAAAAAAAGAGCCAGAAGAAGCTATAACATCCTGTGACGATTGGAGCTGGTGCAGATGATCAGAAGAGATCAAGACAAGAACCAGAAGAAGCTATAGCATTCCCTGTCGATTCAAGGCTAACGCATGAAGAAAGTTTCTTTATAGTTGATCTATCTGGAGGAGCTCAGAAGAGGTCCGGGTGATTGCTGCCGGCGGAGCAACGGCCACAGATAGTCCTAGTTGATCAGAGATCTTCATCAGAGGCTCAGATGAAGGAGATTTGTTTTAGGAAACGAGATCGCAGAATCTTCCAGGAATCCAGTGGTGGTTTCGAAATCTCAATAAACTTCCAGGGATTTAGAGGGGAATTCGGAAGGTAGCATTATCTGTTGGGGCTAAAGTTACTAAGGTGCTAAAGCTATATGAGTAGGTAGAGACCGAAGCAACAGATACAAAAAGGATCTGAAGAATCGAAGAAACACACACACTGAGCAAAGATCAGAATTTGCGGAAGCAGAGAAGTGCTGGAGCGATAGTTATATTTTTGAACTGAAGAGCGATCAGGACTGGTGTAGTCTAATTCTATATTGATTCGAGGAAGTTGACTGGAGCAGAGTCTTGTTGACAGGCCGAATGGTTGACAATCGCGGAGTGCAACTTGCGCGGACTGTCTCAACGTGCTCCTTGATAGTGGTGGGAGGTCATTGATCAAGGGGGAGCAATGCAGAGTATCCGACAGCGAGGAGTGCTTGGAGAAGTCGTCGATAGAAGCGTCAGCAACTTTGCGGAAGAAGTTACTGCAACATCTGTTGTAACACATTGTAATAGGATAGGCTGAGTATGTGTGATCAGGTCGTTAGCTATCTATTACTGGAGTGTGTTGTTAGTGAAGACTAGTTTGTGTTGACAGATTGAGCGGAGATTTCGATTAGGTTAGGAGTAGTGGTGTACTTAAACTGTGATAGTGAAATCTTGAGGACCGAGAGTTGTCCTCTCCAGACGTAGGCTGTTGCCAAACTGGGTGAACAAATCTGTTTGTATTATTTAGGTTTGGCTGAACCAAAGCGTCCGCAACCGAGCGGCAGAAGTTGCTCAAGCAAACTGTGGTACCTCGACAATATTACCGAAGTGCCAATTTTAATTGGTATTAGTGCCGGTCGCTCGACATACTGAGTGAGGTCCTGGAAGGCACTGTAGATTGCCACAGCCAAGATGAAAGCGAGGCAGAGCACTAGCAGACCACCACTGCTCGAGGGAGGCAACTATGGCTATTGGAATGCACGGATGAAAGCCTTTCTGAAAGCAATTAGATTAAAAGGCTTGCAGAGCAGTGATTGCTGAATGGTCGCCTCCATTATCCATTAATACCTAGGGAGTTACACACAAAAAGTCAGAGACAAATGGACAACGGAAGAGGAAGCTGCTGCATCTAGTAACTCTAGTCGTTGCAAATAATTTTAGGTTAAAATCAAACTGCGACGGAGCAAAGCAGGCGTGGGATATCCTTGAGACAGCTCACGAGGGATCTGACAAAATGAAAAGTTTAAGAATATCTGATGATCACCTTGAGGTTTGAGATCCTGAAGATGCTGGAGGAAGAGTCCATCACAGAATTCAATGCCCGCTTGTGTGACCTGTCCAACGAAGCCTTTGCTCTTAAAGAACCAACACCAGAAGAGAAGCTGGTCAGGAAAGTTCTCAGATCATTGACATCAAAATTTGATATGAAGATCACAGCCATTGAGGAAGAAAAAGACATCAAAAATATGAGGCTCGAGGCTCTGATAGGGTCATTAAGGCAGTTCAAGATGAAGATGACAGAAGATGCTACACCATCCTCTGGGAAGAATGTTGGGCTGAAGGCTGAAACCAAGGAGAAGGTAGAATCAACAGAAGAATTGGGACAACAACTGGGTGTTCTGGTAAAGAACTTTAGCAAGCTCTTCAAGAAGATAGAGCAAAACTCCTCGTCTGCAGAACAAAAATATGGTTGAAGAAATCAGTCCAGGAGAGGAGGAAATTTCCAAAGAAGAAACCAAAATGCAGAGTAGAGTGAAAAGACAAGAAGGACAGGTCAAAAGGAAATCAATGTTGGGAATGTGAAGGATATGGTACAAGCAGTTAGAATGCCTCAGCTATCAAAAGAAGAACAGCAAGTCTCTGACTGTCAACTGGAGTGATGAGGACAGAGGAGAAGAAACTGAGAAGAAAAGCAACGTTGCCTTTACTACTGTATCTGCTATTGATCTTTTAGATTTAATAAAATTACTAGATTGTCTATGGGATTGTTGAGCCAGATAGCAGTGATGATGAAGAGTTCTCAGAGAATTCACTAGAAAAGCACCTTCCCTTGTTGCACGAAGAATGGCTTAAAATTGTTAAGAACAACAAGGAGCTGCAGGCCAAGATAGTCTCTGTTCAGAGATGAACTCCAGAAGACCATTACCACCTTTTCAGATCAGACTAAGGAGCTGGAGATAGAAGATCAGGAAATTAAAAAGGTCAGTCTGCACAGTGATACAGAGAAGAGAGACAAATGTAGATCAACAATTCTGGATGAAATCTTATGTTACTAGAGATATGGGGGTGGAACAGCCGGACTTGGATACACAGAAGAAGGTGGCTCTGGAGTAACAACTTTTGTCAAAGCTATGGATACAGAAGGGGTTGATCCAGAATTACAGAGGAAGGAGGTTCCACCAAGTAAGAAAAACAGGTTCGGAAAAAAATGTTCAGAAGAAAGAACCAGAGGTTGCTGCAGCAACCCCTTCCGCTCCCAGGTATAACATCTCTGAACAAACGCAGGTGTTATTTCTGCGATCAACAGGGGTATATTCAACGAGATTGCTCTGTTCTAGAAAAGTTCTGGAAGCCACACAGACAATCTCACCGGAGGCACAGAGGAGGTAACAGAACTTGCCAAACTAATAGTCTTCCCTACAGAGAACTGAACTTGACATTCGGGAATGGACAAAGAGGAAGAGTGCCCCGTAAGAGAACCGCCGATGTTCACAAATTACCCCAGATAAAGACTGTTATGTTTGTGGGCGAGGTAAACAAAAGACCCTGGAAGCCCAGAGCACGAAGCATAAGTGACAAAGGTTGGTGGAGAAAGAAAGAACGGAAGACAAATGTCAGAAGCGGCAAAGAATTTCGTCACAAAGCTCATGTTGTTACACAGTCTAACGGAGATGAAAGATTGGAGTGTTGGATCATGACCATACTGGGGTGCCACTGCCAGAAGAGGGTGCATCGAAATTGGAGGAAAGTCAATTCGTGCAAGAAAACTCAGAAGAGAACGTCTAGTAAAAATAGACTGAAGTTGTTGCGGCAACCTCTATCGCTCGGAGTTGATGATGTGTAAAGGGACAGTGCTCGACGAATAAATGGCTGAGGCGTGTCCAGAGAAATTCGAAAAGAAAAAGGGGAATAACGGATTTTCTAGGGCTTATTTCTCTGTCTTCAACAATCTTCAGATCTGCGACGACAACCGTCCTCCATCAACTAGCAAAAATGGTTCGAACGAGAGGCGGAAAGGTCACCAGGTCAAGCACATAAACTGGGTCAAGGAAACAAAAGAATGTCAGTGATCAGAAGACTACAACGGTAGAGTCCGAGCATCAGCCCGTCCACTCAGTTAAGGGAACCTATGGAAGCCGATTGGAGAACTGACTATGCTTGCAAAAGGGCCGTTCTCAAAGAAAAGGGTGGTTAAAGTGGGCGAGCACCTCTCTGTGGAGGTTGAGGAGGAACTGGTTTCGAAAGAAGAAAGCGGAAATAAGAAAGGAGAAGAAGATGCTGAAGCATCTCATGAAATTTGGTCAAAGAAGGCCGCTGACAAACAACTCACCAAGCTACCAAGTTCTTCCACAGAGGAGTATGAGTCCGAGGTGGAAAGCAGTGATGAAGATTGATGATGTAGTATGACAGTGTTTGACAAAACCAGCACAAGTGAACAAGGAGCAGCTATAGCAGGGGATGCTATAGCAGGAGTGATCGCGCGTCGTTGTACGCGTCAAATTAATCCTTCCTCTTCCACTAGTACAGCGGTTAAGTCAGGGTCGATCTCCACAAGGAGCAAGCAGTTCAGTTTTAACCAGTGACCTACACTTACGAAAGCTGGGGGTGTGAGTGATTGGGGTTGCGCTATGCGCGAGTAACGGTCGTAAACGCAGGAATTGCACTAGACGTGCGCAGGCAATAGAGATTAAGTACTATGACTATGAGAAGTATCGGCGCAGACAATCCTCTATGAGTGTATTCCTTATCATTGACTCTAAACGTCTATAGCTTGATTTTACTTAAGTTAGTGTCCGGTCAAGGCTTCCTAACATGTGCGCACGTTCCGATCAAAGTTCATGTGCTATTAATTCTTGAACTAGACTAAACAACTACGAATCCGATCAAGGTAGTAATTGCCTATCCTAGCGCGTTACTCCTAGTTGGCACCGTCAGGCTATTCAACTAGTTTAACAAAAAACAACAAGCAACAAGAGTAAGATTGCGGTTCAAGGCTTCCCCTACTCATGCAACTAGCTGCCAACAATGTGCACATAATTAATATAAGCAAACAAGCTATGCATTAAGCGCAAGTCTCAAAGGAAATACTCATAGATTCTTGCCCAACCAATACTAAGCGTTTAGCTAGACATGCTAGTAGTAAACATCATAGAAACAGTAAATAATAACTAAGGTGTCCAAGAAAACAATAGCAAACAGTGCGTGCAGGTTGCAGTCTTGGCTGGCGTAGTCGGCTAGCGCAGATCCTCTCAGCAAGCTCGTGTGTTTTCCAGTTCTGCTGCGCAGTGCCTCCTTGGTGTACGAATTGTGTATCTTGATGATGCTCTCTCAACCCTAGCCTCCTTCTCTTCTTTATATACTGCTCAAGAGGCTCATCCTTAGCAACTTCCAAATCTGGTGGTGTCAGGATTTGGAAACACCATCATCTGCGCATGCCGCACGGCATACTGCTTAGCGCAATCGGTTAGCGCACCGTGGTCGACTCTGCCAATTCTTCTGCTTGCGCCGCTAGCTCCGCAGGCTGTGTGATGCGCGTCCTAAACGCTGCCTGTTAGCGCGTATCCGACTTGGGTCCTCATTTTGCTCTGTAATACAAAAACACTGGAAACCAGTAATCTTGTACATAAAATATCGCAAACAAGCATAAGGTTATGATCTAAATAATGTGTATAACTAGGCTCTATCAAGGAGCTTGTTCAAGTTGCTGCAGCATCTGTCCGAGTAGCAGCAGCAACCTGGGCCTTTGACTAGAAGGCTTGGCAGCCCTGCTGAGAGCATCAGAAGAATTTCTAAGTTGTTGCCAAGATTATTCCAGTGGGGAATTCCTAGCTAGAGAAGGAGATTTGTTTTGGAGATCAAATCAAATCTAATCTCCTAAAAATTAGGAGATAATTGTTCTTTTTGGGACATTGCTAAATTCTGTTCTGGTTTGAAGCTGGCGTTGCTTTTAAGGAAGAACAAGTGAGAGCAGATAGGTTGATCGAAGCTGAGAGATACACGAGTGCATACACATAATTCAGAGAGAGCAATTTTGGTGTGCAACGGACGAGTTCTTCGATCATCACCCAAAAGCAGAGCGTGAGCGCAGAGCTGTGGTGAGTGAAACAGAAGAAGATCAGGACTTGTATAGTCTGATTCGAGCTTGATCTGGAAGCCAATTCAGAGCAGTGGTGCTTGTTGGTTGATCAAGGAAGACCGCGGAAGAACTGACTGGTGTGTGGCTCGGTCGAGTGTCTAGGCGGCAGTTCTCGCTAGTGGCAGGAGGTCACTGAGTGAGGGGGAGTATTCCAGAGTGTGCAGCGCTCGGGGAATCGTTCGATCGGCTCGGCAGAAGGCTTTGGAGCGACGCGGACAATTGTGCATCCGCTGTGTGCTACAGCAACCCCTGCAGAGTTGAGTGTAGTTTAGAATAGGCTGAGTTTCGAGGAGACAGTAGCTATTCTAGATTGACATTTGTAGAGGGTGTGCAGACACAAGTCAAAGCCTGTTCTGATTGTGTCCAGTGATCCACACAAGGTTGAGTAGCATAGGTTGCGTGGAGTTGTAACCAAGTGTACTTGGAGACCTTTGTGATTAGTGGATTGAGGACTGGAGAATAGTCCTCCCCAGACGTAGGCAGTTGGCCGAACTGGGTGAACAAACCTCTGTCTTGTGCATTGTTTGCTGAGACAATTTCCGAGTGAACAAGAGCGTGCTGCAGCAACTGCTTGTTCACAAATTTGTCTGTCAAGAGACGCTGCGAATTTCAAAGATGAAGAAGCTGGAGAGATGAAGGTGCCTCTGAGGAGGCGGTAGACAAAGGGAAGACACCCATTGAGATTGACTTCAAGTTGCCTCATCCGACACAAACTGGTGAATCATCCAGGGGTCCTCATATGCCCCCAAAGCAATAACCGGATTTGAGCACAAGGGCATATGGTTCAGGAGCAAGTTTGTGTTCGGATCGTGGGAGGTAGTCGTGAAGAATTGGACTCCTAACAAACACAAAGGCAAAGTGAACAAAGAGATAGCACGGCTTTTGTTTTGTATTGGGCATATAAAGAAGGTGGGCCTGGAACAAGGCATCTTCCTGTAGATAGCTGAGCATGCCACCTCCTCCAGAACAAGGAAAAGCATTGCCTTCCCTTCTCTTATCTATGAGCTGATCACCCGACAACTACCAGAGTTGGTACGACAGTCAGAGTGGCTGTCTGAGGCTCCCCAAAGATTTGTGGTGGATCATAAAATTTTCAAGGGAAGCCACATAGTTGATGTGACAGAGGGAGAGCCAATGCTAGAAACTGTCTCGGGAGGGCAAGAAGATGTTGCAGCAGATTCTTCCGCTCAGCCTGAGGCTTTGAGGGACGCAATGCAACTGAGAGTGATCACCTTATTATAGTCAGAGATGGAGCACCTGACGGCTTAGGCAAAGAGAAATGCAGCACGACGAGATCAACTAAGAAGCCTCCTAAGAGATTTGAAGTTCCCGATATCTGGAAGCTCTCCTCCTGCAGTTTGAAGACCCCTGTCATTTGTGATAAAAGGGGGAGAAGAATGTGATGAATTGAATATTTTGAGCTGTCATATTATTCTTGCTACTGTAGAACATATGTAGAATGTTGAGAAGGCTGATAGTGAATGGCCTTTCAGTAGAACCTCTTATGAGAAGTAGTTATAGCTTATTGGAGCAGGTAGATAGATGACAGGTTTTGTTAGTTTTAGTAGTTTGTCAAAAATGCTAAGGGGGAGACTGTTACGGATATGCATTTGTGACAAAGCGGAATATCTCGAGCGGAAGAAGAGGCTACAACAACCTCTGGTACTTGGAGCTAGTACTTGCAAATGTAGACTGACAAAATAAAAGAGCCAGAAGAAGGTACATCATCTTGTGACAATTGGAGCTGGTGCAAATGATCAGAAGGGAAGGCAATGCTTTGCCTTGATCTGCACATAGATAAGAAAAGGGAAGGCAATGCTTTGCCTTGATCTGGTGGAGGTGGCATGCTCAGCTATCTGAGGGAAGATGACATGTCCCAAGTCCACCTTCCTTCTCTGCCCAATACAAAATAGGAGCCGTGTCATCTCCTTGTTCACCTTGCCCTTGTAAGTGTCAGGAGTCCAGTTCTTCATTGAGATGTTGTATAGCAGGGCGTACTTGGATGTGAGGTCGGCAGCTGAAAGGTTGTGACCCACCCATTCTGTGCACAGCCCACCGGTGAGGGTAGCTGCCAGCTCATTTGTACTGACCTCAGCAAGGAGCTTCGCTTATGCCTCAATACCAAAATATTCATTGATCACAGTAGTTCCTCTCACATAACATCTACCTTACTCGGTTTTCCCGACTTCCCCAGAATACTCAGGCAAATTAACTAGTACCTCTCTGACTAGCTGACCATAATATTTCTTTGACATGGTAACTGATTTAAATATATTTACCTCTTTCAGAAGCTTGATGATCACAAGTAGTTTGTACGACTCAGCATCCAAGAGTCTCTCATGAATTATAGTGCGCTTCACCACCACCTCCCGTTTTCTAGATACAAACTTGTTTCGGAACCATATGCCTTTGTGCTCAAACCCTGCCATCTTCCATGAGGGCACATGAGGACCCCTTGATGATTCACCAATTTGTGTCGGAGGAGGCAATCTGGAGTCGGCAGGCTCAGATTCAGACTCCACACTAATCGAGTCAAACTCAATGGGTGTCTTCCCTTTGTCCACCTTCTCCTCAGAGGCACCTTCATCTTCTCCAGCTTCTTCATGTTCATTACTGCCCTCCATCTCGGACTCATACTCTTTTGATGATGATCCGGGAAACTTTGTGGTTTGTTTATCCGTGGCTTTCTTCGACCGAACTTCATAAAATGCTTCAGCATCTTCTTCCGCTTCTAGGCTTCCGCTTTCATCTTTAGAAGCCAGATTCTCATCTACTTCAACTTCCCTTCTCTTTGACGACGACCCTTCTTCTGTTACAGCCGGCTGTTCGGACGGCCTCCAGGTTAGCAGCGGAACCTCCACCGGCTCCGTTATCTAGATGGATGACTGTTGTTGCACGGACCCTTCAGTTGAGGTCTTCTGAGTACTGTCAAGCTTTCGTTTCTTTGACCCAGTGCTTGTGCTTGACTTGGTGGTCTTTCTACCTCTTTTTCGCACCATTGTTGCTAGTAGGATTTCGTCGGAGATTGAGAGTTGTTGTAGCAGCAAAAGCAAGCCCTAGAGTAAATTCGTTAATCTCCTTTTTCTCTTTAAACTTTTTTGGGACACATGTCATTCATTCATTCGTCGAGCGTTGTGTTGTTGAATCCCATTTTACATCGTTAGATCCGAGCGACAGAAGTTGTTGCACCAACTTCAGACTATTTTCCCTTGAAACTTTGCTTCTGATTCCTGTCCCTCAGATTGACTTCTCTCCAATTTCGTTGTACCCGCGTCTGGCAGTTGCTTCTTAGAATGGTCATTATCCATCACCCCAACATTTTCGTCTCCATTGGGTCTGTGTAACAGTATGAGCTTTGTGACAAATTCCTTGCCGCTTCTGACATTTGTCTTCCGATTTGCCTTTCTCTACCAACATTAGTCACTTCTCATTTGTGCTCTGGGCTTTCTAAATCTTTTTTCAGCTCATCCACAAGTATTATGACTTTAGCTTGGGCAATTTGGAAACATCATCAGTTCCCTTACCGAGCACTCTTTCTCTTTGTCCATTTCCGAAGGTCACGTTCAGTTCTCTCCAGGAAAGAATGTTAGTCAAATCTATTCTGGTTCCCCCTCTGTGCCTCCGAGGACATTATCTGTGTGGCTTTCAGTACATGTTTAGAACAAAGCAATCCCATTGAATTTGCCCCTGTTGATCACAGAAATATCACATGCGTTTGTTCAGTGAAGTTCTACCTGGGAGCGGAGGAGGTTGATGCAGCAACCTCTGGTTCTTTCTTCTTGACCTTTTCTGCCGACACTATTTTTATTGCTTGGTGTGAGCCTCCTTCCTCTATAATTTTGGATCAATCCCTTCTGTATTCATAACTTTGATAAAGGTTGTTACTCCAGATCCACCTTTCTCCCGTGTATCCCAGTCCGGCAGTTCCACCCCCATACCTCTGGTAGGATAAGTCCTCATCTGGAATTGTTAACCTGCATTTGTCTCTCTTTTGTGTATCACTGCGCAGACTGACCTTTTCAATTTTATGATCTTTTATTTCCAGCTCCTTGGTCTGATCAAGAAAAGGTGGTAATGATCTTCTAGAGTTCATCTCTCTCTTTTTAACATAGTCTATCTTGGCCTGCAGCTCCTTGTTGATCTATGAGAATTCTAGGGCTTGCTTTCACTAGAAAAAGTCCCTTTCTAGTGAATTCTATGAGAACTCTTCATCATCACTGCTATCTGACTTAACAATCCCATAGACAATCTCGGAATTTATTAAATCTGAATGTTCAATAGCATATACAGTAGTAAAGGCAACGTTGCTTTTCTTTTCAGTTTCTTTTCCACTGTCCTTGAACGTTGTCGAAATTGTGGTAGTAAAAATACTAGTCCAATCACGGAACGCAAACAATATTTATAATCCGAGTGACCTCGGGTCGAACCCAAGAAAAAAGCCTAAATGAGTCTAAAGCTAGCTAGTAATGCTTAATGTGAGTCTACTAAATAAAAGCTGGGATTTTTCCTCTAGGCGAGGTATCTCTAGTAAGTACTAAAGACAAGTTCGAATTTGGGTTGAAAGAAAGCAATAGAGAAAACGTAGTCGGAATCCTATTTCACCCCTAGGTCTTGCGATTAGCAACACAAAATAGCAATACATGCATAAGTTAATTTGATTGATATTTCTAGCCTAAAGTATCACGCATTCTAAATTCAAATCTCGGCTCCTTCTCTAAAATGGGAATGATAACTATGGGACACAATTCTCAAACTCTCGCTATATTAAACAGTGTTGAACAAAAGCTTCATAATCTCAACCTCTCGGTCTATTGATAGTTAAATAAAGTCTGCTTTATACTTAGCCTAATAGAATGCGAATGTCACTCTCGCGCACAAATCTAAAATAAACATGCTTGATCTTCAAAACAACCTAAGTTCAATTCTCATTCCATCCCTAGGTGTTTTATTAATTCATACTCATTTATGCGTTTCGTCAAACACTTGGTGTGCATAAAATTGACATGAAAATAAAGCATGAGAATTTTCAATCAAACTTCACTCATATTGATAAAGAAACATGTTTGGCATTACAATCTAACCTAAGGGATCTATAAGGATCCCTACTACTGAAAGACTACTCACTCATGGTGAGTTCAATAACATAATGAAATTGTTCAACAAGGAAAAGTAAAGTAGTAGAGTAGTAGAGAAGTAGGGAATGAGTAAAGGAATGTTGTGGAATCTTCCATTGTTGATGTCTTCTCTGAATTCTTGACAATTCTCCAAGTTGACGATTTAGGGTTTTTTCCAAGTGAGGAATCCTAGGCGCTGGAGGCACCCCAAGGCACAATCTAATTTTTCCCATCTTTTTTCTAATTATACTTTTCAGAAATTACCAATTCACCCGCCGTGCCCGAATCGAAAGTGATTCGAGTAAGCTGTAATTAGTTGATTCGTGCAGAGTGTCCGAATCAAACTCTTAGTGCGCTTCGGGACTGGGTGAGCCAATCTTCCTTGGCCGAATCAATTTTGATTCGATCAAGCCCTTTATGTGATCCGGTCAACATTGGGTCAATGGGATGAAATCCTTCTCGAGTCAAGCCGATCCGGGTAGCACACTTCTTCTTGGCCGAATCACTTTTATTCGGTCAAGCCTTTATTTGATCCTGTTAAGCCTTGTCAAAATTCTCCTCGAGTCAGGTTGATCCGTGCAGCTGGAGAGGATGATTCGGCTAAGTTTTGCCGAACCAATTCTGACTCGGGCACCCATCTGTTCGAGTCAAAATGTGCCTGGGCGAATCACTTTTGCAGCTTGCTCCAATCTTGCTCGTTTTTGCACTCGATTTTCTTCGGGCCACTTCATATCGTGTAATACGCATTGGACAAAGAAAGCATCAAATGACTTCATAAAATAACGGAACAAACAATAAGTAAAGTGAAAATACGAACAAATATAAGGTTATTCGTCCACTCATCAAAACACCCCACACTTAAGTCTTGCTCGTCCCGAACAAGTAAATGCACAAGTCAAGTGGAGAGTAAGATGGTAGATTATATATGACAGTATCAAAGCACGTAGCAAATTTTACGCACACAAAGCACATCTATCTCCTACTCATGTAACATAACCTAAAAATAACTAAACAAAGAAAACTAATCTACTCCTAACTCATTGTGGTAGGAATCACGGATGCATTTAGCATATGCATCAAGCCTTTAAACCCCTAGGCTACCCTGGTGGACGAGTTATAGTCTCGTGAGAGTTTTCAGAATAGGAATACTCACAAATCCTACTCGCAATCATTCATAAAAATTCAAAATCCAAATATAGTTTGCTAAGCAAGTAGTTCTTTATGAGCCCACATAATAGTAAAGTTGTGCAAATCATTCACTTCACGCAAACTCTAAGGATCATTCACTTCATTGCGACAACAAATATTCATAGAATCGCTATCAAAACTAGCATTCGTCAAATTCAAATTACGGCTCAATTTCCTATGCAAGTAGTATGGAGAAAAGCGTCGCTTACACAAAATATTTCGAGTCAATCACATATGCTTGCTAAGGGAAGGTCCATAAGCTCATGAAAACAAATTCATTCTCAAGTTTAGACTCTACGTCATAATCCGTAAGAGAAGAGGAGTTTCGACATTGAAAATTTTAAAAATCGCTCGTACAAATCGTGATTCTTAAGTAATAATTTACGAGGGTCATACCTTAGACGTTTCTTAAAAGCGAAGTGCAAATGACTTACTCACACACATGTGAAAGAACTTGCGGAAAAAGCATAAAGTCAAGAATTAAGTGGGTTTATTTGTTTTTTTGCGTTTATACAAATGCTTTCAAAGGGGAACTTACCTTCCTAACCCTCGGCATTTGTAAACCTTTTCCTTGACAAAAAAAACAAATAATATTTTTGTGTTTATACAAATGCTTTCAAGGGGGCACTAAACCCTCGGCATTTGTGAAACTTTAAAAACAATTTTTTTTTCTTGTGCCCTTTTTTTCTCTTTTCGCAAACACTTTATTTGACCCCACACTTAATACTTGACAATGTGCCTAAGTGACATATAATGGAGCATGAAGTGTGAGCTCAACAAATGCTAGTCAAAACACCGAATCATCTGAATAAAATCATCACAAAGAATGTCAATCAACTTAAAGATACAATTCATGAATTCAAAGCACAACTCGTCCCAAAAATATTTTTAAATGCTACTTAATTGCTTAGCAAACATTACTTCGTGTGATCAATACTTAAAGCTAAGATGACACCAATCATGCGAGTTTTTTTTTTAAACTAGACAGTGCCAGCACCTTTATTAATATATTAATCCAAAGAACCTAGATCGTGGTTTGTACATAATCTGGTGGCCAAAACCAAAGAAAATAAAATAAAATTATTCCGATGAGACTGCCTCAAACCTGTCTGCAAGTGCTGAATATAACATAAATTAAAACCAAACAAAGACAAACTAAGTATGTATGATCTGATCAAGGAAGAAGCAAGGATGAGGATAGGCATCGTTGGTGATGGAGCCTAGTTATATGCGCTATTTAGATCTTAACACTGTGCTTCTTTGCATTATTTTGTGTACAAGATTACTGGTTTTTGGTATTTTTGTATTTCAGGATAAAACAGGAGCATAAGTCAGATGTGCGCTAACAGACGTTTTTAGAGCACAATGCACGACCTGCGGAGCTAGCAGCGCAAAAGGAGATAGCTGATTCGGACTACAATGCGCAAACCGACTGCGCGAAGCAAGTAGCGCAATCAGCGTGCGCAGAATGGCAGAGTTTCTAAATATTGATCTCCTAGATTTGGGAAGTTGCTAAAAGTCTCTCGGGCCAAATCTAAGCATTCCATGGGCTTCAAGACCACTATATAAGAGGAGGGAAGCTAGGGTTCGGAGGAGAGAGAAAGCAGATAGAGAGAAGGACACACAGCAGCAAAACACACGAGCTACTTCAGCCAGAATCTGCGCGAACCACCTGCGCCAGCCGAGAACAGCAAACGCGCAATTGCGCCAACCTGCTACGTTTTCTCTTGCTGCCTTAGTTTTATTTATTATTGCTATGCTGTTTGTTTCTAGCATGTCTAGCTAAACACTTTGTATCGGTTGGACATGATTCTATGAAGTATTTCCTTTGAGATTTGTGCTTAATGCTTAGTACATCTACTTATATTAATTCTATGCATATGGGTGATAATTAGTTGTGCGAATAAGGGAAGCCTAGTTGATAGCTTGACGGTGACAACTAGGAGTAACACACTAGGATAATTAGCTACTACTGTGATAGGATTCGTGGCTGCTTAGACTAGTTCCAGGAATTATTAGCTCATGGACTTTGATCGGAACATGCGCGCACGTTAGGAAGCCTTGATCGGACACTAACTTAAGTAGAACTGCACTATGGATGTTTAGAGTCGATGATAAGGGATACATTCATAGAGGATTGTCTGTACCGATACTCTTCATAGTCATAGTACTTAAAATCTACTGCCTGCGCACGTATCGTGCAATTCTGCTTTCACTACTGTGAAATTTCACAGTGTCTAAATCCGGCAGATTTGTGAACAAGCAGTTGCTGCAGCACACTCTTGTTCACTAGAATTAATCTCAGCAAGCAAAAAACAATGCACAAGTTTGTTCACCCAGTTCGGCCAATCTGCCTACGTCTGGGGAGGACTATTCTCCAGTCCTCAATCCACTCAACCAAAGGTTCCAAGTACACTAGATTACAACGCACGCAACCTATGCTACTCAACCTTGTATGGACCACTCAGCACAATCAGAACAAGCTCTGATTTGTGCCAGCAAACCCTTTACAATATGTCAGTCTAGAATAGCTACAATCCTCTCAAAGAACTCAGCCTATTCTATCCTACACTACTCAGCAGGGTTGCTGCAGCAACAGCTGTAACACACAGCTGAAGCACAATGTCCGCGTCGCTCCAAGGCCTTCTGCCGAGCCGATCGAACCTCTCCAAGAGCGCTGCACACTCTGAGTAACTCCCCCTCACTCAGTGACCACCTGCCACTAGTGAGTACTGCCGCACGACACTCGACCGAGCCTTCCACCCGTCAGTTCTTCCGCGGCTGCCCTTGATCAACCAACAAGCTCCCCAGCTCTGAATTGGCTTCCAGATCAAGCACGAATCAGACTCTGCAAGTCCTGATTCTCTTCTGCAACTCGCACCTCAGCTCTGCGCTCAACGCTCTGCTCTTGGGTGATGATCGAAGTAAACTCCCGTCGCACACAACAAATTGCTCTCCGTGAATTCTGTGTATGCACTCGTGTATCCCTCAGCTTCGATCAACCTCTTCAGCCCTCAAACCTTCTGCTTAAATACCCACACCACTTTAAGCAATTTCCAGGTTTAGGCAATTGACCCACAAGATCAATTATCTCCTAAAATCTAGGAGATTAGATTTGATTAATATCTTTAATGCAAATCTCCTTCTCTGACTAGCAAACCTTACTGGAAAATGCTCAGCAGCATTTTAGAAAACCTTCTAAGAGCAAGAACACAACTGCCATACCTCCAGAACGAACTCAGCACAAAGCTGCTACTCGGACAGTTGAACCAGCACTTGAACCAGCACCTGCTGCAGCATCCTCTGCTGCATCTGCTGCTGGTCTGCTTGATTGTTTGAGCTGCAGCAGCTCCTTGTTCACATAAGCTGTAGCTGTTTGCTGCTGCTGGAATTTCCTAAATGCATTAGGAAACAATCCCATCAATTCTAAGGAAGATCCTCCAATTTATAGAGGTTTTGATTTTCCAATCAAATCTTCAATCAACAAATCTGCCCTTGTTCTTGAGAGACACTCCAGAAATATTCTCCTGAATATTCAGCTCTTTCCGAAAGCCCTTCGGTCCACTGACTTGTTGATTGAATGCAGTCTTCGAGAGAGCTTTGAATTTGTGCTACCACATTTTAGCTCCAGCATCTACTACTGAACTTCTGCTCCAGAGATTGCTGTAGCACTTGCTTACTCCACTTTAGCTCCAGAGATAGTCACTCTGCCCAGATTGCACAAGCTGATGTCTTCATGCTCTCTTTCAGAATTTCGAGCTCCCCAAGGCAACATTAGGTCGCGCGCCTCGTGAAGACATTAGCCACTTAATGTCTTCATCTGGAGCGCCACTTAATGTCTTCAGCTGGAGCGCCACTTACTGAGTTTGCTCACTTTGGAATGCTCTTCATCAGCTGTTTTCTTTCCATACTTGCTGTAGCAGGCTCTAGTTCACTTTGTAGGAGTTTGTCAATGATGCCACATACCTTCACAATCTCCCCCTTGGCATTTTGACAAAATCCAAGAACCCTTCTAATCTTAGGCAATCCTCCTCTCATCTTTGGACTCCTTTTGCAGCTTCCTCAGCTTCAATCTTCAGGGGATGTTGTAGCAACTTCTTGCACTTGTTTTGTCAAGGATGCCATATACCTTAACAATCTCCCCCTTGGCATTTTTGACAAAACCTGAGCATCATCTATAAGAGCACCTCTTCTCTTCTTCTCCCCTTCTCCTCTTCTCCCCCTTTTTGTCACAAATGATCGAGGGGGATACCAGCTAAATGCAGCGAGTATGCCAACGCCTCTTCTCCATCCACAGGAGGGGGCATTCCAATGTGTCACCATGTGCTTCTTTGGTTGGCTTTGGGGGAAAATCAGGTGGCTGCTTCTCCACCCATACTTGTACTGGTTTTCGAACATGCTCCTTCCTAGATTTGTTGTGACCAGCAACTCTTCCTTTCCTTCCGGCATTGTTTCGGTGTCTCATCCTCTCTGTGCCAGCATCCTTCTCGATCCTCATTTTCGTTGTCCCTTCAACATATCTGATGTTTTCGTGCACAACTGGACAGTGACAATCCATCGACTTTGATGAGCTGGAGGTCACCTGCCTGCCACGCCTGATCCTTGGCTTCATCCGGCATTGTCCGTCTGTGGGCGATTTCTGAGGTCTCCAATACTTGTTCAGGATCGGGCATCTTCTCTGAATGTGTCCCTCTCGATCACAGAAATAACATCTGCGACTTTTGCACCTGGGTTTCTTTTCTGCTACAAGTTGTTGATACAACGGTTGCTATAGCAGCTTCTTGTTCACCCTTCTATGCACCTTTTTCTGAATTGTTTTCTGGGACAGGACCGGTTTCTCCACTGCAATCTCAGCATCTTCTAGCTCCGTACCTTTGATGAATACAGTACTTTCAGCACCTTCTTCTCCAGTGTATCCAAGACCAGAGTAGCCTCCTCCATATCTTTGGCGAGCTAGAATATCTTCAAGAGTGCTTGTTCCACTGTTAAGCATCTTTGTAGTCTTCCGGTAGAGGTTGAGCTCTTCCTTCTCTGCAGCAAACTTCTCTTCTTGCTGGGCAGCCTGATCCGTAAGAGAAGTGATCGTCTTCAGCAGCTCTTCTTGTTTTTCTTGCAGATCTGAAACTTTAGCCGTCAATCCTTTGTTGACCTCCATGACTTGCAGCCACTCTTCGTGCAACAGGGTAAAGTTTCTTGCAATGGACTCCTCAGTGATTTCCTCATCATCACTACTGTCTGACTCATCAGCACAATCAACACTTTCTGGCTTTGTTGAAACGGTGCTCTTCAAATCAGTTTCAAACATCAAAGCAACATTGCTAATTTGGTCAGATTTTTCTTCACTGTCTTCGTCTCTCCAATTTGCAGCAGGAGTTTTGTTCCTTTCATGAGCCGACTGGAGGATCTCCCATGCTTGCTTGGCAACTTCACAGTCAGAGATCAGCCCGAAATTATTTGCGTCAACAGCGGCAAAAATCGCGTTCAAGGCTCTTGAGTTACTGGTTGCTATAGCTTCTTCTTCAGCTGTCCATGTCTCCTCTGGTTTCTCCAGTGCAACTCCTTTGTCGTCGATGATCAGTGGGTGTGACCATCCAGACACTACTGCTCTCCACGTCTCCTCATCCATCGTCTTTAGGAAGACCTTCATTCCCGCCTTCCAACATCCATAATTGCTCTCTTCCAATAATGGAGGTCTGCTTGTGCTCTGTCCTTCCTTCATTGTCTTTGCTTCTTCAGAGACACTGTAGGATCTTTTTAACTCTGTGTGTCAAGTTCCCGCTCTGATACCAATTGAAATTTCACAGTGTCTCAATCCGGCAGATTTGTGAACAAGCAGTTGCTGCAGCACACTCTTGTTCACTAGAATTAATCTCAGCAAGCAACAAACAATGCACAAGTTTGTTCACCCAGTTCGGCCAATCTGCCTACGTCTGGGGAGGACTATTCTCCAGTCCTCAATCCACTCAACCAAAGGTTCCAAGTACACTAGATTACAACGCACACAACCTATGCTACTCAACCTTGTATGGACCACTCAGCACAATCAGAACAAGCTCTGATTTGTGCCAGCAAACCCTCTACAATATGTCAGTCTAGAATAGCTACAATCCTCTCAAAGAACTCAGCCTATTCTAACCTACACTACTCAGCAGGGTTGCTGCAGCAACAGCTGTAACACACAGCTGAAGCACAATGTCCGCGTCGCTCCAAGGCCTTCTGCCGAGCCGATCGAACCTCTCCAAGAGCGCTGCACACTCTGAGTAACTCCCCCTCACTCAGTGACCACCTGCCACTAGTGAGTACTGCCGCACGACACTCGACCGAGCCTTCCACCCGTCAGTTCTTCCGCGGCTGCCCTTGATCAACCAACAAGCTCCTCAGCTCTGAATTGGCTTCCAGATCAAGCACGAATCAGACTCTGCAAGTCCTGATTCTCTTCTGCAACTCTCACCTCAGCTCTGCGCTCAACGCTCTGCTCTTGGGTGATGATCGAAGTAAACTCCCGTCGCACACAACAAATTGCTCTCCGTGAATTCTGTGTATGCACTCGTGTATCCCTCAGCTTCGATCAACCTCTTCAGCCCTCAAACCTTCTGCTTAAATACCCACACCACTTTAAGCAATTTCCAGGTTTAGGCAATTGACCCACAAGATCAATTATCTCCTAAAATCTAGGAGATTAGATTTGATTAATATCTTCAATGCAAATCTCCTTCTCTGACTAGCAAACCATGCTGGAAAATGCTCAGCAGCATTTTAGAAAACCTTCTAAGAGCAAGAACACAACTGCCATACCTCCAGAACGAACTCAGCACAAAGCTGCTACTCGGACAGTTGAACCAGCACTTGAACCAGCACCTGTTGCAGCATCCTCTGCTGCATCTGCTGCTGGTCTGCTTGATTGTTTGAGCTGCAGCAGCTCCTTGTTCACATAAGCTGTAGCTGTTTGCTGCTGCTGGAATTTCCTAAATGCATTAGGAAACAATCCCATCAATTCTAAGGAAGATCCTCCAATTTATAGAGGTTTTGATTTTCCAATCAAATCTTCAATCAACAAATCTGCCCTTGTTCTTGAGAGACACTCCAGAAATATTCTCCTGAATATTCAGCTCTTTCCGAAAGCCCTTCGGTCCACTGACTTGTTGATTGAATGCAGTCTTCGAGAGAGCTTTGAATTTGTGCTACCACATTTTAGCTCCAGCATCTACTACTGAACTTCTGCTCCAGAGATTGCTGTAGCACTTGCTTACTCCACTTTAGCTCCAGAGATAGTCACTCTGCCCAGATTGCACAAGCTGATGTCTTCATGCTTTCTTTCAGAATTTCGAGCTCCCCAAGGCAACATTAGGTCGCGCGCCTCGTGAAGACATTAGCCACTTAATGTCTTCATCTGGAGCGCCACTTAATGTCTTCAGCTGGAGCGCCACTTACTGAGTTTGCTCACTCTGGAATGCTCTTCATCAGCTGTTTTCTTTCCATACTTGCTGTAGCAGGCTCTAGTTCACTTTGTAGGAGTTTGTCAATGATACCACATACCTTCACATACTGTTCATTCGCGCACCTGCGCAACCCAATCACTCACAACCCAATTTCGTAAGTTGTAGGTTGCTAGCTAGACAAGTCTGCACGCTCCTTGTGGGATCGACTCTGACTTAGCCGCTATACTAAGTGGAGAAGGAAGGATTAATTTGACGCGTACAACGACGCGCGATCAAATTTTGGCTCCGTTGCCGGGGAGCAACACAGATAAGTTTAACTAGCTCAAATTTTCTTTTATAGTAGTTAGTTATTTCTTTTTATTTCGTTGGTGTTTCTGCCAGTACGCAATCAACATCAGCCTGCACAACCTTGAAACAGTTGCGCTGCGCAGATCATAGTTGTGCACCGACAGGGGCAACAGCCTAGTTTCTTTTAATTCCGTTTGCTTGAGGTTTAGAACAGGGCATGGAGAATAACAGTGTCATCGGCGATAAATTAGGGGACAGAACCCCAGAGGGACCTAACAATGCAAGGGCAGACAACCGCGCAGCTCGGTTCAGAGAGGAAGTGCAGCACGAAGTTGAAGCTCGGATGGCCGCTGAAGCAGTATATAATGCGCAACCCGCGCAACAGATCGTGCGACACAGAACAGTGCGCGAGATGTCGGCTCCAATCACAGTCAACCAACCATGGTGCATAGTGCTTCCACCCGATGGGCATTTTGAACTACGGAGCTCATTCATTCATCATATGCCTAAGTTTCAGGGAATGAACAACGAGAACCCCGTCAAGCATGTGCGCGAATTCCTAGTTATCTGCGAGAACATGAAGACCGACGGGGAGAGTGAAGAAGCGCTGAAGCTGAAGGCGTTCCCTTTTTCATTGTGTGATACAGCCAGGCATTGGCTGATGAGCTTACCAGCAGGATCTATTCGCACATGGGAGCAGCTCCAGAAGAAGTTCTTGGATAAGTTCTACCCCGCAGCAAAGATTGCGCTACTCAGGAGGGAATTGGCCGCACCTAGACAGGGCGCAGGATTGATGATGCAAGTATGGCAGTGTTTGACAAAACCAGCACAAGTGAACAAGGAGCAGCTACAGCAGGGGATGCTTGATGCACGCGTCGTTGTGCGCGTCAAATTAATCCTTTCTTCTCCACTTAGTATAGCGGCTAAGTCAGGGTCGATCCCACAAGGAGCAAGCAGATTAGCTCTAACTAGTAACCTACACTTACGAAAATTGGGGTGTGAGTGATTGGGTTGCGCAAGTGCGCGAATGACAATAGTTAACGCAGGAATTGCACTAGACGTGCGCAGGCAGTAGAGATTAAGTACTATGACTATGAAACGCATCGGTGCAGACAATCCTCTATGAATATATTCCTTATCATCGACTCTAAACGTCTATAGTTCGGTTTACTGATGTTAGTGTCCGATCAAGGCTTCCTAACATGTGCGCATGTTCCGATCAAAGTTCATGAGTTATTAATTCTTGAAACTAGTCTAAGCAGCTACGAATCCTGTCACAGTAGCAACTGATTATCCTAGCGCGTTACTCCTAGTTGTCACCATCAAGCTACCAACTAGTTTAACATATAACAAACAAGTAGCAAGAGTAAGATTGCGGTTCAAGGCTTCCCCTACTCATGCAACTAGCTGTCAACAGTGTGCACAGAATTAATACAAGCAACAAACTATGCATTAAGCACTAGTCTCAAAGGAAATACTCATAGAATCATGCCCAACCGATACAAAGCGTTTAGCTAGACATGCTAGTAGCAAACATCATAGAAATAGTAAATAACAACTAAAGTATCCAAGAAAACAGTAACAAGCAGGTGCGTGCAGGTTGCAGTGTCTCGGCTGGCGCAGTCGGCTAGCGCAGGTCCTCTCAGTAGCTCGTGTGTTTTTCAGTTCTGCTTCTCTCTCGTGTGCTGTGTTCCTCGATGATGATTCATGTTCAAACCCTAGCCTTCCTCTCTTTATATACTGCTCATGAGGCCCAAGGACGGCCTTGGAAACTTCCAAATCTGATGGTGTCAGGATTTGGAAACACCAATATCCTGCGCATGGCGCATTGCACACATTGGTTAGCGCAATCGGTCTGCGCACCGTAGTTGACTCTGCCACTTCCTATCCTGTTTGCGCTGCTAGCTCCGCAGGCTGTGTGTTACGCTCCTTAAACGCTGCCTGTTAGCGCGTATCCGACTTAGGCCCTCGTTTCGCCCTGAAATACAAAAACACTGGAAACCAGTAGTCTTGTACGCAAAATGATGCAAACAAGCATAGTGTTAGGATCTAAATAGCGCGTATAAATAGGCTCTATCAAACCCCCCACACTTGCCCCTTGTTCGTCCCGAACAAGAACTCAAGCACGGATACAATTACCTCTCTGGAGTCTAGCGCACAGTCTTGCACTCTGGCGCGATCCGCACTACTATTCACCTTACGCTGCTCTATCACCTGCTCGCATCTGCCTTCAACAGTTTAATATAATAATTTCGAAATTCGTTACCTCTCAGCTGGGATGAAGATCATTTCGGATGGATGGGAGATAGCTCTTCATAGTCTCCGGGTTGTCAGCTTTTACTACGAGGACGGGTATATGGTTAATAGCGCAAGCTTCTTCCGGTGCGTGATTCTTCCGCAAACTTCCTGGGAACCCGAGCCTTTCTGATGATTTTCTTGTGAACTTTGTGCCAACTGGTACGTATTCATGCTGATTCTTTTGTAGCGCATATCATTTGCTGGTGTTTTCCTTTTTGTACAGCTTTATCTATGGTTCCTATGTTCCCAGAACGATTCCAGTCTCGGCCTCCGGATAGCAGCTATGGAACAACGCTCCGCTCTTCCTCCTTGGTCTATTTGCGCAGGTCAGCGCACGCGTTTACACCCGCGCCCGCCTCTCCTCGCTCTACTTCCAGAGGAAAGGTGGTCTGTTTTCCCACCTCGCCACGCTTTGGGTATTCGCCTTCGGCATCTGCGTGGCTAAGCGCGCTCTCTTGTTCCGAAGGTCGCGAAGCACTGGCCTCCACTAGCGCTCTCGACCATATACCTCACCTTCGAAGCAAAAACGACTAACCGCCTCTCTAGAGCTTTTCTGCCAACTCCACATCCCCTGTATATCCCAACTAAAAGGAGCAAAAAAAAACGAAAAAAATATACTAAAACAGTTGATAGCAGCGCATGCAATATGAATAGCGCAATACAAGCTGAACAGTGTGCGCAACCCGCACACAAGCGCACCACTGCTACTATTTTCTTCAACTGAACTAAGCTACACTACAAAGCTCGAAAACGTGAAATGTAAATGTAACGCTCCCCCCCCCCACACTTAAACAGAGACGTGTCCCCACGACTCATGCTCAAGCGCAACGGAGAGCGGACACATGCATGCAAGCAAAACAAAGAATATAGGAAAGAAAAACATATAGTCAGCGCAGCAAAACTATAGTAAGGGGTCACAAAATATTCAGCACAATATAGCAAAATATAGCAACATCGAGCAATAGTTGGTTCAAAAGATAAGAAATAGGAAACCACCCGAAAGAAATGCGCGCCCCACTGCAGCCCTAGATATCCTCGGAGCTGGACTCAGCCGCGGATCCGTGCGCCTCTTCCTTTGAAGAATCTGTCTCGTACTCGGTACTGGAGGCTGGCGGCACGACAGAAACGGCGGCGGGCTGAGCCAAGAGGTCGTCCTCTGAGATAGGGCCCCATAGTGAATCTGAGCTGGAACTAATGATGGGATCGGCTTCAGGGGACCTCTGAACAGAAGGCTGCGCAGGGGGAACTGCAGGTGCTGGTACTGGGTCTACTGCGGGGGTGGGCTCTGCTGCATGGACCGGGGACTGGGTAGGAGGGCTGGCTGGCTGGCGCGGCTCGCTGGGGGATCCTGGAGGCGGCCTACGCAGACTGAGGAGAGGGGGGATAGAATCTCCAAATCTCCACCCTGATGGTGGGCTCATGCTCAGGTTTGCCCCCTCTGGCGCTAAATACTCGAGCACGCACATGACGTTGAACATCATGCGCTGCTCATCTGATACCACCTCAGGCGCCTCCTCTGCCTCTGTCCTGGGCGCTTTCCTCGTGCACGCGGGGGAGAATCATCAATGGCTATGGTAACTGGCTCCCCTTGCGGTGCACTCGCCCTCCGACGCGCTCCAGTCTGCGCACGAGTCCTCATGCGCCTGGCTGGAGGCGCAACTGGCTCTGGAGCTGCAGCATATGGGCACGGTCCAGGGGAACAGCTGGCACTACTGTGTGCTCGGGCACCTCCGGCTCTCCATGCAACGCACGCAGCAGGTGCGTGATCATGCCGCCACAAGTCAGCGGCCCCTTCGTGCTGACCCGACTCCAATGGACCACCATGTCCGAGACAAACAGCACCTTCTTCCCATAGTACAAACCCTTCAAAATGTCCATGTCCGAGACAAACAGCACCTTCTTCCCATAGTACAAACCCTTCAAAATGTCCATGTCCAGCAAGCTGATCTTCTGCGCACCATTAAAATGCCCGATGATTGCATAGGCGACCATGCGCCATAGGTAGAACATCCACGGGTCGCGCAGCTCGCGTCCTCGGCTGCGCCCTGCGGCAAAAACTGGGCTGGTAGCCATCTCACGCCACGCCTCCTGATTCGTGTGCGTGTCTATATCCGCCTCACGCACCTTGGCGCACCTCAGCGTGCGCTTCAGCCTCTTGGCCGAGGCAATGTACCAGACCCCTCTGTGCCGGTACCTTATCTCCAGATCGGCCGTCTCCAGTGACGCCAAAAACTCACATGTGTCCTCCTTGTCCGCTGCGCTGTTGATCTCCAACAGCGCCTCCCAGCCCACCAGCGCGAGCTTCTCCACAATGAGGGCCTCCAACCCTACTTCACGCAGGAAGTCCCTGCTGGTGTACGGGGTCCCGTACATCTCCAGCCTCAGAAAGGCATCATACTTGCTGGCGAATGATGCTGGGGTCGCTTGATCCTCGGCAGGCTGCATGGTGCGCTAGGGTTCCTCCAGTCAACTATGGTCAAAGCTCCACAAATGCTCAAAAATCCAAACTCCGACAAACACCCTGAAACTGTCACCCACAGGTCGCCTAACGCCCGCCTACAAAACCCACTAACCAGAACTCCAAATGGTGCAGGCTATCTAGGTGCGATTGCAAAACTAGGGCAACGCTTCCACCGCACAAACCCTAACTGAATCGGCTCAAATCTGAGGGGAAGGGTTACCTGGTGAGTGTGCGATGGTGAGCTCTTCGAATCTCTCTAAAAGGATGCTTGGTTGAGTGCCGGACGGTGAGCGGATGCTGAGGGCGGGAGCTTGCTTGCAACGGTCGACTGTAAAAAATGCTGAAATTTTTCTAAGTCTTGGCCTTTTATACCCCCTGTCTGGCGCAGCTATTCTGCGCACCGAAGTTGCGTACTGACCTGCGCACTGCTGCGCGACTAAAAAACTACAAGTCCTAAACTAGCTAAAAGACACAAGAAAACTATATAAAAAAACGTGTAAAAGTGAAACGTGTCGGGTTACCTCCCGACAAGTGCCTTTGTTTAACGTCGTTGGCTCGACTATACCTCGTTACTTGCGTAAAAGTGTGCCAGCGACCTCCCCGATACTTGCTCCTGAGTGACCCCGCGCTCGTGCGTGTGCTGCGTTCTTCTTGTTCCTGCCCAAAGGATCAGAAGGGTGGTCAGCATGGTTAATAGTATGTGATAACTTATAAGTAACGAGGGTAGATAAAGAGGAAGAAGAAATATGAGCAATAGTTCCCAGTTCTCCCTCTGGTGCATCTGGTGGCGGTTCTGGCACAGCAACCCGCGCATCTGCTATCTCTGGCTCTGCCAATTCAACTTCGCGCGCTGTGCCATCCCAAGGTTCTCCTAAATACTTTTTGACTCTCTGCCCATTGACCTGAAAACGATGCCGGTGCTCGTTTTCTAACTCGATTGTTCCGTAGGGGAAAACCTTGGTAACCATGTATGGTCCCATCCATTTGCTGCGCAGCTTCCCAGGCATGAGCTTTAGGCGTGAGGAGAACAATAGTACCTGGTCTCCTAGCTCAAAAGTGCGTCTGAGGATATTTTTGTCATGAAATGCCTTTGTGCGCGCCTTGTAATCGCGCAGTCCCTCATATGCATCCAGGCGCAGCTCTTCTAATTCGCTCAGCTCAAATGCGCGCTCCTTACCAGCTTCGTCTAGGTTCAGGTTGCAAACGCGCAATGCCCAGTATGCTTTGTGCTCTAACTCCACTGGCAGGTGGCACGCTTTTCCATAAACCAACCGAAACGGTGAGGTTCCAATTGGCGTCTTATGTGCGGTTCGGTATGCCCATAGCGCATCCTCAAGGCGCTGGCTCCAGTCTTTGCACGACGGTCTCACAATTTTCTCCAGGATACGCTTGATCTCTCGGTTGGAAACCTCAGCCTGGCCATTCGTCTGAGGGTGGTAAGCGGTGGACGTCTTGTGCGCACTCCATAATGCTTGAACACCTGCGCCACTATCCTATTGCAAAAATGCGACCCCTGGTCGCTTATGACTGCCTTAGGCACTCCGTACCTGTAAAAAATGTTAGTTCTCAAAAAGTCAGCGACCGTCTTACCATCATCCTTCCGGGTGGCCTTTGCCTCAACCCATTTGGAGACATAATCCACTGCGACCAATATGTACTCATATCCGGAGAATGGAGGAAATGGCCCCATGAAGTCAATCCCCCAAATATCGAATACTTCATCCACTAGAATTGGCGTCTGCGGCATCTCATTGCGCGCTGATATGCCCCCTGTGCGCTGGCACCTATCACAATTCCTGCAGTGGTTGTACGAGTCACTAAACAAGTGTGGCCAATAGAATCCACAGTCTAGGATCTTTCTGCTCGTGCGCTTTGGACCAAAGTGTCCTCCACATGCGTGCGCATGACAAAACATCAAAACAGAGTTAATTTCATGGTCAGGCACGCAGCGCCTCAAAATCTGATCAGGTCCTATTCTGAGCATATACGGATCATCCCAAATGTAATACCTGGACTCATGCTTTAATCTCATGCATTGGGTTTTAGTGAAATGAGAAGGAAACGTACCTGTGACCAGGTAATTTGCGATGTGCGCATACCATGGTACCTTACCTGTCAGCGCCATCAGATGCTCGTCAGGGAATGTCTCCGTGATCCGCCCTGGCTCCTCTGCTTTCATGATCCTGCTCAGGTGATCCGCGACTGTGTTCTCCGTGCCCTTCTTATCCTTGATTTCCAAATCGAATTCCTGAAGTAGGAGCACCCAGCGCATCAGGCGCGGCTTAGTCTCCTTCTTGGACATCAGGTAACGTATTGCTGCTTGGTCTGTGTAGACGATGACTCTGGCGCCTAGAACATATGCGCGGAACTTCTCCAGTGCAAACACGATTGCCAGAAGTTCCTTCTCCGTGGTGGTGTAGTTCCTCTGCGCAGCGTCCAGTGTGCGCGATGCATAATAGATGGCATGCGGCTTCTTTCCACGCGCTATCCCAGGACTGCACCTACTGCATAGTCGCTTGCGTCACACATCAGTTCAAACGGCAGGCTCCAGTCTGGCGCGCGCATCACTGGCGCACTTGTCAGCGCCGCCTTCAGCTTATCAAACGCGGCCCTGCACTCATTAGTAAATTCGAAACACACATCCTTTTGCAAAAGGTTAGACAGGGGTATACAAATCTTAGAAAAATCTTTTATGAAACGCCTGTAAAACCCAGCATGCCCAAGGAATGATTTCACATCGCGCACGTTAGTGGAATAAGGCAGATTAGAAATAAGATCTATTTTGGCCTTATCTACCTTGATCCCCTCCTGCGAGATAATATGTCCTAGTACTACTCCATGCGATACCATGAAATGACATTTCTCATAATTGAGCACTAGGTTTTTTGAAATGCAGCGCGCTAAGACCTTATCAAGATGAGTTAAGCATGCGTCAAAGGTACCTCCGTACACAGTAAAATCATCCATGAACACCTCTATGCATATACCAATCATATCAGAAAAGATGCTCATGACTAAACGTTGGAACGTACCTGGCGCGTTACACAGCCCAAATGACATGCGCCGAAATGCAAACGTACCGAATGGGCAGGTAAACGTAGTTTTCTCTTGATCCTCCGCAGCTATGGGTATCTGATTGTACCCTGAATACCCATCCAGGAAGCAAAAGTATGGCTTCCCCGCTAATCGATCTAGCATCTGGTCCATGAAGGGTAGCGGGAAATGGTCCTTGCGCGTGACTGCGTTAAGCTTTCTGTAGTCGATGCACATGCGCCATCCATTTTGCATGCGCTTGGGAACTAGCTCGCCCTGCGCATTCTCCTCTACTGTGATTCCTCCTTTCTTCGGCACAACGTGCACTGGACTTACCCATTTGCTGTCCGAGATGGGGTAAATGACTCCTGCGTCAAGCAGCTTCAGGATCTCCTTCTGCACCACCTCCATCATGTTCGGGTTCAATCTGCGCTGAGACTCCCTGGATGGTTTGGCACCATCTTCCAATAGGATCCTATGCATGCATACGTCCGAGCTCACTCCGCGCAGGTCAGCAAATGTCCATCCTATGGCGCGCTGGTTCTTGCGCAGCACCTGCTGTAATCGCGCCTCCTGCTCCTCTTCCAATCCTTTCTTTATGATTAGTGGCAGGGTGTCCTCATTTCCCAAGAATATGTATTTGAGGTGCTCTGGGAGTTGCTTCAGCTCGACCTTGGGTGCCTGTTCAATAGAGGGCAAGATCTTATTAGCAGTGCAGACATTAACTATATCGTGTACCTGTCTGGATGCTGGTTCAGCACTGCTCAGCTCATCCTCTTGCGCCTCCCACTCTGCCTGTGCCAGTGTCGCAGGTTCTTCTGCTGCGCTTGCACATTGTGCATCTGTAACCAAGTCATCTATGCTGTCCATCGCGTGCACTGTGGCGTCCTCATGAGGGTGCTGCATCCCTTTGAATATGTTAAAATGAATTTCCTCGCCATCGACCTCCACTGAGAGCGTACCCCTCCACACGTCTATCTTTGTGCGCGCTGTCATCAGAAATGGTCTGCCCAGTAGGATCTGCGCACTTCCTTTGCTCGACTCACCCTCCATTTCTAAGACATAGAAATCTGCTGGGAACACCAGCTCTCCTACTCGGACAAGGACGTCCTCGATCATGCCCGTCGGTTGCTTGCACGACCGATCTGCTAGCTGAATGGTGAGACCTGCTGGCTTTAGTGGTCCAAGGCGCAATGATGCATACAGGGAATAGGGAAGCACATTTATAGATGCGCCTAAGTCAATCATGCAGTTGCTCACTATGGTCTTACCTAAAGTGCAGGGGATGGTGAACGTACCTGGATCCCGGCCTTTAGGTGGTACCTTATGCTGCACGATTGCTGAGGCCTGCGCATTTAGCATTACCTGTGCGCACTCGCCTTTCCTCCTCTTATTTGTGCACAGCTCCTTTAAAAACTTGGCGTACCTAGGGATCTGCCGAACTGCTTCAATAAGGGGAATGTTTATTTCCACCTTACTGAATAACTCGTAGAGCTCCTTATCAAGCGCTTCCTTTCTAGCCGATGGTGCCTGTACAGGGAAAGGTGCAGGTATGTTAATACGATTCATGCCTTTGTCTTTTGATTGCGCCATACCTGGCGCCTCGCCCTGCTGGCTTGTGGCTGGCGCTTCTGGTTGCGCATCTGGCTCTGCTGAATCTGGAGCTTGCGCAACTGGTTGCGCGGGCGCCTTTGCGGTCTGCTCTATTCCTACCGTGTGCCCAGTCCTCAATGTCACTGCGTTGACTCCTCCCTTGGGATTCTAGATCACTTGCGAAGGCAGGTTGCCATCGCTCTTTTTCAGCTCATACACCGTGGTAGCGATTTGTGATAGCTGCTTTTCAATGGACTCGAACCTCTTGTCATACTTCTCATCATTCTTGCGCACTGTGTCTGCTAGCTACCCCACGATATCTTCTATGGATCGCCTCGGTTGCTGGTTGTTTTGTGCTGGTGCGTCAGTGCGACGATGCGGTGGATTATAGGGCGCAGCTTGTTGCATCTGCTGTGGTGCGCGCTGATCCGCGGACTACCTCTGGAAATTGTTTTCCTCCTTCCATCTGAACCCATTTGCGGCTAGTCCAAAACGCGGCTGATTCTGCCTCTGTGGCCCTCTATTATCCCATCCTCCTAGAGCATTGACATCTCCTGATTCCTCAAAAAGTGTGGGACACGCATCAGTTTTGTGCTCAGTGGATGTGCAGAACTCGCACGCCTTTGGCGCAGCTAGTTGCGCCCCCTGCGCATGCATCAACTTCTGCAGCATGGCCTTCATTTCCTTTATCTCAGCGCTTGTTTCTACCTGATGCTCAGAACGAGCACGACTATTTTCAAGTGTTAGCTGATGTCTTACCTGTCCAGCAGAGTCTTCTATCAGCTGCCACGCGTCCTCTGGGTACATGTTGCAAATGTCGCCTCCTACGCATGCATTCAATAATCTCAGCTCCATGGGCAACAATCCATTCAGGAAATTCTCTATCAGCACATTTTGAGGTAGGCCGTGATTGTAGCAGTTGGCCTCCAGCTCCCTGAAACGCTCATAGTACTCTGATAGTGACTCTCCTGCGCCCTGCCTAGGTGCGGCCAGCTCCCTCCTGAGTAGCGCGATCTTTGCTGCGGGATAGAACTTGTCCAAGAACTTCTTCTGGAGACATAGTCGACCGCGACCAATATGTACTCGTATCCTGCAGACGGAGGAAATGGCCCCATGAAGTCAATTCCCCATATATCAAACACTTCATCCACTAGAATTGGCGTCTGCGGCATCTCGTTGCGCGCTGATATGCCTCCTGTGCGCTGGCACCTGTCACAATTTTGCAATAGTCATATGCGTCTCTAAACAGGTGCGGCCAATAAAATCCGCAGTCCAGGACCTTCCTGCTGGTGCGCTTGGGACCAAAGTGTCCTCCACATGCGTGCGCATGACAAAACATCAAAACAGAGTTAAATTCATTGTCAGGCACGCAGCGCCTCAATATCTGATCTGGTCCTATTCTAAGCATATAAGGATCATCCCAAAGATAATGCTTGGACTCATGTTTCAATCTCATGCACTGGGTTTTATTGAAATGCGGAGGAAACGTACCTGTGACCAGGTAATTCGCAATGTGCGCATACCATGGTACCTTACCTGTCAGCGCCATCAGATGTTCGTCAGGAAATGTCTCAGTGATCTGCCCTGGCTCCTCCTCCTTCACGATTCTGCTCAGGTGATCCGCAACTGTGTTCTCTGTGCCCTTCTTATCCTTGATCTCCAGGTCGAATTCCTGCAGTAGGAGCACCCAGCGCATCAGGCGCGGCTTAGTTTCTTTCTTGGACATTAGGTAGCGGATGGCTGCATGGTCTGTGTATATGATGACCCTGGCGCCTAGAACATATGCACGGAACTTCTCTAGCGCAAACACAATGGCCAGAAGCTCCTTCTCCGTGGTGGTGTAGTTCCTCTGCGCCGCGTCCAGTGTGCGCGATGCATAATAGATGGCGTGCGGTTTCTTGTCCACTCGCTGCCCCAGGACTGCACCTACTTCATAATCGCTTGCGTCGCACATCAGTTCAAATGGCAGGTTCCAGTCTGGTGCGCGCATCACTGGCGCACTGGTCAGCGCTTCCTTCAGCTTATCAAACGCGGCCCTGCACTCATCAGTAAAATCGAAGCACACATCCTTTTGCAAGAGGTTAGACAGGGGTATACAAATTTTAGAAAAATCCTTTAGGAAGCGCCTGTAAAACCCAGCGTGCCAGAGGAATGACTTCACATCGCGCACGCTAGTGGCATAAGGTAGATTAGAAATAAGGTCTATCTTAGCTTTGTCTACCTTGATCCCCTCCTCTGAGATGATGTGTCCTAGCACTACACCATGCGTTACCATGAAATGGCATTTTTCATAATTAAGCACTAGGTTCTTAGAAATGCAGCGGGCTAAGACCTTATCTAGATGAGTTAAGCACGCATCAAAGGTACCTCCATATACAGTAAAATTATCCATGAACACTTCTATGCATATACCAATCATATCAGAGAAAATGCTCATGACAAGGCGTTGGAACGTACCTGGCGCGTTACACAGCCCATATGACATGCGCCGAAACGCAAATGTACCGAACGGGCAGGTGAACGTGGTCTTCTCCTGATCCTCCGCAGCTATGGGTATCTGGTTGTACCCTGAATATCCGTCCAAGAAACAAAAATAAGGCTTACCTGCTAATCTGTCCAGCATCTGATCCATAAAGGGTAGCGGGAAATGATCCTTGCGCGTTACTGCGTTAAGCTTCCTGTAGTCGATGCACATGCGCCATCCAGTCTGTATGCGCTTGAGAACTAGCTCGCCCTGCGCATTCTCTTCCACTGTGATTCCTCCCTTCTTAGGCACAACGTGCACTGGACTGACCCATTTGCTATCCGAGATGGGGTAAATGACTCCTGCGTCAAGCAACTTTAGAATTTCCTTCTGCACTACCTCCATCATATTTAGGTTCAATCTGCGCTGAGCCTCTCTGGATGGTTTGGTACCATCTTCCAACAGAATTCTATGCATGCATACGTCTGGGCTCACTCCACGCAGATCTGCCAGTGTCCATCCTATAGCGCGCTGGTTCCTGCGCAGCACCTGCTGTAAACGCACTTCCTGCTCCTCTTCTAATCCTTTCTTTATCATCACTGGCAGGGTGTCCTCATTTCCCAAGAAAATGTATTTGAGGTGTTCTGGAAGTTGCTTCAACTCGACCTTGGGTGCCTGTTCAATAGAAGGCAAGATTTTAGTAGCAGTGCAAATATGAACTATATCGTGTACCTGTTTGAGTTTTGGTTCGGCACTGCTCAGCTCCTCGTCCTGCTCCTCCAACTCTGTCTGTGCCAGTTGCTCTGGTTCTATTGTTGCGCTTGTACATTGCGCATCTGAGACTAAATCGTCAATGCTGTCCATCGCGTGCACTGTGGCGTCCTCGTGTGGGTGCTGCATCCCCTTGAATATATTGAAATGGATTTCTTCGCCATCAAACTCCATGGAGAGTGTGCCCCTCCACACGTCTATCTTCGTGCGCGCGGTCATCAGGAAAGGTCTGCCCAGTAGGATCTGCGCACTGCTGGTGCTTGATTCACCCTCCATTTCCAGCACATAAAAATCTGCTGGGAACACCAGCTCTCCTACTCGCACAAGAACATCCTCTATCATGCCTGCAGGTTGTTTGCAAGACCGATCTGCTAGCTGAATAGTGAGACCTGCAGGCTTTAGTGGTCCAAGGCGCAATGTCGCATATAGGGAATAAGGTAACAAATTGATGGATGCGCCTAAATCAATCATGCAGTTGCTCACTGTGGTCTTACCTAAAGTGCAAGGGATAGTGAACGTACCTGGGTCTCGGCACTTAGGTGGTACCTTATGTTGCACGATCGCTGAGGCCTGCGCATTGAGCATTACCTGTGCGCATTCGCCTTTCCTCCTCTTGCTTGTGCACAGCTCCTTTAAAAACTTGGCGTACCTGGGAATCTGCCGAACTGCTTCGATAAGGGGAATGTTGATTTCCACCTTGCTGAATAACTCGTACAGCTCTTTGTCCAGCGCTTCCTTTCTAGCCGATGGTGCCTGCACAGGAAAAGGTGCAGGTATATTAGTACGATTCGTGCCCTTGTCATTTATTTGTGTTATACCTGGCGCTTCGCCCTGCTGGCTTGTGACTGGTACTTCTGGTTGCGCGTCTTGCTCTGGTTGCGCATTCTGTTCTTCTGGTTGCGCGGGCGCCTTCGTGGTCTGCTCTGCTCCTATTGTGCGCCCAGTCCTCAGTGTCACTGCATTGACTCCTCCTTTGGGGTTCTGAATCACTTGCGAAGGCAGGTTGCCATCGCTCTTTTTCAGCTCATACACCGTGGTAGCGATCTGTGATAGCTGCTTTTCAATGGACTCGAACCGCTTGTCATACTTCTCGTCATTTTTGCGCACTGTGTCTGCTAGCTGCCCCACGATATCTTCCAAAGATCGCCTTGGTTGCTGGTTGTTCTGCGCTGGTGCGTCAGTGCGGCGATGAGGTGGATTGTAGGGCGCAGCTTGTTGCGTCTGCTGTGGTGCGCGCTGATCTGTGGACTGCCTCTGGAAATTGTTTTCCTCCTTCCATCTGAATCCATTTGCTGCTAGTCCAAAGCGCGGCTGATTCTGTCTCTGTGGCCCTCTGTTATCCCATCCTCCAAGAGCATTGACATCTCCAGATTCCTCGAAAACTGTGGGACATTCATCAGTTTTGTGCTCGGTTGACCTGCAGAATTCACATACCTTTGGCGCAACTGGTTGTGCGCTTTGCGCACTCATCAACTTCTGCAGCATGGCCTTCATTTCCTTGATCTCAGCGCTTGTTTCTACCTGATGCACAGAACGAGTACGACTATTTTCAAGTGTTAGCTGATGTCTTACCTGACCAGCAGAGTCTTCTATCAGCTGCCACGCGTCTTCTGGATACATGTTGCAAATGTCGCCTCCTGCGCATGCGTTCAATAACCTCAGCTCCATGGGCAGCAGTCCATTCAGGAAGTTCTCTATCAGCACATTCTGGGGCAGGCCATGATTGTAGCAGTTGGCCTCTAGCTCCCTGAAACGCTCGTAATACTCTGACAGTGACTCCCCTGCGCTCTGCCTCGGCGCGGCCAGTTCCCTCCTGAGTAGCGCGATCTTTGCTGCTGGATAGAATTTGTCCAGGAACTTCTTCTGCAGCTGCTCCCATGTGTGAATTGATCCTGCGGGTAAGTTTATCAACCAATGCCTGGCTGTATCACACAGTGAAAATGGGAATGCCTTCATCTTCAGCGCCTCATCGCTCTCCCCTTCGGTCTTCATGTTCTCGCAAATGACTAAGAAGTCTCGCACATGCTTGACTGGATTTTCATTGTTCATCCCGTGAAACTTGGGCATGTGATGAATGAGCGAGCTTCTTAGTTCAAAATGACCGCCTGGCGGAAGCACGATGCACCATGGCTGGTTAACTGTGAGTGGGGCTGACATCTCGCGCACTGTTCTGCGTCGCGCGGCCTGTTGCACGGGTGGCGCATGATACACTTCAGCGGCCCTCCTTGCTTCAACCTCGCACTGCACTTCCTCTCTGAACAGGGCTGCGCGGTTATGTGCTCTTGCTTCTTCTGGGGTTCTGTCCCCTAAGTTATCCCCAACGACACTGTTATCCTCCATGAGCTGTTCTAAATCTCAAAGAAAACAAAATTAAAAGATAACTAATGCTGCTGCGTCTGTCAGTGCGCAACTAGAATCTGCGCAGCGCAACTGTTTCAAGGTTGCGCAGGCTGATGGTGATTGCGCGCTGTCAGAAACAACAACGAGAAAACAAAACAAACTGAAAATAACTAGTTACTAAAAAAAAAAAAAATGTAAACTAGCCAAAACTTAGCTGTGTTGCTCCCCGGCAATGGCGCCAAAATTTGATCGCGCGTCGTTGTACGCGTCAAATATAATCCTTCCTCTTCCGCTAGTACAGCGGTTAAGTAAGGGTCGATCTCCACAGGGAGCAAGTAGTTCAGTTTTAGCCAGTGACCTACACTTACGAAGATTGGGGGGGTGAGTGATTGGTTTGCGCGATGCGCAAGTAACAGTGGTATCGTAACGCAGGAATTTGCACTAGACGTGCGTAGGCAATAGAGATTAAGTACTATGACTTATGAGAAGTATCGGCGCAGACAATCCTCTATGAGTGTATTCCTTATCATCGACTCTAAATGTCTATAGCTCGATTTGCTAATGTTAGTGTCCGATCAAGGCTTCCTAACATGTGCGCATGTTCCGATCAAAGTTCATGTGCTATTAATTCTTACACTAGACTAAACAACTACGAATCCGATCAAGGTAGTAATTGCCTAACCTAGCGCGTTACTCCTAGTTGGCACCGTCAGGCTATTCAACTAGTTTAACAAACAACAACAAGCAACAAGAGTAAGATTGCGATTCAGGGCTTCCCCTACTCATGTAACAAGCTGCCAGTGATGTGCACAGAATTAATATAAGCAAGCAAGCTATGCATTAAGCGCAAGTCTCAAAGGGAAATACTCATAGATTCATGTCCAACCGATACTAAGCGTTTAGCTAGACATGCTAGTGATAAATATCATAGAAACAGTAAATAATAACTGCTTCAATAAGGGGAATGTTTATTTCCACCTTACTGAATAACTCGTAGAGCTCCTTATCAAGCGCTTCCTTCCTAGCCAATGGTGCCTGTACAGGGAAAGGTGCAGGTATGTTAGTACGATTCATGCCTTTGTCTTTTGTTTGTGCCATACCTGGCGCTTCGCCCTGCTGGCTTTTGGCTGGCGCTTCTGGTTGCGCATCTTGCTCTGTTGGATCTGGGACTTGCGCAACTAGTTGCGCGGGCGCCTTTGCGGTATGCGCCCAGTCCTCAGTGTCACTGCGTTGACTCCTCCCTTGGGATTCTGGATCACTTGCGAAGGCAGGTTGCCATCACTCTTTTTCAGCTCATACACCGTGGTAGCGATTTGTGATAGCTGCTTCTCAATGGACTCGAACCTCTTGTCATACTTCTCATCATTCTTGCGCACTGTGTCTGCTAGCTGCCCCACGATATCTTCTAAGGATCGCCTCGGTTGCTGGTTGTTCTGCGCTGGTGCGTCAGTGCGGCGATGCGGTGGATTGTAGGGCGTGGCTTGTTGCGTCTGCTGTGGTGCGCGCTGGTCCGCGGACTGCCTCTGGAAATTGTTTTCCTCCTTCCATCTGAACCCATTTGCGGCTAGTCCAAAACGCAGCTGATTCTGCCTCTGTGGCCCTCTATTATCCCATCCTCCAAGAGCATTGACATCTCCTGATTCCTCGAAAAGTGTGGGACACGCATCGGTTTTGTGCTCAGTGGATGCGCAGAACTCGCATACCTTTGGCGCAGCTGGTTGCGCCCCCTGCGCATGCATCAACTTCTGCAGCATGGCCTTCATTTCCTTTATCTCAGCGCTTGTTTCTACCTGATGCACAGAACGAGCACGACTATTTTCAAGTGTTAGCTGATGTCTTACCTGTCCAGCAGAGTCTTCTATCAGCTGCCACGCGTCCTCTGGGTACATGTTGCAAATGTCGCCTCCTGCGCATGCATTCAATAATCGCAGCTCCATGGGCAGCAATCCATTCAGGAAATTCTCTATCAGCACATTCTGGGGCAGGCCGTGATTGTAGCAGTTGGCCTCCAGCTCCCTGAAACGCTCGTAATACTCTGACAGCGACTCTCCTGCGCTCTGCCTAGGTGCGGCCAGCTCCCTCCTCAGTAGCACGATCTTTGCTGCGGGATAGAACTTGTCTAGGAACTTCTTCTGCAGCTGCTCCCATGTGTGAATTGATCCTGCTGGTAAGTTCATTAGCCAATGCCTGGCCGTGTCACACAATGAAAATGGGAACGCTTTCATCTTCAGCGCTTCGTCGCTCTCCCCTTCGGCCTTCATGTTCTCGCAAATGACTAGGAATTCTTGCACATGCTTGACTGGGTTCTCATTGTTCATCCCGTGGAACTTGGGCATGTGATGAATGAGCGAGCTCCTTAGCTCAAAATGACCGTCTGGTGGAAGCACTATGCACCACGGCTGGTTAACCGTGATTGGGGCTGACATCTCGCGCACTGTTCTGCGTCTCGCGGCCTGTCGCGCGGGTGGCGCATTATACACTTCAGCGGCCACCCTTGCTTCAACCTCGCGTTGCACTTCCTCTCTGAACAGGGCTGCGCGGTTATGTGCCCTCGTATCCTCTGGGGTTCTGTCCCCTAAGTTATCTCCAACGACACTGTTATCCTCCATAACCTGTTCTGAATCTCAAAGAAAACGAAATTAAAAGAAAACTAAGCTATTGCGTCTGTCAGTGCGCAACCAGAATCTGCGCAGCGCAACTATTTCAAGGTTGCGCAGGCTGATGTTGATTGCGCGCTGTCAGAAACAACAATGAAAATAAAGCAAACAGAAATAGCTAACTACTGTAAAAGAAAACTTAAGCTGGTTAAAGCTTATCTGTGTTGCCCCCCGACAACGGCGCCAAAATTTGATAGCGCGTCGTTGTGCGCGTCAAATTTATTCCTTCCTTCTCCACTTAGTATAGTGGCTAAGTCAAGGTCGAATCCACAGGGAGCAAGTAGATCAGCTTTAACTAGTAACCTGCACTTACGAAAACTGGGGGTGTGAGTGATTGGATTGCGCAAGTGCTCGAATAACAGTAATGAATGCAGGAATTGCACTAGACGTGCGCAGGCAGTAGAGATTAAGTACTATGACTATGAAAAGTATCGGCGTAGACAATCCTCTATGAGTGTATTCCTTATCATCGACTCTAAACGTCTATAGTTTGGTTTATTAAAGTTAGTGTCCGATCAAGGCTTCCTAACATGTGCGCATGTTCCGATCAAAGTTCATGGGCTATTAATTCTTAAGACTAGTCTAAGCAGCTACGAATCCTGTCACAGTAGCAACTGATTATCCTAGCGCGTTACTCCTAGTTGTCACCGTCAAGCTATTCAACTAGTTTAACATATAACAAACAAGTAACAAGAGTAAGATTGCGGTTCAAGGCTTCCCCTACTCATGTAACTAGCTGTCAACATGGTGCATAGAATTAATATAAGCAAACAAACTATGCATTAAGCACAAGTCTCAAAGGAAATACTCATAGAATCATGGCCAATCGATACCAAGCGTTTAGCTAGACATGCTAGTAGTAAACATCATAGAAACAGTAAATAATATCTAAAGTATCCTAGAAAACAGCAACGAGCAGGTGCGTGCAGGTTGCAGAGTCTCGGCTAGCGCAGTCGGTTAGCGCAGATCCTCTCAGTAGGCTCGTGTGTTTTCTGTTCTGCCGCTCTCTCGTGTGCTGTGGTTCTCTCTTGGTGCTATTGATGCTCTCGATTCTCTTTTCAAACCTTAGGCTTCCTTTCTTTATATACTGCTCATGAGGCCCAGCCTTGGCAACTTCCAAATCTGGTGGTGTCAAGATTTGGAAACACCACTCTTCTGCGCATGGCGCACGACACACTGGTTAGCGCAATCGGTCTGCGCACCGTAGTCGACTATGCCACTATCTGTCCTGTTTGCGCTGCTAGCTCCGCAGATTGTGTGTTGCACGTCTTAAACGCTGCCTGTTAGCGCGTATCCGACTTAGGCGCTCGTTTCGCCCTGAAATACAAAAGCACTGGAAACCAGTAGTCTTGTACACAAAATAATGCAAACAAGCATAGGGTTAGGATCTAAATAGTATGTATAAATAGGCTCTATCATCCGCCCACCGTTTCCAGCGTTCTTTAGAGAGATTTGAAGAGCACAACATCACCAGCGCACTAGGTAACCTCTCATTCCTTGTTTCAGTCATTTTAGTGAGGGTTTGGTGAAGGAACCCGACTAAGGACGTAACCCTAGAATCAAAATCGCACCTAGTTAGCCAGCTCCGTTTGGTGATTTCATTGCTGGGTTTTGTTGACACGAGTGAGGCGCCCATCTAATAGAAATTTGAGGATTTGATTCGAAGTTCTAATTTTGGGATCCTTGGTAGAGCATTGACTACAGTTGACCGCTGTAAATATGAGGCCAGCCGAGGACCAGGACACCCCAGCATCTTTCGCACGGAACTATGACGCCTTCTGGAAGCTGGACATGTATGGCACCCCGTGCATCAGCAGGGACTTCCTACGCAAAGTGGGCTTAGAGGACTTGGTCATAGAGAAGCTCGCGCAGGCCGGCTGGGAAGCGCTGATGGACTTAGAAAGCGCAGCCGACAAAGAGGACACCTGTGAGTTCCTGGCGTCCCTGCAGATCCAAGACTTAGAGATCCGATACTGACACCGAGGGGTGTGGTACATTGCATCGGCCAAGAGGCTGAAGCGCACCCTGCGTTGTGACAAGGTGCGTGAGCAAGATGTGGATACGCAAACCAACCAGGAGGAGTGGCGCGAGATGGCGCCGGGAAAACCGTTTGCCACTGGGCGCAGCCGAGGGCGTGAGCTGCGCGACCCCTAGATGTATTATCTGTGGCGCATGGTCGCATACGCAGTCATTGGGCGCTACAACGGTGCGCCGAAGGTCAGCCTGCTTGATATGGACGCACTGAAGGGGTTGTATTATGGGAAGAAGGTGAGGTTTGTGTCGGACATGGTAGTGCACTGGGAGCGGCTCAGCACCAAGGGCCCGCTCACTTGCGGAGGTGTGATCACGCATTTGCTGCGTGGGCTGCACGGAGAGCCAGAGGTGCCTGAGCACACAGTTGTCCCGGCCGTTCCTCTTGATCGTGCCCAGATGCTGCAGTACCGAGCAGTAACTGCTAAGGAAGATGGGTCATTGGAATGGTGTTACCGGCTCCAGGCTGCTAGGGCACCGAGGCACGTAGCAATCAGAGGGTCGCCCGCAGAGAGTAGTGCACGGCAAGAGGAAGCTGCTGCTGAGGAGGAAATGGAGAATGTGGAGGCACCAATCGTGCAGCCGGCTAGGCGCATGAGGACGCGCGCACAGACTGAAGCGCGCGCGCGGGCGAGTGGACCGCCAGGGGAAGTTGTGACCATTGACATCAGAGACTCTCCCCCGCGATCGCCGGCGAAGCGGCGCAGACAGGATTTTGGGAGGCCCCAGCAGAGCAGCGCACGTTGTTTAACGTCATGCGCGTGCTGGAGTACTTGGCGCCCGAGGGGGCAGATTTAAGTATCAATCCACCAGCAGGGTGGAAATTTGGAGATCCCATTCCCCCTCTCCTCAGTCTGCGCAGGCCACCTCTAGGGTCACCTTCAGAGCAGCGCGAGCCAGCCAGTTCTCCAGCGCAATCACCCGCCCAATCCTCAGTGCGCACTCCAGTCATGGACCCACTACACATGCCATCAGAACCCCCTCCGCAACCCTCTACCTAGATAATCAGATCACCCTCTGAGGTCACCCCCATCAAAGAGTTAAGTTCAGATTCAATATGGGAGACTGACTCGGATGAGGAGCCCGCAGCCCAGCCAGTAGCAGTATCAGTTGCGCAGCCACCCTGCAGCTCAGAATATGAGACAGAGACAGAGTCCATGGACGAGGAGGCACAAGGGTCTACGCGGGACTCCAGCTCAGAGGACATTTAGGGCGCAGCAGAGGGCTAGGCACAAATCATTTCGGGTTGTCATTGTTGCTTTTAAAAACTATCATTGGATATTCTGTTCCTATTTTGTGTGGATATTTTGTGAACCCCTGACCGTGTTTCATGTGCTGCATTGACTCTTTTTTTCATTTTCATGATGCATTTCATTTTTAGTTGTCCTCGTAGCTTGCATGTGTGCGCTCTCCGTTGCGCTTGGGCTTGAGTCGTGGGTGAAATTCGCAGCGTCTCAATTAGACAGATTTTGTGAACAAGCAGTTGCTGCAGCACACTCTTGTTCACTCAGAAATTGTCTCAGCACACAATGAACAAGACAGAAATTTGTTCACCCAGTTCGGCCAATTGCCTACGTCTGGGGAGGACTATTCTCCAGTCCTCAATCCACTAAACACAACGGTCTCCAAGTACACTCGGTTACAACTCCACGCAACCTATGCTACTTAACCTTGTGTGGATCACTGGACACAATCAGAACAGGCTCTGACTTGTGTCTGCACACCCTCTACAAATGTCAATCTAGTATAGCTAGAGTCTTCTCAAAACTCAGCCTATTCTAAACTACACTCACTCAGCAGGGTTGCTGTAGCAACTGCTGTAACACACAGCTGATGCACAATTGTCCGCGTCGCTCCAAAGCCTTCTGCCGAGCCGATCGAACGATTCCACGAGCGCTGCACACTCTGGAATACTCCCCCTCACTCAGTGACCTCCAGCCACTAGCGAGAACCGCCGCTTAGACACTCGACCGAGCCACACACCCGTCAGTTCTTCCGCGGCTGCCCTTGATCAACCAACAAGCACCACTGCTCTGAATTGGCTTCCAGATCAAGCTCGAATCAGACTATGCAAGTCCTGATCACCTTCTGCTTCTGTCACCACAGCTCTGCGCTCACGCTCTGCTCTCGGGTGATGATCGAAGAATTCGTCCGTCACACACCAAAATTCCTCTCTCTGAATTCCGTGTATGCACTCGTGTATCCCTCTACTTCGATCAACCTCTCAGCTCTGAACTCCTCTCACTTAAATAGCAGCACTAGCTTTAAGCAAGACCAGGTTTAAGCAATGTCCCAAAAAGAACAATTATCTCCTAAAATTTAGGAGATTAGATTTGATTTTGATCTTCAACAAAAATCTCCTTTTTTAGCTAGGAAACCCCACTGGAATATTCTCCACAGTACTTTAAAATATTCCTCTGGTGTTATCCGTAAGAGCTGCTAGGTCTTCTAGCCAAGCCCAGGTTGCTGCTGCTACATGGACAGATGTTTCAGCCACTTGATCAAGCTCCTGCTATAGCATCCCCTGCTAAAGCTACTGCTTGTTCACTTGTGCTGTAGCTGCTCCTTGTTCACTTGTGCTGGTTTTGTCAAACACTGCCATACTACATCATCAATCTCCCCCTTGGCATTTTGACAAAACCATACAGAGATTTGTAGTTTTTCTTAACCTCTCCTTCTTCTCCTTCTCTTCTCCTCCCCCTTTTTGGAATAAATGACAAGGGGATGCTCCTGGCTGCCCTAGGGAGGCAGTACACAGAGCCCCAGAGAGGCTCTCAGATCTTCGAATCGGACTGCATCCAGAGCTTTTGTGAAGATATCAGCAAGTTGTTTGGCAGACACCACATGCTGTAGCGCAATGATATTCTTTTCTACTAGATCACGGATGAAGTGATGACAAATGTCAATGTGCTTGGTTCTGCTGTGCTGAACCGGATTCTTAGATATGCTGATGGCACTCATGTTGTCACAGTAGAGAGTCATTTCATCTTGATCAAGACCATACTAACTCAGCAGCAGCTTCATCCACAGCATTTGTGCACAGCAGCTCCCAGCAGCTATGTATTCAGCCTCGGCAGTGGATAATGAAATGCTATTTTGCTTCCTACTGAACCAGGACACCAGGTTATTTCCTATAAAGAAGCATCCTCCCGAAGTGCTCTTCCCGTCCTCTGAGCATCCTGCCCAGTCCGCATCACTGAATCCTACCAGATTAGCATTTGTGTCCTTAGTATACCATAAGCCATAGTTTACAGTTCCTCCTACATACCGAATAATTCGCTTGACCAACTGCAAGTGACTATCTTTGGGACAGGCTTGAAATCTGGCACAGACTCTTACTACAAAAGAAATGTCGGGGAGGCTGGCAGTCAGGTACAGTAAGCTCCCAATCATGCTTCTGTAGATTGTCTGACTCACTTCCACTCCATGTTCATCTTTGATGGCTTTGACATGAGTGGCAGCAGGGGTTCGTTTGTGACTGGCCTTGTCTAGGTGGAATTTCTGCATAATATTCTTGCTGTATTTGCTTTGAGCAATAAAGATTCCATCTTCTTTCTGGGTAATCTCCAGACCAAGAAAATATGACAGTTCTCCGACCATGCTCATTTGAAATTCCTGCTGCATGTGATTCACAAACTGCTTCACCAGGTGCTGAGACTTGGATCCAAAGACAATATCATCCACATAGATTTGTGCAATGATCACATCTGACTTGGTTCTTTTGACAAATAGAGTTTTGTCAGCTCCCCCTCGTTTGTAGCCATGTTTTTCTAGGAACACTGTCAACCTCTCATACCAAGCCCGAGGAGCCTGTTTCAGTCCGTGTAAGGCTTTCTTCAACTTATATACATGCTCTGGGTGATGAGGATCTTCAACTCCTTTTGGCTGAGAAACATATACTTCTTCAGAGAGGTCTCCGTTTAGGAACACACTTTTGACATCCATTTGATAAAGTTTAAACCCTAGGAAACAGGACATGGCTAGAAGGAGGAGTCTGATGGCCTCCAGGCGAGCAACTGGAGCAAACGTTTCTTCAAAATCTAGGCCCTCAATCTGAGAGTATCCCTGAGCAACCAGTCTGGCTTTATTTCTTGTGATGTTTCCCTTTTCATCAGTTTTGTTTTTGAAGATCCACTTTGTGCCTATATTATTCACTCCATTGGGTCTGTCCACCAGGTCCCAAACATCGTGTCTTTCGAACTCTGCCAGTTCTTCCTGCATCGCCATCATCCAGAATTCATCACTCATGGCTTCCTTGAAGTTCTTAGGTTCAATGCTGGACATAAAACATGAATTGAGGTAAGCATGGCTTCTGGTTCTTCTTCTATCTGCCGGATCTCCAATCACATTTGTCAGGGGATGATTCTTCTGAATCTTCTTCGGAGGCTGCCTTGAAGGTGGATCAGGAGCCTCAGTGTTCTGATCTTCAGACAGGCTTTCTAATTGTACATCTGGATTTTCTACTTCAGCACTTGCTGTAGCATCTTCTGGAGCAATGATAGAGCCTATTTATATACACTATTTAGATCCTAACCCTATGCTTGTTTGCATTATTTTGTGTACAATATTATTGGTTTCCGGTGTTTTTGTATTTCAGGGTGAAACGAGGACCTAAGTCGGATACGCGCTAACAGTCAGCGTTTAAGGAGCGCAACACACAGCCTGCGGAGCTAGCAGCGCAAACAGGATAGGAAGTGGCAGAGTCGACTACGGTGCGCAGACCGATTGTGCCAACCAGTGTGTGCAGTGCGCCATGCGCAGGATATTGGTGTTTCCAAATCTTGACACCATCAGATTTGGAAGTTGCCAAGGCCGTCCTTGGGCCTAATGAGCAGTATATAAAGAGAGGAAGGCTAGGGTTTGAGAGACACACCACGACACACAGAGAAACAGGAGAGAGAGGCGGAACGGATAAACAAACGAGCCTATTGAGAGGACCTGCGCTAGCCGACTGCGCCAGCCGAGACACTGCAACCTGCACGCACCTGCTCGTTGCTGTTTTCTTGGATACTTTAGATATTATTTACTGTTTCTATGATGTTTACTACTAGCATGTCTAGCTAAACGGTTGGTATCGGTTGGGCATGATTCTATGAGTATTTCCTTTGAGACTTGTGCTTAATGCATAGTTTGTTTGCTTGTATTAATTCTGTGCACACGGTTGACAGCTAGTTGCATGAGTAGGGGAAGCCTTGAACCGCAATCTTACTCTTTCTACTTGTTTGTTACATGTTAAACTAGTTGAATAGCTTGACGGTGACAACTAGGAGTAACGCGCTAGGATAATCAGTTGCTACTGTGACAGGATTCGTAGCTGCTTAGACTAGTCTTAAGAATTAATAGCTCATGGACTTTGATCGGAACATGCGCACAAGTTAGGAAGCCTTGACCGGACACTAACTTTAGTAAATCAAACTACAGACATTTAGAGTCGATGATAAGGAATACACTCATAGAGGATTGTCTGCGCCGATACTTTTCATAGTCATAGTACTTAATCTCTACTGCCTGCACACGTCTAGTGCAATTCCTGCGTTCACTACTGTTACTCGCGCACTTGCGCAACCCAATCACTCACACCCCCAGTTTTCGTAAGTGCAGGTTACTGGTTAGAGCGAGTCTGCTTGCTCCCTGTGGAATCGACCCTGACTTAGCCGCTATACTAAGTGGAGAAGGAAGGAATTAACTTGACGTGCACAACGACGCGTGAATCAAGCAACAACTTGTTCACTTCTGTTCTGACTGACAGGCACCTCTTCAAGGTCAGAGTCTTCATCATCAGTGGCAGAGACTTCTTCAGCATCATTGACAACTACATTTATGGATTCCATTACTGTATTTGTCCGCTGGTTATAGACTCGATAAGCCCTGCTGTTTTTTGAATAACCCAAGAACATTCCAGGATCACTCTTTGGGTCAAGTTTCTTCCTATACTCCCGATCTCTCAGAATGAAACAGTCACTTCCAAAGATGTGGAAATATTTAACCGTGGGCTTCTTCTGGTTCCAGAGCTCATAGCAGGTCTGGTTGGTTCCTCTCCATAAGGTGACTCTATTGATGATGTAACATGCGGTGTTCATGGCCTCTGCCCAAAATCTCAGGGGAACCCTCTTAGCATGAATCATGACTCTGGCCATTTCTTGAATTGTTCGATTCTTTCGTTCCACTACACCGTTCTGCTGAGGGGTGATGGGAGACGAATACTGATGTGAGATACCCCTTTGACGACAGAAATCATCCATAGCTTCGTTTTCAAATTCCCTACCATGATCACTGCGAATGCTGCTGCTTCTGAGATTTTTCTCTTGCTCTAGAGGAGACACCAGTGACACTATAACTTTCACAGTATCTGATTTTTCTCTGATAAAATCAATTCAGGTGAATCTGGAGTAGTCATCAACATAGACAAAAGCATACCTCTTTTTGCCCAGACTCTCAACTTCCATCGGTCCCATCAGGTCCATGTGAATCAACTGCAGAGGTCTGGTAGTACCTACATCTTTGACTTTTGGGTGTGAAGCCTTCTTTTGTTTCCCAATCTGACAATCTCCATAGATAGATTTTGTCTCCCCTTTTATCAGCGGTATTCCTCTGACTAGCCCTTCTGTTGCAATTCTTTTCAAAGTTCTCAGGTTAACATGCCCCATCCTTCTGTGCCATAGAATCATTTCCTCGGCCTTTGTCAGCATACATTTCGGAACAGGTGAGTTTGAACTCACGTTGAGAAGATAACAGTTACTTTTTGATCTGGCTCCTTCCATTATACATTTTCCATATTTGTCGAAAACTTTGCACGAGTCTTTCGTAAATTTCACCTGTTTAGTCCCATCACACAGCTAACTAATGCTTATGAGATTTGCCTTTAGTCCTTCCACTAGTAAGACATTGCTCAGACTCGGCATTCCTTCAACTGCCAAAGTTCCCTTTCCCAGAACTCTTCCTTTTAGGCCGTTTCCAAACTTCACCCGTTGTTCCAGACAGGGTGTTATGTTTTTCAAGAAGGATCTTTCTCCTGTCATGTGCCCTGAACAACCACTGTCAAAATACCAGCTTATCTTGTCCGCTGTAACAGACGGTGTTTGGCCAGATTTCAGAGTTCTAGTGTAAATCGAGCTCTGGTGTAGAGCTCAACGTGGATGTAGGTTCTTCGGAACCGAACCACAGAAAAATCTCAGGTGTACTTGTTCTTTATTTCCCCTGCATTTGTTAGATCTGTTAAAATTGCGGTCTGGGATTGGGTTTAGAAATTGGTCGGAGATGCTATAGTGGTATCAAGAGCCATTCTTGCTCAAATCTATACTGGATTTGAGCGAGTCGATTCTGTCATAAATAAAAAATGAGATTAGGACCTTTTTACGGTCCTCTACCAGTAAGGAGTTGAACATTTTACGGGTTCTGACCATATCTGTGTGCGTCTTTTTGCTTATTCTTGTTGTTGTTATACCTTGATCTCGTACTGACTACTTACTGTGTTCTTTCTTCTATTGCAGTAAATTGTCAGGTGAGATACTGATAGAGCCTATTTATACACATTATTTAGATCATAACCCTGTGCTTGTTTGCGATATTTTGTGTACAAGATTACTGGTTTCCAGTGTTTTTGTATTTCAGGGCAAAACAAGGGCCTAAGTCGGATACGCGCTAACAGGCAGCGTTTAGGACGCGCATCACACAGCCTGCGGAGCTAGCGGCGCAAACAGAAGAATTGGCAGAGTCGACCACGGTGCGCTAACCGATTGCGCTAAGCAGATGCCGTGCGCCAGGCGCAGATGGTGGTGTTTCCAAATCCTGACACGACCAGATTTGGAAGTTGCCAAGGATGAGCCTCTAAGCAGTATATAAAGAAGAGAAGGAGGCTAGGGTTGAGAGACAATAATTAGGGTTCACAATTCGTACACCCAGGAGGCACTGCGCAGCAGGACTGGAAAACACACGAGCTTGTTGAGAGGATCTGCGCCAGCCGACTGCGCCAGGCAAGACTGCAACCTGCACGCACTGTTTGCTATTGTTTTCTTGGACACTCTAGTTATTATTTACTGTTTCTGTGATGTTTATCACTAGCATGTCTAGCTAAACGCTTAGTATCGGTTGGACATGAATCTATGAGTATTTCCTTTGAGACTTGCGCCTAATGCATAGCTTGCTTGCTTATATTAATTCTGTGCACATTACTGGCAGCTTGTTACATGAGTAGGGGAAGCCTTGAACCGCAATCTTACTCTTGTTGCTTGTTGTTGTTTGTTAAACTAGTTGAATAGCCTGACGGTGCCAACTAGGAGTAACGCGCTAGGATAGGCAATTACTACCTTGATCGGATTCGTAGTTGTTTAGTCTAGTGTAAGAATTAATAGCACATGAACTTTGATCGGAACATGCGCACATGTTAGGAAGCCTTGATCGGACACTAACATTAGCAACCCAAACTATAGACATTTAGAGTCGATGATAAGGAATACACTCATAGAGGATTGTCTGCGCCGATACTTCTCATAGTCATAGTACTTAATCTCTACTGTATGCGCACGTCTAGTGCAATTCCTGCGTTTACGACTGTTTACTCGCGAATCGCGCAAACCAATCACTCACCCCCCAATTTCATAAGTGTAGGTTACTGGCTAAAACTGAACTGCTTGCTCCCTGTGGAGATCGACCCTTACTTAACCGCTGTACTAGTGGAAGAGGAAGGAATTAATTTGACGCGCACAACGACGCGCGATCAAATTTTGGCGCCGTTGCCGGGGAGCAACACAGCTAAGTTCTAGCTAGTTTACGTTTTACTTTTTAGTAACTAGTTATTTCAGTTTGTTTTGTTTTCTCGTTGTTGTTTCTGACAGCGCGCAATCACCATTAGCCTGCGCAACCTTGAAACAGTTGCGCTGCGCAGATTCTAGTTGGGCACTGACAGACGCAGCAGCATTAGTTATCTTTTAATTTCGTTTTCTTTGAGATTTAGAACAGATCATGGAGGATAACAGTGTCGTAGGAGACAACTTAGGGGACAGAACCCCAGAGGAAGCAAGAGCACATAATCGCGCAGCCCTGTTAAGAGAGGAAGTGCAGCGCGAGGTTGAAGCAAGGATGGCCACTGAATTGTATAATGCGCCACCCGCGCGACAAGCTGCGCGACGCAGAACAGTGCGCGAGATGTCAGCCCCTATCACTGTTAACCGGCCATGGTGCATCGTGCTTCCACTAGACGGTCATTTTGAGCTAAGGAGCTCGCTCATCCATCACATGCCCAAGTTCCACGGGATGAACAACGAAAATCCAGTCAAACATGTGCGAGAGTTCCTAGTCATATGCGAGAACATGAAGACAGAAGGGGAGAGCGATGAGGCGCTGAAGATGAAGGCATTCCCATTTTCACTATGTGATACAGCCAGACATTGGTTGATGAACTTACCAGCCGGATCAATTCACACATGGGAGCAGCTGCAGAACTTCCTGAATGGACTGCTGCCCATGGAGCTGAGGTTATTGAACGCATGCGCAGGAGGCGACATTTGCAACATGTATCCAGAAGACGCGTGGCAGCTGATAGAAGACTCTGCTGGGCAGGTAAGACATCAGCTAACACTTGAAAATAGTCGTGCTCGTCCTGTGCATCAGGTAGAAACAAGCGCTGAGATCAAGGAAATGAAGGCCATGCTGCAGAAGTTGATGAGTGCGCAAGGCGCACAACCAGTTGCGCCAAAGGTATGTGAATTCTGCAGGTCAACCGAGCACAAAACTGATGAATGTCCCACACTTTTCGAGGAATCTGGAGATGTCAATGCTCTTGGAGGTGGGATAACAGAGGACCACAAAGAGAGAATCAGCCGCGCTTTGGACTGGCAGCAAATGGATTCAGATGGAAGGAGGAAAATAATTTCCAGAGGCAGTCCACAGATCAGCGCGCACCACAGCAGACTCAACACACTACGCCCTACAATCCACCGCATCGCCGCACTGACGCACCAGCGCATAACAACCAGCAACCGAGGTGATCTTTGGAAGATATCGTGGGGCAGCTAGCAGACACAGTGCGTAAGAATGACGAGAAGTATGACAAGAGGTTCGAGTCGATTGAAAAGCAGCTATCACAGATCGCTACCACGGTATATGAGCTAAAGAAGAGCGATGGCAACCTGCCTTCGCAAGTGATTCAGAACCCCAAAGGAGGAGTCAATGCAGTGACACTGAGGACTGGGCGCACAATAGGAGTAGAGCAGACCACGCAGACGCCCGCGCAACCAGCTGCGCAAGTCCCGGATCCAGCAGAACAGAATGCGCAACCAGAGGTAGACGCGCAACCAGAAGTGCCAGCCACAAGCCAGCAGGGCGAGGCGCCAGGTATAACACAAATAAACGACAAGGGCACGAATCGTACTGATATACCTGCACCTTTTCCTGTGCAGGCACCATCGGCTAGAAAGGAGGCGCTGGACAAAGAGCTATACGAGTTATTCAGCAAGGTGGAAATCAACATTCCCCTTATCGAAGCAGTTCGGCAGATTCCCAGGTACGCCAAGTTTTTAAAGGAGCTGTGCACAAACAAGAGGAGGAAAGACGAATGCGCACAGGTAATGCTAAATGCGCAGGCCTCAGCGATCGTGCAACATAAGGTACCACCTAAGTGCCGAGACCCAGGTACGTTCACTATCCCTTGCACTTTAGGTGAGACCACAGTAAGCAATTGCATGATTGATTTAGGCGCATCCATCAATTTGTTACCTTATTCCCTATATGCGACATTGCGCCTTGGACCACTAAAGCCTGCAGGTCTCACTATTCAGCTAGCAGATCGGTCTTGCAAACAACCTGCAGGCATGATAGAGGATGTTCTCGTGCGAGTAGGAGAGCTGGTGTTCCCAGCAGATTTTTATGTGCTAGAAATGGAGGGTGAATCAAGCACCAGCAGTGCGCAGATCCCACTGGGCAGACCTTTCCTGATGACCGCGCGCACGAAGATAGACGTGTGGAGGGGCACACTCTCCATGGAGGTTGACGGCGAAGAAATCCATTTCAATATATTCAAGGGGATGCAGCACCCACACGAGGACGCCACAGTGCACGCGATGGACAGCATTGACGATTTAGTCTCAGATGCGCAATGTGCAAGCGCAACAATAGAACCAGAGCCACTGGCACAGGCAGAGTTGGAGGAGCAGGACGAGGAGCTGAGCAGTGCTGAACCAAAACTCAAATAGGTACACGACATAGTTCATATTTGCACTGCTAATAAAATCTTGCCCTCTATTGAACAGGCGCCCAAGGTCGAGCTGAAGCAACTGCCAGAGAACCTCAAATACATTTTCTTGGGAAATGAGGACACCCTGCCAGTGATCATAAAGAAAGGATTAGAAGAGGAGCAGGAAGTGCGTTTACAGCAGGTGCTGCGCAGGAACCAACGCGCTATAGGATGGACACTGGCAGATCTGCGTGGAGTGAGCCCAGACGTATGCATGCATAGAATTCTGTTGGAAGATGGTGCCAAACCATCCAGGGAGGCTCAGCGCAGATTGAACCCGAATATGATGGAGGTAGTGCAGAAGGAAATTCTAAAGTTGCTTGACGCATGAGTCATTTACCCCATCTCGGACAGCAAATGGGTCAGTCCAGTGCACGTTGTGCCTAAGAAGGGAGGAATCACAGTGGAAGAGAATGCGCAAGGCGAGCTAGTTCCCAAGCGCATACAGACTGGATGGCGCATGTGCATCGACTACAGAAAGCTTAACGCAGTAACGCGCAAGGACCATTTCCCGCTACCCTTTATGGACCAGATGCTGGACAGATTAGCAGGTAAGCCCTGTTTTTGTTTCTTGGACGGCTATTCAGGGTACAACCAGATACCCATAGCTGCGGAGGATCAGGAGAAGACCACGTTCACCTGCCCGTTCGGTACATTTGCGTTTCGGCGCATGTCAATTGGGCTGTGTAACGCGCCAGGTACGTTCCAAAGCCTTGTCATGAGCATTTTCTCTGATATGATTGGTATATGCATAGAAGTGTTCATGGATGATTTTACTGTATATGGAGGTACCTTTGATGCGTGCTTAACTCATCTTGATAAGGTCTTAGCGCGCTGCATTTCTAAGAACCTAGTGCTTAATTATGAAAAATGTCATTTCATGGTAACGCATGGTGTAGTGCTAGGACACATCATCTCAGAGGCAGGGTTCAAGGTAGACAAAGCTAAGATAGACCTTATTTCTAATCTACCTTATGCCACGAACGTGCGCGATGTGAAGTCATTCTTAGGACATGCCGGATTTTACAGGCGTTTTATAAAAGACTTCTCTAAAATTTGTATTCCCCTGTCTAACCTCTTGCAAAAGGATGTGTGCTTCGATTTTACTGATGAGTGCAGGGCCGCATTTGATAAGCTGAAGGAAGCGCTGACCAGTGCGCCAGTGATGCGCGCACCAGACTGGAACTTGCCATTTGAACTGATGTGCGACGCAAGCGATTATGCAGTAGGTGCAGTCCTGGGGCAGCGAGTGGACAAGAAGCCGCACGCCATCTATTATGCATCGCGCACACTGGACGCTGCGCAGAGGAACTACACCACCACGGAGAAGGAGCTTCTGGCAATTGTGTTTGCGCTAGAGAAGTTCCGTGCATATGTTCTAGGCGCTAGGGTCATCATATACACAGACCACGCAGCCATCCGCTACCTAATGTCCAAGAAAGAAACTAAGCCGCGCCTGATGCGCTGGGTGCTCCTACTGCAGGAATTCGACCTGGAGATCAAGGATAAGAAGGGCACAGAGAACACAGTTGCGGACCACCTGAGCAGGATCGTGAAGGAGGAGGAGCCAGGGAAGATCACTGAGACATTTCCTGACGAGCATCTGATGGCGCTGACAGGTAAGGTACCATGGTATGCGCACATTGCGAATTACCTGGTCACAGGTACGTTTCCTCCGCATTTCAATAAAACCCAGTGCATGAGATTGAAACATGAGTCCAAGCATTACCTGTGGGATGATCCTTATATGCTTAGAATAGGACCAGATCAGATATTGAGGCGCTGCGTGCCTGACCATGAATTTAACTCTGTTTTGATGTTTTGTCATGCGCACGCATGTGGAGGACACTTTGGTCCCAAGCGCACCAGCAGGAAGGTCCTGGACTGCGGATTTTATTGGCCGCACCTGTTCAGAGACGCATATGACTATTGCAGGAATTGTGACAGGTGCCAGTGCACAGGAGGCATATCAGCGCGCAACGAGATGCCGCAGACGCCAATTCTAGTGGATGAAGTGTTTGATATATGGGGAATTGACTTCATGGGGCCATTTCCTCCATCTGCAGGATACGAGTACATATTGGTCGCGGTGGACTATGTCTCCAAATGGGTCGAAGCTAAGGCCACACAGAAGGATGATGGTAAGACGGTCGCTGAGTTTCTAAAAACTAACATCTTATGCAGGTACGGGGTGCCTAAGGCAATTATCAGCGACCAGGGGACGCACTTTTGCAACAGGATCGTGGCGCAAGTTTTCAAGCATTATGGGGTGCGCCATAAGACGTCCACTGCTTATCATCCTCAGACAAATGGACAGGCCGAGGTCTCCAACAGAGAGATCAAGCGCATCCTGGAGAAGACTGTGAGACCATCGCGCAAAGATTGGAGCCAGCGCCTGGGCGATGCGCTGTGGGCATACCGCACTGCGCATGAGACACCAATCGGGACTTCACCGTTCCGGTTGGTCTACGGAAAAGCATGCCACCTGCCAGTAGAGCTAGAGCACAAAGCATATTGGGCCTTACGCATTTGCAACCTAAACTTAGATGAGGCCGGAAAGGAGCGCGCGTTTGAGCTGAGCGAATTAGAAGAGCTGCGCCTGGACGCCTATGAGGGACTGCGCGATTACAAGGAGCGGACAAAGGCGTTTCATGACAAACATATCCTCAGACGCACTTTTGAGCCAGGAGACCAGGTATTATTATTCTCATCACGCCTGAAGCTCATGCCTGGAAAGCTGCGCAGCAAATGGACTGATTCGTACACAGTCACCAAGGTTTTCCCCTATGGAACAATCGAATTAGAAAACGAGCACCGGCATCGTTTTCAGGTCAATAGGCAGAGAGTCAAACGGTATCTAGGAGAACCTTGGGACGACACAGTGCGCGACATTGACTTGGCAGAACCTGAAATAGCAGATGCGCAGATTGCTGCGCCAGAGTCGTCACCAGACGCGCCAGAGGGAGAACTGGAAACTATTGCTCACATTTCTTCTTCCTCTTCATCTACCCTCGTTACTGCAGACTTCTCACATATTATCCTTGTTGACTACCCTTCTCACCCTTTGCGCAGGACCAAGAAGAACACAACCCATGCACAAGCGCAGGATCACTCAGAAGCAAGAGTGGGGGAGGTCGCTGGCACACATTTGGGCACGTAACGAGGTACAGTCGAGCCAACGACGTTAAACAAAGGCACTTGTCGGGAGGTAACCCGACTCGTTTTACTTTTACATGTCTTTCTTTTAGTTTTTTCTAGTGTCTTTTAGTTATTCTAGGACCTGTAGTTTTTTAGTCGAGCAGCAGTGCGCAGGACCGCTGCGCCAGTCAGGGGGGTATATAAGGGCAGGACTTAGAAAATTTCAGCACTTTTTCACACTCGAGCGTTACCAGCAGCTCCCGCCTTCACACCTCCGCCCACTGTCTGGCGCCCAACCCAGCTCCAGTTTAGAGAGATTTGCAGAGCACACAGCCGCACTCCCCTCAGGTAACCTTTCCCCCAGATTTGAGCAGATTTTAGTAGGGTTTGTGCGGTGGAGGAGTGTTCTAGGGTTTTGAAATCGCATCAGGCTAGAGTGCGCCGATTGGAGTGTTGTTTAGAGGGATTTGTAGGCGGGCAGTAGGCGCCCCTTTGGTGAGAATTTCAGTGCATTCGGAGGAGTTTGGATTTTTGGAGTGTTTGAGAAGTGTTGACCGGAGTTGACCAGAGAAATGCAGCCTGCCGAGGACCAAGCTACCCCAGCTCGCTTCGCCAGCATGTACGCGGCCTTCCTGAGGCTCGAGATGTACGGGACTCCGTGCATCAGTCGGGAGTTCCTGCGGGAGGTCGGTTTGGAGGACTTCATTTTGGAGAGGCTCGCGCTGGCGGGCTGGGAGGCGCTGTTGGAACTCAACGGCGCAGCAGACAGGGAGGACACCTGCGAATTTTTGGCGTCATTGGAGCCAGGAGCTATGGAGATCAGGTACCGGCACCGAGGGGTGTGGTACATTGCCTCGGCTACGAGGCTGAAGCGCACATTGAGGTGCGCTAAGGTGCGAGAAGCTGACATGGACGTGCACACCAACCAAGAGGCGTGGCGCGAGATGGCAACCGGGCCTGTGTTTGCCGCGGGGCGCAGCAGGGGACGAGAGCTGCGTGACCCGTGGATGTTCTACTTGTGGCGCCTGGTCGCCTATGCCATCATTGGGCGCTTTAATGGTGCGCCGAAGATCAGTTTGCTGGATATGGAGATCTTAAAGGGGTTTTATTATGGGAAGAGGGTGCTCTTTGTTCTGAACATGGTGCATCACTGGAGCCGAGTCAGCACCAAGGGGCCGCTGACTTGCGGAGGAATTATTACATGGGGAGCCCACTATGGTGCCGGCTGTCCCTCTGGACCGCGCCCACATGCTGCAGATCAGGGCGGTAGCCGTGAAGGAAGATGGCACATTGGAGTGGTGCTACGGCCTGCAGCCGGCCAGAGTGCCGCGGCCAAGAGCAGAGAGCAGTGCGCAAGCAGCAGAGGCTGCGCAGGAGATGGAGGAGGACGAGGCCCAAGAGCCAGTTGTGCCTCCAGTCAGGCGCGCGAGGACCCGCGCGCAGACTGGAGCGCACCGGAGGGCCCGTGCACCACAGAGGGAGCCAGTTACCATTTCCATCGAGGATTCTCCCCCGCGTGCCCCAGGGAAGCACCCAAGGACTGAGGCTGAGGCGGCGCCTGAGGCAGCATCAGCAGAGCAGCGCATGATGTTCAACGTCATGCGCGTGCTCGAATATTTAGCGCCAGAGGGGGCGGACTTAAGCATGAGCCCACCATCAGGGTGGAGATTTGGAGACGCGATTCCCCCTCTCCTCTGCCTACACCGGCCACCTCCAGGTTCTCCCGGCAGTCCACACCAGCCAGCCAGCCCTCTTACTCAGCCCCCAGTGCATCCAGCAGAGCCCTTCCCAGCACCAGCACCATCAGCCCCAGCACCAGCACCAGCAGAACCCACCCCCGAACCAGAACAAGTACCCGCACCTGCACCTTCCCCTGCCCAGCCGTCCATTCCAAGGTCCCCTATAGCCGAACCCATCATTAGCACCAGCTCAGACTCGCTATGGGACCCCGTTTCAGAGGATGACGTCAAGGCACAGCCTGTCGCCCTATCAGTTGTACCGCCTTCCTCCAGCTCCGAATATATGACGGATTCTTCAGAGGAGGAGGCGCATAGTTCAGCGGCTGCGTCCAGCTCCGATGACCTCTAGAGCTGCGGGGGAGAGCGCATTATTTCTTTCGGGTGGTGTCTATTTTCTTTTATATGCTGAAATTTATTTGATATTCTGTTGCTATAATTGTGTGCTGAACTCCTGTGCTACATTTTGTGTCCCTATGCTATATTGCGCTGCTTTGACTTTATGTTCTTAGTTTTTCTGTTCTTTATTTTGCTTGCATGCATATGTTCTGCATGTGCGCGTTCTCCGTGCGCTTGAGCTTGAGTCGTGGGGACACGGCTCTGTTTAAGTGTGGGGGGGGGGGAGCGTTACATGTACATTTCACGTTTTTTAGCATTTTTAGTGTAGCTTAGTTTAATTGAAGGAAACAGTAGCAGTAGTGCGCTTGAGTGCGGGTTGCACGCACTGTTCAGCTTGTTTGCGCTATCCATATTGCGCCGTGCGCTGCTATCAACGGTTTTTAGTATTTTTTTTGTTTTTTTGCTCCTGTTAGTTGGGATATATAGGGGATGTGGAGTTGACAAAAACGCTCTAGAGAGGCGGTTAGTCGTTCGCGCTTCGGAGGTGAGGTATATGGTCGAGAGCGCTAGTGGAGGCCTGTGCTTCGCGACCTTCGGAACAAGAGAGCGCGCTCAGTCACGCAGATGCCAAAGGCAAGTACCCAAAATTGTGGCGAGGTGGGAAAACAGACCACCTTCCCTCTGGTAGTCGAGCTAAGGAAGGCGGGCGCGGGTGTAAACGCGTGCGCCGACCTGCGCAAAGGGACCAAGGAGGGAGAGCGGGGCCGTGTTCCATAGCTGTTATCCGGAGGCCGAGACTGGAACCGTTCTGGGAAGGATAGGAACCATAGACAAAGCTGTACAAAAGAAAAATACCAGCAGATGATATGCGCTACAAAAGTATCAGCATGCGCACAAGTACCAACGTGCGCAAAAATCCACAAAGAAAATCATCAAAAAGCTTGAGTTCCCAGGAAGTGTGCGGAAGAATCACGCACCGGAAGAAGCTTGCGCTGTTAACCATATACCCATCCTCGGAGTGAGAGCTGACAACCTGGCGCCTATAAAGAGCTATCTCCCAGCCATCCGAAATGATTTTCATCCCAGCTGAGAGGTAATGAATTGCGAAATCAGTATATTGGAACTGTTGAATGCAGTTGTGCGCAGGTGGTAGAGCAGCGCAAGGTGTTCAGTAGTGCAGATCGCGCCAGAGTGCAAGACTGTGCGCTAGACTCCAGAGAGGTAATGGTATCCGTGCTTGAGTGCTTGTTCGAGAACGAACAAGGGGCAAGTGTGGGAGGTTTGATAGAGCCTATTTATACACATTATTTAGATCATAACCCTGTGCTTGTTTGCGATATTTTGTGTACAAGATTACTGGTTTCCAGTGTTTTTGTATTTCAGGGCAAAACAAGGGCCTAAGTCGGATACGCGCTAACAGGCAGCGTTTAGGACGCGCATCACACAGCCTGTGGAGCTAGCGGCGCAAACAGAAGAATTGGCAGAGTCGACCACGGTGCGCTAACCGATTGCGCTAAGCAGATGCCGTGCGCCAGGCGCAGATGGTGGTGTTTCCAAATCCTGACACGACCAGATTTGGAAGTTGCCAAGGATGAGCCTCTGAGCAGTATATAAAGAAGAGAAGGAGGCTAGGGTTGAGAGACAATAATTAGGATTCACAATTCGTACACCCATGAGGCACTGCGCAGCAGGACTGGAAAACACACGAGCTTGTTGAGAAGATCTGCGCCAGCCGACTGCGGCAGCCAAGACTGCAACCTGCACGCACTGTTTGCTATTGTTTTCTTGGACACTCTAGTTATTATTTACTGTTTCTGTGATGTTTATCACTAGCATGTCTAGCTAAACGCTTAGTATCGGTTGGACATGAATCTATGAGTATTTCCTTTGAGACTTGCGCCTAATGCATAGCTTGCTTGCTTATATTAATTCTGTGCACATTACTGGCAGCTTGTTACATGAGTAGGGGAAGCCTTGAACCGCAATCTTACTCTTGTTGCTTGTTGTTGTTTGTTAAACTAGTTGAATAGCCTGACGGTGCCAACTAGGAGTAACGCGCTAGGATAGGCAATTACTACCTTGATCGGATTCGTAGTTGTTTAGTCTAGTGTAAGAATTAATAGCACATGAACTTTGATCGGAACATGCGCACATGTTAGGAAGCCTTGATCGGACACTAACATTAGCAACCCAAACTATAGACATTTAGAGTCGATGATAAGGAATACACTCATAGAGGATTGTCTGCGCCGATACTTCTCATAGTCATAGTACTTAATCTCTACTGTCTGCGCACGTCTAGTGCAATTCCTGCGTTTACGACTGTTTACTCGCGCATCGCGCAAACCAATCACTCACCCCCCAATTTCATAAGTGTAGGTTACTGGCTAAAACTGAACTGCTTGCTCCCTGTGGAGATCGACCCTTACTTAACCGCTGTACTAGTGGAAGAGGAAGGAATTAATTTGACGCGCACAATGACGCGCGATCAGATACCATGACTGGCGAACGTGTGCAAATAGCGGCGTTCGATGGTAAGTCAGATTTTGGCATCTGGTGCCTCAAAATGAGAGCCCTCCTATCGCACCACAAGGTGTTGGTGGCGATGGAGGCTCGAGATGAAAAGTGGAATGAGGAAAAAAGAAAAGAAAAGAAAAAATAAATGAGGAGGCCTTTTCAATATCTAATTCTGAGCCTCTCTGGTAATTTATTAGAAAGGTATGTGACTGTTAGAAACCCCATCAATTATGGGATAGGTTTGATAATGAGTATGGCAGTGTTTGAAAAAACCAGCACAAGTGAACAAGGAGTTGCTGCAGCTCAAGTTATCAAGCAGGCTAGCAGAAGTGAACTAGCAGCAGCTGCAGCAGGGGATGCTGCAGCAGGAGCTTGTTCAACTGGCTGTATCATCCGTCCAAGAAACAGCAGCTTCCTGGGCTTGTCCAGAAGGGCTGGAAACTCTATGGAGAGCATCTGAAGAATTTCTAATATGCTGTGGAGTATATTCCAGTGGAGTTTACTAGTCAGAGAAGGAGATTTGCATTGAAGATAAATATCAAATCTAATCTCCTAGATTTTAGGAGATAATTGTTCTTTTTGGGACATTGCCTAAACCTGGACATTGCTTAAAGCTGGTGCTGCTATTTAAGCGAGAGGTGTTCAGAGCTGAGAGGCTTATCGAAGCAGAGGGATACACGAGTGCATACACAGATTTCAGAGAGAACAATCTTTGGTGTGCGACGGACGAATTCTTCGATCATCACCCGAGAGCAGAGCGTGAGCGCAGAGCTGTGGTGATTGTGGCAGAAAGGAATTAGGACTTGCAGAGTCTGATTCGAGCTTGATCTGGAAGCCAATTCAGAGTAGTGGTGCTGGTTGGTTGATCAAGGGCAGCCGCGGAAGAACTGACGAGTGAGTGGCTCGGTCGAGTGTCGTGCGGCAGTACTCGCTAGTGGCAGGAGGTCACTCAGTGAGGGGGAGTATTCCAGAGTGTGCAGCGCTCGTGGAATCGTTCGATCGGCTCGGCAGAAGGCTTTGGAGCGACGCGGACAAATTGTGCTTCAGCTGTGTGTTACAGCAGTTGCTACAGCAACCCTGCTGAGTCAAGTGTAATTTAGAATAGGCTGAGTTTCGAGGAGACAGTAGCTATTCTAGATTGACATATTGTAGAGGGTGTGTAGGCACAAGTCAGAGCTTGTTCTGATTGTGTCAAGTGATCCACACAAGGTTGAGTAGCATAGGTTGCGTGAGTTGTAACCATGTGTACGTGGGAACCTTCGAGTTAGTGGATTGGGGACTGGAGAATAGTCCTCCCCAGACGTAGGCAGTTGGCCGAACTGGGTGAACAAACTTTGTCTAGTTCATTGCTTGCTGAGACAATTTTCTAGTGAACAAGAGTGTGCTGCAGCAACTGCTTGTTCACAAATCTGTCGAACTAAGACACTCTGAAATTTCAAGGTTAAAATCTTTGTTTTCAACCTTACATGCCCCTAATTTAGTCTATCTGAATGCTTCTTTTTTTTCATATAAAATGGACAATGCTAAGTCTATGGATGAAAATCTGAATGAGTTTCTTAAAAGAACCTTAATGCTGAAAGGAATCCCGCATGCTTTAGATGACACTAGCTTAGTATTATGGAACTGTGCCTAGTTATGATGTATGACATGCCTGAAAATTACTATGTTGTTAAAAATGCCTTTCAGTATTCTACAACTGTTTCTAGCTATGATATGTTGTGTACTACTTTAAGAACTAGGGAACTAGAATTAAAGAACCAGAAAATTAAATCTGGAGGAAATCTATTTGTTAAAGGCAGAGCTAGAAATAATGTGTCTAATAGGCCTAAGTACACTGGTACTAACAAGCAAAATAGACCAAATAATAAGAGTGACACTAAAAATCAGACTGAATTAATCTGTGGTAAGTTGGGCCATTTGAGAAAAAATTGTTATAAGTGGTTGGCTAAAAATAAGCCAAACACTAATTCAGAAACTAATGATGTCTCGGTGTTTCAAAATGATTGTGACTTGCTTGAAGTGTTAAATGTTTCTAATAATTCTTACTCTGAAAATTGGGTGTTAGACTCTGGATGTTCTTTTCACATGTGCCCTGTATGTGATATTGTTGGTATTGGCTCTGTTAGTCTAAGAACTGAAATGGAAAATTGTTGACTCTATCAAATATAAGATATGTCCCTGGCCTGAAAATAAATTTAATATCATAGAGTGCATTAGAAAAAAAAATGGGTGTAGATACGGTGCTAATAATTGTAAGTTGACATTGTACAAAGGTGATAGGCTGATTCTAACTTGTACTAGAATGTATGCCTTATATATTTTAGATGGCTGTCATTGCAATGTATCTGTGTACACTTCCAGTAACCTTTCAGATACCAATCTCTGGCACCTGAGGCTTGGACATGCAAGTCAGAGGGGACTCACTGAGCTGGGTAACCAAGGATTGTTGGGTAAGTTAATTATAGATGAATTGCCTTTTTGCGAATGTTATGTGTTAACTAAGCAACATAGGAAAAGTTTCTCTAAAGGTATGCATGTAGCTAAGGCAGTTGTAGAGTATGTGCATGGTGAATGGGGTCTTAAAAGTTATGAATCACATGGGGGAAATAAATATTTCTTGAGCATTGTTGACGATTTCTCTATAATGGTTTGGACTTTTCTGCTTAAGTCTAAAAATGAGGCTTTAATGAAATTTAGAGAGTGGAAAACACAAGAGGAAAATCAGACTAGTAAATCTGTTAAAGTGCTTAGGACTGATAATGGATTTGAGTTTTGTAATGCAGAGTTCGATAATTTTTGTAAAGAGTATGGCATTTTGAGTCATAAGACTGTTAGGGCCACCCCTCAGCAAAATGGAGTTGCTGAGAGGTTTAATAGGACATTACTTGAGAAGGTTAAAGCTTTACTATTTACCTCAGGGCTTCCCAAGGCATTTTGGGGGAAAGCGCTGGCTAATACATGTTATTTGATAAATAGGAGTACAAATAGGAATTTAGCCTTTAAGCGCCCTATAGAAATATGGTGGGGCAGAAAGCTTGACTTAGGACACCTTAGGACCTTCGGTTGTGCGGCATAAGCCCACACTAGGGATGGTAAGTTAGATCCTAGGTCAATTAGGTGTGTATTCCTAGGATACCAACAACAGCAAGGGGTCAAAGGGTATATATTACTAGATAGGGAGGCTAGAGGGTTAAAGATTATAATAAGTAGAGATGTAATCTTTGATGAGAAGTCTTTCCTATTTAAGTCTCAGGTTGGTATGGATTAGAATAGATACCCTGACTCTATCCCTGCCCAAACTTTAGTTGAGGCAGAGTCTGACCTTCCCCACCTTTCCCCCCAACTGAGAGCCTTCCAGGTGATATCCCTGATCCCATCCCTGAGGTAAGCCCTACAGATCATAACTCTCATCCTAGTCCTGAGCCAGCCATACTTGATCATAACCATAGTGATGCAGTAGAGGTCCTACAAGAGTCAACCCAGGGAGATTAACACAATTACCAATTAGCCATAGATAGAGCTAGAAGATAAATTAGAGCCCCAATGAGATTTTATGAGACTGACTTATTCTCTTATAGTGCTCTACTAGCTGCCGATAAGATAACCTCCTCAGAACCTGAAAACTTCTTAGAAGCCATAAATTCCCGTGATAGCGAAAACTGGCTTGAAGCCATGAGAGATGAGATGAATTCTCTTAAGGTAAATAAGATTGGATCCTAGTTGAGAAGCCTAGTTCACAAAAAGTGGTGGAGTGTAGGTGGTTATTTAAGCTAAAAGAGGGTCTGAGTGAATGTGATCCCCTTAGGTATAAAGCCAGGTTAGTGGCTAAGGATTATACCCAGCGGGAAGGGGTAGATTGTAATGAAATTTTCTCTCCGCTTGTTGAATTTAAAACCATTAGAATGTTGTTATCATTTGTTGCTTGCCATGTGAAATATCACAGTGTCCTAGTTCAACAGATTTCGTGAACAAGCAGTTGCTGCAGCACACTCTTGTTCACTTAAATATTGTCACAGCAAGCAATGAACAAGGCACAAGTTTGTTCACCCAGTTCGGCCAATCTGCCTACGTCTGGGGAGGACTATTCTCCAGTCCTCAATCCACTCAACCAAAGGTTCCAAGTACACACGGTTACAACTCACGCAACCTATGCTACTCAACCTCGTGTGGACCACTCAACACAATCAGAACAAGCTCTGATTTGTGTCTGCACACCCTCTACAATATGTCAATCTAGAATAGCTACAATCCTCTCAAAGAACTCAGCCTATTCTAAATTACACTACTCAGCAGGGTTGCTGCAGCAACAGCTGTAACACACAGCTGAAGCACAATGTCCGCGTCGCTCCAAGGCCTTCTGCCGAGCCGATCGAACCTCTCCAAGAGCGCTGCACACTCTGGACAACTCCCCCTCACTCAGTGACCACCTGCCACTAGTGAGTACTCCCGCACGACACTTGACCGAGCCTTCCACCCGTCAGTTCTTCCGCGGCTGCCCTTGATCAACCAACAAGCTTCCCAGCTCTGAATTGGCTTCCAGATCAAGCACGAATCAGACTCTGCAAGTCCTGATTCTCTTCTGCAATACTCACCACAGCTCTGCGCTCAACGCTCTGCTCACGGGTGATGATCGAAGAAAACTCCCGTCACACACCAAGGATCCTCACTCTGAAATCTGTGTGTGCTCTCGTGTATCCCTCAGCTTCGATCACCTCTTCAGCCCTGAACCCCTTCTGCTTAAATAGCCGCACCACTTTAAGCAATTTCCAGGTTTAGGCAATTGACCCACAAGATCAATTATCTCTTAAAATCTAGGAGATTAGATTTGATAATTCTCTCCAATGCAAATCTCCTTCTCTGACTAGTAAACCTAGCTGGAAAATACTCCATAGCATTTTAGAAATTCTCCAGATGCTCTGCATAAGGTTTCCAGCCCTTCCGAACAAGCCCAGGTTGTTGATGCTATTCGGACAGATGAAGCAGCCAGTTGAACAAGCTCCTGCTACAACATCCCCTGCTGCAGCTGCTGCTAGTTCACTTCTGCTGCCTGCTTGTTTATTTGAGCTGCAGCAGCTCCTTGTTCACTTGTGCTGGTGTTGTTTGCTTCTGCTGGAATTTCCTAAGTGCTTTAGGAAACAATCCCATCAATTTTAAGGAAGATCCTCCAAGATCTCTACAAGATTAGGAGTTTTGATTTTCCAATCAAATCTTCACACAACAAATCTGCCCTTGTTCTTGAGAGACACTCCAGAAATATTCTCCTGAATATTCAGCTCTTTCCGGAAGCTCTTCGGTCCACTGATTTGTTGTTTGAATGCAATCTCCGAGAAAGCTTTGAATTTCTGCTACAGTATTTTAGCTCCAGCATCTGCTGTAGCACAAGCTGTCTGAAGGTGTGCAATACTTCTGCTACTGAACTTCTGCTCCAGAGGTTGCTATACCACTTGCTTACTCCACTGCTTGAGCACTGAGAAAGATCTCTACCCAAATTGCACAAGCTGATGTCTTCATGACCTCTTCCAGAATTCCGAACGCCCCAAGGCAACATTAGGTCGCGCTCCTCGTGAAGACATTAGCCACTTAATGTCTTCATCTGGAGCGCCACTTAATGTCTTCATCTGGAGCGCCACTTACTGAGTTTGCTCACTCTGGAATGCTCTTCATCAGCTGTTTTCTTTTCATACTTGTTGTAGCAGGCTCTAGTGCACTTTGTAGGAGTTTGTCAATGATGCCACATACCTTCACAATCTCCTCCTTGGCATTTTGACAAAATCCAAGAACCCTTCTAATCTTAGGCAATCCTCCTCTCATCTTTGAACTCCTTCTTTTGCAGCTTCCTCAGCTTCAATCTTCAGGGAATGTTGTAACAACTTCTTGCGTTTGTTTTGTCAATGATGCCACATACTTTAACACCATGACTTAGAGCTAGAGCAATAGATGTTAAGACAGCTTTTCTGCATGGTGAATTAGATGAGAAAATTTATATGAGACAGCTAGAAAGTTTTGTGAGTGATAAATTTCCTGAGCATGTTTGTTTTCTGAAAATCACTGTATGGCTTAAAGCAAAGCCCTTGGCAGGTGGAGAATGTTGCGTGAACCAGGGCTTTCAGCGACGACCAAGAGGCGTGGCTATTGCTAGGCTGGGTCTGTCGCTAATGGGCTGGTCTTCATCCGACGACTGCAAATTCGCTTGCTGGATGGACATGTGAGATGCTCCCATAAGAAAATCAAGACTGCGGCGTTTTGGCTAAAGAAGCTTCAGCAGCTTAGGGTTAGGGTTTTTGGAAAAAGCCAGTTCTCTCTCTCTCTCTCTCTCTCTCTCTCTCTCTCTCTCTCTCTCTCTCTCTCTCTCTCTCTCTCTCTCTCTCTCTCTCGATCTGAAAACCTTGTGCTTCCGATTCGTTCTTCCGTTCAGTGTAGTTTGCAATCCAGTTGAAGTTGTGGCTGAGGGCTGCATCCCTGTTTTGCTCCAGTTGAGAGCTGTAATACCTAGTGAAGAGAAGCTGTAACAGATGGTGTTTGGCCTGATTTCAGAGTTCTAGTGCAAATCGAGCTCCGGCGTAGAGCTCAATGTGGATGTAGGTTCTTCAAACCGATCTACGAAAAAAATCTCAGGTGTACTTGTTCTTTTTTTTTTCCCCAGCATTTGTTAGATCTTTTAGAATTGGGGTCTGGGATTGGGTATAGAAATTGGTCCGAGATTCTACATGCCTTTACATTTATCATGTTTTACTAACTCTTAGTCTTCGATCGTGAGCATAATTTTATCTTCTCACTGATTGAATAAAGTTATGAGTAACGTACATGTCTAACATAATGAGAAAATATTTCTCATTGATTTTCTGGATTTATGTATTTAAGAATAAGCTTGATGCACCCATCATTGCTTTTTCTTTATGCTTCTCCAAAAGCATATGATTGAGATATTCTCTCTTTTGACATGTTTGTACCCAATGTGACCCTCTACACAAGAATAAATTATTTCTCAATTTTTTTGTTTTATCATTGCATTAAAATACTTTTTTTGAGTCAGTTTTTCTTCAAACTCATATTTAAGATCCATTGTCGAATGTGTTCCCCTATAGCCAAGTTACCGTTATTTACGTTAGCCTTTGAGAACGACTCACCTCTTCCTCTATAGTAGTCAAGAAAATAATCACCGCAATGATGACACCTTTCACTTTCTTTCTTTTAACTTTGTTTTAGTTCATAGTTTTAACTATATATGATGTTAAAAGAAGAGTTCATCATCAATATTATTAACATTGGGATCAAAAGCATCAAAGGCAAAAAATTGTACATATACTCCCGAAAAGAGGATTCATGTTTTAACTCAACTTTTTTATGAACCTCGTGATTGACATTCACATGGTAAAAATGTTTCATAAATTCTACCACAAAAGCCTTGCATGTGTCACAAGCCTTGAATTACAAGATCTACAAAATAATGTGGTCTAGGGCTCACCGTAGCAAAATCATCGAATTTGATGATTTCAAAGTAGCGCTTGACATGCCATATCTTAGGTACTCATTGGGTGTAGACGCATCTAGAACCACAAGAATCTCTAGCACACTCATAATCTCTCATATTGCGCCTTGTTTTAGCCACCATTGTTGGTTTTGTTCAAAGAAGCGCTCAACTCTCCCTCTACTTGAGCGACCAAGATATCCATCCTAGCACAACGCTCTTTATTCTCATTCAACGAATATTGCAAGATCATGCTGGAACAATTTGGCTTGGCTTCTAAACCATCCCCTTTACTTTATTTATCACTACATTAAACTTGTGCTCGATACTCTCCACCATGCTCTTGTGCCAAGAAAACATACATCCATTTAGTTCTCTCCAAATCCATCTTATCAACCTTGTTCTTATCCAACCTTACAAATTAAATTTCACTTGCCTAAATAAATTTGATCATTTATGGGACCTTTCATGGATGTGTCAAATTGAAACTTCCTTTGATACCTTGTTTAGCGAACTTGATTAGTATTTTATATTTTTAATGAAAATGCTAGTAAAAGCAGATGAGCACGATCTTTTATACACACTTACATATTTCAGACCAATCTGATCTTACGATTTCAATCATCCATGTAGATTGTTTCACAAAATCATTTAGATCAATACAAGAGTTCTTGACTTTTTATATCCACAAAGAAGCTTCTACAAACAATTAAGGTGCATTTGTTGTTTAAAATCGAATTGAACAGAAATTGAATTAGGTGTTGTGTTGATAAAATTTAAAAGAATAAGCCTCTAGTAAAAGAAGTTTATAGAGACACATATAAGCATGCCATTTCATGATAAAATTATGAAAGGATTGGACCACAACAACACATACGCCGGTATAAATATAATGATCAAAGATTTAACTCTCATAATAAAATTCATTTCAATAAAATTCAGCACAAGTCCAACTGAAACACACTATTCCATAAGTATTAGCTACCACTAATGGTAACACAATGGTCCAATAGTAGATGAGTCATATCGAAAAACACTCTTCTATAAGAATTCGCTACCACTAATGGTAACACAATGGTCCATTAATAGATGAATAATATCGGTCATTTGTGCGGATGCCGAATGACATCACAATATGCCTCTGACCATAAAATCACATTACATTGTAGTCTAAAAATAGCAATATTTTTAAACAACAATTAGAAGATGTGAAGAAAGAACATCAAATTTGAAACCAAACATAAATACATGAAGAAAGAACACTAAATTTATTATTCTAGAGTTAATTGCCGCCCCTCAATGCCAGCACAAGATGGAGAACGGACCCACCCTCAATGTTATAGTCCTTGGCAGTTTTGTCATCTCCAAGCTGCTTCCCAGCATAAATAAGCCTGCAGCAGAGCAACAATTGAATGGGCGACAAATGATATTACTCAACAACTTCAAAATTTGGTATGAAAGCAAAGATTGAATCAAAATAATGACTCATCCACGTCAAATATAAGGTTAGAGAAAAACAAATTACATTTGTCGAGATAAGACATTAATTTTACTTCTGTGTCTATACAATCACATGTACCCTACCAGCAACCTGATATTTGAAATTATTGAAGATGAAACCGAAGTGGGACTTATCTCAAGAAGTGTGAGACTGCGAGTCTAAAGGATGAAATTGTTTTGCATACCAACAACGTCAATCTGTATAACAGACAAATATATTGCCATTTACAGAATAATTTGAAGATGACTATCTCAGAACACTTTTTATTATCTAGTACGAAAAGACGCCCACAATTTATGAGTCTGAGGATATTCAAATATGGCTACCATCCTTCGGTAATACAAACTTGAGGACTCATTAAACATGCTGAAAGAAAGCAAGCACAGAAAAGCAGATTACCCTAACATATCAAATTCATCAACTACATATGAATCATTGTTTGAAGGAAAGTACCAAGTTCAGCCACAGTAAGATAACAATCAAAATTGTGTTACTGGGATAAATATAAAAACCAGTAAGTATATGGATAACAATAAAAGAAATAAAGTGACTTTATATGACAAGATACCGACACAAGTATACATATAACAGACATACAATGTACAATATAAATAAAGTAAAAGAGCAAATCATCGAGGAGTGAAGTAAAAGTTAGAACACTACTTCACAAAGATGACATTCAAGTGTTAAAAATGGGAAGAAGAAAAAAAGGTGCTTCAATTGAACAAACACCTTTGCTGAACTGGAGGAATCCCTTCCTTCTCCTCAACCCTTTCCTTGATCCTATCAATTGTATCAGTAGGCTCAATATCAATCTCAATTTCCTTTCCGGTGAGAGTCTTCACTTTGATCATGGTCCCTCCCCGTAGCCTCAAAACCAAGTGAAGAGTTGACTCCTTTTGGATGTTATAATCAGGAAGAGTGCGACCATCTTCCAACTGTTTACCAGCAAAGATCAGCCGCTGCTGGTCGGGGGGGATGCCCTCCTTATCCTGCTTACACATAAGAAAAATATATAGATGCCAACAATTAGAAAAATTCACACAGTAGCCAAAAAGAAGTGAAAAATAACCACATATAGACATAAAAAAAGCATAAAATTGATGGTGCAGAATCCATTAGTAACACTAGTCTTTATAGTAACAACCGTTAAAAAGGGGAAGGGAGAGAATCGATCGGGACGGAGTGTTACCTGAATCTTAGCTTTAACAATGTCGATGGTGTCGCTGCTCTCGACTTCGAGAGTGATGGTCTTTCCGGTGAGGGTTTTGACGAAGATCTGCATGATCAGGTTCTTCTTTCTTCTTCTGGGATTTGATGGAGAAGAAGCTTTTGGGTTCACGGAGAGGAGAAAGAAAATGTGTGCTTGCGGATGGAATTTTTTATTTCAGCATATTCTGTTGCAGATTTAAATAATATTGTTTTTTTATTGGTACATAAATTATTGTAAGGAGAAAAGTTGACACGAAATTTGAGTTATTTTTCATTTTCATAACATGTTTTATTTGAAATGAGAGTAAGTATATTAATGTAAATTAGGGTCGATTATGATGTTATATTATTTTATATTGGTTTACATAAAAAGCTAATTTATTTTAAAAAAAATTGTTCCAGTAAAACTTCATCAGAGATCTTGTGGAGAAGAAGATTACCGTTCTCGAGCATATAGTGACAGACAAGCAGTTGTCAGACATCTTCACAAAGCCATTGGATGGAGCTAGATCTGAAACATTGAGATCCGCACTGGGTCTCTGTGTTTTAACCGCCTAGTACTTTAAACGAACCTCCCTTGATCATTTGTAACAAAAAAGGGGAGACAAAGTGGAGTCTGCCACCGATTGAAGGTTCAACAAGATGCATAAACAGCACAAGACATCAGGTTTTGTCAAAAATGACAAGGGGGAGATGAAAATGATAGGATCCCTCAAGCAGTTTGAGATGAAACTGATCAAAGATGATCTTCCATCAAAAAGCAAAAGTGTGGGGCTAAAAGTTAAAGAAAAAAAAGAAGCCCTCAACTGAAGATCAACTCGGCCTACTAGTAAAGAACTTCAGTAGATTCCTGAAGAAGATGGATTCCAAACATGGTCAATCCTCAAATTTCAGAAGGTAACCCAGAAGAGGTGGAAACGACCAGAGGAAAGAGTAAGATTCTGCTCGAGATGAAGAAGAGAAGAAAGAGAGGAGGAAAAGTATGTAATGCTGGGAATGCGAAGGATACGGGCACTGAACAAGAAGAAGAGCTCCAAGAAGAAAAGCAACAACTCTCTTTCAGCAAAATTGAGTAACGATGACACAGACAATAGCGAGGATGAATGCAATATAGTTAGATCTAAAGCATTCAGAGGATCTGAAAATATTAGTAAACAAGGGAGATCAAGAAAGTTGAACAAGAGGGTGCTACAACAACTCTTGTACGAGTCGCCTGTAGCTGAGACAAAGCCATGAAATAGAAATCAAAGCTACTCCTGCGGTCAAAAGGGACATCTTCAGAGGAGCTGTCCAATCCGGAAAGATATTGAACCACGGAGATGGAAAAGATCAGTATGGTATGTCCTTGTCAGCACTTCAAGGTCCACAAAAGAAGGAAGCTGATACTTTGATAGCGGTTGCTCAGGACACATGACTAGAGAAAGATCATTCCTAACGAACATCAAGCCTTGCTCAGAACAACTAGTGAAGTTTGACAACAGTCTAAAAGGAAGGGTGTTGGGCAAAGGAACACTAGATGCTCAAGGTCTGCCCAAACTGAGGTATGTAATTCTCGTAGACGGGAAAGTAAACCTCGTCAGCATCAACCAACATTGTGACGACACACATCGGGTAATTCTCTTGTCAAGTTTTTAACAAAACCGGAACATGTGTAATGCAGGGAATAAGATCGAAGAACAACTGCTACCTGTTGAAGGTTGGTACAACAACCCCTTCACCAACCTGTCTGATGACCAACACGAAAGAGATAAACCTATGGCACAAGCGGATGGGTGATAGAGCCTATTTATACGCGCTATTTAGATCTTAACACTGTGCTTGTTTGATTATTTTGTGTACAAGATTACTGGTTTCCGGTGTTTTTGTATTCCAGGGCAAAACGAGGGCCTAAGTCGGATACGTGCTAATAGGCGCGTTTAAGGAGCGCAACACACAGCCTGCGGAGCTAGCAGCGCAAACAGGATAGGAAGTGGCAGAGTCAGACTGCGGTGCGCAGACCGACTGCGCGAACCAATGTGCGCAGTGCGCCATGCGCAGGATGTTGGTGTTTCCAAATCTTGAACACCATAGGATTTGGAAGTTGCCAAGATTGTTCTCATGAGCAGTATATAAAGAGAGGAAGGCTAGGGTTTGAGAGAGAGACATTATCAAGGAGAGAGAGGCAGAACTGAAAAACACACGAGCTGCTGCGAGGACCTGCGCTAGCCGACTACGCGAGCCGAGATACAGCAACCTGCACGCACCTGCTTGTTACTGTTTCCTTGGACACTTTAGCTTTTATTTACTATTTCTATGATGTTTACTACTAGCATGTCTAGCTAAACGCTTTGTATCGGTTGGGCATGATTCTATGAGTATTTTCTTTGAGACTTGTGCTTAATGCATAGTTAGTTTGCTTGTATTAATTCTGTGCACACGGTTGACAACTAGTTGCATGAGTAGGGGAAGCCTTGAACCGCAATCTTACTCGTACTACTTGTCTGTTATATGTTAAACTAGTTGGTAGCTTGACGGTGACAACTAGGAGTAACGCGCTAGGATAATCAGTTGCTACTGTGACAGGATTCGTAGCTGCTTAGACTAGTTTCAAGAATTAATAGCTCATGAACTTTGATCGGAACATGCGCACATGTTAGGAAGCCTTGATCGGACACTAACTTCAGTAAAACGAACTATAGACGTTTAGAGTCGATGATAAGGAATACATTCATAGAGGATTGTCTGCACCGATACTTTTCATAGTCATAGTACTTAATCTCTACTGCCTGCGCACGTCTAGTGCAAATTCTGCTTTCACTACTGTTCATTCGCGCACCTGCGCAACCCAATCACTCACAACCCCAATTTTCGTAAGTTGTATACTAGCTAAAACGACCCTGACTTAGCCGCTGTACTAAGTGGAGAAAGAAGGAATAATTTGAGGCGTACAACGACGCGCGATCAAATTTTGGCGCCGTTGCCGGGGAGCAACACAGATAAGCTTTAACTAGTTTAAGTTTTCTTGTACAGTAGTTAGTTATTTCTGTTTGCTTTATTTTCCTCGTTGTTGTTTCTGACAGCTTGCAATCAACATCAGCCTGCGCAACCTTGAAACAGTTGCGCTGTGCAGATTCTAGGTGCGCACTGACAGACGCGACAGCTTAGTTGTCTTTTAATTTCGTTTTCTTTGAGATTTAGAATAGGTCATGGAGGATAACAGTGTCATTGGAGATAACTTAGGGGACAGAACCCCAGACAATGCGAGGGCAGATAATCGCGCAGCCTTGTTCAGAGAGGAAGTGCAGCGCGAAGTTGAAGCAAGGATGGCTGCTGAAATGTATAATGCGCCACCCGCGCGACAGGTCGCGCGACGCAGAACAGTGCGCGAGATGTCAGCTCCAATCACGGTTAAGCAGCCATGGTGCATAGTGCTTCCACCAGACGGTCATTTTGAGCTAAGGGGCTCGCTCATTCATCACATGCCCAAGTTTCACGGGATGAACAACGAGAACCCAGTCAAGCATGTGCGAGAATTCCTAGTTATTTGCGAGAACATGAAGGCCGAAGGGGAGAGCGATGAAGCGCTGAAGATGAAGGCGTTCCCTTGTTCATTGTGTGATACGGCCAGGCATTGGCTGATGAGCTTACCAGCAGGATCTATTCACACATGGGAGCAGCTTTAGAAGAAGTTCTTGGACAAGTTCTATCCTGCAGCCAAGATCACGCTACTCAGGAGGGAGTTGGCCGCACCTAGGCAGGGCGCAGGAGAATCACTATCGGAGTATTATGAGCGTTTCAGGGAGCTGGAGGCTAACTGCTACAATCACGTCCTGCCCCATAATGTGCTGATAGAGAATTTCCTGAACGGATTGCTACCCATGGAGCTGAGATTATTGAATGCATGCGCAGGAGGCGACATTTGCAACATGTACCCAGAGGACGCGTGGCAGCTGATAGAAGACTCTGCTGGACAGGTAAGACATCAGCTAACACTTGAGAATAGTCGTGCTCGTTCTGTGCATCAGGTAGAAACAAGCGCTGAGATAAAGGAGATGAAGGCCATGCTGCAGAAGCTGATGCACGCGCAGGGGGCGCAACCAGCTGCGCCAAAGGCATGCGAGTTCTGTACGTCCACTGAGCACAAAACCGATGCATGCCACACTTTTCGAGGAATCAGGAGATGTCAATGCTGTAGGAGGATGGGATAATAGAGGGCCGTAGAGGCAGAATCAGCCGCGTTTTGGACTAGCCGCAAATGGGTTCAGATGGAAGGAGGACAACAATTTCCAGAGGCAGTCCACGGAGCAGCGCGCACCACAGCAGACGCAACAAGCTGCGCCCTACAATCCACCGCATCGCCACACTGACGCACCAGCGCAAAACAACCAGCAGCCGAGGCGATCCTTAGAAGATATCGTGGGCCAGTTAGCAGACACAGTGCGCAAGAATGATGAGAAGTATGACAAGAGGTTCGAGTCCATTGAAAAGCAGCTGTCACAGATCGCTACCACGGTGTATGAGATGAAAAAGAGCGATGGCAACCTGCCTTCGCAAGTGATCCAAAATCCCAAGGGAGGAGTCAACGCAGTGACACTGAGGACTGGGCGCATAGTAGGAACAGAGCAGACCGCAAGGGCACCTGTGCAACCAGTTGCGCAACCAGCAGCGCAAGCCACAAGCCAGCAGGGCGAGGCGCCAGGTATGGCGCAGTCAAAAGACAAAGACATGAATCTTACTAACATACCTGCACCTTTTCCTGTATAGGCACCATTGGCTAGGAAAGAAGCGCTTGATAAGGAGCTCTACGAGTTATTCAGCAAGGTGGAAATAAACATTCCCCTTATTAAAGCAGTTCGGCAGATCCCTAGGTACGCCAAGTTTTTAAAGGAGCTGTGCACAAACAAGAGGAGGAAAGGCGAGTGCGCGCAGGTAATGCTAAATGCGCAGGCCTCAGCAATCGTGCAACATAAGGTACCACCTAAATGCCGGGATCCAGGTACGTTCACCATCCCATGCACTTTAGGTAAGACCACAGTAAGCAACTGCATGATTGACTTAGGCGCATCTATAAATGTGCTTTCCTATTCCTTGTATGCATCATTGCGCTTTGGACCACTAAAGCCTGCAGGTCTCACCATTCAGCTAGCGGATCGGTCGTGTAAGTAACCGACAGGCATGATAGAGGACGTCCTCGTCCGGGTAGGAGAGCTGGTTTTTCCAGCAGATTTCTATGTCCTAGAGATGGAGGGTGAGTCGAGCAAAGGAAGTGGGAAGATCCTACTGGGCAGACCATTTCTGATGACAACGCGCACAAAGATAGACGTGTGGAGGGGTACGCTCTCAATGGAGGTCGATGGCGAGGAAATTCATTTTAACATATTCAAAGGGATGCAGCACCCTCATAAGGACGCCGCAGTGCACGCGTTGGACAGCATAGATGACTTGGTTGCAGATGCGCAATGTGCGAGCGCAGCAGAAGGACCTGAGCAACTGACACAGGCAGAGATGGAGGCGCATGAGGATGAGCTGAGCAGTGCTGAACCAGTATCCAGACAGGTACACGATATAGTTAATTCTGCACTGCTAATAAAATCTTGCCCTCTATTGAACAGGCACCCAAGGTCGAGCTGAAGCAACTCCCCGAGCACCTCAAATACATATTCTTGGGAAATGAGGACACCCTGCCGGTAATCATAAAGAAAGGATTAAAAGAGGAGCAGGAGGCGTGATTACAGGAAGTGCTGCGCAAGAACCAGCGCGCTATAGGATGGACACTTGCTGACCTGCGCGGAGTGAGCCCGGACGTATGCATGCATATAATTCTATTGGAAGATGGTGCTAAACCATCCAGGGAGCCTCAGCGCAGATTAAATCCGAATATGATGGAGGTGGTACAAAAGGAGATCCTGAAGCTGCTTGACGCAGGAGTCATTTACCCAATCTCGGACAGCAAATGGGTGAGTCCAGTGCACGTCGTGCCGAAGAAAGGAGGAATCATAGTGGAGGAGAATGCGCAGGGCGAGCTTGTTCCCAAGCGCATGTAAACTGGATGGCGCATGTGCATCGACTACAGAAAGCTTAACGCAGTCACGCGCAAGGATCATCTTCCGCTACCCTTCATGGACCAGATGCTAGATCGATTAGCAGGAAAGCCATACTTTTGCTTCCTGGACGGGTACTCAGGGTACAATCAGATACCCATTGCTGCGGAAGATCAAGAAAAATCTACGTTTACCTGCCCATTCGGTACGTTTGCGTTTCGGCGCATGTCATTTGGGCTGTGTAACCCGCCAGGTACGTTCCAACGTCTAGTCATGAGCATCTTTTCTGATATGATTGGTATATGCATTGAGGTGTTCATGGATGATTTTACTGTGTATGGAGGTACCTTTGACGCATGCTTTGATTAATCTTGATAAGGTCCTAGCGCACTGCATTTCAAAAAACCTAGTGCTCAATTATGAAAAATGTCATTTTATGGTATCACATGGAGTAGTACTAGGACATATTATCTCGCAGGAGGGAATCAAGGTAGATAAGGCCAAAATAGATCTTATTTCTAATCTGCCTTATTCCACTAACGTGCGCGGTGTGAAATCATTCCTTGGGCATGCTGGGTTTTACAGGCGTTTCATAAAAGATTTTTCTAAGATTTGTATACCCCTGTCTAACCTCTTGCAAAAGGATGTGTGTTTCGAATTCACTGATGAGGGCAGGGCTGCGTTTGACAAGCTGAAAGAGGCGCTGACAAGTGCGCTAGTGATGCGCGCGCCAGACTAGAGCCTGCCGTTTGAACTGATGTGCGACGCAAGTGACTATGCAGTAGGTGCAGTCCTGGGACAGCGAGTGGACAAGAAGCCACACGCCATCTATTATGCATCGCGCACACTGGACGCTGCGCAAAGGAACTACACCACCACGGAAAAGGAACTTCTGGCAATCGTGTTTGCACTGGAGAAGTTCCGCGCATATGTTCTCGGCGCCAGAGTCATCGTCTACACAGACCACGCAGCAATCCGTTACCTAATGTCCAAGAAGGAGACTAAGCCGCGTCTGATGCGCTAGGTGCTCCTACTTCAGGAGTTCGACTTGGAAATCAAGGATAAGAAGGGCATGGAGAACACAGTCGCTGACCACCTGAGCAGGATCGTGAAAGAGGAGGAGCCAGGGAGGATCACGGAGACATTCCCTGACGAGCATCTGATGGCGCTGACAGGTATGGTACCATGGTATGCGCACATTGCGAATTACCTGGTCACAGGTACGTTTCCTCCTCATTTCACTAAAACCCAATGCATGAGATTAAAGCATGAGTCCAGGTATTACATTTGGGATGATCCGTATATGCTCAGAATAGGACCTGATCAGATTTTGAGGCGATGCGTGCCTGACCATGAAATTAACTCTGTTTTGATGTTTTGTCATGCGCACGCATGTGGAGGACACTTTGGTCCAAAGCGCACTAGCAGAAAGATCCTGGATTGCGGATTTTATTGGCCACACTTGTTTAGTGACTCGTATAACCACTGCAGCAATTGTGACAGGTGTCAGCGCACAGGAGGAATATCAGCGCGCAATGAGATGCCGCAGACGCCAATACTAGTGGATGAAGTATTCCATATTTGGGGGATTGACTTCATGGGGCCATTTCCTCCATCTTCCGGATATGAGTATATATTGGTCGCAGTGGATTATGTCTCCAAATGGGTTAAGGCTAAGGCCACCCGGAAGGATGGTGGTAAGACGGTCGCTGACTTTTTGAGAACTAACATCTTTTGCAGGTACGGGGTGCCTAAGGCAATCATAAGCGACCAGGGGACGCATTTCTGTAATAGGATAGTGGCGCAAGTATTCAAGCATTATGGGGTGCGCCACAAGACGTCCACCGCTTACCATCCTCAGACGAATGGCTAGGCCGAGGTTTCCAACCGAGAGATCAAGCGCATCCTGGAGAAAACTGTGAGACCGTCGTCGCGCAAGGACTGGAGCCAGCGCCTTGACGATGCGCTATGGGCATACAGAACTGCACATAAGACACCAATTGGGACTTCACCGTTTCGGTTGGTATATGGAAAAGCGTGCCACCTGCCAGTGGAGTTGGAACACAAGGCATACTGGGCATTGCGCGTTTGCAACCTGAACCTAGACGAGGCTAGTAAGGAGCGCGCATTTGAGCTAAGCGAGTTAGAGGAGCTGCGCCTAGATGCATATGAGGGGCTGCGCGACTACAAGGCGCGCACAAAGGCATTTCACGACAAAAACATCCTCAGACGCACCTTTGAGCCAGGAGACCAGGTACTATTGTTCTCCTCGCGCCTAAAGCTCATGCCTGGAAAGCTGCGCAGCAAATGGACGGGACCATACACGGTTACCAAGGTTTTCCCTTACGGAACAGTCGAGTTAGAAAACGAGGCAAAAAGTATTTGGGAGAACCTTGGGATGGCACAGCGCGCGAAGTTGACCTGGCAGAGCCAGAAATAGAAGATGCGCAAGTTGCTGCGCCAGAGTCGCCACCAGAGGCACTTGAGGGAGAACTGGGAACTATTGCTCATATTTCTTCTTCCTCTTTAACTAACCTCGTTACTCATGATTTATTACATGATATTAACCATACTGACCACCCTTCCGATCCTTTGCGCAGGACTAGAACGCAACGCACACACGAGCGCGGGGACACTCAGGAGCAAGAGTGGGGGGGGGGGGGGTCACTGGCACGCTTTTACGAAAGTAACGAGGTACGGTCGAGCCAACGACGTTAAACAAAGGCACTTGTCGGGAGGTAACCCGACACGTTTTACTTTTACACGTTTTTTTTATAGATTTTCTAGTGTCTTTTAGCTAGTTTAGGACTTGTAGTTTTTTAGTCGCGTAGCAGTGCACAAGTCAGTGCGCAAATTCAGTGCGCAGAACAGATGCACCAGACAGGGGGTATAAATGGCCAGGACTTAGAAAAAATTTCAGCATTTTCACATTCGACCGTTGCAAGAAAGCTCCTGCCCTCAGCCTCCGCTCACCGTCCGGCAATCAACCAGGCCTCCGTTTAGAAAGATTTGAAGAGCTTACCGTCGCACACACACCAGGTAACCCTTCCCTTCCGTTTGAGCCGATTCAGTAGGGTTTTGTGCGATAGAGGAGTTGCCCTAGGTTTGAAATCGCACCTAGTTTGACCGCACCATTTGGAGTTCTGGGTAGTGGGTTTTGTAGGCGGAGGATAGGCGACCTGTAGGTGACAGTTTCAGAGCGTTAGTCGGAGTTTGGATTTTTGGGCATTTGTTGAGCTTTGACCGTAGTTGACTAGAGGAACACCAGCGCACCATGAAGCCCGCGGAGGATCAAGAGACCCCAGCGTCATTCACCAGTAAATATGACGCCTTCATGAGGCTGGAGATGTACGGGACCCCGTACATCAGCAGGGACTTCCTGCGCGAGGTCGGGATGGAGGAACTCATTGTGGAGAAGCTCGTGCTGGCGGGCTGGGAGGTGCTGTTGGAGATCAACAGCGCGGCTGATAAGGAGGATACATGTGAGTTCTTGGCGTCGCTGGAGACTGCCGATTTGGAGATCAGGTACCGGCACAGAGGGGTCTGGTAATAGCCTCGGCCAAGAAGCTGAAGCGCACGCTGAGGTGAGCCAAGGTGCGTGAGGAGGATATAGACACGCACACAAATCAGGAGGCATGGCCTGAGATGGCGACCGGCCAAGTTTTTGCCGCGGGGCGCAGCCGAGGACGCGAGCTGCGCGACCCGTGGATGTTCTACCTCTGGCGCATGGTCGCCTATGCAATCATCGGGCGCTTTAATGGTGCGCCCAAGATCAGCCTGCTGGACATGGACATATTGAAGGGATTCTACTATGGGAAGAAGGTGATGTTTGTCTCAAACATGGTGGTGCACTGGAGTCGGGTCAGCACCAAAGGGCCACTGACTTGTGGAGGAATGATTACGCACCTGCTGCGTGCGCTGCATGGAGAGCCGGAAGTGCCCGAGCACACGGTAGTGCCAGCCGTTCCCCTGGACCGTGTCCATATGCTGCAGCTCAGAGCGGTGGCCGCGAGAGAGGACGGCGAGAGAGGACGGGTCCTTGGAATGGTGCTACCAGCTCCAGCCGGCCAAAGCGCCGAGGCAAAGAGCAGAGAGCAGCGCGCAGCCAGAGGAGGCCGCTGAGGAAAGAGAGATGGAAGAGGCCCCAGAGCCAGTTGCGCCTCCAGTCAGGCGCATGAGGACTCGTGCACAGGGAAAGCACCCCAGAACAGAGGCAGAGGAGGCGCCTGAGGTATCAGAGGAGCAGCGCATGATGTTCAACGTCATGCGCGTGCTAGAGTATTTAGCGCTAGAGGGGGCAGACCTGAGCGTAAGTCCACCATCAGGGTGGAAATTTGGAGATTCTATCCCCCCTCTCCTCAGTCTGCGTAGGCCGCCTCTAGGGTCCCCCAGCGAGCAGCGCAAGCCAGCCAGCCCTCCTGCCCAATCCCCGGTCCATTCAGCAGTACCCACCCCAGTAGTAGACCCGGTACCAGCACCGGCCGCACCCCCTGCGCAGCCTTCTGTACAGAGGTCCTCTGAGGGCGATCCCATCATTGGTTCGAGCTCAGATTCACTTTGCGACCCCATCCCGGAGGATGATCTCTTGATTCAACCCGCCGCAGTTTCTGTCGTGCCGCCAGCTTCTAGTTCTGAATTTGAGACAGATTCCACAGATGAGGAGGCGCACGGATCCGCGGCTGAGTCCAGCTCCGCAGATGTCTAGGGCCGCAAGGAGGGCGCTCATTTCTTTCGGGTGGTTTCTTATCTTTTTTTGAAAACTATTGCTCGATGTTGCTATATTGCTATATTGTGCTGAATATTTTGTGAACCCCTGACTTTGTCTTTGCTGCGATGACTATATGTTTTTCTTTCTTATGTTCTTTGTTTTGCTTGCATGCATGTGTGCGCTCTCCGTTGCGCTTGAGCATGAGTCGTGGGGACACGTCTCTGTTTAAGTGTGGGGGGGGGGGGGCATTACATTTACATTTCACGTTTTTTTGAGCTTTGTAGTATAGCTTAGTTTAGTTGAAGGGAATAGTAGCAGTGGTGCGCTAGTGTGCGGGTTGCGCACACTTTTCGGTTTGTATTGCGCTATTCATTTTGCATGCGCTGCTATCAACTGTTTAGTATTTTTTTTTCATTTTTTCTGCTCCTTTGAGTTGGGATATACAGGGGATGTGGAGTTGATAGAAAACCTCTAAAGAGGCGGTTAGTCGTTTTTGCTTCGAAGGTAAGGTATATGGGCGAGAGAGCTAGTGGAGGCCGGTGCTTCGCGACCTTCGGAACAATAGAGCGCGCTCAGCCACGCAGATGCCGAAGGCGAATACCCGAAGCGTGGCGAGGTGGGAAAACAGACCACCTTTCCTCTGGAAGTCAAGTGAGGGAAGGCGGGCGCGGATGTAAATGCGTGCGCTGACCTGCACAAATAGATCAAGGAGGGAGAGCGGAGCGTTGTTCCATAGCTGCTATCCGGAGGCCGAGACTGGAACCGTTCTGGGAACATAGGAACCATAGATAAAGCTGTACAAAAAGAAAAACACCAGCAAATGATATGCGATAAAGAAACCAGCATGCGCACAACTCCGTACCAGCATGCGTAGGTTCACAAGAAAATCATCAAGAAGGCTCGAGTTCCCAGGAAGAGCGCGGAAGAATCACGCACCAGAAGAAGCTTGCGCTATTAACCATATACCCGTCCTCGAAGTAAAGACTAACAACCCGGAGCCTATGAAGAGCTATCTCCCAGCCATCCGAAATGATCTCCATCCCAGCTGAGAGGTAACAAATTTCGAAATTGTTATATTAAACTGTTGAGGGCAGGTGCGCGCAGGTGTTAGAGCAGTGCAAGGTGAACGGTTGTGTAGATTGCGCCAGAGTGCAAGACTATGCGCTAGACTCCAGAGAGGTAATTGTATCCGTGCTTGAGTGCTTGGCAGTGTCAGACTGCGGTGCGCAGACCGACTGCGCGAACCAATGTGCGAGTGCGCCATGCGCAGGATGTTGGTGTTTCCAAATCTTGAACACCATAGGATTTGGAAGTTGCCAAGATTGTCCTCATGAGCAGTATATAAAGAGAGGAAGGCTAAGGTTTGAGAGAGAGACAATATCGAGGAGAGAGAGCCAGAACTGAAAACCACACGAGCTGCTGCGAGGACCTGCGCTAGCCGACTGCGCGAGCCGAGACACAGCAACCTGCACGCACCTGCTTGTTACTGTTTCCTTGGACACTTTAGCTTTTATTTACTATTTCTATGATGTTTACTACTAGCATGTCTAGCTAAACGTTTTGTATCGGTTGGGCATGATTCTATGAGTATTTCCTTTGAGACTTGTGCTTAATGCATAGTTAGTTTGCTTGTATTAATTATGTGCACACGGTTGACAGCTACTTGCATGAGTAGGGGAAGCCTTGAACCGCAATCTTACTCGTACTACTTGTCTGTTATATGTTAAACTAGTTGGTAGCTTGACGGTGACAACTAGGAGTAACGCGCTAGGATAATCAGTTGCTACTGTGACAGGATTCGTAGCTGCTTAGACTAGTTTCAAGAATTAATAGCTCATGAACTTTGATCGGAACATGCGCACATGTTAGGAAGCCTTGATCGGACACTAACTTCAGTAAAACGAACTGTAGACGTTTAGAGTCGATGATAAGGAATACATTCATAGAGGATTGTCTGCACTGATACTTTTCATAGTCATAGTACTTAATCTCTACTGCCTGCGCACGTCTAGTGCAAATTCTGCGTTCACTACTGTTCATTCGCGCACCTGCGCAACCCAATCACTCACAACCCCAATTTTCGTAAGTTGTAGGTTAGTAGCTAGAACGAGTCTGCTTCCTCCTTGTGGGATCGACCCTGACTTAGCCGCTGTACTAAGTGGAGAAGGAAGGAATAATTTGACGCGTACAACGACGAGCGATCATGCATCTATCTACAACTCTTGTTTTATGTCTAGTGTAGAACCGAAGAACTTCAAGGAAGCTATGGGTGACGAGTACTGGATAATGGCTGTGCAAGAAGAGCTAGCAAAATTTGAGAGAGATGATGTATGCGACTTGGTGGCTAGACCAGAAAGGGAAAACATCATAGGAACCAAGTGGATCTTCAAAAACAAAACTGATGAGAAGGGAAACATCACAAGGAACAAGGCCAGATTGGTGGCTCAAGGGTACATTCAGATTGAAGGCATCGACTTTGATGAAACCTTTGCACCAATGGCCCATCTGGAAGCCAACAAACTTCTCCTGGCCATTTCCTACCATCTCAAGTTCAAGCTGTACCAGATGGATGTCAAGAGAGCATTCTTGACTGGCGTACTGACAGAAGAAGTACATGTTGCTCAACCAAAAGGTTATGAAGACTGGTTAGCGCGTCGTTGTGCCCGTCAAATTAATTCCTTCCTTCTCCACTTAGTATAGCGGCTAAGTCAGGGTCGATTCCACAGGGAGCAAGTAGATTAGCTTCAACTAGTAACCTGCACTTACGAAAACTGGGGGTGTGAGTGATTGGGTTGCGCAAGTGCGCGAGTAACAGTAGTGAACGCAGGAGCACTAGACGTGCGCAGGCAGTAGAGATTAAGTACTATGACTATGAAAAGTATCGGCGCAGACAATCCTCTATGAGTGTATTCTTTATCATCGACTCTAAATGTCTATAGTTTGATTTACTAAAGTTAGTGTCCGGTCAAGGCTTCCTAACTTGCGCGCATGTTCCGATCAAAGTTCATGAGCTATTAATTCTTAAGACTAGTCTAAGCAGCTACGAATCCTGTCACAGTAGCAACTGATTATCCTAGCGCGTTACTCCTAGTTGTCACCATCAAGCTATTCAACTAGTTTAACATATAACAAACAAGTAGCAAGAGTAAGATTGCGGTTCAAGGCTTCCCCTACTTATGCAACTAGCTGTCAACCGTGTGCACAGAATTAATACAAGCAAGCAAACTATGCATTAAGCACAAGTCTCAAAGGAAATACTCATAGAATCATGCCCAACCGATACCAAGCGTTTAGCTAGACATGCTAGTAGTAAACATCATAGAAACAGTAAATAATATCTAAAGTATCCAAGAAAACAGCAACGAGCAGGTGCGTGCAGGTTGCAGTGTCTCGGCTAGCGCAGGTCTTCTCAGTAGGCTCGTGTGTTTTTCAGTTCCGCCTCTCTCTCCTGTTTCTCTGTGTGTCGTGGTGTTTTGTGGTGTTTTTTCAAACCCTAGCCTTCCTCTCTTTATATACTGCTCATGAGGCCCAAGGACGGCCTTGGCAACTTCCAAATCTGATGGTGTCAAGATTTGGAAACACCAATATCCTGCGCATGGCGCACTGCACACACTGGTTGGCGCAATCGGTCTGCGCACCGTAGTCGACTCTGCCACTTCCTATCCTGTTTGCGCTGCTAGCTCCGCAGGCTGTGTGTTGCGCTCCTTAAACGCTGCCTGTTAGCGCGTATCCGACTTAGGTCCTCGTTTGGCCCTGGAATACAAAAACACCGGAAACCAGTAATCTTGTACACAAAATAATGCAAACAAGCATAGGGTTAAGATCTAAATAGTGTATATAAATAGGCTCTATCAAAGACCCTCACCAACGAATTCATGTCTACAAATTGAAGAAGCCCAGAGTATGGCTATCAAAAGTGATTCGTGCTACACCAAAAGTGATTCGACCAGGTTGGTCAAATCAAATGGTCAGTAGGTTCCGAGCTGAGCGAATCAATTGAGGCTGCGTGAATCACTCCTGACTCGTGCACTTGTCTGGGCGAATCACTTCTGCAGTGTTAATATTCTTGCTAGATTTTGCCCTGGATCAACATGGAATTCACCCGAAACTTCTTCTTGCTTCTCCCTTGCATTCCCGATGAGTGAGGCCTATAATGCTCCAAATATGCAATAAAGCTCAAAAGCGGTCTTGATATACCTGCGATGCAAAACACTACAAAGAAGTAATCTATCACACGCAAAATGCAATTAAACAATGGGAATAAACAACTCGATAGATCGTAGAAGTACGCTCCATCAGTGACCCCGATAATACCCCTCCTCAAGCTTGCGATTGAGGAAATTGAACACACCCAGCTTGGAAATAAGATGCAAGAAGGGCTCCAAAGACAACACTTTAGTAAATAAGTCCGCCGGTTGATCATGTGTTCCAACATAAGTAGGAGAGACGAACTGCGAGACAACATGGGAGCGAACTAGGTGACAATCTAGCTCAACATGCTTTGTTCTTTCATGGAAGACATGATTATGAGCAATATGAATGGCAGCCATATTATCACAATGCACAGAGATGGGTGTTGAAACAGAGTCATTCATGTCTCGAAGGAGATGAACCAACCATACAAGTTCATAGTAGATGCAGGCCATAAACCTGCATCTAGATTTGCGAATGAGCGTGAAATGACTGGTTGTTTCTTAGTTTTTTTAAGAAACAATGCTGTATCCAAGCATAACACAATAATGTGATGGATTTGCGAGTAAGAGGGCATGCAGCCTAGTTTGCATCAAAGAATGCAGTGAGAACAAGAGCATATGTTGATTGCGAAGAACAATCCTTGCGCAGGTGCTCCCTTCACCTAGCGAAGAACTCGATGTGCTGCTCAAAGATGGTCTGTAGTTGGGTGTTGCATAAACTAGCTAATAATATGAGCTAAATATGCCAAATTTGTTATGGTAAATGTTAGATAAATCAGCTTCCCAGCCAAGCAGAGATACACCATAGGATCGTCAAGAAAAGTTGTAATGGATAGGCTAAATTTGTGCTTACTTTCCATGGGTGTTTTGGCAGTTTTACATTCCAACAAGTGATGATCAATGAGCAATTCCAGTGCATACTTTCTTTGGTGTAAAAACATACACCATGGATGAGTCCTTGATTTACGGTCCCTAAATCCTTGATTTGAAACCTTCCATGGATGAATTGCTTAACCTATGATATCAATGTAGCCGAAGTACCAGTGACCACAGCATCATAAACATACACCAAAAGAACCAAAAACTCGGATCCCTGACGAAGAGTGAAGAGAGAACAATAGTTTAAGCTTGGAGTAAAACCAAACTCAATCAAAGCCGCAATGAACTTGTCAAATTGAATTTTGACATACTGCAGGTGTCTGGACAAGTCAGGTTGTTGTAGCAACCTACTACGACAACTACGGAATTACGTACCTAAGACAGTAACGTACGGCACACATGCAATTGATCACCCAATTCGGCCAATCCCTACCTCTGAGGGGGACTACTCTCCAGACCCCAAGATTCCACTATTACCAGTTAAAATACAAAGGCTTCAAATCTCAGCCTATGCTAGAACAACCTCTACTTTTAACCTAGCTAGAATTTTCGCTCATTCTGATCACACTGATTAGCATACACTGTTAACTATTCAACATAATATAGTAACATAATCTACAGGTCTGATCTCATAGACTTAGCCTATTTTACAACAAAGTGTTATGACATAATGCTATAGAAACTATTGGAACAAGCTACTCTTCCTTAGCATCTACCTCAAATTCTTTGGGCTCTCCCAGCTACACAATCTGACTTCCGCGAGTTCTCACAACTCTGGTGTCGCTCCCCCTTGATCAACGACTTCCTGTCAGCTATCGGGGATGTTGCTCTGCTCTGCTCTTTGATCGTTCGTGATCAGCTCACCAATGTCGATGCTTCAAAGGCTTGTAATTGATCTTCAACGAGGCTCCGCTCCAATTGAACTTACTGATCAAGATTCGATCACACTTTTCCAGTTGTGATTTCTGTTAGCTTCTCGGACTAGCACACTCGCTCTTTGCTCTAAGCTTGTATATTCTTGTATGTGTTGGTCTCCCTTTTGTAAGTGCGACGCTGCCCTTATATATTGGCAGCCCTTGAAGGATTATGGAAATCCTAGCCTCAATAGAATTTATAATATTTAGAACGCTTTCTGAATCTCCTTTAGCAATCCCGATCTTAGCAAGATGTTGAGATTCGGTTGCAACAACTTATTTCCTAAAACCAATTTTAGGAACCATATCTTCGATCCTCCCTAGCACTCCGGATCTCTTCCACGATCTACGAAAGTTGTTGAGATTCGATTAATACATTTAGGAAACTTCCTCTGATCAACAACCTTTGATCATCCGCTGGTTGTCTTAAGGTTGCTTTAGGTGTTTGCTTTACCCCTTGCTGCAGCAACTTCATGTTGTACTGCTTTTGTCAGGTATTCCACAATCCTTATATTTTTGACAAAATCCAAGGACTCTGATGAACGTTTTCAGATTGCTCCACTGATTGTCTTCAAGTTTCTCTAGCTACTTGCTTCACAGGTTCCTTAGCAACTAGCCTGAAATTTGCAGCGCCTCTGAGTTACTGATTGTGTAAAAGCAGTTGCTATAGCAACCTCTTGTATAGTCGGATCTTGTGCAGCAAGGCAAAAACAATGAACAATGATTTGTTCACCCAGTTCGGCCAACTGCCTACATCTGGGGAGGACAATGCTTCAGTCCTCAATCCACTAGTCTCTAAGGTGCTCCGTACAACACAGATTCGACACGCGGCCAACCTATGCTACCCAACCTCAACTAGTAGTTCACACACAATCAGAACACCGTCTAATTTATGTCTCACACCCCTACACACTTGAATTAATTCAGAATAGCTACTCCTCTGATCCCACAGACTCCGCCTATTCTAATTAAAACAATGTCTTCGTAGGTTGCTATAGCACACCCTTGTGCAACTAGCTTGTGCAGGTTTGTCCGCATTGCTCCAAAGCCTTCTGCCGAGCCCATCGAACTCTATCGAGAGTGATCCTCACTCCGGGATGCTCCCCCTCACTCAGTGACCGCCTGTCACTCACGAGAACAGGCCTTCTACAGATTGTCCGAGTTCCTCCACTCGACAACTCTCTTGCCGCGTACCTTGATTAGCCAACAAGCAAGTCTTGCTCTGAATTGGCCTTCTCCGATCAAGCTCTGATAAGACTCTACAAGTCTTTGATCACCCTCTACTTTAATCACTCAGCTCTGCGCTCACCCTTTGCTCTTCGGTGGTGGTCCAATCTCTCCGCACAGCTCTCTGAATATATCGCTCGGTATATTGTTCTGCTCTTCGATTATTGACTCGATCCTTTTCTGCTCTGTCCATCCTTCTTTTCAATAGGAACACCGTGCTCCATCAATATCAACTTTATGAAGTTCCTAAAAGATCTCACCAAGATCCTATCTCCTGCTTTGTAGGAGATTTAATATCCTAATCAAATCTTCAAGCTCTGACACACTATCTTTACTGGGGATATTCTGAGAATATTTGGAAGGCTCCCGTTGCACAGCTACTTCATAACTGGACAGATTTCTGCTGCTCTGTATCTACAGCTCCCTACTACAGCTCCTGCTGTATCAACTGCTTGTTCACTGAGCTTGTACACTCTGGCAGGTTTTGTCAATTGAATGCCATTTGCATTATCAATCTCCCTCTTGGCATTTTTGACAAAACCTGATGTCCACTGATGCCTTGAGCTGGATATTCCCGTGGTGGATGACTCTCCCTTGTTTCCACCTACTCTCCCCCCTTTTGTTATATAGACTGAGGGGGAGTGCTTGATCTTGCTAGGTAGATAAAACAAAGAGACCCAGAGAGGATCTCAGAGCTTCGAATCTTTCTACATCCAAAGGTTTGGTGAAGATGTCGGCTAGCTGCTTGTCAGTTACAATATGCTCAAGGATGATGATCTTCTTCTCTACCAGTTCCTTGATGAAGTGGTGCCTTATGTCAATGTGTTTGGTTCTTGAGTGTTGCACTGGATTCTTAGAGATGCCGATAGCACTCATGTTGTCACAGTAGAGAACCATTTCACTTTGATTTATCCCATATTCAGTCAACATCTGCTTCATCCATACCATCTGACCACAGCAACTCCCTGCTGCAATATACTCTGCCTCCGCTGTGGAAAGAGAGATGTTGTTCTACTTTTTGCTAAACCATGATACCAAGTTATTCCCCAGGAAGAAACAATCACTAGATGTGCTTTTTCGGTCTTCTGCGCATCCTGCCTAGTCTGCATCACTGAATCCCACCAAGTTTTCATTTGTGTCCTTGGTATACCATAGGTCATAGTTCAGGGTCCCTCAGACATACCTGATGATTCTCTTGACCAGCTGCATGTGAATCTCCTTCAGGCAGGCTTGGAACCTTGCACAAACTCCTACTTGATGATGCAAGTATGGCAGTGTTTGACAAAACCAGCTTATGTGAACAAGGAGCTGCTGCAGCTCAAACAATCAAGCAGACCAGCAGAAGTAAACCAGCAGCAGATGCAGCAGAGGATGCTGCAGCAGGTGCTGGTTCAAGTGCTGGTTCAACTGTCCGAGTAGCAGCTTTGTGGTGAGTTCGTTCTGGAGGTATGGCAGTTGTGTTCTTGCTCTTAGAAGGTTTTCTAAAATGCTGCTGAGCATTTTCCAGCAAGGTTTGCTAGTCAGAGAAGGAGATTTGCATTGAAGATATTAATCAAATCTAATCTCCTAGATTTTAGGAGATAATTGATCTTGTGGGTCAATTGCCTAAACCTGGAAATTGCTTAAAGTGGTGTGGGTATTTAAGCAGAAGGTTTGAGGGCTGAAGAGATTGATCGAAGCTGAGGGATACACGAGAGTAGACACAGATTTCAGAGAGAGGATTTTCTGGGTGCTACGGACGTTGTTCTTCGATCAAACACACACGGGCAGAGCGTTGAGCGCAGAGCTGTGGTGAGCATTGCAGAAGAGAATCAGGTCTTGCAAAGACTGATTCGTGCATTGATCTGGAAGCCAATTCAGAGCTGTGGAGCTTGTTGGTTGATCAAAGGCAGCCGCGAAAGAACTGACGGGTGGAAGGCTCGGTGGAGGTTCGTGCGGAAGAACTCACTAGTGACAGGTGGTCACTGAGTGAGGGGGAGTTACTCAGAGTGTGCAGCGCTCTTGGAGTGGTTCGATCGGCTCGGCAGAAGGCCTTGGAGCGACGCGGACAGTGTGCTTCAGCTGTGTGTTACAGCTGTTGCTGCAGCAACCCTGCTGAGTAGTGTAGGATAGAATAGGCTGAGTTCTTTGAGAGGATTGTAGCTATTCTAGACTGACATATTGTAGAGGGTGTGCTGGCACAAATCAGAGCTTGTTCTGATTGTGCTGAGTAGTCAACAAGAGGTTGAGTAGCATAGGTTGCGTGCGTTGTAACCTAGTGTACTTGGAACCTTTGGTTGAGTGGATTGAGGACTGGAGAATAGTCCTCCCCAGACGTAGGCAGATTGGCCAAACTGGGTGAACAAACTTGTGCATTGTTTGTTGCTTGCTGAGATTAATTCTAGTGAACAAGAGTGTGCTGCAGCAACTGCTTGTTCACAAATCTGCCGGATTGAGACACTGTGAAATTTCAATTGGTATCAGAGCAGGAACTCGACACACAGAGTTAAAAGATCCTACAGTGTCTCTGAAGAAGCCAAGACAATGAAGGAAGGACAGAGCACAAGTAGACCTCCACTATTGGAAGAGAGCAATTATGGTTATTGGAAAGCTAGGATGAAGGCCTTTCTCAGGGCCATTGACGAGAAGACATGGAGAGCTGTTGTGATTCAGTGGTCTCCCCCAATCACCATAGATGAGCAAGGAGTGACAAGAATAAAACCTGAAGAGCAGTGGACTGTTGAAGAAGGTGCTGCAGCAACTGGTAATTCAAAGGCTTTGAATGCAATTTTTGCTGCAGTTGATGCTAACAATTTCAGGTTGATATCAAACTGTGATTTGGCCAAGCAAGCATGGGAGATTCTGCAAACTGCCCATGAAGGAACTGATAGAGTGAAGCTATCAAGACTCCAGATTATTGCCACACAATTTGAGAATCTGAGGATGCTGGATGAAGAAACAGTCACTGAGTTTAATGCTAAACTCTGTGATCTTGCAAATGAAGCTCATGCTCTTGGAGAGCCCATCCCTGAAGAAAAGCTTATCCGAAAGGTTCTCAGATCATTGCCCACAAAATTCGACATGAAAGTGACAGCCATTGAAGAAGCACAAAATGTCATATTCATGAGGTTGGAAGAGCTGATGGGGTCTCTCAAACAATTTGAGATGAAGATGGTTAAAGGAGACACCACTCCTAAGGATAAGAACATTGGATTGAAAGCTGAAGCAGAAATCAAGCAGACAGGCTCAGAGGAGCAGCTGAGTATGATTGTCAAGAATCTTGGCAAACTTCTGAAAAACATGGACTCGAGAAGCGGGCAAAGCTCATCCTCTCGTAAATTCAGAAGGGGTGGAGAAAATAAAAGGAAAGGAAAAGAATCTGCTCAGAATGAAGATGAGAGGAAAGATATGAAAAAAGGTGTTCAATGCTGGAATTGTGAAGGGTATGGACACATTGAGGCTGATTGCCCAAGCAAATCTCTCAAGAGCTCAGAGAAAAAGAACAGTAAGTCTATGACAGCTAAATGGAGTGACTCTGAGGAAAGTGATGAAGAAAAATGTGTTGTGCTGACCAGTATATCTGATTTCCACCTCAAGGAGTTTAAGAAGGACAAAATTAACTACGGGATTGAAGTATCTGAAAGTGAAGATGAGGGTGACTCATCTGCCAGTAAAGATGAGGAGGACTTATCTGGCAGTCTTGCTAACTATCTGGAGAAGATACTTAAGCAGTGTGAAGCAGTTCTTCAGGCAAACCAAGCATTGACTGACAGAGTTAATCTCTTGGAAGAAGAACGAAGGAAATGTCTTCTTCCTTCCAACAGTCAAGTTACCATTCTGAAAAGGGAAGACACTGGAAGAAAGGCTACAGATATAGGTGCTTCACAAGCAACAGCCAAGGCAGATAACTCCCAGAAAAATATCTTGGACGAAATCTTGTCTTTCCAAAGACTTGGTAAAGGGAGAATGGGACTTGGATATACTGGTGAAGAAAGCTCTAGAGGGACAGTTTTTATTAAAGCTTCAGCCGTTGAGACAGATGAGAAGAAGAATTCAGATGACTTCTCAAAATCTGCAGCAAAAAATGGAACTAGACATATGAACAAGAGGATGCTGCAGCATCGGGAACAACATTTTTCTAAAACAGTGCAAAAGGCTCAAAACTGAAGCAGCAGCGCAGAATCTGCACAGTTGAAAAAGAAGGAGTAAAATCCAGGAACTACACTTGCTGCACAAGGACTTCATTCCATGTTGCTCCACGGAATCACAGTTGCTGGAAAGAATTGCAGATCAGGAATGCTCAGACTGGTACACAAGGGCACTGGATTGCTAAAAATGCATGTAAACAGCAGTTTTTGCGGATATGGAAACCCAAGCATGACAAACGAAGAGATTGGAGGCTGGCAGATCAGAAGAAGAAAAGCTCTGGTGTATCTCAAGTGTGGGTGAAGAAAGTTCCACCAGAATCCCTTAAGGATCCTCTGAGCAGAACTGCAGCCTGAATTGAATAGGTGAACAAGCTCACATGTGCTGCAGCAACCTGGTCCGAATTAGCTTGTTCACATGTGTTGGTTGCTGAGGATGGAAAGGAAAATATTTGCACATGGGAGGCACGTGTCTTACATCTTCAAAAAGGAAAAAGAAAATAACGGGTAAATATTTTCTAGGGCAAAGATCAAGAGGAAAGGGCTTCTCAGAAATCTCTGCCGATCATCCTCTTTGCGCTCCTCATACCTTCCACATCTCTGCAGAAATGGTGAAGACACGCGGGTTGAAGAAGAATCTGGCTGCAGACAGGCAGGGGAGGTCTGAAAGAAGGACCAAGGCACGCAATGAAGACCCCACTCAGCGCCTGGATGTGGTAGTGTGGGAACCAAACCCTCTCCCTGAGTCGCACAGTGTGCCCTCACCCTCTGAAGGAGCTTCGCAGAAGAGGAGGCGGCTGGTACGTGATGGAGAACCTATCTCCAGTTCTGGTGTGCTGCCAGAAGAGGCTGTGGCCGAAGTTGCCTCTGGTGAAGAACAAGCAGCAGAGGCTGCTGTAGCAGTCTCTGCAGAAGAAGAGTGCAGATCACTGGTCATGTCCCCAGGTATTATTGGTGAAGGGGTTGAAACAGGTGCTGGTTCCCCTGAACAAGAACCTGCTCCAGCACATCCTCCTTCTTCAGACAAGGGAAAAGCTCCCATCCTGATTCCAGTCACCAGCAGTGAAGGATCATCCAGTGAAGAGGAAGAAGAAGGTTCGCTTGGTGGTCCCTCTGAGAGAGCTCCTCCTGCAGAAGATCTGTCTGCTCTCACAATGGGAGGTACATGGTTCAGAAATAAAAGCGTCTCTCAAACCTGGAGTGCTGTAGAGAGGAAGCACATCGTGCATGAGAAGAGACTGGTCCAAGACAAGTACAGATCAGCTGTTATGATTCAGCTTCTGTCAGAGGTAAATCTTCTCAAGTCCCTAACCTTCCCTCTTCGATTCAATATTATTCTGGTTAGAGAGTTTATTGTGAACATGGAGGAGAAATTTGGAGAGGAAGGAGCTGATGAGTATGGAAGAAGCTGGGTACGGGGTAAGCAAGTGGTTATTACCCCTGAAATTATTGATGCATTTCTTGGAATCCATGAGAATGCAAGAGCTCCCACTGAGGTTAAGCCAGATTTCTTGGCGAAGATTCTGACAGGGGGAGTGTGCCTGTCTTGGGGTGGCCCTAACCTCAGTGCTGCTGAGCTAACTTCCAAGTATGCCTTGCTGTATCATCTTGGGGGCAGGAACTGGATCCCTAGTTCTCACAGAGGGAAGGTCAGCAAAGATTTTGCTAACCTTCTCTATTCTATTGGAAAGAAGAGGAAGATCAGCCTAGGCAGTGTTATGTTCCCGCAGCTTGCAACACATGCTGGGAGTGCCTCCTCCAACAAGCCTATTGTGCTGCCCTCCCTCATCTATGGAATTATGGTCTCTCAGCACCCAGAGTTTGGAGCGATTACTGAAGGCTTATCTGAGGAGCTGCAGGTCTTCACTGTTGATCACAAACTATTCAAGGGAAAACATGCAGTGGATGTTGCCTATGAGGATCTTCTCATAGTTGGTTCTTCAGCTCCAGCCCCCTTAGAGGAATCTCTTCCCCCTGCTGCCACAATCCAGTCTGCTCTTCGTGCCAGGATTGTGAGCCACCTCCGGTCTGAGCTGGCTATTCTTGAAGCTGAAGCCAAGAGGAGAGATGCAAGACGTGGACAGATCAGGAGCCTTCTCCGAGACCTGGAGTTCCCTGCCGATGATGAGCAGGCCCCTTGAGCATCTATGACAAAAAGGGGGAGAAGAAGTTTTTGTTGCTAAACTGCTACTGTTGATGAATATTGCATTGTTCTTTGACCCTGCGTGGTCAGTATGCTATGGCCGAGTGTGGCCTCATCTACTTCTCTCTATTCATTTTATTTAGAGTATTTCATTTCTGGTTTTTTTTTTGGAAGAGTGCACTGGCCTCAAGGTTTTTTCAAAATGCCAAGGGGGAGATTGATGATGCAAGTATGGCAGTGTTTGACAAAACCAGCTTATGTGAACAAGGAGCTGCTGCAGCTCAAACAATCAAGCAGACCAGCAGAAGTAAACCAGCAGCAGATGCAGCAGAGGATGCTGCAGCAGGTGCTGGTTCAAGTGCTGGTTCAACTGTCCGAGTAGCAGCTTTGTGGTGAGTTCGTTCTGGAGGTATGGCAGTTGTGTCTTGCTCTTAGAAGGTTTTCTAAAATGCTGCTGAGCATTTTCCAGCAAGGTTTGCTAGTCAGAGAAGGAGATTTGCATTGAAGATATTAATCAAATCTAATCTCCTAGATTTTAGGAGATAATTGATCTTGTGGGTCAATTGCCTAAACCTGGAAATTGCTTAAAGTGGTGTGGGTATTTAAGCAGAAGGTTTGAGGGCTGAAGAGATTGATCGAAGCTGAGGGATACACGAGAGTAGACACAGATTTCAGAGAGAGGATTTTCTGGGTGCTACGGACGTTGTTCTTCGATCAAACACACACGGGCAGAGCGTTGAGCGCAGAGCTGTGGTGAGCATTGCAGAAGAGAATCAGGTCTTGCAAAGACTGATTCGTGCATTGATCTGGAAGCCAATTCAGAGCTGTGGAGCTTGTTGGTTGATCAAAGGCAGCCGCGGAAGAACTGACGGGTGGAAGGCTCGGTGGAGGTTCGTGCGGAAGAACTCACTAGTGACAGGTGGTCACTGAGTGAGGGGGAGTTACTCAGAGTGTGCAGCGCTCTTGGAGTGGTTCGATCGGCTCGGCAGAAGGCCTTGGAGCGACGCGGACAGTGTGCTTCAGCTGTGTGTTACAGCTGTTGCTGCAGCAACCCTGCTGAGTAGTGTAGGATAGAATAGGCTGAGTTCTTTGAGAGGATTGTAGCTATTCTAGACTGACATATTGTAGAGGGTGTGCTGGCACAAATCAGAGCTTGTTCTGATTGTGCTGAGTAGTCAACAAGAGGTTGAGTAGCATAGGTTGCGTGCGTTGTAACCTAGTGTACTTGGAACCTTTGGTTGAGTGGATTGAGGACTGGAGAATAGTCCTCCCCAGACGTAGGCAGATTGGCCGAACTGGGTGAACAAACTTGTGCATTGTTTGTTGCTTGCTGAGATTAATTCTAGTGAACAAGAGTGTGCTGCAGCAACTGCTTGTTCACAAATCTGCCGGATTGAGACACTGTGAAATTTCACTACTGAATAGGAGATATCAGGGCCACTGGCTGTAAGATACAACATGCTTCCAATCATGCTTTGGTATGTAGCTTGATTCACTTCAACTCTAGCTTCATCTTTGACAACTTTGATATGGGTGGCTGAAACGTTGAGGTAGTTGTGGTAGTAAAAATACTAGTCCAATCACGGTGTTCAAACAATATTTATAATCCGAATGACCTCGAGTCGAACTCAAGAGAAAAGCCTAGATTAGTTTAAAGCTAGCTAGTAATGCTTAATGCAAGTCTACTAAATAAAAAGGGATTGTTCCTCTAAGTGAGGTATCTCTAGTGAATACTAAAGACAAGTTCAAATTTATGAAGAAGTAAAGTAAGAGAGAAAACGCAATCGGAATCCTACTTCACCCCTAGGTCATGCGAAACTTGTCTAAATCATGAGTAAATTCGAGTGATGGTTCTAGGTTAAGATATCACACATTCTAAATTCAACTCTCGCTCCTTCTCTAGAATGGGAATAATAACTAAATAGTACGGTTCTCAAACTCTCGCTCTATTGAACCGCATAGAACTAAAGTCTCCTCATCTCAACCTCTCGGTCTATTGATAGTTAACTAAAGTCGCTCAATACTTAGCCTAGTGGAATGCGTATTTCACTCTCGCGCACACACGCAATCTAAAATAATCATGCTCAATCTTCTAAACAACCTAGGTTCAACTCTCATTCCATCCTTGGGTGTTCTACCAATTCATACTCACTTAGGTATTTTGTCAAACACTTGGTGTGCACAAAATTGATATGAAGAACAAGCATAAGAATTTTCAACCAAACTTCACCCATATAGATAAAACGACTAGTCTTGCATTACAATCAAACCTAAGGGATCCATAAGAACCCCAACTACTAAAAGACTATCACTCATGTTGAATTTGAAACAAGACATAATGAAATAGTTCAACAAGAAAAAGTAAAGAAAGTAAAGTAGTAGGGAAGTAGAGAATGAGTAAACGGTTGATGTAGAATCTTCATTTGATGATGTCTTCTTCGAATTCTCCAAGTTCTCCAATTAGGGTTTCGTCCCATGAGAGGAACCCTAGGCGCCGGAAGCACCCCAAGGCTCACCTTGATTTTTCTCCTCTTCTTCTATTTATACTATTTTTGAAAATTACCAAATCACCCGCAGTGCCCGAATCAACTTTGCAGTGCTAAATTCGTGCCTTTTTAACCCTTTAAACATTCAAATTACGTATTGATGTAAACTACAAAGTTGTAGCCCTTTGAATTATCTTTCCAACAAGCTATAGCATGCCCGATAGGATAAGAATCATGCGATCAGTAAGCCTTCGAAGGTGAACAGGTCACTCTGTTAGTGATTCGTGCGAATCACTATCTCAGTGCTGTTTTGAGCTAGGCGAATCACTTTCTCTTTCGTCAACCCTTTATTTGATCAGTCAACCCTTGGTGAAGCTAAGATGATTCCGGCACCTCTTGGGCGAATCACTTGATTCGCCCGAATCATATACTCATTGGGGTTTCTGCTTAGGCGAATCAATTTCTTCTGGCCGAATTACTTTCTAATTCGGTCAAACTCCATTTGATTCGGTCAAGATCCTTGTCGAGCTAAACTGATTCGGGCAGCTCGCTTCTTCCGTGGCCGAATCACTTTTTGATTCGGTCAACCTCATATAAAATTCGGTCAAACCAGTCAAGTTCTCCCCGAGTCAAGTTGATTTGTGTAGATGAGGGTGATTCGGCCAAGCTGGTGGGCGAATCACGTTTTGATTCGGCCGAATCACTTTTGCAGCTTCCACAATCTTGCTTTTTTTGATCTTGATAGACCGGAAATCATCCAGATTTTCTTCGAGCCACTTCATATCGTGTAATACATATTTTAAACCTGAAATGGACAAAGAAAGCATCAAATGACTTTATAAAAGAGCAGAACAAACAAGAAGTAAGGGGGAAAATATAGACAAATATAAGGTTATTTGTCCGCTTATCAAAACACCCCACACTTAAGTCTTGTTCGTCCCGAACAAGTATATGCATAAGTCAAGCGGAGAGCAAGATGCTAGATCATATATGACAGTATCAAAGCACATAGCAAATCTTACACACATAAAACACATCCAACCCCTACTCACGTAACATAACTTAAAAATGACTAAACAAAGAAAACTAATCTACTCCTAACTCACTGTCGCAGGAATCACGGATGCATTTAGCGTATGCATCAAGCCTTTAAAACCCCTAGGCTACCCTAATGGACGAGTTATAGTCTCGTGAGAGTTTTCAAAATAGGAATACTCACAAATCCTACTCGCAATCATCCATAGGAGTTCAAAATCCAAATATAGTTTGCTAAGCAAGTAGTTCTTTATCAGCCCACATAATAATAAAGTTGTGCAAATCATTCATTTCACGCAAACTCTAAGGATCATTCACTTCATTGTGACAACAAATATTCATAGAATCGATATCAAGACTAGCATTCATCAAATTCAAATTATCGCTCAATTTTCTATGCTAGTTGTATGAAGAAAAGCGTCGTTTACACAAAAAATATGTCGAGTCAATCACACATGCATGCTAAGGGCAAGTTCATAAGCTCATGACAACAAACTCATTCTCAAGTTTTAGACTATACGTCATAATTCCTAAGAGAAGAAGAGTTTCGACATTGAAAATTTTAAAATTCGCTCGTACAAATCTTGATGCTTAAGTAATTAATTACTAGGGTCATACCTTAGACACTTCCTAAAAGCGAAATGTAAATGCCTTACTCACACACATGCGAAAGAATTTTGCGGAATAGGCACAAAGTCAAGAATTAAGTATGTTTAATATTTTTCTTGCATTTATACAAATGCTTTCAAGGGGGAACTTACCTTCCTAACCCTCGGCATTTGTAAAACTTTTCCTTGACCCAAAAAATAAACAAATTATATTTTGTGTTTATACAAAAGCTTTCAAGGGGGAACTTACCTTCCTAACCCTCGGCATGTGTAAAACCTTGAAAATATAATTTTTTTCTTTCTTCCGCCTTTTTCGCAAACACTTTATTTGACCCCACACTTAATACTTGAAAATGTACCTAAGTGAGATATAATGGAGCATGAATTGTGAGCTAAACAAATGCTGAGGTGGTGGCGCAGTCTACCATCAACTCTACATTCAACCATGGCTGAAATGGAGTCATCACTCGCACCTGCGGACGGCATAGTCGGCTGACGTGGTGGCTGGGAAAATGGTGCTAGCTGTGGTGGAATGTCTGCAATACCCATATGCGCTGCCATACGCGCCATGACACCTCTTTGCCATGCGACAAAATCGTGGACCAGTGTGGATAATACCTCCAGGGAGTGAATGAGCGTCGTGTGAGAATGTGAAAGTGAGTCCAGACGTGCGCTCATCAGTCTTAAGTTCTCGCGTGCAAGTGGCTGGGCCTCAACGGGAGGAGGGGTAGTGGGGGATGGCCTGATATCTGGAGTATGTGGTGAGGCGGGGGCAGGGGCAGATTCATGTGCTGGCAGCTGCTCGCTGGGTGATCTAGGCGGGGTGGGAAGTTGAGGAGCCCCATGTCCTTTTCTCTTCTTCGCTATCCGCTGCTCTAACTGCTTCGGCACTTCCTTACGAACAATCCATTCATGCGTCTTTATGTCGATCATGTGCATCTTGCGAAGCTCCTCCATGTCAAGCACCTTCTTGGGCAAAGGCGTGCCTTGGTCCAATGTGAAGCCCAAGTGCTTCGCGAGAAGCGTAATAAACGATCCCCCTCCTAAGGCACGCCCCTTGTATTTTGGATTCTGACAAGACTCAAACTGGAGGGTCAAAGCATGGACAATGCAAACCTTCTGGCTAGAACGAATTGAAGCATGAGCTCTATATCTGCGTTGTTCACATACCGGCCACCATCTTTGCGGATGTGAATAGACGTCGCAATAAAATGAAGGATCAGTCGCCAAACTGGGGACTAAATCATCAACGCTGGCTGAGGTGGGTTGAAGCAAATGTCCTGCCCGGTAATTTCTTTCCAGAACTTGTACCGTTCGCTTTCCCTGAATGTCGTGTCCCCATACTCAGTGCACCCAAATATAGTCGCGCCGTCATCGGTGTCTAAACTAAAAGCCTGTCCGCCCAACCGAAAGTTCCAAAACTGCACAAAACGTTCCCTCTTGCCCTTGCAATTTGAAACAGCTCCACCATCTTCCCAAGTCGCTGAAAACGAGGCCATAAATTATTTAACCAGCTTTGAGTAAGTACCCGGATCACTCATCAAGATATAGTGAAGATTACTAACACGTAGATAATCAAAAATTTCATCAAAGATTTTGAGCTCATGTAGTGTGGGACGATCTGGGTAAGTGGGAGCTAGTACCTCATAGCTGTTGTGCTGCGCCAACAGGGCCTTCATTTGAGCATCGGCAGCTTGAATTTCTCCACTAAAAGGAAAGGGCGTCCTTGCCCTTTCTGCGCTCGAATGTGGGACGATGGCTAAGCTGGTTCGTGCACGGAATGATTCTCCCACGGGTCTGAATTCCTCGGAGGATGATGATGAGGATGCACTGACTAGAGACGGCGGGGGAGATGAGCGGAAGACAATGCCTCCAGCAGCTCGCCTCGGCTTTGGCTTGGTTTTGGCTAGGGCTTTAGGTTTAGCAAGTCCCTTCCCTTTCTGAGCTGTAGACAGTTTCTTATTGGGCGGCTATTTTGGTTTCCCAGCCGTGTTCATATTGGTGCGAGCCATGGGAAGGGCAGGTAGAGAGTGATTCGGCCGGATTAGAGCTGAGTCGTGCAGGGGCGAAGCGGGACGGGTGAGGTCGGCCGACTTAGCGGGTAATGATTTTAGGGTTCGCTCGGGAGAGAGGTGCTGACGACGGAAGGCTATGTCGGAGGGACGGATGGGGTCTGGCCGAGTGGAAGAGGATTTAGGGTTCGTGGTCGGGAAAAAAGTGAGGGATAAAAAATAAGTTGATTCGGTGTATAAGCCTGAATAAAATTTGATTCGGGCTGTGCGAGTGGAGGGTTGTCGCCTGAATCATTTACTCAGTGCTGGATGGAATGCTCTAAAGTGCACGAATCAACTGATTCGCGGACCCCTTGTCTGAATCAAACTGGTTCGCAGACTTTGCCCGAATCAAAAGTGATTCAGGGTGGCTAAAAGTGATTAGCCTGAATCATTTACTCAGTGCTGTCTTGAAAAGTTTCAGGCTACACGAATCAACTAATTCGGGTAAGCCAGAAAGCTGATTCGGGCGAATTAACTACTGTGTGTTAACAGCCACTCTGCATATAATTTTTCACAGAAATGCACCAGATTCCACAATCACTTAAATATCCCTAATACTCACTCAAAACACCCCACACTTAAATATTTCTACACATAGATAATTAAACCAAAAGGGGTAATTCGAGTGCACTCAAACACAAAATCCCTAAAAACCTCTAACTTAATATTGGCACGGCACAACACAAAGTCAAAAATAATTCTACACTACCAACAAGTAGAAGCGAAAGCACAAATACTCACCGGCCTAGTTTAATGTCTTGGCTAAGACGTAGCCGATTCCCTTCTTCATTAGAAACACACTTGAGAAGTCCTTTGCGAGGATCCCTTCTCAAGCGGCATGCAATAATGTGGGAATTAGGTAGAATCATCAAGCTTGAAGTCTCCAAGCTCCAAGCTTTGCTCGTCTCCATGGTACGCTTTAATTCAATGGCCATTCACTTCGAAAGTTTCGCCTTCTTTGTTAATTAATTCGAAGTGACCATCTTTGTACACTTTTTCGACTTTGAAAGGCCCCGACCACCTTGATTTTAGCTTTCCTGGGAATAGTCTAAGTCTGGAATTGAAAAGTAAGACGATGTCCCCCTTCGAGAAAGTTCTCCTCTGAATTTTCTTGTCGTGCCACAGCTTGGTCTTCTCCTTATAAATTCTGGCATTTTCATACAAGTCAAGTCTGATCTCATCGAGCTCATTAAGCTGGAGCAGCCTCTTTTCCCCTGCTGATTTCAAGTCGAAATTCAGCTTCTTTACGGCCCACATGGCTTTATATTCGAGTTCCACGGGGAGATGGCAAGGTTTCCCGTACACAAGTCTATAAGAGGACATACCGATTGGTGTCTTAAACGCCGTTCAGTAAGCCCATAATGCTTCATCACGCTTTGACGACCAATCCTTGCGAGAACTACTAACCGTTTTCTCCAATATTGCCTTAATCTCACGATTAGAGACTTCCATTTGGGCGCTGGTCTGAGGGTGATACGGCGTTGCTATCTTGTGGTAGACACCATATTTTCGGAGCAATGCCTCAAACTATTTTTCTTTAAAGTGCGATCCATTATCGCTGATTACTGTTCTTGGCGTACCGAACCTTAGAAAATTTTAGTGAAAAGTCTCTTTACCACATTAGCATCACAAGAAGGAGCAGCGACGGCTTCCACCCATTTGGAGACATAATCGACGGCAACCAGAATATATTTGTTCCCATTCGATGATGGGAACGGCCCCATGAAGTCTATACCCCAAACATCAAATATTTCAACCCCAAGGATTCCCTTTTGCGGCATCTCGTCACGCTTAGATATATTTCTCGTACGTTGGCATGTGTCACAAGACTTTACAAAATCATATGATTCCTTAGACAACGTAGGCCAATAAAAACCGCATTGTAAAACCTTCGCGGCTGTTTTAGAGCTGGAGCCATGTCCACCATAAGGGGAAGAGTGGCAGCTTCGCAAATACCCTTTTGATCATCCTCCGCGATGCATGACCGATATAACCCTTCAGCGCATAGCCTATAAAGAAATGGCTCATCCTAATAATAACGGTTCACGTCATGGAGAAATTTCTTCCTTTGATTGTGATTCGCCCCTTCTGGTAGAATACCACAAGAAAGAAAATTTACAAAATCAGCATACCAGGGAGCTTGCGCCGTCTCAATGCTCAGCAAATATTCGCCAATAAAAGAGTATTCAATCGGCACACTCTTGGCATCAGCACCACTGATTTGCTCAAGCCTCGATAGGTGATCCGCGACCACATTTTCCACTCCTTTCTTATCTTTAATTTCAACATCGAACTCTTGTAAAAGGAGAATCCAGCGGATAAGTCTCGGCTTTGCCTCCTTCTTTGCCATAAGATATTTGATCGCTGCATGGTCCGTGTAGACAATTGTTTTGGACCCGATCAAGTATTGTCTGAATTTCTCGAAGGCCTAAACAATAACAAGCATCTCTTTTTCGGTGGTCGAATAATTTTCTTGTGTAGAGTCAAGGGCTTTACTCACATAATAAATCACGTGCAAACGCTTGTCGACCGTTTGACCCAATACCGCTCTAATAGCGCTATCGCTAGCGTCACACATTAGCTCAAATGGAATCTCCCAATTCGGTGATTGAATTATCGGGGCGGACACCAAAGCTATCTTTAACGTTTGAAACGCTTGATGGCACGGTTCATCGAAATTAAATTCTACCTCATTACATAGCAGATTTGTAAGAGGTTTAGAAATTTTTGAGAACTCCTTGATGAACCTCCTATAAAATCCAGCGTGCCCGAGGAAACTCTGTATTCCTTTCGCATCTCTCGGAGGTGGCAGCTTCTCAATAACATCAATTTTGGCCCTATCGACCTCAATTCCTCTTTTTGACACAAGGTGTCCCAACACAATGCCTTCTTTGACCATAAAATGACATTTCTCCCAATTTAGTACTAGGTCCATCTCAATACACGTAGCCAACACACAAAATTCCTTATAGGAGGATGCCTTTTGGTCTTTGTAGTTATTCCTCGGCTGATATGTGTTGGAGGGGGCTCCTTGATTCTGGTTTCTTGGAAGAAATCCTGGCGGTGCTGGTTTGGGCTCTATATTCAGCGGCGGTCTTCTTGGAAAATTCGGATCTTCATGGAATATCCTAGCCAAATGAGTAACCATGCACAGAAAAATCGTCCATAAATACTTCCATAGAGTTCTCTAAAAATTCAGCAAAATTGGACATCATAAAACGTTGAATAGTTCCCGATGCATTACAAAGACCAAAAGGCGTCCTTCTATAAGCAAATGTGAAATTCGCAGCGTCTCTTAACAGACAGATTTGTGAACAAGCAGTTGCTGCAGCACAGTCTTGTTCATTTGGAAATTGTCTCAGCAAACAATGAACAAGACAGAAGTTTGTTCACCCAGTTCGGCCAACTGCCTACGTCTGGGGAGGACTGTTCTCCAGTCCTCGATCCACTAATCACAGAGGTCTCCAAGTACACTCGGTTACAACTCCACGCAACCTATGCTACTCAACCTTGTGTGGATCACTTGACACAATCAGAACAGGCTCTGACTTGTGTCTGCACACCCTCTACAAATGTTAATCTAGAATAGCTACTGTTTACCCAACACTCAGCCTATTCTAAACTACACTCAACTCTGCAGGGTTGCTGTAGCAACTGCTGTAACACACAGCTGATGCACAATTGTCCGCGTCGCTCCAAAGCCTTCTGCCGAGCCGATCGAATAATTCCACGAGCGCTGCACACTCTGGAATACTCCCCCTCACTCAGTGACCTCCTACCACTAGCGAGAATTACCACTTAGACACTAGACCGAGCCACACACCCGTCAGTTCTTCCGCGGCCTTCCTTGATCAACCAACAAGCACCACTGCTCTGAATTGGCTTCCAAATCAAGCTCGGATCAGACTACGCAAGTCCTGATCTCCTTCTGCTTCTGTCACCACAGCTCTGCGCTCACGCTCTGCCTTCGGGTGATGATCGAAGAACTCGTCCGTCGCACACCAAAATTCCTCTTTCTGAATTCTGCGCACGCACTCGTGTATCCCTCAGCTTCGATCACCTTTCTGCTCTGTCGTATTCTTCCTTAAAAGCAACTCCAGCTTCAACCAAGAACCGAACTTAGCAATGTCCCAAAAAGAACAATTATCTCCTAATTTTTAGGAGATTAGATTTGTTTTTAATTCCCAAAACAAATCTCCTTCTCTAGCTAGGAATTCCCCACTGGAATATTCTTGGCAGCAACTTAGAAATTCTTCTGATGCTCTCCGCAGGACTGCCAGGCCTTCTAGCCAAAGGCCCAGGTTGCTGCTGCTACTCCGACAGATGCTGCAGCCACTTGAACAAGCTCCTGCTATAGCATCCCCTGCCGTAGCTGCTCCTAGTTCACTTGTGCTGGTTTTGTCAAACACTGCCATACTTGCATCATCAAAATGTGCCGTAGGGGCAAGTAAAAGTGGTATTTTCTTGGTCATCGGGGTGGATAGGAATTTGAAAGAAGCCAATATACCCATCAAGAAAATAGAAATATTCATGCCCCGCTAGACATTCTAACATTTGATCTATAAAGGGGATGGGAAAGTGATCCTTCTTAGTGGCTGAATTCAGCTTCCTATAATCTACGCACATCCTTCACCCCGTGACCGTACTCGTAGGTATCAACTCATTTTTCTCATTCCTAACCACGGTGTGCCCGCCCTTTTTAGGTACCACATGAATTGGGCTCACCCACTCGGAATCTAGGAAAACAGAAATAATACCTGCATTGCGCAATTTTGTGACTTCCTTCAATACAACTTCTCATAGCTTAGGATTTAAACGCCTAAGGAACTCACGACTAGGCGCACATCGGGGTTAATCCCCTTCAAATCATCAATGGAGTGCCCAATGACACCTTTATATTCATGCAACACATTCATCAATTTAGAAGTTTCAATATCATTCAAAGAAGCTTCTACGATAACGGGTAAAGATTCGTTTGGTCCCAAGAATTCATACCTTAGATTCGGTGGAAGAGGTTTCAACCCCTCACCGAATTCCTTACCTTCTGGCGCCTGATTTATTCCTTTCGCACCATCATCAAAATCAGCGGGAGCCTCATCAATTTCCATTATAGAGGTGAAGGACGAGCTACTTTCCTCTTGTGCAAGAAAACTCATACTCAAAGCTCGTTAGTTCACCAAGAGAGTCAAAAACATTATACGCATCATATGATTCAATCAAGTGACAATCCATAGAATTGCTAGGTGTCCTGAGCATGCTTTTCAAATCGAATTTGATATTTTCACTACCAAAATTTAATTCGATTGTACCTTTCCCGCAATCTATAATAGCCTTAGCCGTGTTCAAAAATGGTCTACCTAGAATTATGGGGATTTCCTTATCTTCATCCATGTCTAACACGTAAAAATCAACCGGAACATAAAATTACCCAACCTAAATGGGAACGTCTTCTAAGATACCCTTAAGTGCCCGAGAAGAATGATCCGCTAATCTCAAATTAACCGTGGTTGGAGTCAATTCCCCCATATCTAGCTTATTAAAAAGTGAATAAGGCATTAAAGATATGCTAGCACCTAAATCACACAATGCACTAGCTATGCTAATTTCTCCAATAGAAATAGGAATAGAAAATGACCCATGATTGCTAAGCTTCCTCGGCATGGCACGCTGAATTATCGTACTACAATTTGCGTCTAAAGCTACATGGTCTAAATCATGCATTTCCCTTCTATGAGACATAATATCTTTCAAAAATTTAACATAGGTAGGCATTTGAGTGAGTACCTCCGTAAATGCCAAAGTCACTTGCAGCTTTTTTAGCATCTCCGTGGAGCGTTTGAAATGCGCATCCTCCTTCTTCTTTTTCAGCCTTTAAGGGAAGGGAATCGGCGACACATAAGGTGCTGGCTCCTACGACTTTTCCTTCTCTCGTACATCACTTGAATTCTGCGGAAAAGACTCTTCTTTGACAACTCCATCTGCTGCCTTTCCCACTTTGGCCTTTGGCTACGGCTCCTCTAGAACTCTCCCACTCTTGGGTATGATTGCGTTAATCATCTCAGAGGCGTTCACATCGAGCTGCAAGGGCAGCTTCCCTTGATATTTCGAAGACGAGCCAGCTTGTTGCACAATCTGCGTTTCGAGCATTTTATTGTGCGCTTGCAATTGATCTAGCCTTTGATGAATAAGCTGGTTGTCTTTTTTCTGCTGGGCTTGAGTCGCGGCCAACTGGGCAACAATAGAAATCAGGGACGGCTCCTCGTTGCTTTGTTTCTCTTCTTGCCTTTGGTGCGTTCCCTGATTTTGATGGCTGAAATTGTTTGGTCTTTGATAATTTCCGCTTTGATAATTATTCCTCGGCTGATACGTGTTGGAGGGGGCTCCTTGATTCTGATTTCTTGGAACAAATCCTGGCGGCGCTGGTTTGGGCTCTATATTCAGCGGCGGTCTTCTTGGAAAATTCAGCTGGTTCCTTGGCTGATAACCGCTAACTTGCGATGGCGCATATTCTCTTCCTTGATTTCGGACCAAGTAATTAATATCCTCATACTCGTCCGCGTGCTTTGCGGTGCACGAGTCATCATTTTGCGATGGGCTAGAACAAATACCGCAAAATGATGCTGGAATTCCTTAGCAAATAATGGTTCTTTTGCCACGGCTTTGGAGGTATGCTCCTTCCCTTTCTTCTTTAGGTGGTTCCTTTCTCCACCCCATTGATGTGAATTCCGCACGATTTTGTCAATAATCTTGAATTTATCGAAGGCTCTCAAGTCCATCATTGCTCCTCCGCTAGCTTGGTCCATATGGTTTCTCGCGTCTTGATCCATTCCATCATAGAAGCTTTGCATGAGCTGCCATTTGCTGAATCCGTGATGCAGACAATCTCTTTGTAGCTCTTTGAAGCGCTCATATGCCTCATGAAAATTCTCGTCATCTTGTTGTGTGAATTGGCATATTCTATCCCGGATTTTCTTAGTCTTTGCCGGTGGGAAGAACTGAATTAGGAAGGCTTGGACAAGTTGTTCCCATGTGTGGAAGGTATTCGGCTCGTGACTCGTTAGCCAATCCTTGGCTTTTCCGCTTAATGAGAATGGAAATACCTTCATGTATATCGCCTCCGGTCTAATTCCCTGCACTTTGTAAGTGCGGCATAATTCTGTAAATTGCGCCAGATGATGTGGAGAAGCGCCGACTTTATTACGAATTCCTTATTGTCACCCTCTTCCAAATAAATGGGTGATGCGTAATGTCCAATGGTTGGGGCAATGTATTCCCTAACCGGACTCTCATCGTCCTCTTGCGGACGAGCAGCATTCCCTAGCCTCCTCGGATTCGGTTGATCTGCAATTCTTGCTGGTGGTTGGTCCATATTCTCCATTATTTGTTGATCAACTTGTATTTGAGGAAGAGGAGTATCAAAATTTGGTGTTGACGTGGAAGCTTGTTCTTGTGCCTTTTTCGTGCGCGATCGAGTTTGCATTCAAACACCTACCGAGCGATCGAAGAAAGTTGTTAGTAAGTGTGAACTTAAATTAAAGTATGCAAGAATAGCACGCAAACACGCAATCACGATCAACAAAGTAAAGGAAAAAATAAAGTAGACTAACTAAAGCAATACTAAAAAAGAAACTAGTCTAATGGCTAATCCCCGGCAACGGCGCCATTTTGAAACGTTGTGGTAGTAAAAATACTAGTCCAACCACGATGTTCAAACAATATTTATAGTTCCAGTAACCTCGACCCGAACCCAAGAGAAAAGCCTAGATTAGTCTAAAGCTAGCTAGTAATGCTTAATGCAAGTCTACTAAATAAAAAGGTAGTTTTCCCTCTAAGTGAGGGATCTCTAGTGAATACTAAAGATGAGTTCAAATTTATGAAGAAGTAAAGTAAGAGAGAAAACGTAGTCAGAATCCTACTTCACCCCTAGGTCATGCGATTAGCAATACAAAACTTGTCTAAATCATGAGTAAATTCGAGTGATGGTTCTAGGCTAAGGTATCACACATTCTAAATTCAACTCTCGCTCCTTCCCTAGAATAGGAATAATACCTAAATAGTACGGTTCTCAAACTCTCGCTCTATTGAACCGCGTAGAACTAAAGTATCCTAATCTCAACCTCTCGGTCTATTAATAGTTAACTAAAGTCGCCCAATATGTAGCCTAGTGGAATGCGTATGTCACTCTCGCGCACACATGCAACCTAAAATAATCATGCTCAATCTTCTAAACAACCTAGGTTCAACTCTCATTCCATCCCTGGGTGTTCTACCAATTCATACTCACTTAGATATTTCGTCAAACACTTGTTGTGAACAAAATTGATATGAAGAACAAGTATAAGAGTTTTCAACCAAACTTCACTCACATAGATAAAAAGACAAGTCTTACATTACAATCAAACCTAAGGGATTCATAAGAACCCCAATTACTAAAAGACTACTCACTCATGTGTCACTCATATTGAGTTTGAAACAAGACATAATGAAATAGTTCAACAAGGAAAAGTAAAGAAAGTAAAGTAGTAGGGAAGTAGAGAATGAGTAAAGGGTTGATGTAGAATCTTCAATTGATGATGTCTTCTTCGAATTCTCCAAGTTCTCCAATTAGAGTTTCGTCCCATGAGAGGAACCCTAGGCGCCGGAAGCACCCCAAGGCTCACCTTGATTTTTCTCCTCTTCTTCTATTTATACTGTTTCTGGAAATTACCAAATCACCCGTAGTGCCCGAATCAACTTTGCAGTGCTAGATTCTCGCCTTTTTGACCTTCTAAACATTCGCATTACGTCTTGATGTAAACTACAAAGTTGTAGAAATTTGAATTATCTTTCCAACAAGCTATAGCACGCCCCGATAAGATAAGAATCACACGCTCGGGAAGGCTTTGAAGTTGAACAGGTCACTCTGCAGGTGATTCGTGCGAATCACTATCTCAGTGCTATTTTGAGCTGGGCGAATCACTTTCTCTTTCCCGAATCACTTTTGATTCGGTCAACCCTTGGTGAAGCTAAGATGATTCGGGAACCTCCTGAGCGAATCACTTGATTCCCCCGAATCATATACTCAGTGGGGTTTCTGCTTGGGCGAATCGATTTCTTCTGGCCGAATTACTTTCTGATTCGGTCAAAATCCATTTGATTCGGTCAAGATCCTTGTAGAGCTAAACTGATTTGGGCAGCTCGCTTCTTCCATGGCCGAATCACTTTTTGATTCGGTCAACCTCATATGTGATTCGGTCAAACCTGTCAAGTTCTCCCCGAGTCAAGTTGATTCGTGTAGCTGAGGGTGATTCGGCCAAGCTGGTGGGCGAATCACTTTTGCAGCTTTCCCAATCTTGCTGTTTTTGATCTTGATCAACCGAAAATCATCCAGATTTTCTTCGAGCCACTTCATATCGTGTAATACATAATTTAAACCTGAAATGGACAAAGAAAGCATCAAATGACTTTATAAAATTGCGGAACAAACAAGAAGGGGGAAAATATAGACAAATATAAGGTTATTTGTCCGCTTATTAGTGGCAGCAGGTGTACCTTTGTGATTTGCTTTATCTAGCTGGAACTTTTATCAGATTCTGGCTATATTTGTTGTGATATAAAGCTTCCATCATTCTTTTAGCATACTTCCATCATTCGTTTGTGAAGTAGGTTAGTTCTCCCACCATGCTCATCTTGAATTCATTTTTCATGTGGTCCAAGAACTGCTTCACCAACTGCTGAGATCTATAGCCAAAAACAATGTCATCAACAAAAATCTGTTACACAAAGTGTCTTGTCAGCTCCTCCTCTTTCATATCCGGGCTTCTCCAGAAAAATAGTTAGCCTCTCATATCATGCTCTAGAGGCCTGCTTTAATCCATACAGAGCCTTCTTAAGCTTGTACACATGCTCCGGATGGTGAGGATCTTCAACACCTTTGGGTTGCGCCACATATAACTCATCTGATAGTTCATCATTCAAAAATGCACTCCTGACGTCCATCTGGTAGAGTTTGAATCATAGGAATCAGGACAAAGCCAGGAGAAGTCTGATGGCTTCCAATCGGGCTACCGGTGCAAATGTTTCATCAAAGTCCAAGCCTGCAATCTTGGTGTACCCTTGTGCAACTAGTCTGGCCTTATTTGTTGTGATATTTCCTTTCTCATCAGTTTTGCTCTTGAAGATCCACTTGGTTCCTATGATGTTCACTCCTTCTGATCTGGCAACCAAATTCCATACATCATGTCTTTCGAATTCTACCAATTCTTCCTGCATTGCCAGTATCCAATATTCGTCACCCATAGCCTCCTTAAAGTTCTTTGGCTCTACACAGGACAAAAAATAGGAATTGTAGATAGACTCGCAGCTGCTGAAGTGTGATGAACTTCGGGTTCGTCTTTCTGCTGAGGGATCTCTAAGTACATTTGACAACGGATGGTTCCTTTGAATCTTCTTGGGAGGTTGCCTTAATGTTGTATGAGAGCCCTCACTGCTCTACTTTGCGACAGTGTTATCAATATGTTGATCCAGCGGCTCTGCTTCAGCATCCTCTTGTACCACTTCTTGTTCACTTCTGTTCTGCTTTGGAAAGCTGACTTCTATGTCTTCATCTTCATCTTCCAAGCTGGTGGAGGCCTCTTCTTCAACATCACTAATGACAACATTTATGGATTCCATCACCCTTTCTATTCGCTTGTTGTAGACAAGATATGCTTGGCTATTAACTGAGTAACCCAAAAATATACCAGCGTCACTCTTCGGATCAAGCTTCCTTCTGTACTCCCGATCCCTCAGAATATAACAGTCACTCCCAAATATGTGGAAATATTTGACCGTAGGCTTCTTCTGGTTCCAAAGCTCATAGCATGTCTGATTAGTTCCCTTTCGTATGGAGACTTTGTTGATGATATAGCAGGCTGTGTTCATAGCTTCAGCCCAAAACTTCAAGGGAACTTTCTTGGCATGGATCATGACCCAAGCCATTTCTTGAATTGTTCGATTCTTTCGCTCCACGACACCATTTTGTTGAGGAGAAATTGGAGACGAGTACTGATGAGTGATTCCACGTTTGCTGCTGAAGTTGTCCACAGCTTCATTCTCGAATTCCCTTCCATGATCGCTTCTGATTCTGAGATTATTTTCTTGTTCTAACCTAGATACCAGAGTAGCTATCACTCTCACAGTGTCTGACTTTTCCCTGATGAAGTCAACCCATGTATATTTAGTATAATCATCAACACACACAAATGCGTACCTCTTCCTTCCACAGCTTTCAACTTCCATTGGTCCCATCAGGTCCATATGTAATAATTGAAGAGGTCTAATTGTGTTGATGTTGCCAATTCTGGGGTGTGAAGCCTTCTTCTTCTTACCTATCGACATTCACCACAAATGGTGCTTAGCTCTCTTTTGATCATAGGAACTCCTCTAACTAATCCTTTAGTTGCAATTTTCTTCACAGTAGTTGATGTGGCCCACATCCTTTTATGCCAGAGATTCATTTCTTCCGTGTTGGTCAACATGCACGTTGGTGAAGGGGTTGCTGTACCAACCTTGAGTAAGTAGCAATTGTTCCTTGATCTGGTTCATTGCATTATACACACTCCGGTCTCATTAAAATCCCGACAAGAGTCTTGAATGAATTTTACATGATGTGTACCATCATAGAGCTGGTTGATGCTTATGAGATTTGTTTCAATCCATCTACTAGCATTACATTTTTTAACTTGGGTAGCCCTTTGACTGCTAGAGTTCCTTTTCCTAGAACTCTTCCCTTCAATCAGTTTCCGAACTTTGCCAGTTGTTCTAAGCAGGGTGTTTTACTCTTCAGAAATGATCCTTCTCCAGTCATATGTTCTGAGCAACCGCTATCAAAATACCAGCTTTCTTTGCTTGATGATCTTGAAGTGCTGACAAGTGCATAGTGCATAGCACTTTCTCATCTTTGTGGTCCGGGTACTGTAGCTAGTTTTAGGTACCCGACTATAGACGGACAGACCCTCTTAATGTGTCCCTGGTGTCCACAAGTATAGCATCTTCGATTTCTATTTTTTGGACTTCTTCCAGTACTCTGATGGTGGTACAGAGGTTGCTGTAGCAACTTCTTATTCAACTTCCTAAGCACTCTTTTCCCGGTGTGGTTAGCTAATTTTCTTATAGGTCTGGATCTGACAATGTTGCATTCGTCATCGCTGTGGTCGGTAACATCATCACTCCAATAAACTGAGAAGGATTTGGTCTTCCCTTTTTGTTTATCTGAACAGTCCACCTTTCGATGACCATATTCTCCATAGTTCCAGCACTGTAGCCCTTTCCTCCTCATCTTCTTCTCATCATCTTCTAGGACAGGTTCCTTTTCTTTCCTTTGATTGCCTCTGCCTCTTCTAGGTTGATTTGATGAATCAGGTCCAAAGTTCATTTTCTTCAGAAATCTGTCAAGATTTTTGACTAGCAAGCCAATCTGATCCTCCTTTGAGATCTTCTCTCCTTCTGCCTCAGCATTTAGTCCTTGCTTAGTTTCATTTCGAATTGCTTGAGAGATCCTATCAATTCTTTCAGCCTCATAAACTTGATATTCTGAGCTTCTTCAATGGCTATCACCTTCATGTCAAATCTGGTAAGTAATGATCTAAAAACTTTCCTTATCAGCTTCTCTTCAAAAATTGGTTCTCCGAGTGCATGAGCTTCATTTGACAAATCACATAGCTTAGCATTGAATTCAGTGATGGACTCCTCTTCTTGCATCTTTAGGCTCTCAAACTGAGAAGTAATAATCTGCATCTTAGATGTCTTTACTCTCTCTGTGTTTTCATGAGCTATCTACAAAATCTCCCAGGCATGTTTTGGAATGTCGCAGTTGGAGATCAACCTGAAATTGTTAGCATCTACAGCAGCAAAGATAGCATTTAAAGCCTTTGAGTTACCAGTTACTGTAGCTCCCTCTTTATCAGTCCATTCAGCTACAACAGCTTTCCAAGCCTTCTCATCAATAGCCTTCAGAAATGCTTTCATTCTCGCCTTCCAATACCCATAGTCGCTCTCTTCTGACAGAGTTGGCCGGCTTGTACTCTGACCTTCCTTCATTGTTTCTTGCTCTTCTCAGCTTGGCGCTCAGGATCTTTACTCAGTGTGTCGAGTTCCTGCTCTAATACCAATTGAAATTTGCAGCGTCTCTGAGTTACTGATTGTGTACAAGCAGTTGCTATATCAATCTCTTGTATAATCGGATCTTGTGCGGCAAGGTAAAAATAATGATTTGTTCACCCAGTTCGGCCAACTGCCTATGTCTAGGGTGGACAATACTACAATCCTCAATCCACTAGTCTCCAAGGTGCTCCGTACAACACATATTTGACACGCGGCCAATCGGCCAACTGCCTATGTCTGGGGTGGACAATACTCCAGTCCTTAATCCACTAGTCTCCAAGGTGCTCCGTACAATACAGATTTGACACGCGGCCAACCTATGCTACCCAACCTCAACTAGTAGTTCACACACAATCAGAACACCCTCTAATTTGTGTCTCACACACCTACACACTCGAATTAATTCAAATTAGCTACTCCTATGATCCCATAAACAGAATCAAAACAATGTCTCCGTAGGTTGCTATAGCACACACTTGTGCAACCAGCTTGTGCAGGTTCTGTCCGGGTCGCTCCAAAGCCTTCTGCCGAGCCGTTCGAACACTATCGAGAGTGATCCTCACTCAGGGATGCTCCCCCTCACTCAGTGACCGCCTGTCACTCGTGATAACAGACCTTCTGCAGATTGTCCGAGTTCTTCCACTAGACAACTCTCCTGCCGCCTACCTTGATTAGCCAACAAGTAAGTCCTGCTTTGAATTGGCCTTCTCCGATCAAGCTCTGATCAGAATCTACAAGTCTTCGATCAGCCTCTATTATAACCACTCAGCTCTGCGCTTACGCTCTGCTCTTCGGTGGTGATCCAATCTCTCCGCACAGCTCTCTGAATATATCTCTCGGTATATTGCTCTACTCTTCCATTTTTTACTCGATCCTTATGTGCTCTGCCCAACCTTCTTTTCAATAGGAACACTGTACTCCATCAATATCAACTTTATGAAGTTCCCAAAAGATCTCAACAAGATCCTATCTCCTACTTTGTAGGAGATTTGATTTCCCAATTAAATCTTCAAGCTCTGACACGGTATCTTTACTGGGGATATTCTGAGAATATTTGGAAGGCTCCCGTTGCACAGCTACTTCATATCTGGACAAATTTTTGCTGCTCTGCAGCTACACAGCTCCAGCTATAGCAACTGCTTGTTCACTCAGCTTCTACACTCTGGCAGGTTTTGTCAATTGAATGCCATTTACATTATCATTACCAAATCAACTTGCAGCAATTTTTTCAAGGATGCCCTTTGGCAATTTTGACAAAACCCAAGGACTCTTCTAATCTCAAACCATCCCAAACTTGTCTTCAAGCTCCTTCTCTGGCGGCATCCTCAGCTTCTTTAGAATCCATCTCTAGGGGCCGCTTGCTATAATGGCATTCCGCTTTGACAACTTTCTCAACTACTCACTCTAAGAACAGTCAGCAGTTCTTTATTAGCATTCTGCTTGTAGAAATAACCATTAGTTTCGCTTTTTGTCAACAAATGAAAGGGGTCCTCAAACTAAACTCCACAAATAGGCCGACGCCTCTTCTCTATCCACATAAGGTGGGATCACAACAACGGGGTACTCCACATCCCTTAGAAGGCTAACAATCTGGGCTCTCCGGGTAGCATTCCTCTTGGCTTCAACGGTCAAGTGAGCAAGCTCATACTTCAAGTGCCCAAAATTTCTTATGCGTAGTGCTGCCTGAAGTGCTAACGAACGTGTCTCAGCAGTTGCTGCAGCATCTTCCTTGATTGGGTCTTCTCCCTGCATCACTGGATCTACTTCTGCCACATCTAATCCCTTATCTTGTTCCAGCCATGTTGCTTAACCCATCCACTAGCATAACATTCTTTAGCTTAGACAAACCTTGAGCTCATAGAGTTCTCTTACCAAACACTTTCCTTTTCATCCCATTCCTAAAAGCCACATGCTATTCTTTGCATGGTTGAATGTTAGTCAGGCAAGTCCGATACCCAGTCATGTGTCATGAGCATCCACTATTGAAGTGCTAGCTTCCTTTCTTCATTGAGTTTGTTGAGCTGTATGACTTTGACACGCGTCGTTGTGTGTTCTAAATTTGTAATTTACGTCTCCAAGCTCTAGCTAGTGTAGCGGTAAGCAAGGGTCGAACCCAAAAGAACTGACTGTGAAGCGATTTCCTGTGAATATCAAACTAAAAGGGGTTTAAGTAAGTTGATTGCAAGAAAGTAAGAAAGTGTGAATATCAATTAAGAGAATTATTCAATCTAGGGAATTCAATAGTGACTGTTATCATTCACTTCTAAATATTGCGATTCTAATCAAGCTTGTGGTCATTCCGACAAAGGTAATAACCTAAAGTACCCCGACAAAGGTGATACTAAACCTGGGCTCTAGTACTTGTTTCCACAACAAAGTTTCGACAAGCGTAAATAATCAAAATTGATATTGGGATTAGTTTCACGACAAAGTATACGCTAACCGCAAAACACAATTCATGTAATTTAAGATCCAGAACTACGATTGAATAGAAACAAGCATTAAATCCAAGTCTCAAACATGTATGTCACTAACTAAAAACTCTAAACTGAAACAGAAATTTAGCTAGTCATAGTCATGACTGAAAAACACATTAAATTGAAAGGAATTAAAAACATTGTTCACGAGCACTGTTCATCGCCGTGATCACTGTTCACTGTTGGAAAATACTGTTCATGCTGGAAAACACAGTTAACGCAAGACTTCTTCTCCCTCCAAAATTCAATCGTCCAATCGTTCCCACAGCTGCCGTCTGATCTTTCCGATTGTGAAACCTAATTGATATTAGGCTTCAAAATTTGATTTCGGGCCGCGGACCATGTTGCTGACGTCATCACCATTCAGCGCCGCACGCTGACATTAAGTCGCGCGCCCAGTGAAGACAATTAAGCTTCTAGCGCACGACACTAAAGTCTTCTTCGGGGGCCGAACTCACTGAGATGCACACTCCATTCCTTCAACGTCGATTTTCGCATTCGGCTCTCTTAAAACACCATTTTAAGTCACGAGTCTCTTTTCATTTATTCCAAACAACTAAAATGCAAACAACAGTAAGAAGTAACTGTTCACGTATAAACATGCCGAAATAGTTGGGTTTAAACGATTTAGCGAGTCGTATAAATACTCCTCATCAAACTACCCCACGGTTAGACTTGTTCGTCTCGAACAACAATAAAAGCCAGACTTCCAACACTCAAAGCACTTTTAATATGCCTACGTCTAAACACTGAATTTTAGCTCACATTCATTCTGCAATAATGATTAGCAACAAAACCGTAATGATACATTTTACCTGAGAGGTCGAGATGGAATTGAATGGATGACTGGGAGATATTCCTCTTTAGACTCCTGACTCCATTCTCCAGCTCGAGGTCATAGTCACGCGCATACGCTGAATTCGCTTTCTCTGGCACATGAGAAATCCAAGTTATGAGAAACTCAACTTTCTTCTCCTTCTTTGGTAGGACAGCTTTTGAACTTTCTTGTTTTGTTGTGTCCGAAGACTTCACTCAACTCAATTGCTGTTCTCATTTTTTCTCTTAAACATTTGTCTGAATTTTCTTTTTGGGCTTTGCTCTCCAATATGAATTTCTTGTCCTTTTGATCGCGCGTCGTCGTGCGCGTCAAATATAATCCTTCCTCTCCCACTAGTACAGCGGTTAAGTAAGGGTCGATCTCCACAGGGAGCAAGCAGTGAGTCTTAGCCAGTAACCTACACTTAAGAAAACGGGGGTTGCGTGAGTGATTGGGGGTTTTGCGCGATGCGCGAGTAACAGCGAATATCGTAACGCGGGGAATTGCACTAGACGTGAGCAAGCAGTAGAGATGAGATACTATGTTTATGAGAAGTATTGGGCAGACAATCCTCTATGAATGCATTCCTTATCATCGACTCTAAATATCTATAGTTTGTGTCCTACTTGGGTTAGTGTCCGGTAAAGGCTTCCTAACACACGCGCATGTTCCGTTCAAAGTTCATGTGCTATTAATCCTAGAACTAGACTAAAGAGCTGCGAATCCTGTCACAGTAGCAACTGCCTACCCTAACTCGTTACTCCTAATTGTCACGGTAAGTTTGCGGTTCAAGGCTTCCCCTACGCATGCAACTAGTTTAACAGGTGACAAGCAAGCAACACAAGTAAGATTGCGGTTCAAGGCTTCCCCTACTCATGCAACTAACTGTCTCAGTACGCACAGAATTAATACAAGTAAATAAACTATGCATTAAGCTCAAGTCTCAAAGGTAATACATCATAGGTTCATGCCCGACCAACACTAAGTGTTTAGCTAGACATGCTAGTGGTAAACATCATAAAATAGTAAATAACAACTACTGTATCAGAGAAAACGGTAGCAAATAGTGCGTGCAGTGTCTTCTCTTGGCTGGCGCAGTCGGCTGGCGCAACTCTCCTTGACAGGTCCGTGTGTTTTCCAGTTCTGCCGCGCAGTGCCTCTGGAGTGCCACTGAGTGATGATGTTCCGATCTCGTGAAACCCTAGACTTTCTTTGTTTAAATAGTGCCCCAGGAAGTTCATCTTTTGGCAACTTCCAAATCTGGTCACTGGGACTTTGCGCCTGGCGCACAGCATTGATTGGCGCAATCGGGTAGCGCACCTCTGCTGTCTTTCGCCATTTCTTCTTCTGTTTGCGCCGCTAGCTCCGCAGGCTGATCTTTCACTCCTAGAACGCTGCCTGTTAGCGCGTATCCGACTCAAGGACTCGTTCTGACCTGATATACAAAAAACATTGGAAACGAGTAATCTTGCTCATGAAATATTGCAAACAAGCATAGGGTTATGACCTAAATAATGTGTATAACTAGGCTCTATCACCTTTTCTTTTTGCTCTTTGAACCGTTCCAATCATCGCCTTCGAATAACAGCTATGGAGCGCGTCCCGCTCTTTCTCATCATCATCCTTTCAGCGCGAGACAGGATAGGGGTTACCCACCCTTTCCTGGTTACTAGGACTAGAGATAGAACGATTTGTTTTCCCATGCCACCATTGCATAAATGCTGCAATGATGAAGTGAATATCTCGCCCCTCATAACTTGAACCGCCTACCTCCACAAACGGCTAATCCCTTGAACCTTTGAATGTTTGTCAAGTCCCTCTAGGACATTTTCTATCAACTCCACACCCTCTAATATCTCAACTCAAAAGCACATATAACATCAAGTAACTAGCAAAACAATACTGCAGAAATCATGCAAAGCATACACATCAAAACCTCATAGCATCGAACATCATCTCATAAAATCACAGTATCTTCATCGTAGCATACACAAAAAAAAAAAAAAAATGCCTTAGCTACCACTAATGCATGCTAATAAAGGTAAACTTGCTGACACAACAGACTCTACTACCCCACCCCACACTGTTGAACATAGCCGTGTCCTCACGGATCCACTTATGCTCATGGGTGGGTCATGCAACACACTACCAAATAACAGAAATGATAAAAATTGAAATAAATAAGAAAGAAAACAGAAACTCCCTTAGAACCGAATAGAGTCGTCAATGGATCCATTAGGGGATGATGAGGACTTTTGCACGATGACATACTCTGGAGGAATCTGTTGCCCCAGAAACCACCCTGGCGGTGCTGGTACTGGCTACGTTCTAGGTGGCATGAAAAAATCCAACACCCTATAAGCGTTGAACGTAGCGTCCAACTGTGCCTGGGCGAAGGTCAATGGTGGCTTCTCACTATCTCTGGGAGTTGTCCTATGCGCGGCTCTCCTAGACCTAGCAGCTGAAGACTCAGCCTGCTCTGTCGATGCTAGCTGCCTGCGGCGCCTGTCCGTCGGAAGCGGCTCACGGAACCTTCGATCCATATGATTTGTCCATGCAAACTGATCGGGCCTCCGTGGACGGGCAGTGATTGTGCACATCACTATGAAAGCCTCTCGGGTGAGAAACTACGGCAGGACACGCTGCTGACTCTAAGACCGGCTGATGGTGCAAGAGTCGCAACATGTAGGTGATCAAACCCCCACAAAATACTCCTCCACACGACGGTCTCCTCGTCCAAAACTTGCCGAGCACATCTACGAAATCTAGAGGCAAATGGCGATGGCAGAAATAAAGCACAAGCATCTCGTACGAGGGCAACTTGTCGCCCCCACTGTCTCGCCCGAAGACTGACCCAGAGAGGAGCTTCTGGAGGTAAAAATAGGACGGCTCACGAAGAGTGCGCTCCTTACTGGCGCTAGAGCTGTAAGCAACCTCACCTGAAGAGAGGTCACACCAGGTATGATAAAACCGGGACTCATGCAACGCCCAGTTGTGGGGATCTACCTGCCATCCAATAATAAGTGCAGCTACGGCGGATGAGTGATATAAAACTGGCAGCGCTGTCGGTACCGGATACCAAGATGATCTGCACGGCCCACATAATTAAATGATGCCAGAAAGTCCCTGACGTCTTCCACGTCTGTCTCTGAATGGATGGTCAAGAGTCCAGGCCAGCCAACTCCTGTGAGCAGTTGTAATAAGCGATCGTATAGACCGCTAGCCCATAGGAACTTCTCGTCGGCAAAAATATTGGCACCGCATTATTTTCGAGTGAACTGCTCGTAAAGTTCTTCGAATGTAGGTTCTTTTTTTGGCGCTGTCCTGAAAATGAAACAAGCAAAAAAAAACGTCAGTCAACGCATCAGCATGGGTCACGCTGGAAGAAGACATTAAGGAGCGCGGCCAACGCCTTAATGTCTAAGGCCGGCGCACGATTAATGTACTCAGCAGATGCGGGATTTCTGCAAATTGAGGCGCGGTGGCAGCTATGAACCCTAATCTAGAACAACCCCAAAACTGAAAATTAACACCCCCAGAAGATGTATAATTAACCTGCAACCAATAAAAACATCCAATTTCGCCCAAAATTGCAGATCAAGCATAAACCCTAAAACTCCCAAAACTTGAGATCTGGTTGAATAATGCACGAACTGAGGAAGGGATGGAATGAAGAAGTACCTGGGATGTTTAAGCAGTTGAAAAACGCCTTGAGAATGTAGTGAAAACTAAATTTTGAACCTGGGGTGTTTGAGGAGCCGCGGTTGAACTTTGGGTGTACATGAGGCGCGCTCCAAGCTTTATAGGGTTGAAACGCGGCGTGCTGAACATGATGCGCGCCCGATGCACACATTAATGGGGCGCTTAAAGGAAACATTACGAGCGATAATGTATGCGTCGGGCGCGGTCTATAATGTATCTCTGCTGGCGCCGTATGAACTGGGTGACGCTCAAAAATTAATTTCCAAACAATTAGTCCCTAACGATATTCTAACAGAGGAGACTCTAGGAAACACTAAGTAGACGCACACTAAGAATTAAAATAAAAAAAATATCGGGTTGCCTCCCACAAAGCGCCTTTGTTTTACGTCATTGACTCGACGGCACCTCAACTTAGTTATCGCCGTGGGGCTCGGCTAGCTCGCATTCTTGAGCATCTGGCTGCGGTCCACCGTAGTAATGCTTCACGCGCTATCCATTTACCTTGAATCGGTCGCCATCCCTTGGGTTCTCTAGCTCCACTGCCCCGTGATTGAAAATCCGCACCATAGTGTATGGACATGTCCATCTAGAACTCAACTTGCCAGGCATTAGTCGTAATCGTGATGAAAATAAAAGTACCTGCTAGCCAATCTCAAATGTTCGTCGTAGGATGAACTTGTCATGGTAGAGCTTAGTCTGCACCTTGTAGTCTGATTGGCTCTAATAAGCCTCTAGACGCAACTCCTCTAGCTCACTCAATTGCAGCTTGCGTTCCATTCCAGCATTTGCCAAATCCATGTTGCACTGCTTAAGTGCCCATTAGGCCCTGTGCTCCAATTCCACCGGTAAATGACAAGCCTTGCCATACACTGAACGATAAGGAGAGGTTCCGATGGATGTCTTGTAGGCGGTCCTATATGCCCACAATGCATAATTTAAGCGTAAACTCCAGTCCTTCCGTGTAGGCTTGACCATCTTCTCTAGGATTCCCTTGATCTCCCGGTTAGAAGTTTCAGCTTGTCCATTCGTCTGGGGGTGATAGGCTGTGGATGTGCCGTGCTAGACATGGTATTGTCTGAGTGTGGTAGCCATCATCCTATTGCAGAAATGCGTCCCCTGATCACTGATTATAGCCTTAGGCAATTTGTGTCTACAAAAGTCTAGCACCAAGTAGCCTTAGCTTCTACCCACTTAGACACATAATCTACAACCACTAAAATGTATAAATAACCATGTGATGCAAGAAATGGACCCATAAAATCAATGGACCCATAAAATGTATAAATAACCTTGAAACTGTTGCGCTGTGCAGATTATAGTTGCGCACTGACAGACGCGATAGCTTAGTTGTCTTTTAATTTCGTTTTCTTTGAGATTTAGAATAGGTCATGGAGGATAACAGTGTCATTGGAGATAACTTAGGGGACAGAACCACGGAGGGACCTAACAATGCAGGAGTAGATAACCGCGCAGTTCGGTTCAGAGAGGAAGTGCAGCGTGAAGTTGAAGCAAGGATGGCCGCTGAAGTGTATAATGCGCCACCCGGGCGACAGGTCGCGCGACGCAGAACAGTGCGCGAGATGTCAGCTCCAATCACGGTTAACCAGCCATGGTGCATAGTGCTTCCACCAGACGGTCATTTTGAGCTAAGGAGCTCGCTCATTCATCACATGCGCAAGTTTCACGGGATGATCAACGAGAACCCAGTCAAGCATGTGCGAGAATTCCTAGTTATCTGCGAGAACATGAAGGCCGAAGGGGAGAGCGACAAAGCGCTGAAGATGAAGGCGTTTCCTTTTTCATTGTGTGATACGGCCAGGCACTGGCTGATGAGCTTACCAGCAGGATCTATTCACACATGGGAGCAGCTCCAGAAGAAGTTCTTGGACAAATTCTATCCTGCAGCCAAGATCGCGCTACTCAGGAGGGAGTTGGCCGCACCTAGGCAGGGCGCAGGAGAATCACTATCGGAGTATTATGAGCGTTTCAGGGAGCTAGAGGCTAACTGCTACAATCACGGCCTGCCCTAGAATGTGCTGATAGAGAATTTCCTGAACGGATTGCTACCAATGGAGCTGAGATTATTGAATGCATGAGCAGGCGGCGACATTTGCAACATGTACCCGGAGGACACTTGGCAGCTGATAGAAGACTCTGCTGGACAGGTAAGACATCAGCTAACACTTGAGAATAGTCGTGCTCGTTCTGTGCATCAGGTAGAAACAAGCGCTGAGATAAAGGAGATGAAGGCCATGCTGCAGAAGTTGATGAATGCGCAAGGAGCGCCAAATGCATGCGAATTCTGCACGTCCACCGAGCATAAAACTGATGCATGTCCCACACCTTTCGAGGAATCAGGAGATGTCAATGCTCTAGGAGGATGGGATAATAGAGGGCCACAGAGGCAAAATCAGCCGCGTTTTGGACTAGCCTCAAATGGGTTTAGATGGAAGGAGGAAAACAATTTCCAGAGGCAGTCCGCGGATCAGCGCGCACTACAGCAGACGCAACAAGCTGCGCCCTACAATCCACCGCATCGCCGCACTGACGCGTGATCGCGCGTCGTCGTGCGCGTCAAATATAATCCTTCCTCTCCCACTAGTACAGCGGTTAAGTAAGGGTCGATCTCCACAGGGAGCAAGCAGTGAGTCTTAGCCAGTAACCTACACTTAAGAAAACGGGGGTTGCGTGAGTGATTGGGGGTTTTGCGCGATGCGCGAGTAGCAGTGAATATCGTAACGCAGGAAATTGCACTAGACGTGCGCAAGCAGTATAGATGAGATACTATGTTTATGAGAAGTGCTGGGCAGACAATCCTCTATGAATGCATTCCTTATCATCGACTCTAAATGTCTATAGTTTGTGTCCTACTTGGGTTAGTGTCCGGTAAAGGCTTCCTAACACACGCGCATGTTCCGTTCAAATTTCATGTGCTATTAATCCTAGAACTAGACTAAACAGCTGCGAATCCTATCACAGTAGCAACTGCCTACCCTAACTCGTTACTCCTAATTGTCACAGTAAGTTTGCGGTTCAAGGCTTCCCCTACGCATGCAACTAGTTTAACAGGTGACAAGCAAGCAACACAAGTAAGATTGCGGTTCAAGGCTTCCCCTACTCATGCAACTAACTGTCTCAGTACGCACAGAATCAATACAAGTAAATAAACTATGCATTAAGCTCAAGTCTCAAAGGTAATACATCATAGGTTCATGCCCGACCAACACTAAGTGTTTAGCTAGACATGCTAGTGGTAAACATCATAAAATAGTAAATAACAACTACTGTATCAGAGAAAACGGTAGCAAATAGTGCGTGCAGTGTCTTCTCTTGGCTGGCGCAGTCGGCTGGCGCAACTCTCCTTGACAGGTCTGTGTGTTTTCCAGTTCTGCCGCGCAGTGCCTCTGGAATGCCGCTGAGTGATGATGTTCCGATCCCTTGAAACCCTAGACTTTCTTTGTTTAAATAGTGCCCAGGAAGTTTCATCTTTTTGGCAACTTCCAAATCTGGTCACTGGGACTTTGCGCCTGGCGCACGGCATTGATTGGCGCAATCGGGTAGCGCACCTCTGCTGTCTTTCGCCATTTCTTCTTCTGTTTGCGCCGCTAGCTCCGCAGGCTGATCTTTCACTCCTAGAACGCTGCCTGTTAGCGCGTATCCGACTCAAGGACTCGTTCTGACCTGATATACAAAAACATTGGAAACGAGTAATCTTGCTCATGAAATATTGCAAATAAGCATAGGGTTATGACCTAAATAATGTGTATAACTAGGCTCTATCAAACCCCCCACACTTGCCCCTTGTTCGTCCCGAACAAGTACTGAAACGCGGATACAATTACCTTTTCTGGAGACTAGCGCACAGCCTTGCATTCTAGCGCAAAATGCACAGTTGCTCAACTTGTGCTGCTCTATCACCTGCGCACAACTGCACTCAATAGTTCTAATATAATAATCCCGAAATTTCATTACCTCTCAGCCGGGATGAAGATCTTTGGATGACTGGGAGATAGCTCTTCTTAGGCTCCTGGTTGTCAGCTCCCGCTCCGAAGGTAGGTATATGGTTTCTTGCGCGAGCTTCTTCCAGTGCGTGATTCGTTCGCACACTTCCTGGGAACCTGAGCCTTTGATGATATCCTTTTGGTCTTGCGCACGCAGGTACTAAGTAGTGCGCATGCTGATTCTTTGTAACGCAAATCATCTGCTTATGCTGGTATTTTTCTTTTGTACAGCTTCCTTCCCAATTTGTTTCATTCCCAGAACAGTTCCAATCTCAGCCTTCGGATAGCAGCTATGGAACTCGTTCCGCTCTCCCTCCTTGGTCCGTCTGCGCCGGTCGGCGCACGCGTTTACATCCGCGCCCGCTTTCCTTAGCTCGGCTTCCAGAGAGAAGGTGGTCTGTTTTCCCACCTCGCCACGCTTTGGGTATTTCGCCTTTGGCATCTGCGTGACTGAGCGCGCTCTTTTGTTCCGAAGGTTGCGAAGCACCGGCCTCCACTAGCGCACTCGACCATATACCTCGCCTTCGAAGCACAAGCGACTAACCGCCTCTCTGGAGCATTTCTATCAACTCCACATCCCCTGTATATCCCAACTGACAGGAGCAGAAAAAAAACGAAAAAATTATGCTAAAACAGTAGAGAACGGCGCACGCAATACGGATAGCGCAACACAAGCTGGAGCGCATGCGCATCCTGCACCTTAGCGCACTACTGCTACTAATTCTCTTCAACTTAAACTAAGCTATACTAAAAATGCTCAAAACATGAAATGTAAGAGTAACGCCCCCCCCCCCCCCCCCCCCCCCCCCCCCTCACACTTGAACAGAGACGTGTCCCCACGACTCAAGCTCAAGCGCACAGAGGCTGCGCACATGCATGTAATGCAACGAAAATAAAGAACAGAAAAGGGAACACAAATAGTCACACAAAATATAGCAAGGGAGTCACAGAATGTAGGGCACAAATATTCAGCACACATAATAGTCAACTAGACACAGCAAAATAAAAGACACCACCCTAAAGAAAATCACTGCGCCTGCCCAAGGCCTTAGAAGTCCTCCGAGCTAGAATCAGCCTCTGAATCATGCGCCTCCTCCTCTGAAGAATCTGTCAAGGAGTCGGTGCTGGAGGCTGGTGGTACTATGGTGAGGGGAGGAGGCTGTGCTGCGAGGTCATCCTCGGAAAGTGACTCCCATATGGAATCGGAGTCTACGCTGGGAAAGTTAATGGGGGACTCCGGAACAGAAGGCCGGGCAGGGGAAGCTGCTGGTGGTTGTACTGGTTCGGGTGCAGGGGTGGGTTCTTCTGCTGGCGCTGGGGCTGATGCAGGTGCTGACTCTGCTGGGGGTGCTGGGGCTGGTGCTGGAGAGGGTGCTGCTGAGGGCTGAGCAGAAGGGCTGGCTGGCTGGGCTGGGGTTCTGGTAGGAGGAGGATGGTGGAGGCTGAGGAGAGGGGGAATCGCGTCTCCAAATTTCCACCCGGATGGTGGACTCATACTTAAATCCGCCCCCTCTGGTGCTAAGTATTCGAGCACGCGCATGACGTTGAACAACATGCGCTGCTCGGCAGTGGCTTCCTCGGGCGGCTCCTCAGTCTCAGTCCTTGGGCGCTTGGCACGTGCACGAGGGGGAGAATCCTCGATGGAAATGGTCACTGGCTCCCCCTGTGGTGCACGGGCCCTCTGGTGCGCTCCAGTCTGCGCCGGGGTCCTTGGGCGCCTGACTAGAGGCACCTCTGGTTCTAGGGCCTCCTCCATCTCTTCATCTGCTGCGGCTGCTGCTGCGGCTGCTGCTGCGCCTTGCGCACTGCTCTCTGCTCTGGCCCGCGGTGGTCTGGCTGGCTGCAGACGGTAGCACCACTCTAGTGTGCCATCGTCCCGAACAGCTACCGCCCTGATTTGCAGCATGTAGGCGCGGTCCAGAGGTATAGCCTGCACCAAGGTGTGTTCTGGCACCTCGGGCTCTCCATGTGAGGCCCGCAGCAAGTGCGTGATAAGGCCCCCACACGTCAGCGGCCCCCTCATGCTGACTCGGCTCCAATGATGCACCATGTTCAGGATGAACAGCACCTTCTGCCCATAATAAAGCCCCTTCAAAATCTCCATATCCAGGAGGCTGATCTTTGGTGCGCCGTTGAAACGGCCAATGACTGTGTAGGCCACGATGCGCCATAAGTAGAACAGCCATGGGTCGCGCAGCTCTCGGCCCCTGCTGCGCCCCGCGGCGAATGTTGGCCCTGTTGCCATGTCCCGCCAAGCCTCCTGGTTATTGTGCGTGTCTAACTCCTCCTCACGCACCTTGGCGCACCCGAATGCGCGCCTCAGCCTCCTTTCTGAGGCTATGAACCAGACACCCCTGTGTCTATATCTGATCTCCCTGTCCCCTGCCTCCAGAGACGCCAGGAACTCACACGTATCTTCCTGGTCTGATGCGCTGCGGAGGTCCATTAGTGTCTCCCAGCCGGCAATCGCTAGCCTCTGCGCCACGAGGTCCTCTAATCCAACCTCGCGCAGGAAATCTCGGCAGATGTACGGTGTCCCGTACATGTCCAGGCTGATGAACGCTGCATACTTGTTAGCGAAAGCCGCTGGGGTCTCCTGGTCTGTGGCGGGTCTCATCTTGCGCTGGGCTCCGGTCAATCGCGGTCAATGCTCCCCAAAATCCTAAAAATCGAAACTGCCCAGAATCCTCTGAAACTTGCACCGAACGAGTGCCTACTGGTCGCCTACTCAACGCACAAAACAGCACTCCAAGCCGCGCACTCTAGCCTGGTGCGATTTCAAAACCCTAAAAACTGTCTCCTCCGCGCAAACCCTAACAGAAGCGGCTCAAAGCGGAATCGGGGGGTTACCTGGGTGCTGTGCGGTCGTGTTGTCCTTGAATCCCTCTAGTCGGACGGTGGGTTGGGCGCTGATCGACGGCAGAGGTCTGAAGGCGGGAGCTCGTGTGCAACGGTCGAGTGAAAAGTGCTGGGAATTTTTCTAAGTCTGGCCTTATATACCCCCCTCTGGCTAGCGCAACTGACCTGCGCATTGATAGGCGCACGGTCCTGCGCACTTGTGTGACTAAAAAAAAAAACTACCAAACCCTAAACTAGCTAAAAACACTCAAAAAAAGCAAAACAAGCAGAATAAAATGTGCCAGCATAAAATGTGTCGGGTTACCTCCCGACAAGTGCCTTTGTTTAACGTCGTTGGCTCGACGGTACCTCGTTACGTGCCAAGAAGTGCGTCTGCAACCTCCCCCACTATTGCTCCTGAGTGTCCTTGCGCCAGTGCTCGTGTTACGATCTCATTGGTCCTGCACAAAGGATACAAGGGAAGGTCAGCATGTGATACATTATTCGTAATGAGGGTAGATGCAGAGGAAGAGGAGATATAGGCGATGGGTGCTAGTTCTCCCTCTGAAGCATCTGGTGGTGCGTCTGGCGCAGCAGCTTGCGCGTCCACTATCTCTGGCTCGGCCAAGTCAATGTTGCGTGCTGCGCCATCCCAAGGTTCGCCCAAGTACCGTTTGACTCTCTGCCCGTTAACCTGAAAACGATGTTGGTGCCCGTCTTCTAATTCAATTGTGCCGTAGGGGAAAACCTTGGTGACGGTGTATGGTCCCGTCCACTTGCTGCGCAACTTCCCAGGCATGAGTTTCAGGCGGGATGAAAACAATAATACCTGATCTCCTGGTTCAAACGTGCGCCGGAGGATATGCTTGTCGTGAAATGCTTTGGTGCGCGCTTTGTAATCGCGCAGTCCCTCATAGGCGTCCAGGCGCAGTTCTTCTAGTTCGCTCAGCTCAAATGCGCGCTCTTTTCCTGCCTCATCCAGGTTCAGGTTGCAAATACGTAAGGCCCAATATGCCTTGTGCTCGAGCTCTACTGGCAAATGGCATGCCTTCCCATAGACCAGCCGGAATGGTGAGGTTCCAATGGGCGTTTTGTGTGCAGTGCGGTATGCCCATAGCGCATCATCCAGGCGCTGGCTCCAATCCTTGCGCGACGGCCTCACAGTCTTTTCCAAGATGCGCTTGATCTCTCTGTTAGAAACTTCGGCCTGTCCATTTGTCTGCGGATGGTAAGCGGTGGACGTCTTGTGGCGCACCCCATAGTGCTTGAAAACTTGCGCCACAACCCTGTTGCAGAAGTGCGTCCCCTGGTCGCTGATAACTGCCTTAGGCACTCCGTACCTGCAAAATATGTTAGTTCTGAGAAAATCAGCGACAGTCTTACCATCATCCTTGCGCGTGGCCTTAGCTTCGACCCATTTGGATACGTAATCCACGGCCACCAGTATGTACTCGTAGCCGGCAGATGGGGGAAATGGACCCATGAAGTCGATTCCCCAAACATCGAACACTTCATCCACCAAAATCGGGGTCTGCGGCATCTCGTTGCGCGCGGAGATCCCTCCAGTGCGCTGGCACCTGTCACACTTCCTGCAGTGGTCATAGGCATCTCTGAATAGGTGCGGCCAGTAGAATCCGCAGTCCAAGATCTTCCTGCTCGTGCGCTTGGGACCGAAATGTCCTCCACAGGCGTGCGCATGACAAAACATCAATACAGAGTTAATCTCATGGTCAGGCACGCAACGTCTTAATATCCGATCTGGACCTATTCTAAGCATGTAAGGATCATCCCAAAGGTAATGCTTGGACTCATGTTTCAATCGCATGCACTGAGTTTTATTGAAATGAGGAGGGAACGCACCTGTGACCAGGTAATTTGCGATATGCGCATACCATGGTACCTTACCTGTTAGCGCCATCAGATGCTCGTCAGGGAATGTCTCATTGATCTGCCCTGGCTCCTCATCCTTTACGATCCTGCTCAGGTGATCAGCGACGGTATTTTCCGTGCCCTTCTTATCTTTGATCTCTAAGTCGAATTCCTGAAGCAGAAGTACCCAGCGCATCAGGCGCGGCTTGGTCTCTTTTTTGGACATGAGGTAGCGGATAGCTGCGTGGTCCGTGTAGATGATGACTCTGGCGCCTAGAACATATGCTCGGAACTTCTCCAGCGCAAATACAATTGCCAGAAGCTCCTTCTCCGTGGTGGTGTAGTTCTTCTGCGCGGAGTCCAGTGTGCGCGATGCATAGTAGATGGCATGCGGCTTCTTGTCCTCGCGCTGCCCCAAGACTGCTCCTACTGCGTAGTCACTTGCGTCACACATCAGCTCGAATGGCAGGTTCCAGTCAGGTGCGCGCATCACTGGCGCACTGGTCAGCGCTTCTTTCAGCTTATCGAACGCCGCCCTGCACTCATCAGTAAAATCGAAGCACACGTCTTTTTGCAACAGGTTAGACAGGGGTATGCAAATTTTAGAGAAATCCTTAATAAAACGCCTGTAAAACCCAGCATGCCCTAAGAACGATTTCACGTCGCGCACGTTGGTGGCATAAGGCAGATTAGAAATAATATCTATCTTAGCTTTGTCTACCTTAATACCCTCCTCTGAAATGATATGACCTAGTACTACTCCGTGCGTTACCATGAAATGACATTTTTCGTAATTTAGCACTAAGTTCTTAGAGATGCAGCGCGCTAAGACTTTATCTAGATGTGTTAAGCATGCATCAAAGGTACTCCCATATACAGTGAAATCATCCATGAACACTTCTATGCATATACCAATCATATCAGAGAAAATGCTCATGACGAGGCGTTGGAACGTACCTGGCGCGTTGCACAGCCCAAAAGACATACGCCGAAACGCAAATGTTCCGAAGGGGCATGTGAACGTGGTCTTCTCTTGATCCTCCGCAGCTATGGGTATCTGATTGTAACCTGAATATCCGTCCAAAAAACAAAAGTAAGGCTTACCTGCCAAGCGATCCAGCATCTGGTCCATGAAGGGTAGCGGGAAGTGGTCCTTGCGCGTTACAGCGTTCAGCTTCCTGTAGTCGATGCACATGCGCCAGCCAGTTTGTATGCGCTTGGGAACTAGCTCGCCCTGCGCATTCTCCTCCACCGTGATTCCTCCTTTCTTTGGCACAACGTGCACCGGGGTGACCCATTTGCTGTCTGAGATTGGGTATATGACCCCTGCGTCAAGCAACTTCAGGACTTCCTTTTGCACTACCTCCATCATATTTGGGTTTAACCTGCGCTGAGCCTCCCTGGATGGTTTGGCACCATCTTCCAACAGAATTCGGTGCATGCACACGTCTGGGCTCACTCCGCGCAGATCAGCAAGAGTCCATCCAATAGCGCGCTGGTTCCTGCGCAGCACCTGTTGTAAGCGCGCCTCCTGCTCTTTTTCCAATCCCTTCTTGATGATCACTGGCAGGGTGTCCTCATCTCCCAAGAAAATGTACTTGAGGTGCTCCGGGAGTTGCTTCAGTTCGATCTTGGGTGCCTGTTCAATAGAGGGCAAGATTTTGTTAGCGGTGCAAATATGAACTATATCAAGTACCTGTGTGGGTGCTGGTTCAGCACTGCTTAGCTCCTCCTCTTGCTCCTCCAGCTCTGCCTGTGTCAGTAGCTCTGGTCCTATGGTTGCGCTCGCACACTGCGCTTCTGTGACTAAATCGTCAAAGCTGTCCATTGCGTGCACAGTAGCGTCCTCATGTGGGTGCTGCATCACTTCGAAGATGTTGAAATGGATTTCTTCGCCATCTACCTCCATGGAGAGCGTGCCCCTCCACACGTCTATCTTCGTGCGCGCAGTCATCAGAAACGGTCTGCCTAGGAGGATCTGCGCACCGCTGGCGCTTGATTCACCCTCCATTTCGAGCACATAAAAGTCTGCTGGGAACACCAGCTCTCCCACTCGAACTAGGACATCTTCTATCATGCCTACAGGTTGTTTGCACGATCTATCTGCTAGCTGAATTGTGAGACCTGCAGGTTTTAGTGGTCCAAGGCGCAAAGTCGCATAGAGAGAATATGGTAATAAATTGATTGATGCGCCTAAATCGATCATGCAATTGCTTACCGTGGTTTTACCTAAGGTGCAAGGGATAGTGAATGTACCTGGATCTCGGCACTTAGGTGGTACCTTTTGTTGCACGATTGCTGAGGCCTGCGCATTTAGCATTACCTGTGCGCATTCGCCTGTCCTCCTTTTATTTGTGCATAGCTCTTTTAAAAACTTCGCATACCTGGGAATCTGTCGAATAGCTTCTATGAGAGGTATGTTGATTTCCACCTTGCTGAACAGCTCATATAGTTCCTTGTCCAGTGCTTCTTTTCTCGCCAGTGGTGCCTGCACAGGGAAAGGAGCAGGTATGTTAGTACAATTTTTGTCCTTGTTTGTCGAGTGAGACATACCTGGCGCTTTGCCCTGCTGGTTCGTGGTTGGCGCTTCTGATTGCGCCTCTGGCTCTGGTTGCGCACTCTGAGCTGCTGGATCTGGGACTTGCGCAACTGGTTGCGCGGGCGCCTGCGCGGTCTGCTCTGTTCCCACTGTGCGCCCAGTCCTCAGTGTTACTGCATTAACTCCTCCTTTAGGGTTCTGAATCACTTGCGAAGGCAGGTTGCCATCGCTCTTTTTCAGCTCATACACCGTGGTTGCAATTTGTGATAGATGCTTCTCTATGGATTCGAACCTCTTGTCATACTTTTCGTCATTCTTGCGCACTGTGTCTGCTAGCTGCCCCATGATATCTTCCAAGGATCGCTTTGGTTGCTGATTGTTCTGCGCTGGTGCGTCTGTGCGGCGATGCGGTGGATTGTAGGGTGCAGCTTGTTGCGTCTGCTGTGGCGCGCGCTGATCAGTGGGCTGCCTCTGGAAATTGTTCTCTTCTCTCCATCTGAATCCATTTGCAGCAAGCCCAAAGCGCGGCTGATTCTGCCTCTGCGGTCCTCTGTTGTCCCATCCTCCAAGGGCATTTACATCTCCAGTTTCTTCAAAAAGTGTTGGGCATTCATCTATCTTGTGCTCAGTGGACCTGCAGAATTCACATACCTTTGGCGCAACTGGTTGTGCGCTCTGCGCACTCATCAGCTTCTGTAGCATGGCCTTCATTTCTTGGATCTCAGCGTTTGCCTCTACCTGATGCACAGAACGATTACGACTACTTTCAAGTGTCAATTGATGTCTTACCTGCCCAGCAGAATCTTCTATCAGCTGCCATGCATCCTCCGGGTACATGTTGCAAATGTCCCCTCCTGCGCATGCATTCAGTAGTCGCAGCTCCATGGGCAGCAGTCCATTCAGAAAGTTCTCTATCAGCACATTCTGGGGAAGCCCGTGATTGTAGCAGTTGGCTTCTAGCTCCCTGAAACGCTCGTAGTATTCTGACAGAGACTCCCCTGCGCCTTGCCTTGGCGCGGCCAATTCCCTTCTGAGCAGCGCAATCTTCGCTGCTGGATAAAATTTGTCTAAGAATTTCTTCTGCAGCTGCTCCCATGTGTGGATTGATCCTGCGGGTAGGCTCATCAGCCAGTGTTTGGCTGCATCGCTCAATGAAAATGGGAACGCCTTCATCTTCAGCGCTTCTTCGTTCTCCCCCAAGGTCTTCATGTTCTCGCAAATGATTAGGAACTCCCGCACATGCTTGACTGGATTTTCGTTGTTCATTCCGTGAAACTTGGGCATGTGATGGATGAGTGAGCTCCTCAGTTCAAACTGTCCGTTGGGCGGAAGCACTATGCACCATGGCTGGTTAACAGTGAGTGGGGCTGACATTTCGCGCACTGTCCTGCGCCTCGCGACTGGACGAACGGGTGGCGCAATGTATGGTTCAGCGGCCATCCGTGCGTCGACCTCACGCTGCACTTCCTCTCTGAATAGGGCTGCGCGGTTATGTGCCCTTGCTTCCTCTGGGGTTCTGTCTCCCAGGTTATCTCCAACCACACTGTTATCCTCCATGTCCTGATCCAAACTCAAGAAACGAAATTAAATGGCAACGAAGTTGTTGCGTCTATCAGTGCGCAACTAGAATCTGCGCAGCGCAACTGTTTCAAGGTTGCGCAGGCTGATGTGATTGTGCGCTGTCAGAAACAACAACGAGAAAACAAAACAAAATGAAATAACTAGTTACTAAAATGAGAAATGTAAGCTAGCTAAAACTTAGCTGTGTTCCTCCCCGGCAACGGCGCCAAAATTTGATCGCGCGTCGTCGTGCGCGTCAAATATAATCCTTCCTCTCCCACTAGTACAGCGGTTAAGTAAGGGTTGATCTCCACAGGGAGCAAGCAGTGAGTCTTAGCCAGTAACCTACACTTAAGAAAACGGGGGTTGCGTGAGTGATTGGGGGTTTTGCGCGATGCGCGAGTAGCAGTGAATATCGTAACGCAGGAAATTGCACTAGACGTGCGCAAGCAGTATAGATGAGATACTATGTTTATGAGAAGTGCTGGGCAGACAATCCTCTATGAATGCATTCCTTATCATCGACTCTAAATGTCTATAGTTTGTGTCCTACTTGGGTTAGTGTCCGGTAAAGGGTTCCTAACACACGCGCATGTTCCGTTCAAAGTTCATGTGCTATTAATCCTAGAACTAGACTAAACAGCTGCGAATCCTGTCACAGTAGCAACTGCCTACCCTAACTCGTTACTCCTAATTGTCACGGTAAGTTTGCGGTTCAAGGCTTCCCCTACGCATGCAACTAGTTTAACAGGTGACAAGCAAGCAACACAAGTAAGATTGCGGTTCAAGGCTTCCCCTACTCATGCAACTAACTGTCTCAGTACGCACAGAATTAATACAAGTAAATAAACTATGCATTAAGCTCAAGTCTCAAAGGTAATACATCATAGGTTCATGCCCGACCAACACTAAGTGTTTAGCTAGACATGCTAGTGGTAAACATCATAAAATAGTAAATAACAACTACTGTATCAGAGAAAACGGTAGCAAATAGTGCGTGCAGTGTCTTCTCTTGGCTGGCGCAGTCGGCTGGCGCAACTCTCCTTGACAGGTCCGTGTGTTTTCCAGTTCTGCCGCGCAGTGCCTCTGGAATGCCGCTGAGTGATGATGTTCCGATCCCTTGAAACCCTAGACTTTCTTTGTTTAAATAGTGCCCAGGAAGTTTCATCTTTTTGGCAACTTCCAAATCTGGTCACTGGGACTTTGCGCCTGGCGCACGGCATTGATTGGCGCAATCGGGTAGCGCACCTCTGCTGTCTTTCGCCATTTCTTCTTCTGTTTGCGCCGCTAGCTCCGCAGGCTGATCTTTCACTCCTAGAACGCTGCCTGTTAGCGCGTATCCGACTCAAGGACTCGTTCTGACCTGATATACAAAAACATTGGAAACGAGTAATCTTGCTCATGAAATATTGCAAACAAGCATAGGGTTATGACCTAAATAATGTGTATAACTAGGCTCTATCAACGCGCCAGCACCAAATAACCAGCAACCACGGCGATCCTTAGAATATATCGTGGGCCAGCTAGCAGACACAGTGCGCAAGAATGATGAGAAGTATGACAAGAGGTTCGAGTCCATTGAAAAGCAGCTGTCACAGATAGCTACCACGGTGTATGAGCTAAAAAAGAGCGATGGCAACCTGCCTTCGCAAGTGATTCAAAATCCCAAGGGAGGAGTCAACGCAGTGACACTGAGGACTGGGCGCACGGTAGGAACAGAGCAGACCGCAGAGGCACCCGCGCAACCAGCTACGCAAGCTCCAGAGCCAGCACAGCCGGATGCGCAACCAGCAGCGCAAGCCACAAACCAGCAGGGCAAGGCGCCAGGTATGGCCCAATCGAAAGACAAAAGCATAAATCGTACTAACATACCTGCACCTTTTCTTGTACAGGCACCATTGTCTAGGAAAGAGGCGCTTGATAAGGGGCTCTACGAGTTATTCAGTAAGGTGGAAATAAACATTCCCCTTATTGAAGCAGTTCGGCAGATCCCTAGGTACGCCAAGTTCTTAAAGGAGTTGTGCACAAACAAAAGGAGGAAAGGCGAGTGCGCGCAAGTAATGCTACATGGGCATGCCTCAGCAATCGTGCAACATAAGGTACCACCTAAATGCCGGGATCCAGGTACGTTCACCATTCCATGCACTTTAGGTTAGACCACAGTAAGTAACTGCATGATTGACCTAGGCGCATCTATAAATGTGCTTCTCTATGCCTTGTATGCGTCATTGCGCCTTGGTCCACTAAAGCCTGCAGGTCTCACCATTCAACTAGCAGATCAGTCGTGCAAACAACCGACGGGCATGATAGAGGACGTCCTCGTCCGAGTAGGGGAGCTGGTGTTCCCAGCAGATTTCTACGTTTTAGATATGGAGGGTGAGTCGAGCAAGGGAAGTGCGCAGATCCTATTAGGCAAACCATTTCTGATGACAGCGCGCACAAAGATAGACGTGTGGAGAGGTACGCTCTCAATGGAAGTTGACGGCAAGAAAATTCACTTTAACATATTCAAGGGGATGCAGCACCCTCATGAGGACGCCACAGTACACGCGTTGGGCAGCATAGACGACTTGGTTGCGGATGCGCAGTGTGCGAGCGCAACAGAAGGACCTGGGCCGCTGACACAGGCAGAGATGGAGGCGCACGAGGATGAGCTGAGCAGTGCGGAACTAGTATCCAGACAGGTACACGATATAGTTAATGTTTGCACTGCTAATAAAATCTTGCCCTCTATTGAACAGGCACCCAAGGTCGAGCTGAAGCAACTCCCCGAGCACCTCAAATACATATTCTTGGGAAATGAGAACACCCTGCCTGTAATCATAAAGAAAGGATTAGAAGAGGAGCAGGAGGCGCGATTACAAGAGGTGCTGCGCAAGAACCAGCGCGCTATAGGATGGACACTTGCTGACCTGCGCGGAGTGAGCCCGGACGTATGCATGCACAGGATTCTATTGGAAGATGGTGCCAAACCATCCAGGGAGCCTCAGTGTAGATTGAATCCGAATATGATGGAGGTGGTACAGAAGGAGATCTTGAAGCTGCTTGACGCAGGAGTCATCTACCCAATCTAAGACAGCAAATGGGTGAGTCCAGTGCACGTTGTACCGAAGAAAGGAGGAGTCACAGTAGAGGAGAATGCGCAGGGCGAGCTAGTTCCCAAGCGCATGCAAACTGGATGGCGCATGTGCATCGACTACAGAAAGCTTAACGCAGTCACGCGCAAGGATCATTTTCCACTGCCTTTCATGGACCAGATGCTAGATCGACTAGCGGGGAAGCCATACTTTTGCTTCCTGGACGCGTACTCAGGGTACAATCAGATACCCATAGCCGCGGAGGATCAAGAAAAAACTACGTTTACCTGCCCATTCGGTACATTTGCGTTTCGGCGCATGTCGTTTGGGCTGTGTAACGCGCCAGATATGTTCCAACGTCTAGTCATGAGCACCTTTTCTGATATGATTGGTACATGCATAGAAGTGTTCATGGATCATTTTACTGTGTACGGAGGTACCTTTGACACATGCTTAATTAATCTTGATAAGGTCTTAGCGCGCTGCATTTAAAAAAACCTAGTGCTCAATTATGAAAAAAATGCCATTTTATGGTCTCACATGGAGTAGTACTAGGACACATTATCTCGCAGGAGGGGATCAAGGTCGATAAAGCCAAAATAGATCTTATTTCAAATCTGCCTTATTCCACTAACGTGCGCAATGTGAAATCATTCCTTGGGCATACAGGGTTTTACAGGCGTTTCATAAAAGATTTTTCTAAGATTTGTATACCCCTGTCTAACCTCTTGCAAAAGGATGTGTGTTTCGAGTGCAGGGCTGCTTTTGATAAGCTGAAGGAGGCGCTAACGAGTGCGCCAGTGATGCACGCGCCAGACTGGAGCCTGCCGTTCGAACTGATGTGCGACGCAAGTGACTATGCAGTAGGTGCAGTCCTGGGACAGCGCGTGGACAAGAAGCCGCATGTCATCTGTTATGCATCGCGCACACTGGATGCTGCACAGAGGAACTACACCACCACGGAAAAGGAACTTCTGGCAATCGTGTTTGCACTGGAGAAGTTCCGCGCATATGTTCTAGGCGCCAGAGTCATCGTCTACACAGACCACGCAGCAATCCGTTACCTGATGTCCAAGAAAGAGACTAAGCCACGCCTGATGCGCTGGGTGCTCCTACTTCAGGAGTTCGACTTGGAAATCAAGGATAAGAAGGGAACGGAGAACACAGTAGCTGACCACCTGAGCAGGATAGTGAAAGATGAGGAGCCAAGGCAGATCACGGAGACATTCCCTGACGAGCACCTGATGGCGCTGACAGGTAAGGTACCATGGTATGCGCACATTGCGAATTACTTGATTACAGGTACGTTTCCTCCTCATTTCACTAAAACCCAATGCATGAGATTAAAGCATGAGTCCAGGTATTACATTTGGGATGATCCGTATATGCTCAGAATAGGACCTGATCAGATTTTGAGGCGATGCGTGCCTGACCATGAAATAAACTCGGTTTTAATGTTCTGTCATGCGCACGCATGTGGAGGACACTTTGGTCCAAGGCGCACGAGCAGAAAGATCCTGGATTGCGGATTTTATTGGCCACACTTGTTTAGTGACTCATTTAACCACTGCAGGAATTGTGACAGGTGTCAGCGCACAGGCGGAATATCAGCGCGCAATGAGATGCCGCAGACGCCAATACTAGTGGATGAAGTATTCGGGGATTGACTTCAAGGGGCAATTTCCTCCATCTTCCGGATTTGAGTATATATTGGTCGCAGTGGACTATGTCTCAAAATGGGTTGAGGCTAAGGCCACCCGAAAGGATGATGGTAAGACGGTCGCTGACTTTTTGAGAACTAACATCTTTTGCAGGTACGGGGTGCCTAAGACAATCATAAGCGACCAGGGGACGCATTTTTGTAATAGGATAGTGGCGCAGGTATTCAAGCATTATGGAGTGCGCCACAAGACATCCACCGCCTATCATCCTCAGACGAATGGCCAGGCCGAGGTTTCCAATCGAGAGATCAAGCGCATCCTGGAGAAAACTGTGAGACCATCGCGCAAAGACTAGAGCCAGCGCCTTGACGATGTGCTATGGGCATACAGAACTGGACATAAGACACCGATTGGGACTTCACCGTTTCGGTTGGTTTATGGAAAAGCGTGCACCTGCCAGTGGAGTTGGAACACAAGGCATACTGGGCATTGCGCGTTTGCAATCTGAACCTAGACGAGGCTGGTAAGGAGCGCGCATTTGAGCTAAGCGAGTTAGAGGAGCTGCGCCTGGATGCATATGAGGGGCTGCGCAACTACAAGGCGCGCACAAAAGCATTTCACGACAAAAACATCCTCAGACGCACCTTTGAGCCAGGAGACCAGGTGCTATTGTTCTCCTCGCGCCTAAAGCTAATGCCTGGGAAGCTGCGCAGCAAATGGACGGGACCATACACGGTTACCAAGGTTTTCCCTTACGGAACAATCGAGTTAGAAAACGAGCACCAGCATCGTTTTCAGGTCAATGGGCAGAGAGTCAAAAAGTATTTAGGAGAACCTTGGGATGACACAGCGCGCGAAGTTGACTTGGCAGAGCCAGAAATAGAAGATGCCCAAGTTGCTGCGCCAGAGTCGCAACTAGATGCACCTGAGGGAGAACTGGGCACTATTGCTCATATTTCTTCTCCCTCATTAACTAACCTCGTTACTTATGATTTGTCACATGATATTAACCACACTGACCACCCTTTTGATCCTTTGCGCAGGACTAAGAAGAACGCAACGCTCACATGAGCGCAGGGTCACTCAGGAGCAAGAGGGGGGGTCACTGGCGCACTTTTAAGCAAGTAACGAGGTATGGTCGAGCCAACGACGTTAAACAAAGGCACTTGTCGGGAGGTAACCCGACATGTTTTACTTTTACACGTTTTTTTTAGTCTTTTGTTCTTTGTTTTATTTGCATGCATGTGTGCGCTCTCCGTTGTGCTTGAGCATGAGTCGTGGGGACACGTCTCTGTTTAAGTGTGGGGGGGGGGGGGGGGGGTTACATTTACATTTCAAGTTTTTTTTTTGAGCTTTGTAGTGTAGCTTAGTGATAGAGCCTAGTTATACACATTATTTAGGTCATAACCCTATGCTTGTTTGCAATATTTCATGAGCAAGATTACTCGTTTCCAATGTTTTTGTATATCAGGTCAGAACGAGTATTTGAGTCGGATACGCGCTAACAGGCAGCATTCTAGGAGTGAAAGATCAGCCTGCGGAGCTAGCGGCGCAAACAGAAGAAGAAATGGCGAAAGACAGCAGAGGTGCGCTACCCGATTGCGCCAATCAATGCCGTGCGCCAGGCGCAAAATCCCAGTGACCAGATTTGGAAGTTGCCAAAAGATGAACTTCCTGGGGCACTATTTAAACAAAGAAAGTCTAGGGTTTCAGAGAGCGGAACATCATCACTCAGCGGCACTCCAGAGGCACTGCGCGGCAGAACTGAAAAACACACGGACCTGTTGAGATGATTTGCGCCAGCCGACTGCGCCAGCCGAGAGAAGACACTGCACGCACTGTTTGCTACCGTTTTCTTGGATTCAGTAGTTGTTATTTACTATTTTATGATGTTTACCACTAGCATGTCTAGCTAAACACTTAGTGTTGGTCGGGCATGAACCTATAATGTATTACCTTTGAGACTTGAGCTTAATGCATAGTTTATTTACTTGTATTAATTCTGTGCGTACTGAGACAGTTAGTTGCATGAGTAGGGGAAGCCTTGAACCGCAATCTTACTTGTGTTGCTCGCTTGTCACCTGTTAAACTAGTTGCATGCGTAGGGGAAGCCTTAAACCGCAAACTTACCGTGACAATTAGGAGTAACGAGTTAGGGTAGGCAGTTGCTATTGTGACAGGATTCGCAGCTGTTTAGTCTAGTTCTAGGATTAATAGCACATGAACTTTGAACGGAACATGCGCACGTGTTAGGAAGCCTTTACCGGACACTAACCCAAGTAAACCACAAACTATAGACATCTAGAGTCGATGATAAGGAATGCCTCCATAGAGGATTGTCTGCCCAATACTTCTCATAAAGATAGTACTTCATCTCTACTGCTTGCGCACGTCTAGTGCAATTTCCTGCGTTACGATATTCACTGCTACTCGCGCATCGCGCAAAACCCCCAATCACTCACGCAACCCCTGTTTTCTTAAGTGTAGGTTACTGGCTAAGACTCACTGCTTGCTCCCTGTGGAGATCGACCCTTACTTAACCGCTGTACTAAGTGGGAGAGGAAGGATTATATTTGACGCGCACGACGACGCGCGATCAAATTTTGCTTTCCTGCGTTACGATATTCACTGCTACTTGCGCATCGCGCAAAACCCCCAATCACTCACGCAACCCCCGTTTTCTTAAGTGTAGGTTACTGGCTAAGACTCACTGCTTGCTCCCTGTGGAGATCGACCCTTACTTAACCGCTGTACTAAGTGGGAGAGGAAGGATTATATTTGACGCGCACGACGACGCGCGATCAAATTTTGCTTAGGTAAAACCACGGTAGTTATTTCATTTTGTTTTGTTTTCTCGTTGTTGTTTCTGACAGCGCACAATCACATCCGCCTGCGCAACCTTGAAACAGTTGCGCTGCGCAGATTCTAGTTGCGCACTGACAGACGCAACAACTTCGTTGCCATTTAATTCGTTTCTTGAGTTTGGATCAGGACATGGAGGATAACAGTGTGGTTGGAGATAACCTGGGAGACAGAACCCCAGAGGAAGCAAGGGCACATAACCGCGCAGCCCTATTCAGAGAGGAAGTGCAGCGCGAGGTCGACGCACGGATGGCCGCTGAACCATACATTGCGCCACCCGTTCGTCCAGTCGCGAGGCGCAGGACAGTGCGCGAAATGTCAGCCCCACTCACTGTTAACCAGCCATGGTGCATAGTGCTTCCGCCCAACGGACAGTTCGAACTGAGGAGCTCACTCATCCATCACATGCCCAAGTTTCACGGAATGAACAACGAAAATCCAGTCAAGCATGTGTGGGAGTTCCTAATCATTTGCGAGAACATGAAGACCTTGGGGGAGAACGAAGAAGCGCTGAAGATGAAGGCATTCCCATTTTCATTGAGTGATACAGCTAGACACTGGCTAATGAATTTACCTGCAGGATCTATTCACACATGGGAGCAGCTGCAGAAGAAATTCTTAGATAAATTTTATCCAGCAGCGAAGATTGCGCTGCTCAGAAGGGAATTGGCCGCGCCAAGGCAGAGCGCAGGGGAGTCTCTGTCAGAATACTACGAGCGTTTCAGGGAGCTAGAAGCCAACTGCTACAATCACGGTCTTCCTCAGAATGTGCTGATAGAGAACTTTCTGAATGGACTGCTGCCCATGGAGCTGCGACTACTGAATGCATGTGCAGGAGGGGACATTTGCAACATGTACCCGGAGGATGCATGGCAGCTGATAGAAGATTCTGCTGGGCAGGTAAGACATCAATTGACACTTGAAAGTAGTCGTAATCGTTCTGTGCATCAGGTAGAGGCAAGCGCTGAGATCCAAGAAATGAAGGCCATGCTACAGAAGCTGATGAGTGCGCAGAGCGCACAACCAGTTGCGCCAAAGGTATGTGAATTCTGCAGGTCCACTGAGCACAAGACAGACGAATGCCCAACACTTTTTGAAGAAACTGGAGACGCAAATGCCCTTGGAGGATGGGACAACAGAGGACCGCAGAGGCAGAATCAGCCGCGCTTTGGGCTTGCTGCAAATGGATTCAGATGGAGAGAAGAGAACAATTTCCAGAGGCAGCCCACTGATCAGCGCGCGCCACAGCAGACGCAACAAGCTGCACCCTACAATCCACCGCATCGCCGCACAGACGCACCAGCGCAGAACAATCAGCAACCAAAGCGATCCTTGGAAGATATCATGGGGCAGCTAGCAGACACAGTGCGCAAGAATGACGAAAAGTATGACAAGAGGTTCGAATCCATCGAAAAGCAGTTATCACAGATCGCAACCATGGTGGATGAGATAAAAAAGAGCGATGGCAACCTGCCTTCGCAAGTGGTTCAGAACCCTAAAGGAGGAGTCAATGCAGTGACACTGAGGACTGGCCGCACAGTAGGAACGGAGCAGACCGCGCAGGCGCCCGCGCAACCAGTTGCGCAAGTCCCAGACCCAGCAGAACAGAGTGCGCAACCAGAGCAAAACGCGCAACCAGAAATGCCAGCCACAAACAAGCAAGGCGAATGCACACAGGAAATGCTAAATGCGCAGGCCTCAGCGATCGTGCAACAAAAGGTACCACCTAAGTGCCGAGATCCAGGTACATTCACTATCCCTTGCACCTTAGGTAAAACCACGGTAAGCAACTGCATGATCGATTTAGGCGCATCAATCAATTTATTACCATATTCTCTCTATGCGACCTTGCGCCTTGGACCACTAAAACCTGCAGGTCTCACAATTCAGCTAGCAGATAGATCGTGCAAACAACCTGCAGGCATGATAGAAGATGTCCTAGTTCGAGTAGGAGAGCTGGTGTTCCAAGCAGACTTTTATGTGCTCGAAATGGAGGGTGAATCAAGCGCCAGCAGTGCGCAGATCCTCCTAGGCAGACCGTTTCTGATGACCGCGCGCACGAAGATAGACGTATGGAGGGGCACGCTGTCCATGGAGGTTTATAGGAAAGAGATCTACTTCGACATATTCAAAGGAATGCAGCACCCTCATGAAGACGCCACAGTGCACGCGATGGGCAGCATAGACGACTTGGTTGCAGATGCGCAGGGCGAGCTAGTTCCCAAGCGCATTCAGGCTGGATGGCGCATGAGCATTGCGCCAGAGCCTCCGCCAGACGCACCACCGGATGCACCAGAGGGAGAACTGGAACCTATTGCTTATATCTCTTCTTCCTCTGCATCTATCCTCGTTACGCATGATTTATCACATACTGACTACCCTTTTCACCCGTTGCGGAGGACCCAGGAAAACGCAATACACGCACTGGCGCAGGGACACTCAGGAGCAAGAGTGGGGGAGGTCGCAGACGCACGTTTTGGAACGTAACGAGGTACAGTCGAGCCAACGACGTTAAACAAAGGCACTTGTCGGGAGGTAACCCGACTTGTTTTTATTTTTACATATTTTTCTTTTTAGTTTTTAGGGTTTCTTTTAGGCAGTTTAGGACTTGTCATTTTGCATGTGCGCAGCCTCCGTGCGCTTGAGCTTGAGTCGTGGGGACACGTCTCTGTTCAAGTGTGGGGGGGGGGGGGGGGGGCGTTACTCTTACATTTCATGTTTTGAGCATTTTTAGTATAGCTTAGTTTAAGTTGAAGAGAATTAGTAGCAGTAGTGCGCTAAGGTGCAGGATGCGCATGCGCTCTAGCTTGTGTTGCGCTATCCGTATTGCGTGCGCCGTTCTCTACTGTTTTAGCATAATTTTTTCGTTTTTTTTCTGCTCCTGTCAGTTGGGATATACAGGGGATGTGGAGTTGATAGAAATGCTCCAGAGAGGCGGTTAGTCGCTTGTGCTTCGAAGGCGAGGTATATGGTCGAGTGCGCTAGTGGAGGCCGGTGCTTCACAACCTTCGGAACAAAAGAGCGCGCTCAGTCACGCAGATGCCAAAGGCAAAGTACCCAAAGCGTGGCGAGGTGGGAAAACAGACCACCTTCTCTCTGGAAATCAAGCTAAGGAAAGCGGGCGCGGTTGCAAACGCGTGCGCCGACCGGCGCAGACAGACCAAGGAGGGAGAGCGGAACGAGTTCCATAGCTGCTATCCGAAGGCTGAGATTGGAACTATTCTGGGAATGAAACAATTGGAAAGGAAGCTGTACAAAAGAAAAAATACCAGCAGAAGCAGATGATTTGCGTTACAAAGAATCAGCATGCGCACTACTTAGTACCTGCGTGCGCAAGACCACAAGGATATCATCAAAGGCTCAGGTTCCCAGGAAGTGTGCGAACGAATCACGCACTGGAAGAAGCTCGCGCAAGAAACCATATACCTATCTTCGGAGCGGGAGCTGACAACCAGGAGCCTAAGAAGAGCTATCTCCCAGTCATCCAAAGATCTTCATCCCGGCTGAGAGGTAATGAAATTTCGGGATTATTATATTAGAACTATTGAGTGCAGTTGTGCGCAGGTGATAGAGCAGCACAAGTTGAGCAGCTGTGCATTTTGCGCTAGAATGCAAGGCTGTGCGCTAGTCTCCAGAAAAGGTAATTGTATCCGCGTTTCAGTACTTGTTCGGGACGAACAAGGGGCAAGTATGGGGGGTTTGATAGAGCCTAGTTATACACATTATTTAGGTCATAACCCTGTGCTTGTTTGCAATATTTCATGAGCAAGATTACTCGTTTCCAATGTTTTTGTATATCAGGTCAAAACGAGTCCTTAAGTCGGATACGCGCTAACAGGCAGCGTTCTAGGAGTGAAAGATCAGCCTGAGGAGCTAGCGGCGCAAACAGAAGAAGAAATGGCGAAAGACAGCAGAGGTGCGCTAACCATATGCGCTAGTCAATGCTGTGCGCCAGGCGCAAAGTCCCAGTGACCAGATTTGGAAGTTGCCAAAAGATGAACTTCCTGGGCACTATTTAAACAAAGAAAGTCTAGGGTTTCACAACAACACGGAGAGGCAGCACCACGGCCTCAGAGGAGGCACTGCGCGGCAGAACTGGAAAACACACGGACCTGTTAAGGAGATTTGCGCCAGCCGACTGCGCCAGCCGAGAGAAGACACTGCACGCACTGTTTGCTACCATTTTCTTGGATTCAGTAGTTGTTATTTACTATTTTATGATGTTTACCACTAGCATGTCTAGCTAAACACTTAGTGTTGGTCGGGCATGAATCTATGATGTATTACCTTTGAGACTTGAGCTTAATGCATAGTTTATTTACTTGTATTAATTCTGTGCGTACTGAGACAGTTAGTTGCATGAGTAGGGGAAGCCTTGAACCGCAATCTTACTTGTGTTGCTTGCTTGTCACCTGTTAAACTAGTTGCATGCGTAGGGGAAGCCTTGAACCGCAAACTTACCGTGACAATTAGGAGTAACGAGTTAGGGTAGGCAGTTGCTACTGTGACAGGATTCGCAGCTGTTTAGTCTAGTTCTAGGATTAATAGCACATGAACTTTGAACGGAACATGCGCACGTGTTAGGAAGCCTTTACCGGACACTAACCCAAGTAAACCACAAGCTATAGATGTTTAGAGTCGATGATAAGGAATGCATTCATAGAGGATTGTCTGCCCAGCACTTCTCATAAAGATAGTACTTCATCTCTACTGCTTGCGCACGTCTAGTGCAATTTCCTGCGTTACGATATTCACTGCTACTCGCGCATCGCGCAAAACCCCCAATCACTCACGCAACCCCCGTTTTCTTTAAGTGTAGGTTACTGGCTAAGACTCACTGCTTGCTCCCTGTGGAGATCGACCCTTACTTAACCGCTGTACTAAGTGGGAGAGGAAGGATTATATTTGACGCGCACGACGACGCGCGATCAAATTTTGGCGCCGTTGCCGGGGAGCAACACAGCTAAGTTTTAGCTAGCTTACATTTCTCATTTTAGTAACTAGTTATTTCATTTTGTTTTGTTTTCTCGTTGTTGTTTCTGACAGCGCACAATCACATCCGCCTGCGCAACCTTGAAACAGTTGCGCTGCGCAGATTCTAGTTGCGCACTGACAGACGCAACAACTTCGTTGCCATTTAATTCGTTTCTTGAGTTTGGATCAGGACATGGAGGATAACAGTGTGGTTGGAGATAACCTGGGAGACAGAACCCCAGAGGAAGCAAGGGCACTTAACCGCGCAGCCCTATTCAGAGAGGAAGTGCAGCGCGAGGTCGACGCACGGATGGCCGCTGAACCATACATTGCGCCACCCGTTCGTCCAGTCGCGAGGCGCAGGACAGTGCGCGAAATGTCAGCCCCACTCACTGTTAACCAGCCATGGTGCATAGTGCTTCCGCCCAACGGACAGTTCGAACTGAGGAGCTCACTCATCCATCACATGCCCAAGTTTCACGGAATGAACAACGAAAATCCAGTCAAGCATGTGCGGGAGTTCCTAATCATTTGCGAGAACATGAAGACCTTGGGGGAGAACGAAGAAGCGCTGAAGATGAAGGCATTCCCATTTTCATTGAGTGATACAGCTAGACACTGGCTAATGAATTTACCTGCAGGATTGATCGCGCGTCGTCGTGCGCGTCAAATATAATCCTTCCTCTCCCACTAGTACAGCGGTTAAGTAAGGGTCGATCTCCACAGGGAGCAAGCAGTGAGTCTTAGCCAGTAACCTACACTTAAGAAAACGGGGGTTGCGTGAGTGATTGGGGGTTTTGCGCGATGCGCGAGTAGCAGTGAATATCGTAACGCAGGAAATTGCACTAGACGTGCGCAAGAAGTAGAGATGAAGTACTATCTTTATGAGAAGTATTGGGCAGACAATCCTCTATGAATGCATTCCTTATCATCGACTCTAAACATCTATAGCTTGTGGTTTACTTGGGTTAGTGTCCGGTAAAGGCTTCCTAACACGTGCGCATGTTCCGTTCAAAGTTCATGTGCTATTAATCCTTAGAACTAGACTAAACAGCTGCGAATCCTGTCACAGTAGCAACTGCCTATCCTAACTCGTTACTCCTAATTGTCACGGTAAGTTTGCGGTTCAAGGCTTCCCCTACGCATGCAACTAGTTTAACAGGTGACAAGCAAGCAACACAAGTAAGTTTGCGGTTCAAGGCTTCCCCTACTCATGCAACTAACTGTCTCAGCGCGCACAGAATTAATACAAGTAAATAAACTATGCATTAAGCTCAAGTCTCAAAGGTAATACATCATAGGTTCATGCCCGACCAACACTAAGTGTTTAGCTAGACATGCTAGTGGTAAACATCATAAAATAGTAAGTAATAACTACTGAATCCAAGAAAACGGTAGCAAACAGTGCGTGCAGTGTCTTCTCTCGGCTGGCGCAGTCGGCTGGCGCAGATCTCCTCAATAAGTCCGTGTGTTTTCCAGTTCTGCCGCACAGTGCCTCCTTGCGTCCTCTGGTGCCTCTGGAACAACAGTCTTCTCGAACTCTCTGAAACCCTAGACTTACTTCCTTTATATAGGAGGTTCAACTTTCGGCAACTTCCAAATCTGGTCACTGGGACTTGCGCCTGGCGCACGGCATTGGTTGGCGCAATCGGGTAGCGCACCTCTGCTGTCTTTCGCCATTTCTTCTTCTGTTTGCGCCGCTAGCTCCGCAGGCTGATCTTTCACTCCTAGAACGCTGCCTGTTAGCGCGTATCCGACTCAAGGACTCGTTCTGACCTGATATACAAAAACATTGGAAACGAGTAATCTTGCTCATGAAATATTGCAAACAAGCATAGGGTTATGACCTAAATAATGTGTATAACTAGGCTCTATCAAACCCCCCACACTTGCCCCTTGTTCGTCCCGAACAAGTACTGAAACGCGGATACAATTACCTTTTCTGGAGACTAGCGCACAGCCTTGCATTCTAGCGCAAAATGCACAGCTGCTCAACTTGTGCTGCTCTATCACCTGCGCACAACTGCACTCAATAGTTCTAATATAATAATCCCGAAATTTCATTACCTCTCAGCCGGGATGAAGATCTTTGGATGACTGGGAGATAGCTCTTCTTAGGCTCCTGGTTGTCAGCTCCCGCTCCGAAGATAGGTATATGGTTTCTTGCGCGAGCTTCTTCCAGTGCGTGATTCGTTCGCACACTTCCTGGGAACCTGAGCCTTTGATGATATCCTTTTGGTCTTGCGCACGCAGGTACTAAGTAGTGCGCATGCTGATTCTTTGTAACGCAAATCATCTGCTTCTGCTGGTATTTTTCTTTTGTACAGCTTCCTTTCCAATTTGTTTCATTCCCAGAACAGTTCCAATCTCAGCCTTCGGATAGCAGCTATGGAACTCGTTCCGCTCTCCCTCCTTGGTTTGTCTGCGCCGGTCAGCGCACGCATTTACATCCGCGCCCGCCTTCCTTAGCTGGATTTCCAGAGAGAAGGTGGTCTGTTTTCCCACCTCGCCACGCTTTGGGTATTTTGCCTTTGGCATCTGCGTGACTGAGCGCGCTCTTTTGTTCCGAAGGTTGCGAAGCACCGGCCTCCACTCGCGCACTCGACCATATACCTCGCTTTCGAAGCACAAGCGACTAACCGCCTCTCTGGAGCATTTCTATCAACTCCACATCCCCTGTATATCCCAACTGACAGGAGCAGAAAAACGAAAAAATTATGCTAAAACAGTAGAGAACGGCGCACGCAATACGGATAGCGCAAAACAAGCTGGAGCGCATGCGCATCCTGCACCTTAGCGCACTACTGCTACTAATTCTCTTCAACTTAAACTAAGTTATACTAAAAATGCTCAAAACATGAAATGTAAGAGTAACGCCCCCCCCCCCCCCCCCCACACTTGAACAGAGACGTGTCCCCACGACTCAAGCTCAAGCGCACGGAGGCTGCGCACATGCATGCAATGCAACGAAAATAAAGAACAGAAAAGGGAACACAAATAGTCACACAAAATATAGCAAGGGAGTCACAGAATGTATGGCACAAATATTCAGCACACATAATAGTCAACTAGACGCAGCAAAAATAAAAGACACCACCCTAAAGAAAATCACTGCGCCTGCCCAAAGCCTTAGAAGTCCTCCGAGCTAGAATCAGCTGCTGACCCATGCGCCTCATCCTCTGAAGAATCAGTCATGGAGTCGGTGCTGGAGGATGGTGGCACAATGGTGAGGGGGTCAGGCTGCTCGTCCTCGGAAAGTGACTCCCATATGGAATCGGAGTCTATGTTGGGAAAGTTAATGGGGGACTCCGGAACAGAAGGCCGGGCAGGGGAAGCTACTGGTGATGGTACCGGTGCTGGTTCAGGTTCAGGGGTGGGCTCTGCTGCTGGGGCTGCTGGTTCTGGTGCGGGCTCTGCTGGGGCTGGGGCTGGGGCTGGTGCTGGAGCTGCTGCTGGAGAAGGTGATGCTGGGGCTTCTGGGGTTCGGGTAGGAGGTGGATGGTGCAGGCTGAGGAGAGGGGGAATCGCATCTCCAAATTTCCACCCGGATGGTGGACTCATACTTAAATCTGCCCCCTCTGGCGCTAAGTATTCGAGCACGCGCATGACGTTGAACAACATGCGCTGCTCGGCAGTGGCTTCCTCAGGCGCCTCCTCAGTCTCGGTCCTTGGGCGCTTGGCAGGTGCACGAGGGGGAGAATCCTCGATGGAAATGGTCACTGGCTCCCCCTGTGGTGCGCGGGCCCGCTGGTGCGCTCCAGTCTGCGCCCGGGTCCTTGGGCGCCTGACTAGAGGCACCTCTGGTTCTAGGGCCTCCTCCATCTCTTCATCTGCTGCGGCGGCTACGGCGGCTGCTGCGCCCTGTGCACTGCTCTCTGCTCTGGCCCGCGGTGGTCTGGCTGGCTGCAGACGGTAGCACCACTCTAGTGTGCCATCGTCCCGAACGGCTACCGCCCTGATTTGCAGCATGTGGGCGCGGTCCAGAGGTATAGGCTGCACCAAGGTGTGCTCTGGCACCTCGGGCTCTCCATGTAAGGCCCGCAGCAGGTGCGTGATAAGGCCTCCACACGTCAGCGGCCCCCTCATGCTGACGCGGCTCCAATGGTGCACCATGTTCAGGATGAACAGCACCTTCCGCTCATAATACAGCCCCGTCAAAATCTCCACATCCAGGAGGCTGATCTTTGGCGCGCCGTTGAAACGGCCAATGACTGCATAGGCGACTATGCGCCACAAGTAGAACAGCCACGGGTCGCGCAGCTCTCGGCCTCTGCTGCGCCCCGCGGCGAATGCTGGCCCTGTTGCCATGTCCCTCCAAGCCTCCTGGTTATTGTGCCTGTCTAACTCCTCCTCACGCACCTTGGCGCACCCGAATGCGCGCCTCAGCCTCCTTTCCGAGGCTATGAACCAGACACCCCTGTGTCTATATCTGATCTCCCTGTCCCCTGCCTCCATAGACGCCAGGAACTCACACGTATCCTCCTGGTCTGACGCGCTGCGGAGGTCCATAAGCGCCTCCCAGCCGGCGATCGCTAGCCTCTGCGCCACGAGGTCCTCCAATCCTACCTCGCGCAGGAAGTCTCGGCATATGTACGGTGTTCCGTACATGTCCAGGCTGATGAATGCTGCATACTTGTTAGCGAAAGCCGCTGGGGTCACCTGGTCTGCGGCGGGTCTCATCTTGCGCTGGGTCTCCGGTCAATCGAGGTCAAAGCTCCCCAAAACCCTAAAATTCGAAACTGCTCAGAAACCTCTGAAACTTGCACCGAACGAGCGCCTAATGGTCGCCTACTCAACGCACAAAACAGCACTCCAAGCCGCGCACTCTAGCCTGGTGCGATTTCAAAACCCTAAAACTGTCTTCTCCGCGCAAACCCTAACAGAAGCGGCTCAAAGCGGAATCGGAGGTTACCTGGGTGCTGTGCGGTCGTGTTGTCCTTGAATCTCTCAAGACGGACGGTGGGTTGGGCGCTGATCGACGGCAGAGGTCTGAAGGCGGGAGCTTGTGTGTAACGGTCGAGTGAAAAAGTGCTGGGAAATTTCTAAGTCTGGCCTTATATACCCCCCTATGGCTAGCGCAACGGACCTGCGCATTGATAGGCGCACGGTCCTGCGCACTTGTGTGACTAAAAACTACCAAACCCTAATCTAACTAAAAACACTCAAAAAACAAAACAAGCAGAATAAAATGTGCCAAATTAAAACGTGTCGGGTTACCTCCCGACAAGTGCCTTTGTTTAACGTCGTTGGCTCGACGGTACCTCGTTACGTGCCAAGAAGTGCGTCTGCAGCCCCCCCCCCCCCACTCTTGCTCCTGAGTGTCCTTGCGCCAGTGCTTGTGTTATGATCTCATTGGTCCTGCGCAAAGGATACAAGGGAGGGTCAGCATGTGATACATTATTCGTAATGAAGGTAGATGCAGAGGAAGAGGAGATATAGGCGATGGGTGCTAGTTCTTCCTCTGAAACATCTGATGGTGCGTCTGGCGCAGCAGCTTGCGCGTCCACTATCTCTGGCTCGGCCAAGTCAATGTTGCGTGTTGCGCCATCCCAAGGTTCGCCCAAGTACCGTTTGACTCTCTGCCCGTTAACCTGAAAACGATGCTGGTGCCCGTCTTCTAATTCAATTGTGCCGTAGGGGAAAACCTTGGTGACGGTGTATGGTCCCGTCCACTTGCTGCGCAACTTCCCAGGCATGAGCTTCAGGCGCGATGAAAATAACAGTACCTGGTCTCCTGGTTCAAATGTGCGCCGGAGGATATGCCTGTCATGAAACGCCTTGGTGCGCGCCTTGTAATCGCGCAGTCCCTCATAGGCGTCTAGGCGCAGCTCTTCGAGTTCGCTCAGCTCAAATGCGCGTTCTTTTCCTGCCTCCTCCAAGTTCAAGTTGCAAATACGTAAAGCCCAATATGCCTTGTGCTCGAGCTCTACTGGCAGGTGGCATGCCTTCCCATAGACCAGCCGGAATGGTGAGGTTCCAATGGGTGTCTTGTGTGCAGTGCGGTATGCCCATAGCGCATCATCCAGGCGCTGGCTCCAATCCTTGCGCGACGGCCTAACAGTCTTTTCCAAGATGCGCTTGATCTCTCTGTTAGAAACTTCGGCCTGTCCATTTGTCTGCGGATGGTAAGCGGTGGACGTCTTGTGGCGCACCCCATAGTGCTTGAAAACTTGCGCCACAACCCTGTTGCAGAAGTGCGTCCCCTGGTCGCTGATAACTGCCTTAGGCACTCCGTACCTGCAAAATATGTTAGTTCTGAGAAAATCAGCGACAGTCTTACCATCATCCTTGCGTGTGGCCTTAGCTTCGACCCATTTGGATACGTAATCCACGGCCACCAGTATGTACTCGTAGCCGGCAGATGGGGGAAATGGACCCATGAAGTCGATTCCCCAGACATCGAACACTTCGTCCACCAGAATCGGGGTCTGCGGCATCTCGTTGCGCGCGGAGATTCCTCCAGTGCGCTGGCACCTGTCACACTTCCTGCAGTGGTCATAGGCATCTCTGAATAGGTGCGGCCAGTAGAATCCGCAGTCCAAGATCTTCCTGCTCGTGCGCTTGGGACCGAAATGTCCTCCACAGGCGTGCGCATGACAAAACAGCAACACAGAATTAATCTCGTGGTCAGGCACGCAACGTCTTAATATCCGATCTGGACCTATTCTAAGCATGTAAGGATCATCCCAAAGATAATGTTTGGACTCATGTTTCAATCGCATGCACTGAGTTTTATTGAAATGAGGAGGGAACGCACTTGTGACCAGGTAATTTGCGATATGCGCATACCATGGTACCTTACCTGTTAGCGCCATCAGATGCTCGTCAGGGAATGTCTCCTTGATCTGCCCTGGCTCCTCATCCTTTACGATCCTGCTCAGGTGATCAGCGACGGTATTTTCTGTGCCCTTCTTATCTTTGATCTCTAAGTCGAATTCCTGAAGCAGAAGTACCCAGCGCATCAGGCGCGGCTTGGTCTCTTTCTTGGACATGAGGTAGCGGATAGCTGCGTGGTCCGTGTAGATGATGACTCTGGCGCCTAGAACATATGCTCGGAACTTCTCCAGCGCAAATACAATTGCCAGAAGCTCCTTCTCCGTGGTGGTGTAATTCTTCTACGCGGAGTCCAGTGTGCGCGATGCATAGTAGATGGCATGCGGCTTCTTGTCCTCGCGCTGCCCCAAGACTGCTCCTACTGCGTAGTCACTTGCGTCACACATCAGCTCGAATGGCAGGTTCCAGTCTGGTGCGCGCATCACTGGCGCACTGGTCAGCGCTTCTTTCAGCTTATCGAACGCCGCCCTGCACTCATTAGTAAAATCGAAGCACACGTCTTTTTGCAACAGGTTAGACAGGGGGATGCAAATTTTAGAGAAATCCTTAATAAAACGCCTGTAAAACCCAGCATGCCCTAAGAACGATTTCACGTCGCGCACGTTGGTGGCATAAGGCAGATTAGAAATAATATCTATCTTAGCCTTGTCTACCTTAATACCCTCCTCTGAAATAATATGACCTAGTACTACCCCGTGCGTAACCATGAAATGACATTTCTCGTAGTTTAGCACTAAGTTCTTAGAGATGCAGCGCGCTAAGACTTTATCTAGATGTGTTAAGCATGCATCAAAGGTACTCCCATACACAGTGAAATCATCCATGAACACTTCTATGCATATACCAATCATATCAGAGAAAATGCTCATGACAAGGCGTTGGAATGTACCTGGCGCGTTGCACAGCCCAAAAGACATACGCCGAAACGCAAATGTTCCGAAGGGGCATGTGAACGTGGTCTTCTCTTGATCCTCCGCAGCTATGGGTATCTGATTGTAACCTGAATATCCGTCCAAAAAACAAAAGTAAGGCTTACCTGCCAAGCGATCCAGCATCTGGTCCATGAAGGGTAGCGGGAAGTGGTCCTTGCGCGTTACAGCGTTCAGCTTCCTGTAGTCGATGCACATGCGCCAGCCAGTTTGTATGCGCTTGGGAACTAGCTCGCCCTGCGCATTCTCCTCCACTGTGATTCCTCCTTTCTTTGGCACAACGTGCACCGGGCTGACCCATTTGCTGTCTGAGATTGGGTAAATGACCCCTGCGTCAAGCAACTTCAGGACTTCCTTTTGCACTACCTCCATCATATTTGGGTTTAACCTGCGCTGAGCCTCCCTGGATGGTTTGGCACCATCTTCCAACAGAATTCGGTGCATGCACACGTCTGGGCTCACTCCGCGCAGATCGGCAAGAGTCCATCCAATAGCGCGCTGGTTCCTGCGCAGCACCTGTTGCAAACGCGCCTCCTGCTCTTTTTCCAATCCCTTCTTGATGATCACTGGCAGGGTGTCCTCATCTCCCAAGAAAATGTACTTGAGGTGCTCCGGGAGTTGCTTCAGTTCGATCTTGGGTGCCTGTTCAATAGAGGGCAAGATTTTGTTAGCGGTGCAAATATGAACTGTATCAAGTACCTGTGTGGGTGCTGGTTCAGCACTGCTTAGCTCCTCCTCTTGCTCCTCCAGCTCTGCCTGTGTCAGTAGCTCTGGTCCTATGGTTGCGCTCGCACACTGCGCTTCTGTGACTAAATCGTCAAAGCTGTCCATTGCGTGCACAGTAGCGTCCTCATGTGGATGCTGCATCCCTTCGAAGATGTTGAAATGGATTTCTTCGCCATCTACCTCCATGGAGAGCGTGCCCCTCCACACGTCTATCTTCGTGCGCGCAGTCATCAGAAACGGTCTGCCTAGGAGGATCTGCGCACCGCTGGCGCTTGATTCACCCTCCATTTCGAGCACATAAAAGTCTGCTGGGAACACCAGCTCTCCTACTCGAACTAGGACATCTTCTATCATGCCTGCAGGTTGTTTGCACGATCTATCTGCTAGCTGAATTGTGAGACCTGCAGGTTTTAGTGGTCCAAGGCGCAAGGTCGCATAGAGAGAATATGGTAATAAATTGATTGATGCGCCTAAATCGATCATGCAGTTGCTTACCGTGGTTTTACCTAAGGTGCAAGGGATAGTGAATGTACCTGGATCTCGGCACTTAGGTGGTACCTTTTGTTGCACGATTGCTGAGGCCGGCGCATTTAGCATTACCTGTGCGCATTCGCCTGTCCTTCTTTTATTTGTGCACAACTCTTTTAAAAACTTCGCATACCTGGGAATCTGTCGAATAGCTTCTATGAGAGGTATGTTGATTTCCACCTTGCTGAACAGCTCATATAGTTCCTTGTCCAGTGCTTCTTTTCTCGCCAGTGGTGCCTGCACAGGGAAAGGAGCAGGTATGTTAGTACAATTTTTGTCCTTGTTTATCGAGTGAGACATACCTGGCGTTTTGCCCTGCTGGTTCGTGGTTGGCGCTTCTGATTGCGCCTCTGGCTCTGGTTGCGCACTCTGAGCTGCTGGATCTGGGACTTGCGCAACTGGTTGCGCGGGCGCCTGCGCGGTCTGCTCTGTTCCCACTGTGCGCCCAGTCCTCAGTGTTACTGCATTAACTCCTCCTTTAGGGTTCTGAATCACTTGCGAAGGCAGGTTGCCATCGCTCTTTTTCAGCTCATACACCGTGGTTGCAATTTGTGATAGATGCTTTTCTATGGATTCGAACCTCTTGTCATACTTTTCGTCATTCTTGCGCACTGTGTCTGCTAGCTGCCCCATGATATCTTCCAAGGATCGCTTTGGTTGCTGATTGTTCTGCGCTGGTGCTTCTGTGCGGCGATGCGGTGGATTGTAGGGTGCAGCTTGTTGCGTCTGCTGTGGCGCGCGCTGATCAGTGGGCTGCCTCTGGAAATTGTTCTCTTCTCTCCATCTGAATCCATTTACAGCAAGCCCAAAGCGCGGCTGATTCTGCCTCTGCGGTCCTCTGTTGTCCCATCCTCCAAGGGCAGCTGCAGATGGGAGCTGGGAGCAGCTGCAGAAGAAATTCTTAGATAAATTTTATCCAGCAGCGAAGATTGCGCTGCTCAGAAGGGAATTGGCCGCGCCAAGGCAGAGCACAGGGGAGTCTCTGTCAGAATACTACGAGCGTTTCAGGGAGCTAGAAGCCAACTGCTACAATCACGGGCTTCCTCAGAATGTGCTGATAGAGAACTTTCTGAATGGACTGCTGCCCATGGAGCTGCGACTACTGAATGCATGTGCAGGAGGGGACATTTGCAACATGTACCCGGAGGATGCATGGCAGCTGATAGAAGATTCTGCTGGGCAGGTAAGATATCAATTGATACTTGAAAGTAGTCGTAATCGTTCTGTGCATCAGGTAGAGGCAAGCGCTGAGATCCAAGAAATGAAGGCCATGCTACAGAAGCTGATGAGTGCGCAGAGCGCACAACCAGTTGCGCCAAAGGTATGTGAATTCTGCAGGTCCACTGAGCACAAGACAGACGAATGCCCAACACTTTTTGAAGAAACTGGAGACGCAAATGCCCTTGGAGGATGGGACAACAGAGGACCGCAGAGGCAGAATCAGCCGCGCTTTGGGCTTGCTGCAAATGGATTCAGATGGAGAGAAGAGAACAATTTCCAGAGGCAGCCCACTGATCAGCGCGCGCCACAGCAGACGCAACAAGCTGCACCCTACAATCCACCGCATCGCCGCACAGACGCACCAGCGCAGAACAATCAGCAACCAAAGCGATCCTTGGAAGATATCATGGGGCAGCTAGCAGACACAGTGCGCAATAATGACGAAAAGTATGACAAGAGGTTCGAATCCATCGAAAAGCAGTTATCACAGATCGCAACCATGGTGGATGAGATGAAATTCAAAAAGTGTTGGGCATTCGTCTGTCTTGTGCTCAGTGGACCTGCAGAATTCACATACCTTTGGCGCAACTGGTTGTGCGCTCTACGCAATCATCAGCTTCTGTAGCATGGCCTTCATTTCTTTGATCTCAGCGCTTGCCTCTACCTGATGCACAGAACGATTACGACTACTTTCAAGTGTCAATTGATGTCTTACCTGCCCAGCAGAATCTTCTATCAGCTGCCATGCATCCTCCGGGTACATGTTGCAAATGTCCCCTCCTGCGCATGCATTCAGTAGTCGAAGCTCCATGGGTAGCAGTCCATTCAGAAAGTTCTCTATCAGCACATTCTGAGGAAGCCCGTGATTGTAGCAGTTGGCTTCCAGCTCCCTGAAACGCTCGTAGTATTCTGACAGAGACTCCCCTGCGCCTTGCCTTGGCGCGGCCAATTCCCTTCTGAGCAGCGCAATCTTCGCTGCTGGATAAAATTTGTCTAAGAACTTCTTCTGCAGCTGCTCCCATGTGTGAATAGATCCTGCAGGTAAAATCACTTAGTTTAGTTGAAGGGAATAGTAGCAGTGGTGCGCTTGTGTGTAGTTGCATCGCTGCTATCAACTGTTTAGTATTATTTTTTTCGATTTTTCTCCTCCTATTAGTTGGGATATGATATACAGGGGATGTGGACAGAAAAGCTCTAGAGAGGCGGTTAGTCGTTTTTGCTTCGAAGGTAAGGTATATGGGTGAGAGCACTAGTGGAGGCCGGTGCTTCGCGTCCTTCGGAACAATAGAGCGTGCTCAGCCACGCAGATGCCGAAGCCGAATACCCAAAGCGTGGCGAGGTGGGAAAACAGACCACCTTTCCTCTGGAAGTCAAGCAAGGGAAGGCGGGCGCGGGTGTAAACGCGTGCGCTGACCTGCGTAAATAGATCAAGGAGGGAGAGCGGAGCGTTGTTCCATAGCTGCTATCCGAAGGCTGAGACTGGAACCGTTCTGGGAACATAGGAACCGTAGATAAAGCTGTATAAAGAGAAAAAAAACACCAACAGAGGATATGCGCTAAGGAAACCAGCATGCGCACAACTCCGTACCAGCGTGCGCAAGTTCACAAGAAAATCATCAAGAAGGCTCGAGTTCCCAGGAAGTGCGCGAAAGAATCACGCATCGGAAGAAACTTACGCAATTAACCATATACCCGTACTCGAAGTAAAGACCGACAACCCGGAGCCTATGAAGAGCTATCTCTCAGCCATCCGAAATAATTTCCATCCCAGCTGAGAGGTAACAAATTTCAGAATTGTTATATTAAAACTGTTGAAGGCATGTGCGCGCAGGTGACAGAGCAACGCAGGGTGAACGGTTGTGCAGATCGCGCTTGAGTGCATGACTGTGCGCTAGACTCCAGAGAGGTAATTGTATCCGTGCTTGAGTACTTGTTCGGGACGAACAAGGGCAAGTGTGGGGGGTTTGATAGAGCCTATTTAGATCTTAACACTGTGCTTGTTTGCATTATTTTGTGTATAAGATTACTAGTTTCCGGTGTTTTTGTATTCCAGGACAAAACAAGGGCCTAAGTCGGATACACGCTAATAGGCGCACTTAAGGAGCGCAACACACAGCCGGTGGAGCTAGCAGCGCAAACAGGATAGGAAGTGGCAGATTCAGACTGCGGTGCGCTAACCAACTGCGCAAACCAACATGCGCAGTGAGCCATGCGCAGGATAGCGGTATTTCCAAATCTTGAACACCATATCCCTACAAAATCTCCTAGGATTTGGAAGTTGCCAAGATCGTCCTCGGGCCTCACAGGCAGTAAATAAAGAAAGGAAGGCTAGGGTTTGAGATGATATCAAGGAGAGAGAGCCAGAACTGAAAAACACACGAGCTGCCACCGAGGACCTGCGCCAACCGACTGCGCGAACCGAGACACAGCAACCTGCACGCACCTGCTCGTCACTGTTTCCTTGGATACTTTAGCTTTTATTTACTATTTCTATGATGTTTACCACTAGCATGTCTAGCTAAACACTTTGTATCGGCTGGGCATGATTCTATGAGTATTTCCTTTGAGACTTGTGCTTAATGCATAGTTTGTTTGCTTGTATTAATTCTGTGCATACGGTTGACAGCTAGTTGTATGAGTAAGGGAAGCCTTGAACCGCAATCTTACTCTTACTACTTGTTGTTATATGTTAAACTAGTTGGTAGCTTGACGGTGACAACTAGGAGTAACGCGCTAGGACAATCAGCTGCTACTGTGACAGGGTTCGCAGCTGCTTAGACTAGTTTCAAGAATTAATAGCTCATGGACTTTGATCGGAACATGTGCACATGTTAGGAAGCCTTGATCGGACACTAACTTCAGTAATATCGAACTATAGACGTTTAGAGTCGATGATAAGGAATACATTCATAGAGGATTGTCTTTGCCGATACTTTTCATAGTCATAGTACTTAATCTCTACTGCCTGCGCACGTCTAGTGCAAAATCTGCTTTCACTATTGTTCATTCGTGCACCTGCGCAACCCAATCACTCACAACCCCAATTTCGTAAGTTGTAGGTTGCTAGCTAGAACGAGTCTGCTTGCTCCTTGTGGGATCGACCCTGACTTAGCCGCTATACTAAGTGGAGAAGGAAGGATTAATTTGACGCGTACAACGACGCGCGATCAGATTCCAACACCAATCAGATTGCCTTGAGCTACTAATCTGGCTTTGTTCATTGTGATATTCCCCTTTTCCTCGGACTTGTTTTTGTATATCCATTTTGTCCCAATGACGTTCACATTGTCAGTAAAGGTATTCAAGTCCCATACCTCGTTTCTTTCAAACTCACCAAGTTCTTCTTGCATTGCAGCTATCCAGAAATCATCTCCTAGAGCCTCTTTAATCTTCTTTGGCTTTGTGCTGGACAGGAAACAGAGTTATTGATCATATCACAAAGGTTTATATTGGTGGTACCTCGAGTTCGTCTTCCTTCGGTCAAGGTGCCAATAATGTTTGTCGTTTGGTGATCCTTCTGGATTTTTCTTGGAGGAAGTCTAGCAGTGCCTGATGTGGTTGGTGGGTTCTCAGCTGGTACTACATAGTTTGGTTCAGACTCCTCGTCTGAATTTTTTGTGTTCATCAGGTTCTGCTGAAGCATTCTCTGCTGCTTCCTCTTGGTCACTTTCATTTTGTGGCAGAGACTGATTTTAATCTTCTATATCAGAATCCTCTTTATTGTCAAGTGTTGACACTTCTCTTTTGAGTCTTTCACAACTACATTGATGGATTCGATCACAATTCTGGTTCTGTTGTTGAAGACACAGTATGCTCTACTATTTGTTGAATATCCCAGAAATATCCCCAAATCATTCTTTGGATCAAGCTTTGTTCTGTACTCGCGGTCTCTCAAAATGTAACATTCACTTCCAAAAATGTGGAAGTACCTCACAGTGGGTTTCTTCTCCTTCCAGAGTTCAAAACATGTTTTATGTGTCCCTCTTCTGATTGACACCCGATTAATGATATAGCATGAGGTGTTCATAGCTTCATCCTAGAACTTCAAAATGGACTGTCCTTGCATGGATCATGACTCGAGCCATTTCTTGTATTGCTCTATTCTTTCGCTCGACTATCCCATTTTGCTGTGTAGTAATGGGTGATGAGTACTGATGGGTGATTCCTCGATTTATGCAGAATTCATTCATGGCTTCGTACTCGAACTCTTTCCCATTGTTGAGGATATGGCATTTCTTGACAAAACTGCTCAAGAGACTGCTGAAGCACTCCCTGAAGATTGGTGGCTGGACCACAATCTGAAGACTGACAAAACAACAACACCAAAGAACCAGAGTCTGCTTCAGCAATCCCTGAAGATTTGAAGTTGAGACACTATCTGAAGAATGCGCGAGAGACAGCGTTGAAGAGATAGAGTCTGCTTCGGCACTCCGTGATGATCCAGATGTAGAGCAGAATGCCCGATCAACTTGGCATTGTACGGTGAGGCTCCGCCATGATCCGACTGGCATCGGGGAAGATCATAGAGGTATGCAGACGTCATTAAAAGCTCAGCAAATGCCAGCACGTGGTAAAAGAAGATAAAGATCCAAGAATCCAAATTTGGCAACGGAATCTTCAACAAACTTGCTTGAATTTGGGAGAAGATTCGGATATTGATCCTTGGTGTTTTTGGTGTGCTGGTGCGCTTGAAAAAGAAGGCGGAGACGCAACCAACACACACACGATTAGAGAGCAAACACTGAGAGCACAGAGCAAAAACACAGAGATCAACTATGATAGCAAGGTTTATACATTGAGTTGAAGACTGGTGTTATGTGCAGAAGGAATCAAAACTCGTGGAGTTTGATTAAGGATTGGTCCAGAGTTCAATTGAAGCACTGCTCGTTGAAGGGAGAATCAGAGCTCGATGATTAGTCGCGGACAGGCAGTGTGGCGGCCTGCGGAGCATTGATCGAGGCTACCAGTATTGACGGAGTGTGTCATTGATTGAGGGGGAGAAGAGACTGAGTTTGCAGAACTCAGTGTGTCCAACTTACTGGCTGGAGAGCTAGGAGAGTCGCTGACTGAAGATACAACAACTTTGGTGAAGAGTGTGCTTAAGCATTCTGCGTACCACACATTTTTGTGAGTTAGGTCCATAGCATTCAATATGTGGTACACGGAATGCTTAAGCATTCCGTGTACCACACATTGAATAAGATTGTGTAGGTAGCGCGAAGAGAGTTTGTGTGATCAGACTGCTAGCTAGTCTAGGAGATTAGACTGAGCATTAGATTTCAGCTAGGTGAGAAGTAGAGGTGTGAGTCTTTTGTACTTCGAACTGAGATAGTGGAATCTTGAGGATCGGTGTATCCTCTCCAAACTTAGGCAAGTTGCCGAACTGGGTAACAAACATTGTGTCTTTCTTATTCTGCTAGTAGAGTAATTCCGCAGAAAGATACAGAGAGTGCTTAAGCAGAAGCTATAACTCCAGAGGCTATAACTCCTCATCAGCAAGGCTGCACAATTTCACCCATGATCACTTCTTATGGCGGCTACTCTCAATCCTTTCTCTTACTCTAGCCAAGACAGTAAAGCCACCACCACCTTCAATGTATCTGATTTTTCATGCAAAAACTCGTTCCATGAGTAGCGAGAATAATCATCCACACATACAAAGGCATAACTTTTTTCTGCCACAGCTTTCTACCTCCATTGGTCCCATCAGATTCATATGTAGTAATTGGAGAGGTCTACCGGAGCTCATCTTAGTGACCTTTGGGTGAGAGACCCTTGTTTGTTTTCCGATTTGGCATTCCCCACCCACTGTGTTCATCTCTCCCTTAATCTCAGGAATACCACGAACTAATTGTACGGATGCAAGTCTTCTTAATGTCCTCAGATTGAGATGTTCCAGCCTTTTATGTCACATGTTCATTTCTTCTATTATTTGTCAACAGGCAGGTTGATTCAGAGGTTACTGCAGCATTCTCTAGTAAATGACAGTTGTTGGCAGACCTTGTACTTCCCTCTACATTGACAAATCTTCTGAGAAAAATTTACAAAGTGTGTACCATCACACAGTTGGCTAATGCTGATGAGATTCACAGTTAGTCCTTCCACGACAATCACATTTTTTAGCTTTGGTAGTCCGCGAACTTCCATCGTTCCTTTTCCAAGGATTCTCTCTTTCAGTCCATTTCCAAATATCACGTCTTGTACCTTGCAGGGTTGAATGTTAGTCAGACGGGATCTGTTCCCAGTCATTTTTCTAGAGCATCCACTATCGAAATACCAATTCCCCTTCTTCTCAGATTTCGTTGAGTTGTAGCACATATGACTATGATAATCCATTCCCGATCTGTGCTTCGGACAAATGCTTGGACATCATGTATGTGTCCTCCAGTGCTTGTTGAGTATAGGGAAGAACTTTTCGATGTGACCAGCTTGATTGCAGAAGTAGAAATAGCGTCTGTCTTATTGAGTTCTAGCTACGTGTTGCACAGATTGCTGAAGCATCTTCTTGCTTTTTCTTCTGGGCTTTTTCTTCAGAACCTGTTTTTGTTGTTCAGCTGGTGTCTTCTTGCTTTGCACCTCTAGTCTAGTATTTTCTGTCATCGTTGTTTTGACAAATGTGGTTACTCCAGTGTAGCCTAGTCATGTCCTACATCCTCCATACCTTTGAACCGATAGCAAGCTGTCCATGTTGTTCGATCCTTTGTTTAGCATATTTGTTGTCTTTCTATACATGTGTACTTCTTCCATTACTTCATTGTATTTCTTTTCTTATTGATCATCCTTCTCTTCCATACTTGAGATAGCCCTCGGGAGTTCCTTCTTTTCATTATTTAGTCTGGACACTTTGGCGATTAACCCCTTATTCACCTTCACTACTTCTAGACGTTTATCAATCATTTGTGTGTAGTGTTGAGCTAGATACTTCATTGTGGTTTTATCACTGCTGTCATACTCACAGTCTTGCCCTTTCTGCGACCTGTTTGAACTTTGTCTATTTAGAAAGTTGGCCATATTATTCAGCAACGCACTCCCGCATCACACTTTGTATGTTGAGTGATTGGCGCTGATACCAATTGAAATTCGACTGCGCTGCTGTTTGCGAGTTTTAGCTTCTACTGTAGCACTTGCTATATCTTTCTGCGGAATTTGTTCTTCTGTGCTGAATAAGAAAGACACAAATAACTTGTTCATACAGTTTGGCAACTAGCCTACGTTTGCGGAATTAGTACATCCGGAGGATGTTTCTTCCTGGGAAACAATCTGGTATTTTGGTTCAGTAAGAAGCAGAACAGTATTTCTCTCTACTACTGAAGTTGAGTATATTGATGTCGAAAGTCACTGTGCGCAACTGTTTGGATGAAACAAATGCTGGGAGAATATGGGATTCAACAGGGCACCATGACTATTTACTGTGACAACATGAGTGCCAGCATTAGCAAGAATCTGGTGCAGCACTCCCGAACTAAGCACATTGACCTCAGACATCACTTCACTAGGGACTTGGTAGAGAATCAAACTATTGTGCTAAAACATGTGGCTATCGAGAAGCAGCTGGTTGACATCTTCACCAAACCATTGGATGGAACTCGGTTCGAGGAACTCAGAGCTGCCCTAGGTTTGTGCATAGTTCCTGAATGAGATAGCAGTAGCCCTTGTCATTTGTGACAAAAAGGGGGAGAGGAATGTAATAAGTAGCACAGTTAACTAGTATAGTTAGAATTATGCCAGTTTATCATTAGTAGTATAGCTCTAGTTGTGTTTTAGTTTTGTCAAACTACCAAGGGGGAGATTGTTGAGGATATGATGGCTAGAGCACAATCTGAAGACTGACAAAACAACAACAACAACAACAAATAAAGAACCAGAGCCTGCTTCGGGAATCTCTGAAGATTTGAAGCTAAGACACTATCTAAAGAATGGGCGAGAGACATCTATGAAGAGACAGAGTCTGCTTCCGCATTCTGTAATGATCCAGAGCTAGAGCAGAATGCCCGATCAACCTGGAGTTGCACTGTGAGGCTCCGGAGTGATCCGCCAGCACGTGGTCAAAGAAGATAGATATCCAAGAGTCTAAATTTGGCAACAGAATCTCCAACAAACTTGCTACAATCTAGGAAAATATTCTAATAATGATCGTTGGCGTGTTTTGTGTGTTCGTGTGCTTGAAAATAAAGGCTGAACGTAGCACGAAGAACACACTATTAGAGAGCAAATACAGAAGAGCATAGAGCGAATACACAAAGATCAACCACGGTAGCAGGGTATACACATTGAGTTGAAGACTGGTGTGGTGTGTAGAAGGAATCAAAACTCGTGGAGTTTGATTCAAGATTGATCCGAAGTATAACTGGAGCACTGCTCGTTGAAGGAACAATCGGAGCTCGATGATTAGTCGCAGACAGGCATAGTCGCAGGCTGCAGAACACTGATCGAGGCTACCCAATATTAACAAAGTGTGCCATTGATTGAAGTGGAGCAGAGACTAAGGTTTAAGAACTCAGAGTATCCGACTGTTTGGCAGGAGAGCTAGAGTAGTTATTGACTAGAGATACAGCAACTCTGGTGAAGAGTGTGCCGAAGCAGTCCGTGTACCACACATTGCAACTCTGGCTAGGTACCTGATTCAAGTCCGTAGCTATTTGTCAATAGAAGTGTGTAGGTAGCGAAGAGAATATGTGTTATCAGACTGCTAGCTAATCTAGGAGGTTAGACTTCGCATAAGATTTCGGCTAGGTGAGTAGTAGAGGTGTGAGTCCTGTGTACTTGGATCTGAGATAGTGGAATCTTGAGGATCGGAGTATCCTCCCCAGACATAGGCAAGTTGCCGAACTCAGTGAACAAACTTCTGTGTCTTTCTTATTCTGTTAGTAGAGTAAATTCCATAGAAAGATACAGTGAGTCCTTTAGTAGAATTTGTAACTTCAGAGGCTGTAACTCGGCATCAGCAGCGCAGCAGAATTTCCAAACGCAAACCAGTACAAATGAGTGCTACTAAATCATCAAATTGCCCTCCTAGAACCATTTGTACTTTTTAAAAACAAACTTGCTTTGGCACCATATTAAACAATCCTGAGCTAAACATAACCACTATCATTGACTCAAAACTTACCTGCATCAGGTCACTTCTCCAATGTAAAGAGCCTTCCTGCAGAAAAAGAACTTATTTGATGGAACAATCTTGGTTCCAAAGTCTGCCCGGTTCTTTTCCCCTGGAATTTTCTCCACCACAATTTCATTTGATTCCACTAACTCTCTTATAAAGCGGAACCTAATATCGATATGCTTTGATTTTTCATCATACACCAGATTCCTGGACAAACACAAAGCACTTTGGCTGTCCATGAATAAAATAGGTGTATATGCCTTACCATCGATTTCACACAATATTCCCTTAAGCCAGGTTGCTTCTTTGGAAGCTTTAGTTGCTGCTATATACTCCGCTTCAGTGGAAGATAGAGCAACTATGAACTGCAATTGGAATTTCCAAGAAATGCAGTTTCCTACCCAAGAGAAAAAGAAAGCAGTGGTGGACTTCCTATTGTCTTTATTACTAGCATAATCGGAATCCACATATCTCTCTAGTTCAATTTTATCAGTATGTTGTCCATAAACTGGATCCACTGCCTAGGTGATTGTTTAAATCCATAAATAGATTTTCTAAGCAAACAAACATGTTCAGGACAATTTACATCAACATATCCCTTTTGTTTCATGTAAATGGTCTCAACTAAATCACCATGTAAAAAAGCAGTTTTAACATCCATTTGTTCCAATTCCCAATAATAAATAGTGGTCACAGCAAGAAGAAGTCTCATGGTTTCGTATTTAACTACAGGAGCAAAAATCTCATTATAATCAATCCCTTCTTTTTGTATGAAACCTTTAGGAACTAATCTTGCTTTGAACCTAGGGTATTCATTTGCAACATTACCCTGTTTAACCTTAAGCACCCATTCACAATCTATAGTCCTAGCTTTATCAGGCTTAGGAACTAATTTCCAGGTTTCATTTTTATGCATGGATTTAATTTCTTGAATCATAGCATTTTTTCATTCAACAGTAAACTTACTCCTAAGTGCTTCATCATAACTTTCAGGAGTATCAAACTTCACAATTTCAGCAACCAACATAGCAAAGTCAGTGATAGTTTTACCATTCTCTAATAAATTTGCATCATACCTTTTATAAGAGAATTTTTGCCTTGGTTGCCTGTCTCTAGTTAATTGATAACTGGACAGATCAGTATTTGTGTCATCAAGTAAAGTATCATTTTGAACATTAACTGAGGAAGCAGTAATGTCATTTGATGACAATAAGTTTTGAGAAGCATTAGGGGAGCCAAGAGGACTAACCTGAGCGTACTTACCCGGTCTCCCTCTGTTTGTTGTGATGGCTCAAAATCTTCCACGGGATCACTCATCTCTTGGGTGATCACCTCATCATGGCTTCCAGCAGCTTGCTCATCATTTGAGTGCTCATCTTCAGAGTTTAGATCATTAACTTCATCTATTGCATTTGACACTGGGATAAAGCCCTCATCTGCATTTTCATTTGTGCATGTTTCCTCAGCAGAAGAAGTCAGTTTATTTTTAAAATAGAATTCATTTTCAGTGAATGTTACTGACCTGCCAGTTATTACTTTATATCCACCAGGATGGATAAGTAATAACTTATAACCTTTAACTCCTTCAGGATATCCCATCATTACACATTTCTACGCTCTTGGTTGACGTTTGCCTTGAGTCACTTGGCTGTAGACAGTACATCCAAAAGGTCTGAGGTGAGCTAGAGATGGTGGTTTTCCTCTCCACATTTTCTGAGGAGTCTTAAAGTTTATCGCTGAGGAAGGAGACGTGTTTACCAGGTATGTTGTTGTTGCTGCTGCTTCACCCCACATTGTGCTTTTCATGCCAGAGCTTATCAATAAGTACCTAGCTTTTTCAAGTAACGTCCGGTTCATCCTTTCAGCAGTCCCATTCTGCTGAGGGGTTCTTGGCACAGTCACTCAGTAAGGTCTTTATTCCTTGTTACAGGCAGAATGCGGCCAGCCGTATTACACCGGAGCCTTACCGTGCAACGCCAGGATTATGCTCTAGCTCTGGATCATCATAGAGTGTTGAAGCAGACACTGTCTCTTCATAGCTTTTTCTTGCCCATCCTTCAAATAGTGTCTCAGCTTCAGATCTTCAGGGATTGCTTCAGCAACCTTTGGCTCTTTGTTGTTATTGTTTTGTCAATCTTTAGATTATGCTCTAGCCACCGATCTTCATGGAGTGGTTCAGCAGACTCTTGAACAGTTTTGTCAAGGATGTCATATCCTCAACACACAAGTTGGACTTTAGTTTGTAGGCATGAACAACAATCTGATCGAAGACAATCTATCTCGGATTGACTTCCTTTTTCTCCCTAATCTGAACAACAGGAATGCCATGCCCTTGCTTACCTTGCCTTTGCGAGAGCTAGGCATGCAGTTGCAAAAGAGTGCAGAATAGCATATTTTTTGTCAGGTCAACATCACTTAAATTATGGTGACACCATCATGTAACCTTAAAGGATCATGACCAATTCCTTTAATTTGAAGTGCAGTATGGTCACGAAGCCTCACTTCACCACTGTTACATAAACTAAGGAACTGAATAGTTCCTTACAATGTGTAGCATGCATAGTACATCTAGAATCTAATATCCATGTACCAAGATCATTTTGTGAAGATACAACAAGCAATTCATTTTTATATCGAGGAGCAGACTCACAAACATTTGTGAAACTAGTTTGATCAGGATTAGCAGTATTACCCTTCCCCTTTACATCTCTTTTCTTTTAAAAACAGTCATTAGAATAATGTCCCACCTTGGTACAATAAAAGCACTTAACTAATTTTGTATCAGCATTTTTCCAAGGGGCATTATTCTTTGGAAACTTTTTCTAGTTAGGCTTATTCTTACCTTTTGACTTAGCAAACATTACCTCATTCTTAGGTTATGTTTTCACATCATTCTTAGCATTATTTTTTCAGTTTAAAAACTATCAAATAGTCATTTTTTTGAACAATCGCCTCAATGATTTTGCTAAGTGTCAAGTCATCTCTATTAGATCACATCCTTTATGGTGTCAAACTGTCGGGGAAGAGAAATAAGCATGATCACGGCTTGATGAGTCTCCTTTATAGGCTCATTGCACCTTGCCAGATCTTGTGTCACTTTCAAGAAAATGTCAAGATTTTCTTGACTGGTTAGTGACACATTCATTTTGTAATTAAACAGTCTACATATTAGAGAAATTTTGCTAGGCGAAGACTTGGTCAAAAAAATTGTTTCAAGGGTATTCCAAAGATCTTTAGGATTAGTGTACTTTACAACTTGACAAATCAGATCATCACTCAGCCTTATCATGATCACGGAATGTGCTAGCTCCTGTATCTCCCCTTTTCTTTCCTTAGAAGTTGCAGACAGCCAGTCTTCCGTAACAGCCTTGAAACATTTTTCCTAGATAAGAATTGCCTTCATCTTTATCCTCCACATGGAGAAGTCTTGCGTTCCATCAAACGGTTCAAGTCTCGCAGACTCTGCCATCATAATTCAAGAGAAAGACCTCAGTGAATAGAAACAAAAATTCAGTAGGTGTCTGATGATGTAAGTATGGCAGTGTTTGACAAAACCAGCACAAGTGAACAAGCAGTTGCTGCAGCTCAAGTTGTCAAGCAGGCCAGCAGAAGTGATCTAGCAGCAGCTGCAGCAGGGGATGCTACAGCAGGAGCTTGTTCAACTGGCTGTATCAACCGTCCAAGAAGCAGCAGCAACCTGGGCTTGTCCAGAAGGGCTGGAAACTCTATGGAAAACATCTGAAGAATTTCTAAACTGCTGAAAAGTATTTTCCAGTGAGATTTACTAGTCAGAGAAGGAGTTTTGCATTGAAGATAAAGATCAAATCTAATCTCCTAGATTTTAGGAGATAATTGTTCCTTTTGACACATTACCTAAACCTGGACATTGCTAAAAGCTGGTGCTGCTATTTAAGCGAGAGGTGTTCAGAGCTGAGAGGTTGATCGAAGCTGAGGGATACACGAGTGCATACACAGAATTCAGAGAGAGCAATTCTTGGTGTGCGACGGACGAAATCTTCGATCATCCCTCGAGACCAGAGCGTGAGCGCAGAGCTGTGGTGATAGAAGCAGTGGGTGGTCAGGACTTGCAGAGTCTGATCCAAGCTTGATCTGGAAGCCAATTCAGAGCTGGGTGCTTGTTGGTTGATCACGGACAGCCGCAGAAGAACTGACGGGTGGTTGACTCGGTCAAGTGTCGTGCGGCAGTACTCGCTAGTGGCAGGTGGTCACTGAGTGAGGGGGAGTATTCCAGAGTGTGCAGCGGTCGTGGAATCGTTCGAACGGCTCGGCAGAAGGCTTTGGAGCGACGCGGACAAATTATGCTTTAGCTGTGTGCTACAGCAGTTGCTACAGCAACCCTGCTGAGTAGGTGTAGTTTAGAATAGGCTGAGTTCTTTGAGAAGACTGTAGCTATTCTAGATTGACATATTTTAGAGGGTGTGCAGACACAAATCAGAGCTTGTTCTGATTGTGCCGAGTGATCCACACAAGGTTGAGTAGCATAGGTTGCGTGAGTTGTAACCGAGTGCACTTGGAGACCTTTGGTTTGAGTGGATTGAGGACTGGAGAATAGTCCTCCCCAGACGTAGGCAGTTGGCTGAACTGGGTGAACAAACTTTGTCTTGTTCATTGTTTGCTGAGACAATTTCCGAGTGAACAAGAGTGTGCTGCAGCAACTGCTTGTTCACGAATCTGTCGAACTGAGACACTGTGAATTTTCAATTGGTATCAGAGCGGGAGCTCAACACACAGAGTAAAAGATCCTACAGTGTCTCTGAAGAAGCCAAGACAATGAAGGAAGGACAGAGCACAAGCAGACCTTCATTGTTAGCAGAGAGCAACTATGGATATTGGAAAGCTAGAATGAAAGCCTTTCTGATGATGCAAGTATGGCAGTTTTTGACAAAACCAGAGCAAATGAACAACGAGTTGCTGCAGCCCAAGTTATCAAGCAGGCCAGCAGAAGTGAACTAGCAGCAGCTGCAGCAGGGGATGCTGCAGCAGGAGCTTGTTCAACTGGCTGGTTCATCTGTCCGAGGAGCAGCAGCAACCTGGGCTTGTCCAGAAGGGCTGGAAACCCTGCAGAGCATCTGAAGAATTTCTAATATGCTGTGGAGTATATTCCAGAGTGGTTTACTAGTCAGAGAAGGAGTTTTGCATTGAAGATAAATATCAAATCTAATCTCCTAGATTTTAGGAGATAATTGATCTTGTTGGGTCATTACCTAAACCTGGACATTGCTTAAAGTGGTGCTGCTATTTAAGCGAGAGGTGTTCAGGGCAAAGAGGTTGATCGAAGCTGAGGGATACACGAGTGCATACACAGATTTCAGAGAGAGTAATCTTTCGTGTGCGACGGACGAATTCTTCGATCATCACCCGAGAGCAGAGCGTGAGCGTAGAGCTGTGGTGATTATAGCAGAAGGGAATCAGGACTTGCAGAGTCTGATTCAAGCTTGATCTGGAAGCCAATTCAGAGCTGCTGAGCTTGTTGGTTGATCAAGGGTAGCCGCAGAAGAACTGACGGGTGGAAGGCTCGGTCTAGTGTCGTGCGGCAGTACTCACTAGTGGCAGGTGGTCACTGAGTGAGGGGGAGTATTCCAGAGTGTGCAGCGCTCGTGGGATCGTTCGATCGGCTCGGTGGAAGGCCTTGGAGCGACGCGGACATTTGTGCTTCAGCTGTGTGTTACAGCAGTTGCTACAGCAACCCTGCTGAGTAGTTGTAGTTTAGAATAGGCTGAGTCTTGAGGAGTCTGTAGCTATTCTAGATTGACATATTGCAGAGGGTGTGCAGACACAAGTCAGAGCTTGTTCTGATTGTGTCGAGTGATCCACACAAGGTTGAGTAGCATAGGTTGCGTGAGTTGTAACCGTGTGTACGTGGGAACCTTCGAGTTAGTGGATTGAGGACTGGAGAATAGTCCTCCCCAGACGTAGGCAGATTGGCCGAACTGGGTGAACAAACCTGTGCCTTGTTCATTGTTTGCTGAGACAATTTTTCGAGTGAACAAGAGTGTGCTGCAGCAACTGCTTGTTCACAAAATCTGTCAAACTAAGACACTGTGAAATTTCACTTTCTCAAGGCTATTGATGAGAAGACATAGAGAGCTGTCGTAATCTAGTGGTCTCCCCCAATCACCATGGATGAACAAGGAGTCACAAGGATAAAGCCTGAAGAACAATGGACTGCTGAAGAGGGTGCTGCAGCAACTGGAAATTCAAAGGCCCTGAATGCAATTTTTGCTGCAGTTGATGCCAACAACTTCAGGCTGATTTCAAATTGTGACATGGCTAAACATGCATGGGAAATTCTACAAACTGCACATGAAGGAACTGATAGAGTGAAGCTGTCAAGACTCTAGATCATTGCCACTCAGTTTGAGAATCTGAGAATGCTGGAAGAGGAGACTGTCACTGAGTTTAATGCCAAACTCTGTGATCTTGCAAATGAAGCCCATGCCCTTGGTGAACCTATCCCTGAAGAGAAGCTGATCAGGAAGGTTCTCAAATCGCTGCCCACAAAATTTGACATGAAAGTGACGGCCATTGAAGAAGCTCAAAATGTCAGATTCATGAGATTGGAAGAATTGATGGGGTCTCTCAAACAATTTGAGATGAAACTGGTTAAAGAGGACACCACTCCCAAGGACAAGAATGTTGGACTGAAAGCTGAAACAGAAGCCAAGAAGACAGTTCCAGATGATCAGCTGAGTATGCTTGTCAAGAATCTTGGAAAGCTCCTGAAGAACATGGACTCAAGAAATGGGAAAAGCTCCTCCTCACGAAAACAATTCAGAAGAGGTGGTGAAAATAAAAGGAAAGGGAAGGAACCAGCTCAGGATGAAGATGAGAAGAAAGAAATAAAGAAGGGAGTCCAATGCTGGAACTGTGCAGGCTACGGTCATCGACAAATCAACTGCACTAGCAAACCGATGAAGAAGAGGGCTCTCTCTGCCAGTGGAAGTGAAGATGAGAAAGAGCTGAGTGAAGATGAATGCAACTTGGCCAGATACAGGTCGTTCAGAAGAGGCAGAAAAACACAAGGAAGATTGAACCAGGATCTGCTTCAGCAACCTCTGCATCACCGTAACAAGAGAGCTTCAAAGTATAAAAAATGTTACAGCTGCGGTCGCAAAGGTCACATAAAAAGAAACTGTTCCTCAGCTCATGCTGGATGTTCAGGACACATGACAGGAGAAAGATCCTTCTTAAAAAACATTACACCCTGTTTGGAACAACGCGTGAAGTTTGGTAACGGCCTAAAAGGAAGAGTTCTGGGAAGAGGAACTTTGGCAGTGGAAGGAATGCCGAGCCTGAGTAATGTTCTTCTAGTGGAAGGCCTAAAGGCAAATCTCATAAGCATTAGCCAGCTGTGTGACGGGACTAAACAGGTAAAATTTACGAAAGACTCATGCAAAGTCATCAACAAATCTGGAAAATGTATTATGGAAGGAGCCAGATCAAAGAGCAACTGTTATCTCTCAATGTGAGTTCAAACTCACCACTTCAGAAATGTATGCTGACAAAGGCCGAGGAAATGACTCTATGGCACAGAAGAATGGGGCATGTTAACCTGAGAACTCTGAAGAGAATTGCAGCAGAAGGGCTAGTCAGAGGAATACCACAGCTTAAAGGGGAGACAAATTCCATCTGCGGAGATTGTCAGATTGGAAAACAAAAGAAGGCGTCACACCCAAGAGTCAAAGATGTAGGTACTTCCAGACCGTTACAGCTGATTCACATGGACTTGATGGGACCAATGGAGGTTGAGAGTCTGGGCAGAAAGAGGTATGCTTTTGTTTGTGTTGATGACTACTCTAGATTCACCTGGATTGATTTTATCAGAGAAAAATCAGATACTGTGAAAGTTATAGTGTCCCTGGTGTCTCGCCTAGAGCAAGAGAAAGACCTCAGAATCAGCAGCATCCGCAGTGATCATGGTAGGGAATTTGAAAACGAAGCTATGGATGATTTCTGTCGTCAAAGGGGTATCTCTCATCAGTACTCTTCTCCCATCACTCCACAGCAGAATGGTGTAGTGGAACGAAAAAATCGAACAATTCAAGAAATGGCCAGAGTCATGATTCATGCTAAGAGAGTTCCCCTGAGATTTTGGGCAGAGGCTATGAACACCGCATGTTATATCATCAATAGAGTCACCTTACGGAGAGGAACCAATCAGACCTGCTATGAGCTCTGGAATCAGAAGAAGCCCACTGTTAAATACTTCCACATCTTTGGAAGTGAGTGTTTCATTCTGAGAGATCGGGAGTATAGAAAGAAACTCGACCCTAAGAGTGATCCTAGATTGTTCTTGGGTTATTCGACAAATAGCAGGGCTTATCGAGTATATAACCAGCGGACAAATACAGTCATGGAATCCATAAATGTTGTTGTCGATGATGCAGAAGAAGTTTCTACTCCTGATACTGACACTGGTGATGAAGACTCTGATCTTGAAGAAGTGTCTGACAGACAGACCAGAAGTGAACAAGCTGCGGTTCCAGCAGATGCTACAGCAAGTGCTGAAGCAGAAATTCCAGATGTTCAATTAGAAAACCTATCTGATGATCTGCACACTGAGGCTCCTGATCCACCTTCAAGGCAGCCCCCAAAGAAGATTCAGAAGAATCATCCCCTGACAAATGTGATTGGGGATCCCGCAGACAGAAGAAGGACAAGAAGCCATGCTTACCTCAATACATGTTTTATGTCCAGCATTGAACCCAAGAATTTCAAGGAAGCCGAGTGATGAATTCTGGATGATGGCTATGCAAGAGGAACTGTCAGAGTTCGAAAGACACGATGTCTGGGATCTGGTGGACAGACCAAATGGAGTGAATATCATAGGCACAAAGTGGATCTTCAAAAACAAAACTGATGAGAAGGGAAACATCACAAGAAATAAGGCCCGTCTGGTTGCTCAGGGATTTACTCAGATTGAGGGTCTGGATTTTGAAGAAACATATGCTCCAGTTGCTCGCTTGGAGGCCATTAGATTTCTTCTAGCCATGTCATGTTTTCTTGGGTTTAAACTGTATCAAATGGATGTCAAAAGCGCATTCCTGAACGGAGACCTGTCTGAAGAAGTTTATGTCACTCAGCCAAAAGGTTTTGAAGATCCTCATTTCCCAGAGCATGTTTACAAGTTAAAGAAAGCTCTATACGGACTGAAACAGGCTCCTCGGGCATGGTATGAGAGGTTGACAGTGTTCTTGGAAAAACATGGCTACAAACGAGGGGGAGCTGACAAGACTCTTTTTGTCAAGAGAACCAAGTCAGATGTGATCATTGCACAAATCTATGTGGATGATATTGTTTTTGGTTCAAAGTCTCAGCACCTGGTGAAGCAGTTTGTGAATCACATGCAGCAGGAATTTCAAATGAGTATGGTTGGAGAGCTGTCATACTTTCTTGGTCTGGAGATTACCCAGAAAGAAGATGAAATTTTTATGGCTCAAAGCAAATACAGCAAGAACCTTGTGCAGAAATTCCAACTAGATAAGGCCAGTCACAAACGAACCCCTGCTGCCACTCATGTCAAGGCGATCAAAGATGAACATGGCATGGAAGTGAGTCAGACAATCTACAGAAGCATGATTGGGAGCTTATTGTACCTGACTGCCAGCCGCCCTGACATTTCCTTCGCAGTAGGAGTCTGTTCCAGATTTCAAGCCTCTCCCAAAGATAGTCACCTACAGTTGGTCAAGCGAATCATTCGGTATGTGGGAGGAACTGTGAATTATGGCCTTTGGTATACTAAGGACACAAATGCTAATCTGGTAGGATACAGTGATTCCGACTGGGATGGATGCTCCGAGGACAGGAAGAGCACTTCAGGAGGTTGCTTCTTCTTAGGAAATAATCTGGTGTCCTGGTTCAGCAAGAAGCAAAACAGCATTTCACTGTCCACTGCCGAGGCTGAATACATTGCTGCAGGGAGCTGCAGTGCACAAATGCTGTGGATGAAGCAAATGCTGAGTGAGTATGGTCTTCATCAGGATGAAATGACTCTCTACTGTGACAATATGAGTGCCATCAGCATATCTAAGAATCTGGTGCAGCACAGCAGGACCAAGCACATTGACATTCGTCATCACTTCATCTGTGATCTTGTTGAAAAGAAGACCATTGCACTACACCATGTTGTGTCCGCCAAACAACTTGCTGATATCTTCACAAAAGCTTTGGACGCAGTCCGGTTCGAAGCCCTGAGAGCCTCTCTGGGGCTCTGCGTGTTGCCTCCATAGTTCAGCCAGGAGCACCCCCTTGTCATTTATTCCAAAAAGGAGGAGGAGAAGAGCAGGCTAAGAAGTGGAGGTGAAGAACAATTCTTCAAACACATCTCTGGTGGGTTTTGTCAAAATGCCAAGGGGGAGATTGATGATGTAAGTATGGCAGTGTTTGACAAAACCAGCACACGTGAACAAGGAGTTGCTGCAGCTCAAGTTGTCAAGCAGGCCAGCAGAAGTGATCTAGCAGCAGCTGCAGCAGGGGATGCTACAGCAGGAGCTTGTTCAACTGGCTGTATCAACCGTCCAAGAAGCAGCAGCAACCTGGGCTTGTCCAGAAGGGCTGGAAACTCTATGGAAAACATCTGAAGAATTTCTAAACTGCTGAAGAGTATTTTCCAGTGAGATTTACTAGTCAGAGAAGGAGTTTTGCATTGAAGATAAAGATCAAATCTAATCTCCTAGATTTTAGGAGATAATTGTTCCTTTTGGGACATTGCCTAAACCTGGACATTGCTAAAAGCTGGTGCTGCTATTTAAGCGAGAGGTGTTCAGAGCTGAGAGGTTGATCGAAGCTGAGGGATACACGAGTGCATACACAGAATTCAGAGAGAGCAATTCTTGGTGTGCGACGGACGAAATCTTCGATCATCACCCGAGAGCAGAGCGTGAGCGCAGAGCTGTGGTGATAGAAGCAGTGGGTGGTAAGGACTTGCAGAGTCTGATTCAAGCTTGATCTGGAAGCCAATTCAGAGCTGGGTGCTTGTTGGTTGATCAAGGACAGCCGCGGAAGAACTGACGGGTGGTTGACTCGGTCAAGTGTCGTGCGGCAGTACTCGCTAGTGGCAGGTGGTCACTGAGTGAGGGGGAGTATTCCAGAGTGTGCAGCGCTCGTGGAATCGTTCGAACGGCTCGGCAGAAGGCTTTGGAGCGACGCGGACAAATTGTGCTTCAGTTGTGTGTTACAGCAGTTGCTACAGCAACCCTGCTGAGTAGGTGTAGTTTAGAATAGGCTGAGTTCTTTGAGAAGACTGTAGCTATTCTAGATTGACATATTTTAGAGGGTGTGCAGACACAAATCAGAGCTTGTTCTGATTGTGCCGAGTGATCCACACAAGGTTGAGTAGCATAGGTTGCGTGAGTTGTAACCGAGTGTACTTGGAGACCTTTGGTTTGAGTGGATTGAGGACTGGAGACTAGTCCTCCCCAGACGTAGGCAGTTGGCTGAACTGGGTGAACAAACTTTGTCTTGTTCATTGTTTGCTGAGACAATTTCCGAGTGAACAAGAGTGTGCTGCAGCAACTGCTTGTTCACGAATCTGTCGAACTGAGACACTGCGAATTTTCAATCCAACACAGTCACTGATGCAAGACACAACCAAATGCTCAGTATTCAATCAGAAACTGAGCCAATCGGCACTGATACCACAATGTTAAGCAAATTCTTGCATTGACTTTGTGTTTAATCAACTCAGCCAAGTTCTTTAGCTAATTCAGTTTATCACCAATTGCTTTATCAATCAAAAAGTGAGAATCTTCACAGGATTTACAAGGTTCGAAAGAGTAAACCCTTCCTACTCCTTGGAGCCTCTAGGGAAGTGCTCAACCCCAGATCATTCACTAAGATGCCAAAACAAGGTTCCAAGATTTAATAATGACCAAAATCAGCCAAAGGAACAATCAAACAACGAGCAGTCGTAGAGCAAAGCCAAGCACAATCAAGAAGACGACAATCAAATGAAAGACTCCCTGATTTCAGCCTAGAAGCGATTTTCGCTTCCACCCAGACCTCGGACAGATCTCAGCGTGCTGCGTAATCAGACCGACGCTCACCACTCCCTAGTCCTAGAGCAAACAACGTCCACCGTTCCACCCTCGCGAACTCTAAGCACAACTTTCACCAAAATTGAAGCAACTAATCGAATCGGAATTCTTGATCGTCTCAAAACTCTTCTTACTTCGATTAAAGCTTTTCTTCTGAAAAACCAAAGCGCTACTGTTCCTTTTGTCTTTTTCTTGATATCCAAAACACGATGTTTTGACCCAAAACAACAGCGTTTCAATCCTATCTTTAATACAGATACATGTTCAATCTCCAAGAGCCACAAACCTGCAAATTACCTAAGAGACTTTGCACATACAGTGATGGAGCGTATTTATACGATCCATCGAGTTGTTTATTCCCATCGTTTAGTTGTATTTTGCTTGTGATAGATTACTTCTTTGTAATGTTTCGCATCGCAGGTGTATCAAGACCGCTTTGGAGCTTTATTGCATATTTGGAGCATTTTAGGCCCCATTCAATCACTTTGGAATGCACGGGAGCAGCGAGAAGAAGTTTCGGGCAAGAATATCAACGCAGCAGAGGTGATTCTCCCAAGCAGTGCGTGAGTCAGAAGTGATTGGCCCAGGCAGTGCGCGAGTTAGAAGTGATTCGCCTAAACAAATGTGATTCGCCCAGCTCAAAACCTACTGAGACTTTGATTCGCCCAAGCCTTACACGAATCACTTTAGTGTTGCACGAATCAAAAGTGATTCACCCAGCTTCGGGACACACTTTGATTTTCCCAAGACTGCACGATTCAACTATGGAGCCAGCCCGAATCAAATGTGATTCGCCCATCGGAACTTACTGAGACTTTGATTCGTGCAAGCCTGCACGAATCACTTGTCAAGCCTTGCATGAATCACTTGTCGTGCAAGAGAAGGCCAGCCTGGACCAAATTCAAAAGTATAAAAAGAAGGAGAGAAAGAAACCCTAGGAGCTTTTTCGGCCGTGACTGTCTTTTGACTAATCGCAGCTAGCCCCCCAGACCGAGGATTGGAGATGGCAGATCAGAAAAGAAAGTAGCATCGCGGAACAATTTAGTATTTTTCTGAACTCATTATTTTCATTATTATTAGATGGATTGTAGTAGCTAAACCCTAATTCAGTGTGGGGATTTATATTGCAACGTACAGTTTGAGATATTTATGTTTCATAATTTGATTTAGTGAATTACTGTTCATCGTTTGAATTGCATGTTCTGATTATCAAGTTAGCATAGCCTAGCGGTGAAACTGAATTGATATTTATTGCGTGATACTAGGATTGAGTGCTTTATTAGCTAAGCCTAGCGGTAGAACTAATTTGGTATTGTTAGTCGAGTAATAGTTAACATATTCGAGAACTTAGCGGTTAAGAGTAAGTAGAACACTGAAGTCAACATTACCTTAGCAGGATTATTAGACTAGGAACGGTAGTTTTTACTAATTGATGCATGTTCAATCAATGATTACCAAATCCAATGCATATCCTTGAACTGAATATTTCTGAAATTGATAAACAACAATCTTCTTGCAAACCCCCCTTTTTGTGACAATTGTTAGTAGAACTCTATAACTGATTGTTCTATTTGGGTTCGACCCTACTTACTGCTTGCTAGCATAGTAGGAGATTATAAATTTAATTTTAGCGCACACAATGACATACCGCCATACAGCAAAATAGAAGAAATCATATCTTCTAGATCAATGTTCCTAACATCATGAAATTTCATACACACGATCTAAGATGACTATTCTAACATCTCACCAAGTTTCAAAGAATTCTGAATCAGTTTGAATAGTTTCAGTATTTAAATGCATACTAGTACAAATGAGTGCTACTAAATCATCAGCCCGTGCCTCTTCTAGAGAGACTCACAAAGGTATACATTTCTCCTCTGCTTATCAAGCAAGTCAAAACTCAGACCACAATTTTGTTCATATACAAATCGTAATTATTAACTAGCATTTTGCTTTTTATATCTATTCAAGTATTTGAGCATAGGTCATGACTTTGGGCATTTTCCAATCACATCCGAGCAACTACAGATAGTAGAGTTATATCAAGTCAGCTTTGAAGATCAGAGAGATACAAGTTAGCTGGAAACTGAAGGAAATATTTGCTACCGGTGTTGTGCTTGGTTGTACTTTGTATTGATCATTATTGTGATCTTTTGGTTACCAAATATATTACTTGACATGTCAAATGCAAAATAAACAAAACATCAGTCCTTGTTTCACTGGTACAGGACATATTTTGGCTTAAGATCTGTTAAATCCTCGTGCCCCATGGATATATGTATGGCATGTTTTAGCAAACGGTACAAACCAACAAGGCTGAAACAGAAGGTGAGACAATAACTGTTCAGACAGGCGGTGCAATAAGATCAGAGGAAGATCAGCGAATATAGTGTATCTGAAGATCAGATTATGGAGATATTTTGAAGATATATTATAGATATTCCGAAGATATATTCTCCCAGATTTTGCGCACCGAAGATCAGATTCTGTAATCCAAAGATTAAATCCGGTTTACATTAGGAAAGCATAATCAAAGAAGATTATCTTGCTTCCTAAATAATGAAAAGCATATCTGGATCTAATAAGTGATGTGATCGGAAATTGCAGAGCATCCATCCAACCACACAAGAACTGAGATCAGAACGGGAGAGTGGAGAAGAACTACAGATAGGCGATCAACCTGAGATAAAGTCAGAATCCAGCCGGCAAGCTAAAAGGTTGATCGGAGTAAGCTTCAGAGAACGATGAACAGACTGTGTTCCAAGTCTGATATTCTCGGGAAGAGAACTACTGATTTGCGGGAGGCAAATCGAGGTGGGAAGAGGTGGATCTCCATATGAGGGAGTCAGACGCACTCACAATACTTCAACTACATAGTGGTAACCAAGGGAGTTGAGTTACTTAAAGATCTATTGTACTTGATTGTATACATTGTGAAGTGATTTTCACTTGGGGTTCCGAGTAACCCCCCTGAGTAGGCTTGTTGAGCTGAACAGGGTAAACATATCCTGTGTCATTTACTGTTCTTCGTACTGTTTCAGTTTCAACTAACAATCACCGAAACACAATCTATTAAAGCTTTATGAAACAGTTAAACAAGGCACCTTGAACAGCCCGAGTAAAACAGACTCAAAACTTTCAATTGGTATCAGAGCGGGACAGTCGCTGTATAAAGTGTGATTCAAAGACCGGAACACAGCTGTTCAAGATGAGTACAAGAGAAGGACAGAACATTACTCGGCCTCCACTCCTTGATGGTTCGAACTACACATACTGGAAAATGCGCATGAGGCCCTTCCTCAAATCGATAGATGATCGAGCGTGGAAATCAGTAATCTTCAAGTACGATTCGCCAATAGTTGCAGACAAAGATGGAGTTACCTATTCTAAGCCGGAAAGTCAGTGGAAAGCTAATGAAGATAAAGCGGCTGCAACAAATGCTAAAGCTCTCAATGCGATTTTCAACGTAGTCGAACCAGACATTTTCAGACTAATTTCCACTTGTCAAGCAGCAAAAGAAGCATGGTATACTCGAGAGAGCCTTTGAAGGGACGAGGTGAAACAGTCTCGGTTACAGATGGTGACCACCAGGTTTGAAAATCTAAAAATGAAGGAGGATGAGTCCATAACAGAATTTAATTCGAAGTTGATGGACATTGCTAACGAGGCACATGCACTTGGAGAGCCGATCAGTAATAAGAAGCTTGTCAGAAAAGTTTTGAGGTCACTACTCCCAAAATATGCTATGAAGGTTACGGCTATTGAGGAAGCCCAGGACTTAAAGGGAATAAGACTTGATATCTTGATGGGATCCCTTCGGACATTCGAGATGAAACTGATATTTGAAACACCTGAAAATAAATCTCAAGGAGTGGCTCTCAAAATTGAAGCATTAGAATCGGTTGAAGAAGAGGGAGAGATGTCTGAACAGATGGCATTTCTTGCAAAAAAACTTCGGCAGATTTATGAGGAAGTTGAACCAGCGACAGCTCAACAAATCTGGAACAGACATCAGAACACGACAAGATGGAAAATTCAAAAAGAATGGAACTACTGAGATTTCAAAGGGAGAAAAAGGTAAAAGGAATTCAGTGTCGAGAATGTGAAGGCTTTGGACACATCCAAGAAGAATGTGCCAATACTCTTAAGAAACAAAAAAGGGTTGTTCTGGCTAGATGGGATGGTACTGAGACGGAGGAGTCTGAACAGAGGAGGAAGAATCAAATTATCTGGCTCTTAAAATCGTGACAGATGTTGACAGCGCTGAACCAGAAAGATCAGAATCAGACAATTACAGTGATAGTGATAGTGACACTGAAATCACCAAAGAAACAGTGGCTGAACAATACAAGGCTTTGTATGAACAATGGGGTGAAGTAGTAAAAGCTAATTCCAAACTGAGCAAGCAAGTTGTGAGTTTAAAGACTGAGAAATATGAGTTGTCTAAAATAGCTAAAAGATTGCAAACAGCTCTTGACAGGGAGAAACTGGAACACTCATAAGCTGTGACAGAGCTGTCAAGAATAAGAAAGTATGTCAGCATGCTGAACGGTGGGACAAAGAAACTTGATTCTATTTTGGATGCTCAGCGTGCGAATCTTGGAAGTCCTGGTTTGGGCTATGAAAATTCAAAGACTAATGGTAAGACAGTTTTTGTTCAAGCAAATAATCTTAATTGTGCTAACGTTGTTCATCCCAGCCACAGATCCAATATGAGTTGGACCAGGGACAAGCGTGTCTGCTATTTTTGCAACACTCAAGGTCACATCCAAAGGAAGTGTCCCAAGTTCCTTGCAAAATATCGCTTGAGAAGATCTGTGCCTGTCTCAACAATTTACAACAACCGTTGCTACGCTGCTTACAATTCATCCACTCACCATGAGAAGGACCGGTGGTACTTTGACAGTGGCTGTTCAGCCCACATGACAAGGGAAGCCAGCTATCTGACCGATGTACAGAACCTGGATGGGAGATTTGTTACATTTGGTGATGGGACAAAAGGGAAAAGTCATTGGTCAAGGTACATTATCTGTTCAAGGGATGCCCACAATTGACAAAGTGCTCCTTGTGGAAGGCCTTCAAGCCAACTTACTAAGTATGAGTCAGTTGTGTGATAAAAAGCTGGATGTGCAATTCACCAAAGATTCGTGCCAGGTCGTCAACAGAGAAAGGAAGTGTGTTTTGAGAGGAATTCGTTCATCAAATAACTGTTATATCTGTTGAATTCTGACACACTGTCACAGCTCGCTGTTTTCTGTCTCAGCAAGATGAACTGATTATCTAGCACAAGAGGCTGGGACATTTGAATCCGAAGACACTGAGACAGATATCTAAACATGGTCTAGTGCGAGGAATACCAGAATTAAAGGGAAAGACGAATACCATGTGTGGTGAATGCAAGATAGGAAAACAGACAAGGTCTGCTCACCCTGGAACGAATCAGATCCGAACAACCAAAATTCTTGAACTATTACATATGGACTTGATGGTCCCATGCAGGCCGAAAGCATTGGTGGAAAGATGTATGTTCTAGTTTGTGTTGATGATTTTTCCCGTTTTACCTGGACTGTGTTTCTCAGACAAAAATCAGACACTGTTCAACCCATGATTCACCTGATTATGAGACTACAACGTGAAAAAGGCACAACTCTGATTGCAATCAGAAGTGACCATGCTAAGGAATTTGAGAATAACGACATGGAAGAATTCTATTTGGAACAGGGCATACTTCATCAGTTCTCAGCAGCCATAACGACCCAACAAAATGGATTAGCAGAGAGAAAGAATCGTACCCTTCAAGAGATGTTGCAAGTCATGATTCATGGAAAAGGGCTGGCTCTCACTTTTTGGGCGGAAGCGATCAACACTGCCTGTTACACCCTGAATAGAGTCCTTGTTCACTCTGGAACACAGAACAGAGTCCTTACTGTTATGGTGTCAATTAACATGGTGATTCAAGACTCAGATTATTTGATCAACACGTATGAAGATGATGTTGACTGTCCTGATTCAGAAACTAGCAAGCCGTCTCAGGAAGAATAGATGCGTGTGTCAGACTTTGTTCTAGCAATTCAGGATGATGGACATGAACCAGAGCCAGTTCTAGCTACTCAACCACCGCAGCAGGATTCGCGGCTGAATGAAGAAGTATATGTTGCTCAGCTTAAGGGCTTTGAAGACACACATCTTCCGGATCAAGAAGGCCTTGTACAGATTAAAACAGACGCCCAAAGCATGGTATGAACATATCATGGTGTTTCACGTTCAACATGGCTATGTGCGGGGGAAGAATACAAGACTCTATGGGTGAAGCATGTTTAGAATACAAGATCTCGATCACAAAAGTTGGTGAATCAGTTTGTTGAACAGATGCAGAGTGTATTTCAGATGAGTATGGTGGGTGAGATGATCTCTTATCTTTGTCTGCAAGTGTGCAAGTATGCCAGGAACTTGGTGAAGAACCTCGGATATGAAAATGCTAGCCACAAGCACACTCCTGCCTCTACACACATGATAATCACAAAAGATGACTCTGGAGTCGGTGTGAAACAAACCCTGTACAGAAGCATGATCGACAGCCTACTCCATCTCAGGAATAGACTCTGTACTGCTCGGGAGGAATATATAGCTGCAGGAAGCTGTTGCGCCCATATGATTTGGATGAAACAGATGCAGGAAGAGTATGGTCTGAAACAGGGGGAGATGACTTTGAAACATGTATCCATCGATAAACAGCCAGCAGATATTTTCACTATATCCTTGAACAATCTCAGTTTGAATCACTTAGACTCGGCTTGGGTTCATGTCTTGTTGACACCTAGTCATGTTCAGGAAGGTTTGGCCAGTTCTGGAACAATGCGTAAGGAACTGTTGAACTGGCTAAAGAATTCAGGGGGAGAAGTTCTTGTGTTTATCTAGTAGAGTGGGTGAAACATAGTCTGAGACAGAGGTTGTGTGACAAGGCAGATATGTTCTAGATCGTTTGAAAGAAGAAAACAGCAAGATCCGAGAGTCTGATTGAGGTTTTTACTTCTTTGAAATTCCTAATTTGATCTTACATCTATTCGCAGAGCATCCAGGTGCTAGTTCTAGTTCGGAAGTTTGCAGCAGTTGAAACAGAGCCTGTTTCAAAGGGTCTGACAGTCAGGGGGAGTTGCCTGCCGAGAGGACTGAGACAATTAGCGATAGAAGGCGAAGTCGGTCAAAATGTCTCTGGCAGACAAGTGTGGAACAGACTGGTTTCAAAGAAGAAATTGTTTGAAGTCTGTTGAAAAAAGACTAGCTAAGCTGCTTTGCTCAGAAAGCTGATGAGAAGATAAAGGAAGCAGAATTTGGGTTGAAGAAAGATTCAAAGGATGCGCTGTCAAGGAGAGTAAAGAATTGTTGCTGAGACAGTCTCTGGTGCAGCAGACAAAGAGGCAGATGATCAGTTGCTAAGACAGATAATCAGAATGAGGTAATGATGGAGTCCTCCGTTCAACACGACTGTAGAACAAAGAAAAAAAAGAGTGCAGTCACTGAGACAGAGGGAGCAGTGTCACGAAGAAGAGCAAGATTGGTGCAAGGAAGTCTAAGAAGTGTTCATCCTATCAGAAATCTAAGTGGAAAGTCTTTGACAAAGGCTGTCACAGTATCAGGAACATTGTTCTGCAACAGTGAGGTTGACAAGAAGTGGAAGATTGTTTAGGAGACGAGAGTTGTTCAAGAGAATGTTTTGAAGTTTTTGAGGTTGTTAAGGCCATTGAGGATCCGAGTCTGATGATACAAGGACACCCCTGGCTAGGTAATGTTGCTGTCAAGTTTTGATTGGTCATGTATATCCTTGTCACTTTTATTGACAAAAAGGGGGAGTAATGTTACAAGGAGGCGCACACTGGTTTCTTGCCTTGTAAGAGCTGAAGAAGTTTTGCCAGAAATGTTCAAGGGGGAGATTGTTAAATCCTGGTGCCCCATGGATATATGTATGGCATATTTTAGCAAACGGTACAAACCAACAAGGCTGAAACAGAGGGTGAGACAATAACTGTTCAGACAGGCGGTGCAATAAGATCAGTCGAAGATCAGCGAATATAATGTATTTGAAGATCAGATTATGGAGATATTTCGAAGATATATTATAAATATTCCGAAGATATAATCTTCCAAATTTTGCGCTCAGAAGATCAGATTTTTTTAATCCAAAGATTAAATCCGGTCTACATAAGGAAAGCATAATCAAAGAAGATTATCTTGCTTCCTAAAGAATGAAAACCATATCCAGATCTATATATGTGATGAGATCTGAAATTGCAGAGCATCCATCCCAAACACATGAACTGAGATCGGAACGGGAGAATGGAAAAGAACTATAGATAGGCGATCAACCTGAGATAAAGTCAGAATCCAGCTAGCAAGCTAAAAGGTTGATCAGAGTAAGCTTCAGTGAACGTTGAACAGACTGTGTTCCAAGTCTGATATTCTCGGGAAGAGAACTACTGATTTACGGGAGGCAAATCGATGTGGGAAGAGAAGGATCTCCGTCTGAGGGAGTCAGACGCACTCACAATACTTCAACTACATAGTGGTAACCAAGGGAGTTGAGTTACTTAAAGATCTATTGTACTTGATTGTATACATTGTGAAGTGATTTCCACTTGGGGTTCCGAGTAACCCCCTGAGTAGGCTTGTTGAGCTGAACAGAATAAATATATCCTGTGTCGTTTACTATTCTTCGTACTGTTTCAGTTTCAACTAACAATCACTGAAACACAATCTGTTAAAGCTTTGTGAAATAGTTAAACAAGGCACCTTGAACAGCCCGAATAGAACAGACTCATAACTTTCAAGATCAATCAAGGAAAGCCCTGTTGCGATGATGGCCTGTCTATTCCGGCAAGTGAGTGTTGTGAGCCAGGCCTTGATCCTTGTCAACAAGCCGTGCAGATGGTCCTTTATGAAACATCCAGGGCTGCTACTCCTGGGTGCTTTTCTGATCGCTCAGCTAGTAAGATTTTGCTTGAGTTCTCTTTTAGATACTCCAATAGCCAAATGGTGTTAATATGCGGCATTTTTTTATTTCAGGTGGCATTATTAATACGGCATTATTTCTTTAAGTTTTTTGTCAGTTCACAAATCTTACACTTGCTTAGACACTCTCCGTAAACAAGATATCACTCTTGATAATGTAGTATGGCAGTGTTTGACAAAACCAGCACAAGTGAACAAGGAGTTGCTACAGCACAAGTAAACAAGCAGTCCAGCAGAAGTGAACTAGCAGCAGCTGCAGCAGGGGATGCTATAGTAGGAGCTTGTTCAACTGGCTGCATCATCTGTCCGAGAAGCAGCAGCAACCTGGGCTTGTCTAGAAGGGCTGGAAACTCTACGGAGAGCATCTGAAGAATTTCTAATATGCTATGGAGTATATTCCAGTGAGGTTTACTAGTCAGAGAAGGAGATTTGCATTGTAGATAAAAATCAAATCTAATCTCCTAGATTTTAGGAGATAATTGTTCTTTTTGGAACATTGCCTAAACCTGGACATTGCTTAAAGCTGGTGTTGCTATTTAAGAAGAAGGGGTTTAGAGCAGAACTGTTGATCGAAGCAGAGGGATACACGAGTGCATACACGGAATTCAGAGAGAATAATTTTGGTGTGTGACGGACGAATTCTTCGATAATCACCTGAGAGCAGAGCGTGAGCGCAGAGCTATGGTGACAGAAGCAGAAGGGAATCAGGACTTGCAGAGTCTGATTCGAGCTTGATCTGGAAGCCAATTCAGAGCAGGTGTGCTTGTTGGTTGATCAAGGGCAGCCGCGGAAGAACCGACGGGTGTGTGGCTCGGTCAAGTGTCTAAGCGGTGGTTCTCGCTAGTGACAGGTGGTCACTGAGTGAGGGGGAGTATTCCAGAGTGTGCAGTGCTCGTGGAATCGTTCGAACGGCTCGGCAGAAGGCTTTGGAGCGACGCGGACAAATTGTGCTTCAGCTGTGTGTTACAGCAGTTGCTACAGCAACCCTGCTGAGTTGAGTGTAGTTTAGAATAGGCTGAGTCTTGAGAAGTCTGTAGCTATTCTAGATTGACATTTGTAGAGTGTGTGCAGACACAAATCAGAGCTTGTTCTGATTGTGTCAAGTGATCCACACAAAGGTTGAGTAGCATAGGTTGCGTGGAGTTGTAACCGAGTGTACTTGGAGACCTTCGTGGTTAGTGGATTGAGGACTAGAGAATAGTCCTCCCCAGACGTAGGCAGTTGGCCGAACTGGGTGAACAAACATCTGTCTTGTTCATTGTTTGCTGAGACAATTTCCGAGTGAACAAGAGTGTGTTGTAGCAACTGCTTGTTCACAAGTCTGCCTAATTGAGACGCTGTGAAATTTCAATTGGTATCAGAGCGTGAGCTCGGCACACAGAGTAAAAGATCCTACAGTGTCTCTGAAGTTGCCACGACAATGAAGGAAGGACAGAGCACAAGCAGACCCCCATTGTTGGAAGAAAGCAACAATGGATATTGGAAGGCTAGGATGAAAGCCTTTCTCAAGGCCATTGATGAGAAGACCTGGAGAGCAATAATGGTCTAGTGGTCTCCCCCAATTACCATGGATGAACAGGGAGTCACACGGATAAAGCCTGAAGAACAATGGACTGCTGAAGAGGGAGCTGCAGCAACTGGTAATTCAAAGGCCCTGAATGCAATTTTTGCTGCAGTTGATGCTAACAATTTCAGGTTGATATCGAATTGTGACATGGCCAAACAAGCGTGGGAAATTCTGCAAACTGCACATGAAGGAACTGATAGAGTGAAGCTGTCAAGACTCCAGATCATTGCTACACAGTTTGAGAATCTGAGAATGCTGGAAGAGGAGACTGTGACTGAGTTCAATGCTAAACTCTGTGATCTTGCAAATGAAGCCCATGCTCTTGGTGAACCCATTCCTGAAGAAAAGCTTATCAGAAAGGTTCTCAGATCGCTGCCCACAAGAATTTGACATGAAGGTGACAGCCATTGAAGAAGCTCAAAATGTCATATTTATGAGGCTTGAAGAGTTGATGGGGTCTCTCAAACAATTTGAGATGAAGCTGGTTAAAGAAAATATCACTGCTAAGGACAAGGATGTTGGACTAAAAGCTGAAGCAGAATCCGAGAAGCCAGTTCCAGAAGATCAGCTGAGTATGCTTGTTAAGAACCTTGGAAAGCTCCTGAAGAACATGGAATCCAGAACCGGGAAAAGCACTTCCTCGCGAAAACAATTCAGAAGGGGCCGTGAAAATAACAGGAAAGGGAAGGAACCAGTTCAGGATGAAGATGAGAAGAAAGAAATGAAAAAGGGAGTCCAATGCTGGAACTGTGAAGGATATGGACATATTGAGGCTGACTGTCCGAGCAAAACCTTAAAAAATTCAGAGAAAAAGAACAGCAAGTCTCTGACAGCAAAATGGAGTGACTCTGAGGATAGTGATGAAGAAAACTGTGTTGTGCTAACCAGTGTGTCAGATTTCAATCTCAAACAACTAAAAATGGATGAATTTCACTATGGGATTGAAATATCTGAAAGTGAAGATGAAGAGGGCTCATCTGACAGTCTGATTGAGTATCTGGGGAAGATCCTGAAACAGTGTGAGGCAGCTCTTCAGACAAATCAAGCTTTGACTGACAGAGTCAAGGTTCTGGAAGAAGAACGCAGAAAATTTCTCCTCACATCCAACAGTCAAGTAACCATTCTGAAAAGGGAAGACACAGGAAGACAAGTTATTGACAAAGGTTCCTCACCAGCAACAGCCAAGGAAACTGACTCTCAGAAAAATATCTTGGATGAAATTTTGTCTTACCAAAGACTTGGAAAAGGGAGAACGGGGCTTGGGTATACTGGTGAAGAAAGTTCTAGAGGAACAGTTTTCATTAAAGCCTCAGATGCCATGATAGACGAAAAAATTAATACAGGTGAGCTCCCGAAACCTGCAGGGAAATTTGGAACTAGACAGGTGAACAAGAGGATGCTGAAGCACCTGGCACATCATCCTTCTAAAACAAAGAAAGAGGGTCAGAACAAAAGGAGTTCTTACACGAGTATTGGGAATCAGAAGACTACCTTCAACCTGAAGCAACAGCACAGAACTGCCTCAGTTGATAAAAGGGGACCAAAATCACAGAGAAGGATCTCCAGGACTGCTGAACCAGGGCAATGGATTGCTAAAGACAGGAGGAAATCACAGGTTATACAGGTGTGGAAACCCAAACATGACAAATTAAGAGATAGGAGCCTTGAGGGTCGGAAGAGGAGAAACTCTCGACAAACTCAGATATGGGTGAAGAAGTCACCATCAGAACCTGTCAAGGATCCGCCGAGCAAAAACTATCTTCCGGAATGAATAGGTGAACTAGCTCGCGTCTGCTATAGCAACCTGGTCTAAATAAGCTTGTTCACATGTTTTGGTTGCTAAAGATGGGAGAAGGCACTTGAGTGGCACGTGATCCAGAAGCTTCAAATTGAAAAAGATAATAACGGGTAAATCAATTTCTAGGGCAAAGGCAAGTTGAAGGCGCTTCCCAAAAATCAGTGCTGATCATCCCCACTGTGCGCTCCTCAAATCTTCTACAACCCTGCAACAATGGTGAAGACTCGTGGTTTGAAGAAGAATCTGGCAGCAGACCGACATGGCAGGTCTGAAAGAAGGACCAAGTCGCGCAATGAAGCCCCTGCTCAGCGACTGGATGTGGTGGTGTGGGAACCAGCACCTCTCCCTGTGTCGCACAGCGAGCCCTCTCCTCACGAAGGAACTTCGCAGAAAAGAAGGCGCCTGGTACGTGACGGAGAACCTGTACCCAGTACCGCTATGCTATCTGAAGAGGCTGTGGCTAAGGAAGTCCCTGGAGAAGAACAAGCTACAGAGGATGCTGTAGCAGGTTCTGCAGAAGAAAGGTGTAGAACACTGGTTATGTCCCCGGGCATTGTGGGTGAAGGGGAGGAAACAGTAGCTGAGTCTCCTGAACAGAACCTGCTGTAGCACATCCTCCTCCTCCCTCAGACAAAGGAAAAGCTCCTATCCTAATCCCAGTCTCCAGCAGTGAAGAAGAAGAATCAAGTGAAGAAAATGCAGGTGCTTCTGGTGAACCTTCTATGAGAGGACCTGCATTGGTAGACACAACTGCAACCACAGTGGGAGGTATTTGGTTCAGAAATAGGAGTGCTTCTCAATCCTGGAGTACTGTTGAGAGGAAGCATATTGTGTCAGAGAAGAGGCTGGACCTAGACAAGTACAGATCAGCAACAATTATTCAGCTTCTCACCGAGGTAAACCTTCTCAAGTCCCTAACCTTTCCATTCAGATTCAATATAGCTCTGGTTAGGGAATTTATTGTAAATATGGAAGAGAAGTTTGGTGAGGAAGGAGCGGATGAGTATGGAAGAAGTTGGGTACGGGGTAAGACAGTTATTATTACCCGAGAAAAAATTGATGAATTCCCTGAGATTCATGAGAATGCCAGAGCTCCCACTGAAGTTCAGCCAGAGATGCTGGCTAAGGTTCTGATAGGGGGAGTGTGCCTGTCTTGGGGAGGTCCCAATCTGAGTGCTGCTGAACTCACCTCCAAGAATGCCTTGCTATATCATCTGGGCATTAGAAACTGGATCCCCAGCTCTCACAGGGGGAAGGTTAGCAAAGCCTTTGCTAACCTTCTCTACTCTATTGGGAAGAGGAGACGAATTAGCCTGGGAAGTGTGATGTTTCCCCAGGTGGCTACTCATGCCGGCAGCGCTTCCTCCAGCAAGCCCATTGTGCTCCCCTCCCTCATCTATGGGATGATGGTCTCACAGCATCCGGAGCTTGGTGAGATTTCTGAAGGATTATCTGAGGAGCTGCAGGTCTTCACAGTTGATCACAAGTTGTTCAAAGGGAAGCATGCAGTGGACATAGCTTATGAGGATCCACTCCTGGTAGGTGATTCAGCTCCAGCTCCCCTGGAGGATTCTCTTCCCCCTGCTGCAACAATTCAATCAACCCTCCGTGCCAGAATTGTGAGCCATCTCAGATCTGAGCTGGTCATTCTTGAAGTCGAAGCCAAAAGGAGGGATGCTAGGCGTGGACAGATCAGAAGTCTCCTCAGAGACCTGGAGTTCCCGGCAGATGAGGAGCAGGCCCCTTGAGCATCTGTGACAAAAAGGGGGAGAGAAGATTAATATGCTACTGCTGCTACTAATGAACTGTTTTTTTTGCTGACCCTGCGTGGTTGTGCTACGGCCACACCTACTTACTCTCTATTGTTGGATTTTTCTTATTTAGAGTATTTAGAGTTTTTTTTCTGGTTCATGGGAGAGTGCATATGTTCGAGGATTTTGTCAAAATGCCAAGGGGGAGATTGATAATGTAGTATGGCAGTGTTTGACAAAACCAGCACAAGTGAACAAGGAGTTGCTACAGCACAAGTAAACAAGCAGTCCAGCAGAAGTGAACTAGCAGCAGCTGCAGCAGGGGATGCTATAGCGGGAGCTTGTTCAACTGGCTGCATCATCTGTCCGAGAAGCAGCAGCAACCTGGGCTTGTCTAGAAGGGCTGGAAACTCTACGGAGAGCATCTGAAGAATTTCTAATATGCTGTGGAGTATATTCCAGTGAGGTTTACTAGTCAGAGAAGGAGATTTGCATTGTAGATAAAAATCAAATCTGATCTCCTAGATTTTAGGAGATAATTGTTCTTTTTGGAACATTGCCTAAACCTGGACATTGCTTAAAGCTGGTGTTGCTATTTAAGAAGAAGGGGTTTAGAGCAGAACTGTTGATCGAAGCAGAGGGATACACGAGTGCATACACGGAATTCAGAGAGAATAATTTTGGTGTGTGACGGACGAATTCTTCGATAATCACCCGAGAGCAGAGCGTGAGCGCGGAGCTGTGGTGACAGAAGCAGAAGGGAATCAGGACTTGCAGAGTCTGATTCGAGCTTGATCTGGAAGCCAATTCAGAGCAGGTGTGCTTGTTGGTTGATCAAGGGCAGCCGCGGAAGAACTGACGGGTGTGTGGCTCGGTCAAGTGTCTAAGCGGTGGTTCTCGCTAGTGACAGGTGGTCACAGAGTGAGGGAGAGTATTCCAGAGTTTGCAGCGCTCGTGGAATCGTTCGAACGGCTCGGTAGAAGGCTTTGGAGCGACGCGGACAAATTGTGCTTCAGCTGTGTGTTACAGCAGTTGCTACAGCAACCCTGCTGAGTTGAGTGTAGTTTAGAATAGGCTGAGTCTTGAGAAGTATGTAGCTATTCTAGATTGACATTTGTAGAGGGTGTGCAGACACAAATCAGAGCTTGTTCTGATTGTGTCAAGTGATCCACACAAAGGTTGAGTAGCATAGGTTGCGTGGAGTTGTAACCGAGTGTACTTGGAGACCTTCGTGGTTAGTGGATTGAGGATTGGAGAATAGTCCTCCCCAGACGTAGGCAGTTGGCCGAACTGGGTGAACAAACTTCTATCTTGTTCATTGTTTGCTGAGACAATTTCCGAGTGAACAAGAGTGTGCTGCAGCAACTGCTTGTTCACAAGTCTGCCTAATTGAGACGTTGTGAAATTTCAACTCTCAATGAGTTACTCTTTGTCCAGTTTCTAATTGGACGATCCCCTGCGCTCGACTGCTCGAGACATTGAAGATATCAACCTGAAATCAAGACTACTTAATGTTTTGCTGCTTGGGCTGTGATGATGTCATTTAAGTTCTGTGAAAGTTTCTGATGCACCGCACGTGGCTACTCCGATAGAGCGATAGTTCAAATCTTGTTGATTTGATAGTGATTGAAGGAAGAAAACTCTCGATTTTTATTTAGTAAAATTAAAGTACCTTACAAAGTGTAAATAAGCATTCTTAAATAGGAAAAACGAAAACGAAAAACTAAATACAAAAAATTCAAAATAAAATAGAAAATGACGTCAAATTATCCAAAAAGTTATTATAATGGTCCATCTGATACCGGATGTTCAAAACCTGCTAACTTGGACCATCAACATGCACCTTCTTCGGTTGATTCGGTTCTTCAAGTAAGATAGTATCATTTGCTTCACATCAATTTTTGTGAAATACAAGGACAAAGTGTGTGCTGTAAGTGGTGTACTTTATAATATTTTGTTATACATTTCTCTGATCGAGAGTGATGTATCCCTAGCATAGGTTTTTGGTGGTGTATTTATCAAGTTGTTTTTCTAGTGGGAAAACATGAGCCTGATGTGGGACGATGTACTGGATTTGCAGGAAGCTACACTATAGCATCAAAGAGGGTAGCACTGTGAGTGTGATGGGATCTGTTAAGCGCCATGACAATATGCTTTGGATTGTTCGGCCTCCTAAACCTGTTCTGTTTCAACGGGCTACCAATGGTTCCGCTGGCTACGTCCAAGGCTCATTGACAGTAGCATCCTGAAATGTGACGATAATCAAGATTCAGATGTCGTTCCAGTGTAAATAATCAAGTATCTCATCTAGCTGTAAACCACACCCATGCCGACCAGCTGAAACTTTTAAGACCAATGAAATGGCCTCCTCAATTCTACTGAGACATACTCAAAATTAATCAATTATTTCTTTCAACTCCGGATAAAAATACCAAACATGTTTCTTCCCCAGCCAAAAGGATCACCCAAGTAGAAGATATGGCCTAAAGAAGAATATGCCCCCTGATGATCAATCTCCTGAGTTTGAAAAAACAATATAGTTTTAAATTTATAAATTTTATTCTTCATATAAAATTATATCGTTTTAACATAAAAAACTATGTGAAATTTCTCAGCGTCTCTGAGTTGCAGATTGTGTACAAGCAGTTGCTATAGCACACACTTGTACTGACGGATCTTTTGCAGCAAGATAAAATAATGAACTAGCGATATGTTCACCTAGTTCGGCGAAGTGCCTACCTCTGGGAAAGTCTGAACCTCACGTCTGTCACTAGCGAGACTTGGCCTTCTACAGATTGTCCGAGTTCCTCCACTCGACAATTCCCCTGCAGCCTGTCTTGATCCGCCAACAAGCAATTCCTGCTCTGAATTGGCTTCTATGATCAAGCTCTGATCAGACTTTGTAAGTCTCGATCGGCCTCTATTTCAACCACTCAGTTCTATGCTCACGCTTTGCTCTCAGTGGTGATCCAATCTCTTCGCTCTAGCACTCTGAATATGTCTCTCGGTATATTTCTCTGCTCTTCGATTGTTGAATAGATGGATGGATGGATACTTTGTTGCTCTGCCCATACTTCTTTAAATAGGAACTCCATGCTCCATCAATATCAAATTTAGGAATTTCCTAAAAGATCTCAACAAGATCCTTATCTCCTACTTTTTGGGAGATTTGAAGTTCTTAAAAGATCTCAACAAGATCCTTATCTCCTATTTTTTTGGGAGATTTGATTTCCCAATCAAATCTTCAAATTGTGGCACGGAATCTTCTCTGTGGGATATTCTGAGAATATTTAAAAGCCTCTCGTTGCACTGCTACTTCATTTCTGGACAGATTATGCTTCGTGCCAAAACTGCTGCTACAGCTCCTGCTGTAACAACCGCTTGTTCACTCTGGCTGGTTTTGCACCAGCTGCTGTCTTCACACGGGCAGCTGTATCATCTTGCTTTCAATCTTCACAATACTCTACCGACCTGTTGCAATGCTGGCAGCAACCCTCCGTACGTTCTTTGGGATGCTCCAAGTTGATCGGCATGCTATTGACTATGGGAATCTTCTAAATTGCATTTAGAAAGCTTCCATTGCTCTTTTCTTCAATTCTGGGCAGCTTGTTCTTCACACGGAAATCTGCTATTTAGGATGCTACACCTCTCTGCTACACAGCTTGTTGTAGTAACGCCTTGTGCACTCTGCTTGTTCACCCTGGAACGTTTGCACCAGCTGCTGTCTTCACACGCTTGCTGCAGCAAACACTTGTGCACCTTGTATGAGTTTGTCAATGATGCCACATACCTTAACAATCTCCCCCTTGGCATTTTGACAAAATCCAAAGACCCTTCTGATCTTAGGCAATCTTCATCTCGTCTTTAGACTCTTTCTCTAGCAGCTTCTTCAGGATTCATCTCAATTCAAGAACTCAAGTTATCCCTAGCTTGTCTACTGGCTTCTTCTCAAGTGGTGTCTTCAGATAGCTTCTGCTGTCATCGGATGGTGTACCAACGTCTTGCTCTTTGTTGTTTTGTCAATCTTTTGAAGAAGCTCCAGCTTCAATCTTCGCGGGATGCTGTAGCAACTTCTTGCGCTGGTTTTGTCAAGGATGTCATTACCTTAATAATCTCCTCCTTCACATTTTTGACAAAACATGAGCATCTTCTGCAGGGGCTCGTCTTCTCCCTCTGGGGTCGACTGGCAAAACCTGCAACATAATACAAACAGCAAAACGCATCTTCTCCTCCTTTTTGTCACAAATGATAAGGGTGGAGCCTCAAACTAAACTCAGCGAATAGGCCAACGCCTCTTCTCCATCCGCCGAAGAAGGGGAACTCTTGGTGTCTCGGCATGTGTCTCTTCCAATGACTTTGGGGGACTATCTGGTGGCTGCTTCTCCACTCATACCTGTACTGGTTTTCGAATCCACTGCTTCCGAGCTCTGCTGTGTCCAGCTACTCTTTCTTTCCTTCCAGCATTGTTTAGATGTCTCCCCCGATCTGCACCAGTGCCTTTTGCAATCCTCATTCTCCAGTTCGTTGTCCCTCTAACGTATCTGATGTTTCCGTGCACAACTGAACAGTGACAATCCTTCATCGACTTTGATGAGCTGAAGACCACCTGCGTGCCACGTCTAATCGTTGGCTTCATCCGGCATTTTCCGTCTGTGGATGATCTCTAAGGTCTACAATACTTTTTCAGGATCGGACATCTCCTCCGAATGTGTCCCTTCTGATCACAAAAATAGCATCTGCGACCATTGCTTCTAGATTTCTTTTCTGCTATAGGTGGTTGATACAACGGTTGCTGTAGCAACCTCTTGTTTACCCTTCTAGGCATCTTTTTCTGAAATGGCTTCTGGGACAGGGCCGGTTTCTCCACGGCAATTCCAGCATCTTCTGGCTCCATAGCTTTGACAAATACCATCATCCCAGTATTTTCTTCACCCGTGTATCCAAGACCAGAGTAGCCACCTTCACATCTTTGGCGTGCTAGTATATCTTCAAGTGTGCTTGAGCTACTGTTAAGCATCTTTGCGGTCTTCCTCTGGAGGTTGAGCTCTTCCTTCTTTGCAGCAAACTTCTCTTCTTGCTGGGCAGCATGACCCGTAAGAGAAGTGATTGTCTTCAGCAGCTCCTCTCGTTCTTCTTCCAGACACGATACTTTGGCAGTCAATCCTTTGTTGATCTCGATGACTTGCAGCCACTCTTCGTGCAACAGGACAAAGTTTCTTGCAATGGACTCCTCTTCCTCATCATCACTACTGCCTGACTCCTCAACACCATGAACACTTTCTGGCTTTGTTGAAACGGTGTTCTTCATATTAGTGAAGTTATTAGAGCAACATTGCTCGTTTGTTCAGAGTCTTCTTCACTGTCTTCGTCTCTCCAGTTTGTAGTAGGAGTCTTGTTCCTTTCATGAGCCGTCTGAAGGATCTCCCATGCTTGCTTGGCAATTTCACAGTCGGAGATCAGCCTGAAATTATTTGCGTCAACAGCGGCCAATATTGCGTTCAAGGCTTTGGAGTAACTGATTGCTACAGCTTCTTCTTCAGCTGTCCATGTCTCCTCTGGTTTCTCCCCGTGTAACTCCTTTGTCGTCGATGGTCAGTGAGTGTGATCACTCAGACACTACTGCTCTCCATGTCTTCTCATCCATCGCCTTTAAGAAAGCCTTCATTATCGCCTTCCAACAACTATAATTTCCTTCTTCCAGTAGGGGCGGCCGACTTGTGCTTTGTCTTTATTTCATCTTCCCTTGATGAACTCAGCAAGGCGCTCAGGATCTTTACTTAGTGTGTCGAGTTCCTGCTCTGATGCCAATTGAAATTTCGCGGCGCCTCTGAGTTGTAGATTGTGTAAAAGAAAATGCTATAGCACACTCTTGTACCGACGAATCTTTTGTAGCAAGATAAAACAATGAACAACGATTTGTTAACCCAGTTAGTCCATGTGCCTACCTCTGGAAAAGACTGAACCTCAGTCTTTCAATTCACTAGTCTCAAGGTCTGTTGTACAACACGGTTTGACTCCACGCAACCTATGTTACTCAACCTTAGCAAGTTAATCACACACAATCATAACACCCTCTGACTTGTGTCTCACACACCTACACACTTGAATTAATTCAGAATAGCTATTCTACTGATCCCACAGACTCGGCCTATTCTAATTAAATCAATGCTACCGTAGGTTTGCTGCTGTAGCAACTAGCTGGTACAGATTCTGTCCGCGTCGCTTCAAAGCTTTCCGCCGAGCCAATCGAACTCTTCCACGAGCCCTGCACACACTGGAATGCTCCCCCTCATCAGTGAGCGTCTGTCACTAGCGAGACCTGGTCTTCTGCAGATTGTCCGAGTTTCTCCACTCGACAATTCCCCTGCGACCTGCCTTGATCCGCCAACAAGCAATTCCTGCTCTGAATTGGCTTCTATGATCAAGCTCTGATCAGGCTCTGCAAGTCTCGATCAGCCTCTGTTTCAACCACTCAGCTCTATGCTCACGCTCTGCTCTCGGTGGGGATCCAATCTCTCTGCTCTAGCACTCTGAATATGTCTCTCGGTATATTGCCCTGCTCTTCGATTATTGAATAGATGGATGGATGGATATTTTGCTGCTCTGCCCATACTTCTTTAAATAGGAACTCCATGTTCCATCAAAAAGATCTCAACAAGATCCTTATCTCCTACTTTTTGGGAGATTTGAAGTTCCTAAAAGATCTCAACAAGATCCTTGTCTCCTATTTTTTGGGAGATTTGATTTCCCAATCAAATCTTCAAGTTGTGGCACGGAATCTTCTCTAGGGATATTCTGAGAATATTTAGAAGCCTCCCGTTGCGCTGCTACTTCATATCTGGATAGATTGTTCTTCGTGCCAAAACTGCTGTTACAGCTCTTGCTGTAGCAACTGCTTGTACACTAAGCTTGTTCACTCAGGCTGGTTTTGCACCAGCTGCTGTCTTCCACAGGCAGCTGTATCATCTTGCTTTCAATCTTCATAATACTCTACCGACCTGTTGCGATGCTGGCAGCAACCCTCCGTACGTTCTTTGGGATGTTCCAAGTTGATTGGCATGCTATTGACTATGGGAATCTTCTAAATTGTATTTAGAACGCTTACGTTGCTCTTCCCTTCAATTCTAGGCAGCTTGTTCTTCACTTGGAAATCTGTTATTTAGGATGCTACACCTCTTCGCTACACTGGTTGTTGTAGCAACGCCTTGTGCACTCTGCTTGTTCACTCTGGAATGCTCTACACTAGCTGTTGTCTTCACACGCTTGATGTAGCAGACTCTTGTGCACCTTGTATGACTTTGTCAATGATGCCACATACCTTAACACTATATCATTTTATTATTGTATTTTGTTTGGTTGCACCATGCTATCTATAATATATTGGAATCTTCCTATCAACTGGGGGTGTTCAATGCAAGTGTCAAGCTGGTTTGCTCTTGCATTGCTTTTTTTTTTTCGGGTGCATGAGCTGCTGATTGAGTTTTCATATAAAACATCCAGATTCCTCGTAGCAGTAAGAGACATTGCCATTTTCGAATATGAAAAAGTGACTGACCTGACTGCCATGATGTTCTTATAGGCAGTAGTTGAGGGCTCTGGTGAATGACTTGCTATATATTTAATTACATAAATTTTTAAATACCTTTTATTGAGAGCCTCCTTTTCAGTCATACTAAGTCAGTGCGATCAGATCTATAACTATCTTGCAAATGAAAGTCAAATGTAGATATAATTTTACTCATTTTAAAAGGTAATTTTGTGATCTTCATTTGTAATTGTCTCACATTTCATTCATCCAGTATATAGCCTGATTGGTTGAGATACTTAATCTTTTTAAGTCAGTGAGATATAATGATAGTCATTGGAGAGAAGAATAAAAATGGATATTAAATTGACATGCATCAAGCCAATAAATGATTTTAAGAATTACAAAAAGTACACAAGTAATTATTTATCAAAATCAAATCTTTAAATATAACCAAATATATCCTACCAAATCCACAAAAATCGAAATGATCCTATAAGACTCTAATAAAATTGAAAACAAATCAATATATTTAATTTCATAAATTTGTTTTTAATAAATAAAATAAAATAATATTTTACTTTTGATGGCTCTTTTGATTTAAATTTGTACCCACCAATGCATTTAATTTTTTTATATTAGTGCACTTAAGTTGATAGATTAAAGTGAAATAACATTTTTAATATTTTTAATGCACTTCAAAATGTCATACAATGTACTTTAAAGTTTAACATATTTTATATTTTCAATCAGAATATCACGTGCACTTGATTTTAGTAGGCATTTTTTGTAATGCTTAAACTGCATCAAAGTACATAGTATTTTATTTAACACTAATATAATTGATTTTATGAGAAAGAAATAATTACGTTTCGTATTTTTTTATCATTTGCAATTATATATTAAATTAAATATAATTTTATTTAATTGTACTGTAGATATATCTTGTTGGATTACGAAAGTATATCTTTCTTCATCAAATATTATTCAGTTAATTTAATTGTTTGTCTAGTACGTCATCATTGGGTCACTGTGTTTCTTGTCATGGTTATCTATTACGGGAATTCAAAAGTTAGAAGAAACAGCGGACACAAGCATCAAGGCTACCAAAAGAAAGGAAATGTCGATGGAAATTTATAGACTTTGTTACATGAAATATGCTAGAATAGGCTACGTGGGCACATACTGAAATGTCGTCCCAAATAAGTTTGTTATGAGTCAGTCATATAATTCCTAGATAAAGGAATGAGAGTGAAAAAGATAGCAACAAGATTTATCTGACAACCTTTCAGTCTGATCCTTCCTCATCCCTTTCTCCTCACCTCCTCCTCTCTCCCTCAGACCTTTCTAAAACCTAACATTGATGCTTTCATCGTTGGGACGACCCTCCTCCAAGATGCCAGACAGAGTCACCACGAGATCTCAATCTTAAGCAGAGGCAGCCTCTCTTGCAAAGATGGTTAACCGGCATGAGAACAACTTCATCAAGCAAACTCAGATCATGGAATCCTTGGAGAAGTCCGTCAGAGAATTCCAAATTTCAGTAGCCAAACTGGAGAAGATTCCAGCCCTACTTCCAACACCAACCAGCCAACCTGCATTACCCACTCCACTCATAACCCAAACCACCCAACACCCTTCCCTTTCCCTGCCACCTCAAATCACACACCCTAGCCACTTCTCATCTTCATCCCATATCATACCACAACATGGGCACTTCCCTGAGCAACAACCCAATGAATCACCACAAAACACTAACCACATCAGACCACCAAAACTCGACCTATCGCACCTCAATGGAGATAACGTAACTGACTGACTCTTCCAAATTAATGCGTTTTTTGCTTACCATGGCACACCTGAGACTCACAAACTTCGTGTTGCATCCTTCTATATGGCTGGCCCCGCTCTTCAATGGTTTCATTGGATGCACTGATCGCAGCAGTTGGGATCATGGGATGCATTTGTTCACGATCTAGAACTGCGATTTGGCCCATCTGCCTACCAAAACCCAGAAGCCGCATTATACAAGCTGCGCCAGTGTTCGACAGTTGCAGCTTATTTATTCGAGTTTGAAAATCTATCCAATCGTGATATCAGATTAAACCTAGCCAACTTCTTGAACTGTTTTCTTTCAGGCTTGCAGGATGATATTCGCAGGGAACTCTATCTCCTGCGCCCTCCATCCATTTCTGAGGCCATTGGGATGGCTAAGCTCGTTGAAGAAAAGTGTGATGAAAGTAAAAGATCTTGGTATCGCACCACTCAGCCTAGACAAGCCCCATCCTTCAACCCTCACACAACACCTTCACCAAACCCCACTCCTACGCAGTTACCTGTGTTGGCTGCGTTCTCTGCGTTTCTCTGTAACAATCTGAATTAACAAGATAATGAATAATATCACAAGGGTTAATGCAAACCGTAGTTAGTTTTCAAGGTTGAGTCACGTTCGACGCTGTTCTTGAAGCGAAATTGCCGTCCAATTCGTCGGACTTCTACTGGCAGCTTGCTTCCCAGGATAAAACAACCCTTTCAGCTTTAAGGTTGCGCAGGACCTAGCTGAAATGAGCTTCGTTGAACTTCAGCTACTCACCACAACTTACACAGCAATGCAATCGGAAAGCTCAAAGGAGACTGCTAGTTTTCGGTCTTTTTCACTTCTGTGTGTATCCTTTGACCACAAGTCTCGTCTTGTACTTATCAATAGTACCATCTACTTTCATTTTTCTAGAAAAGATCCACTTGGAACTAAGTGGTCTATTTCCACCTGGAAGATCAACTAACTCCCAAGTATGATTTTGCATAATGGTGTCTAGTTCACTCTTTATGGCTTCTCTTCATAAAGGTCCTTCAACTGAGCTTATGGCTTCCTTATATGTGCGGGGTTCAGCCTCAAGCATAAACGTTAGGAAATCAGGACCAAAAGATTTTTCAATCCTGGTTCTTTTACTTCGTCTGAATTCCTCTTGGCTTGTATCCTCCTCGGACACTTCCTCTTGCGGCTGAAGCATTTCATCCCCGTCTCCGCCTAGCTCACCCGGTGAACTTAGTATCATTTCATTGGACTTATGAGGGAATAAATGTTCAAAGAATGAGGCATTCTTCGATTCCATAATAGTATTTTTGTGTATGTCAGGATTCTTTGACTCATGCACAATAAACCTATATGCACTACTATTTTGTGCATAGCCAATGAACATACAGTCAATTGTCTTTGGTCCTATTCTCATTCTTTTAGGACCAGAAGCAAGTACCTTTGCTAAGCATCCCCACACTCCCAGGTGCTTGTAACTAGGTTTTCTCCCCTTAAATAACTCGTAAGGAGATTTATCCTTTCTTTTCCGGGGTATCCTTTTTAAAAGATAATTGGCTGATAAAACAACCTCCCCCCACATTCTTTGAGGTAGTCCTGAACTAAGTAACATTGCATTCATCATTTCCTTGATGGTGCGGTTCTTGCGTTCAGCTATACCGTTTGATTGAGGCGAGTAAGGTGGAGTGACTTCATGTAAGATCCCATTTTGTGCATAGAATGTTCCAAAAGGTTCTACATATTGACCTCCACGATCACTGCGAAGCCTTTGAATCTTTTTATTCAGTTAGTTCTCAACTTCCAACTTGTACAAGGCAAATTGCTCTATAGCCTCATCCTTGCTCTTTAGCAAATAGATTGAACAATATCTTGTACTAGCATCAATGAAAGTTACAAATTATTTGTTCCTACCTCTTGATGGCATGAATTTCAAGTCACATAGATCACTATGTATTAAGTCAAGGGGTTCATATCTCTTTCAATATTATGAAAAGATGTTCTTGTCAATTTTGCTTCAACACAAGATTCACACTTGTATCTGAAATCAATTTGAGACTTGGGTATACAGTCCAATTTCATTAGATTCCTTATTGACTCATAATTTACATGGCCTAATCTACCATGCCATAAAGAAGAAGATTCAAGCAAGTAAGCGGAAGAATTTTCTTTATTGATAATCTTAGGTTTGATGGCATTTACATTCAACTTCCACATGCCATCTTTTACATAGCCACGTCCCACATACATGCCGTTCTTAGTAAGTACGACTTTTTGAGACTCAAATACCATCCTAAAACCATGATTATCAAGTAAAGCACCAGAAACTAAATTTTTCCTAATGTCAGGCACATAAGAGACATTCGTCAGCTTCAACTCTTTTCCTGATGTCATCTTCAGGATCACAGTGCCCTTCCCCTTGACTTCTGAAGTGGCTGAGTTGCCCATGTAGACTTTCTCTCCAGTTGCAGCTCTGAAAAAGCACTCCTCTCCGAACATATGTGGCGAGTTGCTCCAGTATCCAGCCACCATGCATGAGGATTCTGGTCCACTAGGTCTCACATATGTTCGGTGATCACAGCCACCAACTCCTCTACCTCAGCGAGGTTCACATTCTTCTTCTTCTTTAGCTTCTTGCAGTCAGCTGACCTGTGACCCTCTTTGTCACAATTGAAGCACTTGCCAGTAAATTTAGTCCGCACCTTTTTCTTAAAGGCTTCACCCTTAGGTGCAAGCTTCTTACTGTGCTTGTTGGAGTTACCAGCATCCTCCACAACATTTGCTTTCTCACTCTGGATTCTAAAGTTCTTATCGAATCCCTTATTGTCCTCCTCAATTTTCAGGCGAACCACCAAGTCTTCAAAAGACATCTCCTTTCGCTTATGTTTCAAGTAACTCTTGAACGTCTTCCAACCCGGGGGAAGCTTCTCAATAACTGCAGCAACCTGGAATGACTCACTAATCTGCATTCCTTCGGCATGTATCTCATGTATAATGAGCTGCAGCTCTTGCACTTGAGAAGCTACTATCCTTGAATCCACCATCTGGAATTTGAGGAAGCGGCCCACAATATGCTTTTTGGACCCAGCATCCTCAGTCCGGTACTTCCGATCCAAAGACTCCCAAACCTCCTTGGCTGAGTTCTTTGTATAGTACACATTGTACAAAGAATCACTCAGGCCATTCCGCACATAGTTGCGACACAAGTAGTCTGAATCCTTCCAGGCACTGTATGCAATCCGCACATTTGTATCTACATCCTCAGATACAATAGGTGCATCATCAGTGATGAACCGTGCCAGACCCAATGTGGTCAAGTAAAAGCGCATCTTCTGTTGCCACAGTTTGAAGTTTGATCCAGCAAACTTCTCTGGTTTCTCACCAGGTATTAAAGCAGCTGGCACTCGTGCCACTGGAGCGTTTGGAATCAGACCCGCAGGTCTATTTCCAGCCAGAGCTATAACTGGTGGTTGCATCCAAGTGGATGGCACACCCCGAGGAGGAACTGAGGTGGAACTGCCCACAGCAGTAGGTTGCTTACATCCATAAACCCTTGCTCGACTTCCACCTCCATATTATCAACTTCGTTGTTTGCAGGATTCATTATCTACACTCACGAGGCAGATATATTAGTAATCAAATCAAGTAATTCAGATTACAATCAAATCTGATTCGGGAAAATTAACTTTCAAGTGTACGAATTCAAATTGATTCGGACAAATCTAACAATATTCTGCACAAGTTAATCTCGTTTCGGGTGAATCAGACAATCTGCAACAGAAAAATTTCAATTCGGGCGAATCAAATCCGGTCTGTCCGAATTGACTTTGATTCGGGCGAATCAACACAATCTGCTCGAGTCAACTTTGATTCGGGCGAATCAAGCTCAGTCTCTGCTCGAGTCAGCATTGATTCGGGAGAATCAAGCTTAGTCTCTACTCGAGTCAGCTTTGATTCGGGCGAATCAAGCTTAGTCTGTGCTCGAGTCAGCTTTGATTCGGGTGAATCAAACTCCGTCTCTGCTCGAGTCAGAAATCAATTCGGGGGAATCAAATACTGTCTGCTGGAGACAGAATTGATTCGGACGAATCAAAACATTGTCTTCCCGAATCAAATCGCAGGTTCGTGCAGAACCTCGCACAAGACCCAAAAATTTCGCTTCAAGATTATTGGCTGCCTTCTCTGCGTTTCTCTGTAACAATCTGAATTAGCAAGATAATGAATAATATCACAAGGGTTAATGCAAATCGTAGTTAGTTTTCAAGGTTGAGTCACGTTCGACGCTGTCCTTGAAGCGAAATTGTCGTCCAATTCGTCGGACTTCTGCTGGCAGCTTGCTTCCCAGGATAAAACAACCCTTTCAGCTCTTAGGTTGCGCAGGACCTAGCTAAAACGAGCTTCGTTGAACTTCAGCTACTCACCACAACTTACACGGCAATGCAATCGGAAAGCTCAAAGGAGACTGCTGGTTTTCGGTCTTTTTCACTTCTATGTTTCATTCTCTGTTTTTCGTCTTCCTTTGTAGGATGAATATCAGAGAAGTTTGAGGAGCTGTTACCTCCATTCTCGCAGCCACCCAACACGATATCAGGTAACCGCAAAGACTTAGTCTTGAGTGCTCCGTCATTTTCGGTTTTGAAGAGTTGATATGCCCAGCATGTGCACGAATCAATTTTGATTTGTGCACTCCCGAAGTGCACTGAGTAAGTGATTTGGCCAGCTCTAGTCGAATCACTTCTAAGGTAGCCCGAATCACTTAGTGATTCGGTCAACTCTGCTCAAACAGTCACAAATTGCAAGTTTTTCCTTGTAACTTTGAGTACTTGTATCTCATTCAAAACATATCCGAATTTGACATTTCTTGGATCAATTTTATACTACTTTCAACAAGGAGTATTTTACTAGTTTACATCAAATTGATCCGAGGTGTTCTCCATCTTCAAAACTTAGTCACAAAATGAGGCAAACCCATTTTTTCACACCTTATTTCCAACAACCTGTTCGTCGCCTAACGCCAGCTGAGATGACAAGTCGTCGGGAACGTGGCCTCTGTAATTGTGTCGAACAGTTTAGCCCAGGACACCTTTGTCGGTTGCCGAAATTTCTTTGTTTACTCATCGATGGTCCAGAGGATGAAGATTTGTATGAGCAGATGGAGCCCGAACAGGTCGATCTCACCCACCCACAAATCCTACCAAACACTCCATGCCCTAACATCTCCATACATGCCTTAGAGGGCCATTTCGTTCCAACCACCATACGTATGGCAGCCACCATTCATGGGAAACCCTTTATTGTTCTCATTGATGGTGGGTCCACCCACAATTTTATGCAAGCACGGATAGCCCGTTTTCTTCATCCGCCGATGAGCCAACACGTCACCTCGCAGTAACTGTCGGCAACGGTGACTCTTTGAACTATGAAGGGTTTTGTCAGGCTGTTCCAGTGGTAATGTGAGGTCACTCCTTTCCGACCGACCTACATTTCTTCCCCATCTACGGTGCCGACATTGTATTGGATGTCGAGTGGCTTGCTCCTTTGGGCCAGGTGATTTTTGAATACAAAGCCCTTTGACTAAGCTTTAATCACAAGGGGTCTCAACTCATCTTACATGGTCTTCTGAGACCAACTCTGGCCCAACTATCCTTGAATCAGGTCCAACGCCTCAACCATTTCTCTGCTACAGCTCAGTGAAGCAAAAGGCGTCGCCTAGGCGAGCGCCTCTCGCCTAGGCGTTCAGGCATGATTTAAATCGCCTTTGGATGGTTAAGGCGAGCCGGTTCCAAGAGGCGAGCGCCTTCACCGCCTTTATCAAGCGCTTCTCGCCTCCTCGCTTTTGGGCTTCTTTTTTTTGAAAAAATAATAAAATAAAACGACATCGTTTTGTATATTTACAATATATATTAATTAATAATATATATGTACTTGTAAATCAATACACATTCTATGCACTCTTACCAAAATAAATTAAGAAGAAAAAGAATTGAAAAAAGTGTGTCACGTGAAATTGAAAAATCTGTTGGGAAAATTCATTCTAAAAATTGTGAGAGACTTCCTTCCTACTGACCTCCCTCACCCAAAAATCCTCCCCTTCCGATTTCCCCTCCCCTAATCATTTCCTACCCCTCCTCCCACATTTTTTCTTCTCGCGGCCATAACCTCAATCTCAACTGGTACTCTCTTTTACTATTAAATCTTTTTGTTTGATTTTGTTTCGTATTTTTCGATGGTTATATCGATTTGGGTTGGGTGGAGTATGGTACGTGTTTAGGATTTCTTCACCAGGTTTTATTTTTACAAGATACATATTTATGGATCAAAACAAAAAGAATCCTTGCTGGAAATATGCTACAATTGACCCCAGTAATAAAAATAACGTTATTTGTAATTTTTGTGGAAAGAATACAAAGGGTGGCATATGTCGTGCGAAGAAATATCTTGTTGGAGGTTATCCAGAGGTTGTAAAATGCCGTAATTGTCCACTAGCTGTAAGAGAGGAGATTGCTGCTTATATAGAGAAGAAGGGAAAGGAGAAAGAGGCAAAAGCGGATAGTTTGATGGATCTTGATGCTCATGGATTTGAAATCGAAGATGATGAGGAAGAATTGGAAAATCAACATTCTATGAAAAGGAAAGGTATATCGCAAGGTGGCACATCTTCCAAGAAAGGCATGAAATCTATTGGTCTCATGGATATGTTTGTCACACCACAAATTCCGAAAAAGAATTTTGTCAAACAAGCTACAATCAATGAGTTAGCAAGAAAAGAGCTAAGGGAACAAGTGGCACAAGTACATCTTCCTTCTTCCATATTACCATCGACGTCAAGCAGCCGGCGCGAAGATTTTCTCCAAGTTGGATCTCCGTTCCGGATACCATCAACTCCTTATGCACCCTGATGATATTCACAAAAATGCTTTCCGAACTCATGAGGGCCACTATGAATTCATTGTGATGCCTTTCGGTTTGTCCAATGCACCCTCCACCTTTCAGGCCGAGATGAACTCCATCTTCAAACCATTGCTCCGCAAATCTGTCTTGGTATTTTTTGACGACATCTTGATATACAGTCAAACTTGGGAAGCCCACTTGCTGCATCTCCGGAAGGTATTTGACATACTTCATTTACATTCTTTTTTTGCTAAACCTTCTAAGTGTGATATTGCCAGGACTACATTGATATATTTGGGGCATTTTATCTTGGCTAATGGAGTAGCCGTAGACCCTGACAAAATCCAGGTTGTTGTCAACTGGCCACGTCCTACAAAAGTTAAGCAATTGCGTGGGTTCTTAGGGCTCGCAGGTTACTATCGACCCTTTGTGCGTCATTATGCTTCTCTTGTTGCCCCACTAACTCAGTTGCTGCGCAAAGATGCTTTCGTGTGGTCAGAAGATACAACGAGTGCATTCGAGTCCTTGAAGACATCCTTGACATCCACACCCATTTTGGCACTTCCGGACTTCTCAGACACTTTTATTGGCGCAATTCTTTCCAGGCAGACCGGCCGATTGCCTTCTTTAGCAAGATCCTTCCGAATCGTTTAAAGCCTACATCAGCATACAATAGAGAGTTATGTGCAGTGGTCTACGCCGTTTTGAAGTGGCGTCAGTACTTACTTGGATCACGGTTCATCATCAAAACAGACCACCAGCCACTCAAACAATTCAAACACCTGATCAACAAAAATGGATATCAAAACTGATGGGATTTGACTTTGATGTTATGTACCAACCGGCCGCGAGAATGGACCAGCTGATGCCTTGTCACGCCTGCCGAAAGCCAGTGCTCCTCAACTGTTGGCTTTCTCTACACCTACTTTAGGTATTCTAAAAGCCCTAAGATCATTTATTCTAACTAATAACGTTGGCCCATGAATTGTTTCAGTGTATTATGTCAGATCCGTCGGCTCACCCAGAGTATGCTACTAGGGATGGTCTGATTCTTTTTTGAAACCGTATATTCGTTCCTCCTGGATCAGGCCTGCAACAACTCATCCTACATGAGTTTCATGACACACCCATTGGTGGTCATGCTGGTACCCAGAGAACTTTGGCTCGACTTGCCGCAAATTTTTATTGGCCGACTCTTCGTAAAGTATTTACATACGTGTCTAATTTCTCTACTTGTCAGCAAGCTAAATACATGACATCCAAGCCTCAAGGGTTACTTCTGCCGCTGCCCGGATAGAATTTGGGAATCAGTTTCCATGGATTTCATTACACACTTTCCTCCTTCCGGAGGCAAATCAATTATATGGGTGGTCATTGACAGACTCATTAAATACGGACATTTTATCGCCCTTCCTTCCAACTACACGGCTATCAGTCTTGCTGCTATTTTTGTTCGAGAGATTCATCGTCTTCATGGCCTGCCAAAAGTCATTGTCTCGGATAGAGACAGTATATTCATGTCTGAATTTTGGCAAGAATTTTTTCGCATACAAGGTACCCACTTGGCTACTAGCACAGCCTAACATCCGCAAACGGATGGGCAAACGGAAGTCCTTAATCGATGCTTGGAAGACTACTTGCGTTGTTTTGTATCTGAGTCTGCCACCGATTGGTTCATGGTCGAGCAGGTTATAAACTCTTCAAACGATTTTATGGTCTTTTCCAAGTCATTGAAAGGGTGGGTCAAGTGGCTTACCGCCTCCAACCCTTTTGGGTGCAAGATACATGATGTTTTTCATGTTGCTCTTCTCAAATCATGCAAAGGTGATCCCAAGTCCAGTTCTAACTCGCTTCCAGATATGTTTCATCAAGGACAACCCTTTCATCTACCTGAGAAAGTTTTGGGATTCCGTTCTGATCTCATTCGTAACAAGCTTGCCCCACAACTTCTCATTCAATGGCAACATCAATCAATAGCTTATGCTTCATGGGAAGATGCTGAATTTTTTATCAAGGCTTACCCAAACTTCCACCTTGAGGACAAGGTGCTTTTCGATGACCGGGATAATGTTACGGGAATTCAAGAGTTAGAAGAAACAGCGGACACAAGCATCAAGGCTGCCAAAAGAATTAGGAAATGTACAGACTTTGTTACATGAAATATTCTAGAATAGGCTAGGTGGGCACATACTACCAAATAAGTTTGTTATGAGTCGGTCCTAGAATTCCTGTATAAAGGAATGAGAGTGAAAAAGATAGCAACAAAATTTATCTGACAATTTTTCAGTCTGATCCTTCCTCATCCCCTTCTCCTCACCTCCTCCTCTCTCCCAAGGCCCTTTCTAAAGCCTAACATTATCATTGTACAGGTGGTGATCATTGCGAGCTTAGATACTGACCATGGAAATCTGGACGGCTTATCTTGTCTATTAAAATGTACACTGTGTTTATGCCGAAAGAAAAATTCTCCCCAAGTCTGTATAAAAATATTAAAATAATATGAATTGTAGTTGCAACACTAACATTGAAAATGTACAGCAGATATAGATATATATGTACTGTGTACATGTCCAACGTAACCCGGTAGAAGTCCAAGTAGCAGAGATGAAACAAGATTCTTCTTATCAAACCCAGCCTTGTTTATATCGACGAAACAGATCCTCAGTCTGGGCATTCTTGAATGCACTGCATCCTATAACATATATGAAGATCAAGACCACAACAGCTATCATGAGAAACACATTCACCCGCCTCCATTCTTGTCTCAGGTTGCCTAGAAGGCCAGCCTTGCACGCATTACAGTTATAACATAGTTGAGACTGCTCATTGCTCCACATAGGACAATCAGGATCAGCCATTGCGTTCACCGGATTTATCCAGACTGTCGGGCTCACGTAATTATACCCGCAAACTGTAGGTGGCTTACAACACCCTGACTGTAGAAATAAATGCATAAGTTTTCTTAAATATAGAGGAAAAGACGAGAAACAATAAAAGTACCTTTTAGACGAACATAGATAGACAATCGTTGAATTAAAAGACTATGCTTAATTGAATTAACCCTGTCTGTCTGAGTCAGTAACATCCTAAATAAAGCTCATCACTATTCAACAAAAACAAAATTTCAACCTTCACACAACAATGACACAAATGCATTAAAAAACATAAGTTAACAACCCAACAGGATAATTTTTGAAAAGTTTCCTAGTTAGCCGCTTTTCAAGAATTTCTTTCCAGAATAAAAAAGAGTGGTATATGAGAAACATTTTTAAAACTTTTAAGAAAAGAAAATTCTCCATTGAAAAGTCACTTGAACTAAAGCAAGATCAAATTTCAACAACAACCAAAAAAAGAACTCGCTTGAAACTCCAGAAGGAAAATGAAAACAACTTTGTCAAGAGTTTTAATGATGCAGTGTGATAAAATGTATACCTGAAGTGGAGAAATGTGAGTTGCGAAGAATTGTTGTGCTGCAAAAAAATCCTGACTCAGCCCAGAGCACACACTCGACTCCGAAAGACAAACCCTAATCTTCTTCCAATTGGCCGAACTGGCAACACGCTCCCGCAGCCACTCAGAGAATCCGTCAAGCCGATACTCCTCGTAGCCCCTCCCATCAACTTGGTAAGCGCCGCTAGGCCTGGTGACCACGAAAGCGAAAACCAGGACGATGAGCAGCAGGACGATGAGCACTGACATACAGAAGAGGTGGAAGGCGAGGAGGCCGGCCTTGTTCCAGTAGGCGCCGATGAAGCCGGCGAGTGCGACGAGGAGTATCAGGGCGCCGAGGATGAGGAGCGGCCAGCGAAAGGCTCGGATGCAGTGGCTGTCGGGCTTGTTGGCTAGCCAGAGTCCGGATCCGATGATGAGGATGGAGCAGAGGATTGCTGTGAAGTTGAGGATGGAGATGATCTTGTTGCTCACCCCCATTTTCGATCGATCGATCACTGAGCTGAGCTGCTTGCAGCTCGATGAGAGAACGAGTGAAGATGACAATGTTGATGTTGATAATGATAAAGACAGGAGCTGCTGCAGCAGAATGTGCGATATTGCCAGAACGGTTTTTGATGTGGTCAGATGCTTACTTACTACTTTGCATGGTTGTTTTGTTAGCAGAACTGGTGGAAGTAATTGTGGTGTGGCGTGATTGCTTATCTTCATCGATTTCGTGATGGGTTAAACATCAAGTAAAGTTGCGAAGCGGTTGACAGTAAAAATGAAGGATCAAACATTGCAATCTTTTAAATTGAAATGAATTAAAGAAAGTAGGACTGATTCTAAATTTTAATTCTCCACATCATTAATTTTGATAACTACTAAATTAAACAATATGTGAATTGCACATGATTAAATTAAAATCAACTTCTAATGATTTTTATAAGAGATTTACTTTCAACAACTATTTATTACTTTTTATCAAGCGAATCTTGAACTACATTACTCAAATATTAATTTTTCGGATCTATATCCCAAGAACTCCATCAAATTAATTTATAAACTGTAAATGGAACTCGTCGATAGAAGGACAAATAAATATTTTAGACCTTAAAAACGAAAATAAATGCATATTAAAGGACAAATAAATAGTGTTTTCATAACTAAAAAATCAATATGGATAGTAATCGGGGAGTGAACCAAATATGTATGTTCTAAGAAATACTGAAAATGTCCATGGATAATAAAGGAGCGGGCGGATTAAGCATGTCGTTTTGTGAAAAAAAATTTCATATCTAAAAACTAGATTCGGGTAAATGGCAGTTTCAACAACAACAAAAGCAGGAAATAGTGAGAGGAAATTGGAGTGAAGTGATCGGGAAAGAAAGAGGATGATGATGAGACATCGTCATCTTCGTCTATCATCCACGTCGATCGGATCGCTTCATCTGTCTCGTGTCTGCCAATCCTACTCCTCTGACGCCGCCAGCCCTAACATTTTCGATCGCGCCCTCAAGCGCAAACAGGTCTGTATCATCATCTTTTTCTTCCATTATTACATACATATTCGCTTCAAGAGTGATTGATTTTTGTGATACATTTGCAGCGGGATCGAGCTGCTTGGTTGAATCGTCCCAATGATTCTCTGCTGCATAGTGTTGCTGACAATTTATTAGATCGTCTCCAGGTATCCATTATTTTCATTAACTTCACTCGCACCAGAAATATATTTATGTTGTTCTTTATCATCTCTTTTTTCTTTTCCACATGGAATGCAAAGTAATGTAAAACTCTCCCTTTCCCGGAATTTAGGATTGCAAGAGAACTTTTCCATCAGCATTGTGCTACGGTGGCTCTATGCACACTATAAGGCGTTTGCTTAACGGCCGTGGTTTGTTTTTTCTTACAATCTTTCAATAAATATATGATGAATCCCATTTCTCAAGTTAGACTGTAAAGCTGGAGGTTTTGTGTGAGTTTATTCATGATCAATCATGGCACTCTCAAGTGACTATCAAACTTTTTATGTCAAACAGTTATAATATAAAGCATTGCATTTGTATAATCATGGCACTTTTAAGTTAGCTGATTTAACTTGTCGGCAGGTGGTATTGAAAAACTTACTATGATGGATACATCTTATGACATGGTCAAATTGTGTAGAGATGCCGAGCATCATATTTCAGATAACATCCAAACATCATTTGTGGTTGGTGATGAAGAGTTCTTGCCAATTAAAGAAAAGTATGTTTGAGCATATATGACTTGTGTTATATTCTGCAAAATCCTTTCCAGCATTTTTTATTTGGTTGATCTTGACAGCAACATTAATATATGACTTGTGTTTGAAACTGTGAAGTTGTCAAGATCTGGTTATCAGCTGTTTGGGAATTCACTGGACAAATGATCTTCCTGGAGCAATGATTCAGGTTTTTTTCTCTCTTTAGTTATGTGCCTTCCTGTTTCTTCCTGGAGCAATGCATAGTTGCATACATAAGTCTGAGATAACTGATTTTGAGGTTGATGTCTTGATTTGAATCTCCTTCAAGAGTTACTTGGTACTCATTTCTACAGACCCCAGTATCTGTTTATCTTCTCGCAATCATCTGTCACAGATTATCCTAAAAAATAGCTTTGCTGAACAATTACATAGTTTAAATCCCACAGCCTTCGTAGTTTTTTGTTGTTGTAGAAACTACTCCATTTCAGACCATTTGGTCTTTGTTCACTTTCACTGCTTTCTTCAGTTATACTACTCAAGAAATTTGCATTGGCTTACTAAGATCAGTTTTGTCCATTCATATTCTTTGCATATCTCGCAGAGCAGACTGGCACTGAAACCTGATGGATTATTTTTAGCAGCTATCTTCGGTGGAGAAACCTTGAAGTGGGTTTCCTGTTTAGTTAATAATTCATTTCTGATAAGTTCAAAATTGTCTAAGTCGTGCATTAACCCTTAACCAGGGAGCTTCGGATAGCATGCACCATAGCCCAAATGGAGCGTGAAGGAGGCATCAGTCCAAGAATATCACCATTGGCTCAAGTATATATCCCCATCTGTCCCTCTATTAACTCTGTAATCAGAGCTTCACAATGATTTATAGAACATGAACATATGGCATGTATAAAAAGTGTGATTTATCATGGTAACAACTTAATTTGCATCTTACATCTTCCCATGTCTGCCCAAAATGTTAATGTGTTGCTTGGATCCGATGCTGAGAGAACTTTCTGGTTCAACTGTATAGGTGAGGGATGCTGGTAACCTGTTGACGAGAGCCGGCTTCTCTCTTCCAAGTGTGGACGTAGATCAATACATTGTTCGATATAAAAGCGGTAAGCATTGAGATCTTATAATATTGATACTTGTCTTTGGGGTACTCAAGAAACTTCACACTCAAGTGAGAAACTCGTTGAATAAACCAGAGTTTACTGTGACTATTTTCATGGCTTTCAAAGCTCTAAAAATTTATGTGATTTTTATACCAAAGCGTTGGAGCTCATAGAGCATTTGCGTACAATGGGTGAGACAAATTCTCTCATGCAAAGAAACCATGTAAGTTCATCTTTTGATGTAAAATGGTATACGTTATTATGAAGTTAATATATATTCATATAGAATGTTGTTTGACTATCTGCTATCTCAGGTATTGAAGAGAGAAACAGCCCTGGCAACAGCTGCTATATATGATTCGATGTTTGGTGCACAAGATGGAACAATCCCTGCAACTTTTCAGGCAATTATTTTTATTAGTTTATCTAATTAAATACTGAATAAACATGGTATGGGCAAATTCTGATGCCTCTGAAAGGGTAAAAACTTTGGGACTCCAGGTGTTGCTAGCAGCTTTTAAAAACTGTTAGGAAGCCATAATCAGGATACTATAATGCTTTATTTGATAACAAATAGTTGTGCTTGCAGATTTAATTTTCTTTTCTTTTCTCTTATTTTAATTTCTGCATTAGGTTATTTACATAACAGCGGATTTAATTTTCTTTCTTTACGTTTCTCTTGTTTTATTTTAATTTCTGCATTAGGTTATTTACCTGACGGGTTGGAAAGAGCATCACTCTCAACAAAGAGCAAAAAGAAGGGGATCTGCAACAGTATCCTTTGAAGACATCCAAAAGCAATTTGGTAATCAGGAATGAACATTGTGATTTGAGCAAATGAGGAACAGTAACTGAAATTACTGAAGGAATAAGTTTACAACGATGATCTGTGCTGCTGCTAAAGTTACTCATAAGAAGTAAAGCTGAATTTTTTCCCCCATGTTATTTGGATGCTTCGGAATTGTTATAAATCTGTGTTGTAACTGGATAAATCATAAGATTTCAAACAAGGAAAGTTGGAAGTGTATCAAACACTCAGGTTCATACTATGAAGCCAATGCGTGTTCTGCATATGCATAACATCCCATGTACAAAAGTAATCTTGAATTGTGTAGGTAACAAAGAAGATGTTTTGAACAAAATTGGTCTCCTTTACTGAGAATTCCATGTTTGTTAAAATGAAGGCAGTTGTTTAGAACATTGGAAATGGAGCAAATGAAGTACAATAAGCCTAATATTTTATTAGACCTTCACCTAGTCGATAACTCAGAAATATAACAGCAACAAAATCCAAAGACTGTTGCTTGCCCATTTATTGGCCGATTATAACGCGCCTTGTCCTAATTTCCTCACCTGAATATTTGAAGTCCATCACAATCACTAGTTTGAAAAACAGGCATTTCATCCATAATGGTGAACATTGGATAGAGCAATAATTTGAAAATATAGAGGACTAATTTTTTTTTCTACAGAAGAGCCTTGATGAGTTCTCGGCTGCTGCCCAATCCAAAGATCCGCCCCATGTGAAGGAGACCTCGAAGATCCAAGGCAGCCAACTCAAGAGCATAACAACCCAAGGTCACCTGCAGCCCGTAATGCAAGAAGACTACTCAGCAGCCCTCAAGGAGGCCCACGACCCAGCCATGCATAGAAGGGAATCTGGTCAAATTCTCATTGAAGACCAGCTCTTAAAAGTCGTAACAGCCAGCCTTAACAAGGGCATTAAAAGGGACACTGAAGACATGGTAGACCAAGCCTTCCAAAGAGTAACCGACGAGCATTTAGGGCCATCTTCAAAGGAGTAACCGACGCAAATTTAGGGCCATGGAATTAAAGGCACAAGGCTCCCTGCCCAACTATAAAAGGGACCAACCATTTCCTCATTTCATCATCCAAGAATTCTGAAGAAATCCCTCTTATCATAGTCATAGGTCTGGGCAGCGCCCTTTAGTATTGTAGCGTCAAGGCCTTCGGCCACTTTTTCTTGCAATATTCAATAGAAATACCAGCTCTCTTCCATTCCCCACACACTTTCCAGCCATCTACCCACAAACTGCGCACACCGCCCATCTATTCAGCCTTTTCAGAATTCTTGCCGAGGAATTCCCACAAGCCCTTCACCTATCCGACATTGGGGGAGGATCTTTCGGGCCTATCGAGTGAGAATTCGGGAATTCTGAGCACACCATCGGACTCAGCGTGGTAGCCAAAGAAGGTTTTCACCCTTCATACCAAGTGGTATCAGAGCCGTTCAATCCGGAGGACAATGACGTCGAGGACAACAAAGACATTGTTCAAAGCATCATCATTAGAAGCTGCTACCACAGGCAGCGAGGAGGACTCAGCCGCGATCCTGAGGGCTGAAATGGATGCCTTGAGATTACAACATGAACAACAATTCAATTGGCCTGCGAGCATCCAACTCAACCATGGACACTCGAGTTGCAACCCTGGAAACGAAGGTTTCAAGAGGCTCGAGGCCCTCATCATCAACATGACTACAAATCACGCTCCCGGACCAAATCCAGCTCCCGCACAAATGCAGTCTGACCATCCCGTAGTCCAACCTGAAGGCGCTCAATCAACGCAGCAGAGAGGTAGAGATCGAGGCAAAGAGCCGATGTTCAACACCAATCTGGAAGTAGGCGGGGCACTAACCCAAGTTATGAGGATTGAAGCACCCTCGCCACCTCTTCAGTTCACTCCCATTTCCAACAAAATCAACTACTTTGAAGGAGAATCAGCGCATCGCAGAGTACAAAGGGGCCGAAACAGCAGGGAGGAAAACCGCTACCGAGGGGAGAATGAGAGGCACCCAGCCCAATTCTACCCAGATACTCGCCAAAGACCCACTTACGAGGATTACCATGAAGAAGACATGGAATTTATGCAGCAGACACGAGGCGACCAGCGATTTCGTGAGATGCCTTTGTTCAATGGCCTCGGCAATATCGACGAAAGGATTGACAAAATGGAAAGGCACTTCCGAGTAAACCGCTTGCATGATCACGAGTGTTTAACAGTAGCAACAATGTGCCTGGAAGACAAAGCCTTCAAGTGGTACTCATATTACTCGAAGAGGTGGGCAGTGCTCATTTGGGAGCAGCTCAAACGTGCTTTGACAGCAAGGTATCGGGGGTTGGATCCATCAGAGATACAAGAGAAGTTCTTTTCCCTTGTGCAAACAAAATCAGTACTTGAGTACCGAGAGAAGTTCGAAAAGTTAGCCGAGGCAATCAACTTATCAGATGAAACTCTTTGGGCTAATTTCTACCGGGGACTTAAGTCAGACATTCGCGCAATGGTGAAGCTACTCAAGCCCAATGACCTGATGGAGGCCATGGACATGGCGCAACAAGTCGAAGACAAGGAGTCGAGTTTGACCCGGAGCAGCAACTCACGACCCTTCAACAGTTCCATTCAACGCTTCCCCAACATCACAAGGCCTTATCCGCGTAGGGACATTCCTCAACAGAGGGGCCCCAGCCAGCAGCCGCAACGTACAGTCCCAGCAGATCCAAAAAGACGCGAAAATCTTTGCTGGAAATGCCATGAACTTTGGATACCAGGGCATCAATGTGCTAACCGCGCCTTAAGGACCATGGATGGGCCAGAAGAGGAGGAACCAACTGAGGAGCAGCACTCGGAAGAGCCACTTCACGATGACTCACAACCTGAAGAACGACAGTTCGAGGATGTGGAAGTCTCACTAAACAGCGTGTCTAGACTCACGCCATCAACGGCTATGAAACTCAAAGGCCACATCGGTAACCGCGAGGTAGTCATTCTCACTGACAGTGGGGCAACTCACAATTTTATCTCTCCCGAAATTGTCGACAAAGAGGGGCTGCCAGTATATGATCATGGCACCTTCAAAGTCACCTTGGGCACTAGAATAGTCGAAGAGAGTCGCGGACTATGCCCAGGAGTTCTGATCAGACTGCCACACTGCCAAGTTCAGGCCGACTTCCTGCCACTTGCCTTGAGCGGCACTGATGCAATTCTAGGAATGCAGTGGCTTCAAACCCTCGGTGACATGAAGGTGAACTGGAGAACACTCATGATGGAGTTCAATAACGAGGGCCAACGAGTCAGGCTGAACGGAGAACCCTCGCTGAGAAAGATGGAAGTATCATTTCACTCGATTGTTAAAGGGCGAAGCAGCATTGCTCAATGCTATCTGGTCGAGGCAAAAGATCTTGAGGAGATGCAGACTCAGAAGTGCCAGAATCCATCAAGGAGGTCTTAAAGAACTATCCGGACGTATTTCAAGAGCCCAAAGGCCTTCCACCCAACCGGGGCTACGAGCATGCCATCATACTCAAAGACAACACGGAGCCCATCAGCGTGAGACCTTATCGATACCCGCAGATTCAAAAAGATGAGATCGAGAAGATGGTGAACGAGATGTTGCAAGCGGGTATCATCAGACCTAGCAACAGCCCTTATTCCAGTCCGATCCTCCTCGTTAAGAAGAAAGACGGCGGCTGGAGGTTCTATGTGGACTACGGCGCCCTCAACAAGTAGACCGTACCCGACAAATTCCCCATTCCGGTCATTGATGAGCTACTCGATGAATTGCACGGGTCTGTTATCTTCTCGAAGATCGACTTAAAGTCAGGGTACCACCAAATCCGAATGGCGAAAGGAGACAAACTGAAGACTGCCTTCCGCACTCACGAAGGCCAGTATGAGTTCCTGGTCATGCCCTTCGGACTTACAAACGCACCAGCTACTTTTCAGGCGCTTATGAACCAGGTATTCAAACCATGGTTCAGAAAGTTTGTGCTTGTCTTCTTCGACGATATCCTTGTCTACAGCAAGTCCGAGAAAGAGCACAAGGAACACTTGAGTCTAGTCCTGACGGAGCTTAAAAGGCAGCGCCTCTACGCCAACCTAAAGAAGTGCTTGTTCGGACAAAGGAAGGTCGAGTACTTGGGGCACATCGTCTCTGAAGACGGGGTCTCTGCAGATCGATTGAAGGTCAAAGCCATGCAAAACTGGCCCATCCCCAAGACCCTAACGGAGCTTCGAGGCTTCCTTGGCCTAACCGGCTACTACCGCAAGTTTGTCAAAAACTATGGCAAGATTGCCCAGCCACTGACGGAGAAGCTCAAAAAGGAAGCTTTCAAATGGAGTGACGCAGCGACAGAAGCATTTGAAGCCCTCAAGAAGGCCATGACAAGGGTCCCCGTTCTCGCGCTACCAGATTTTTCGCAACCCTTTATTGTGGAAACCGATGCATCAGGACATGGACTGGGGACAGCTCTCATGCAAAAAAAGAGGCCCATTGCTTACTGGAGCCAAGTACTCAAGACCCGCACGAGGCAGAAGTCAGTGTATGAGCGAGAGCTCATGGCAATTGCATTGGCCGTCACGAAGTGGAGGCCCTATCTATTGGGGCTACATTTCATAGTCCGGACCGATCAGAAGAGTCTTAAGTTCCTCTTGGAACAAAGGCTTGTGGCTGAGGAGCATCAGCGATGGCTCACAAAGCTCTTGGGATACGACTTTGAGATTCATTACAAGCCAGGGACCGAGAACAAGGCCGCTGATGCACTATCCAGGAAGGTCGATGGACAAGCCACAACCGAGGAAGCACAACTCCACGCCTTAAGTGTTCAAAAGGTTAGCTGGGACGAGTTGTACAAGGAGAACGAAAGCCCACTTTTGGACAAGCACCGCGAAGCAATGCTGCAAGGCGACTCAAGATACACTATCGTTGGCAACCATCTATTTTACAAAGGTCGGTTTGTCTTGCCCAAATCATCAGACCAAATCCCCATCATATTTGATGAATTCCATGCAACCGCAATCGGAGGGCATTCGGGAGTGCACAAGGCATACAAGCGGATTGCATCTGAGTTCTACTGGGAAGGGATGAAACCCGACATCCAGAAGCGAGTAGCTGCATGTGAGGCATGCCAGCGAAGCAAGTACGTCGCCTTGGCACCTGCCGGCCTGCTGCAACCACTCAGCCTTCCCACACAAGTCTAGGCGGACATTTCCATGGACTTCATCGAAGGACTGCCAAAGTCAGAGGGCTTCTCAGTGATTCTGGTCGTGGTCGACCGACTCAGTAAGTACGCCCATTTCATTCCCTTGAGTCACCCATATACTGCTGTTTCAGTAGCTGACACCTTCATCAAGGAGATAATCAGACTACATGAGATTCCAGAGACTATTGTGAGCGATCGAGATGCCATCTTTACCAGCCACTTTTTGGAGCATTTATTCAAGGCTCTGGGTACTCATTTGAAGCGAAGCTCAGCCTACCACCCCCAAACCGATGGCCAAACTGAAGTGGTCAACCGGAGCATCGGGACTTATCTTCGCTGTTTTGCAGCAACAAGGCAGAAGGAGTGGGCGAAGTTCCTGCCTTGGGCAGAATACTGGTATAACACTTGTTTTCATGCCTCAACTCATACTACGCCTTTCAAAGTTTTGTATGGCAGAGATCCGCCAAAGCTAATCCCCCATGAAGAAGGGTCCGTTCCAGTCCAACAAGTGGATCAAGCCTTAAACGAACGGGACCAGGTTCTGTGAGATTTGAAGGAACAATTGTCCAAAGCTCGTCAAGTCACGAAGAACAATGCCGACAAACAACGTCGAGACGTTCAGTACAAAGCCGGGGACTTTGTGTATGTGAAGATGCAACCACGCCGCCAAATATCCTTGGTCAGGAAGGACAACGCAAAGCTCGCTTACAAGTACTACGACCCTTATGAGATAGAAAGCCGAATTGGCCAAGTTGCATACCGACTGAAGCTGCCAAAAGGAACACAAGTGCACCCTGTTTTTCATGTCTCTCTTTTGAAGGCCGCAAGCGGACCACCAAGGGACGCTAGGACGGTCAACCATCTAAAATGGTATCATGGACTGAAAAATGTCTTCAAACCGCAGGAACTACGAGGAGTTCGATGTGGACCAAAAGGCCAAGAGGTACTCATAAAATGGACCAAGATGCCAGAGCATGACGCGACTTGGGAGCCTGCACAAGACATCGCTGAAATGTTCCCAGATTTCAATCTTGAGGACAAGATCGTTCTTTGGGGGGCGGGACCTGATGAGTTCTCGGCTGCTGCCCAACCCAAAGATCCGCCCCATGTGAAGGAGACCTCGAAGACCCAAGGCAGCCAACTCAAGAGCATAACAGCCCAAGGTCACCTGCAGCCCGCAATGCAAGAAGACTACTCAGCAGCCCTAAGGAGGCCCACGACCCAGCCATGCATAGAAGGGAATCTGGTCAAATTCTCATTGAAGACCAGCTCTTAAAAGTCGTAACAGCCAGCCTTAACAAGGGCATTAAAAGGGACATCGAAGACATGGGAGACCAAGCCTTCCAAAGAGTAACCGATGAGCATTTAGGGCCATCTTCAAAGGAGTAACCGACGCACATTTAGGGCCATGAAATTAAAGGCACAAGGCTCCCTGCCCAGCTATAAAAGGGACCAGCCATTCCCTCATTCCATCATCCAAGAATTCTGAAGAAATCCCTCTTATCATAGTCATAGGTCTGGGCAGCGCCCTTTAGTATTGTAGCGTCAAGGCCTTCGGCCACTTTTTCTTGCAATATTCAATAGAAATACCAGCTCTCTTCCATTCCCCACACACTTTCCAGCCATCTACCCACAAACTGCGCACACCGCCCATCTATTCAGCCTTTTCAGAATTCTTGCCGAGGAATTCCCACAAGCCCTTCACCTATCCGACATTGGGGGAGGACCTTTCGGGCCTATCGAGTGAGAATTCGGGAATTCTGAGCACACCATCGGACTCAACGTGGTCTTTTAGCCAAAGAAGGTTTTCACCCTTCATACCAAGCCTACATAAAAAAGGAAACCTTTATGAACAATGGAGCAATAGAAGATATGCACCATCTTAACATAAGGCAACAATAGACGGTGTTATTTAAGCGAACCGCCCACTAAAAATGTATAAAACGTTGTGTTTTGAAAAATAAGACGGAATGTTAAGAAAATGGTGTGTTTTAGTCTGGATTTAGACGACTCTTTTGTTTAAGCGTCATCTTATATGTCAACTTTCAAGGCACTTAAAAAAAAACGCGTGTTTTAAGGTTATAATTGACGCTTCCTTAAAAGAGGCATCACATGTTTAAGGTTTAGAGTGCAAGGTGAAGTCATCCCAAGTTTCAAAACTGTCTTCCGGTCCAAGTGAAAACCCTACCAAGTTTCAGATACTAACGAAGGTCATTTTTGGCTAGTCCAGTAATTCTTTTTGCCTGGCCAAAAACTGTCCCTGGGTGAAGAAAGTTTCTATATACTAATACTTGTTCAATATTAACATCTGAAGCAGTGAAGCTAAGTGAATATTAGCTAGCAGAAGCTTGATCCATAAATGGATTTAGTTATTTTGCTAATCATCTTCTTCGATTACAGTTTTATAGTTGAACTGTATTGTTAGATAAACAATAAAATCATTCTCCATTCAATTTCATATTTTTTGAGGGTTTAGGGTGTTAAAGAGATGGAATTACTGAAGCTGCTGCTCCCTTTGATTCTGGAACTTTAAAAGGGTTTGAATCCCTTGATTGGTCTGTAGAGCCGATAAAATTGTTTTTTCATGAAATTCAAAAGTCCTCGCTTCATTCTGACATTCATAAATATAAAAATGCCTTGAACTAAATTTTTAGCAGTTCAAAGATCATAAACACCCACTTTAGCTAACGCCTTGTTTCTATGTAAGGTGTGCATATAGCCAGCCAGCCCATGGACTGACCGGGCTGCAGCCAGGGTAAGAATGTTTTTTTAATTAAAATGGTTTTAAAATCCAAATAAACCCTACCTACGCCATCATCCCCATCTCCACCTCCCCGTCATCCCATCCCATCTCCCTCCACTTTCCTAAGCCCCGCGCACAGTCAGAAGCCCCCCTGTCCCCACTCCCCCAATACCTTGACCAAGCCTGTGTGGGATACTGTGAAGCGCGGCCTGTCAAGGATTGTTAGCAATTTGAAGCTTGTGCTGTTCACTAACCCATTCCGCAAGCGCCGAGGGATTGGGATCTGTGGGGACCGTTTTTCTTCATCGTGTTGCTGGGATTAACTTTATCCTAATCCGCCTCCGTCAAGAACAAGAAGTAAGGTTAACTGGTTAATGTCTTAGGTTGGATGTTCTAGCTGTCTTAGGGTTGATGGGGTTGCTATATTATTTGCAGTTGGATATTCATAGATGTATTTGTAGTGTTTATAATGTGAGAGCTTTAATATGCCAACATAATGGTTTTCTTGTATATATCATATCACATTATTCACATATGAGGACTTGAAGGTGTGACTCTAGATGCAACATCAATGCTACAATTAGGAGTATGGAGTGGTATGAATGATGTGGGCAGAAGAAAGTGCAAGTAGTAGTATTGACTATTTGAGAATTATTTTAAATTATTTAGGATATACCCACTGATTTAGTAGGCTTGAAATGGTCGTAGGTAAAATTGTTTTGAAAGCGCATTCAAGAGTCAAGGATGTTCTTAAGAGGTCATATATTTTGTATAATTGTACAGGATTTTGGTTTTTGCCTCCTTGTAATATATTTTGAATGAATGAAACAGTCATTGGGATGAGCCTCCCATTTTGTTCGTAAAAAAATAGCCCTACATGATTTGAAATCGTAGCTGTGCCCCTGTGTATGATTATTCAGGGAGAATTCCTGTTGTTGTTTTCCTGCAGGCCTGTTTAACTGTGTGGCAATGAGTCAAGAGGATGACAAGTCGGTCACCTTCAAAACCCTAGGAATATGCGACCAGTTAGCTGAAGCTTGTGAGGAATTGGGATGGAAAAACCCCTCAAAAATTCAAGTTGAAGCTATTCCTCACGCACTTGCAGGTATGTGTTCATATTGTTATAAAAATCCCATGTTGTTGCAAATTTTTACATTTTGCCTTTTTAGTGTTCTTATATTTCTGTCGGAGTCTTTTGGCTTCATAACGACTTCGATTTGCAGTATATTTATAGAGGCTAGTAACTATATGACTATATCAGAGTAGCCCGAATTCTATATGACTATATCAGAGTAGCCCGAATTCTCTTTTTGTATCAGTTGGTTGAACTATGACAAATTCATATTACCTAGTTAGTTTCTGAGTCAAAGTGACTCTTACTTTGTAATAAGTACATTGGCCAAAGACCTTTTATATGACTGGTTACGTATTTGGAGGGTCAATGCTTGTCGTTTAGGTTTTTGTTAATCTTAGCTATAGAGAATCTCTTAGTAGATGACTTCCAGTTTCTTTCCATATTTCAATCTTCATTTATGTGTTCTTTGTTGAGGTTGCGGAACTATTATTGTGGCATTAGTTTCACGTAGAGTATTTCTGATTGTTTCAGGAAAAGACCTGATTGGGCTTGCACAAACCGGCTCTGGTAAAACTGGGGCTTTTGCTCTTCCTATACTCCAAGCCCTTTTAGATACCCCAAAAGCTTTCTTTGCTTGCGTACTTTCCCCTACCAGGTTGGTTGTGCCATTATTTGGTTTCAGTGATTGTGATTATAGACTATGCAATATTTTCTTCTTCTTTTTGATGTGGTACTCAGTTTGATTGTTTGTGGCTCTACCTGTATGCTCAGGGAACTCGCAATCCAAATTGCTGAACAGTTTGAAGCTTTGGGGGCTGGCATTGGAGTTAAGTGTGCAGTGGTGGGTTACCTTGAGATATAGCTTATCATATGCCTTGAAAGCATTTAATTTTTCTTTTTATAAGATTGTGGTTAGATACCTATATTGGTAATTGCCAGCAAACTGGATAGTTACCTCTGAAATTGGAGTCACTCTCACATGATTGTTTAATTGTTAATCCATTTCTATCACAAGTTTGTCAGTCTGTGGGTATAGTTTTGCTTACCGCTCTCAATCTCACACAATGTGATAATTTTTCTATTTCCTTCTACTTACGTGTTTCTAACTTAATGTTGTTCCGCTCCATAATCGATTGTCCATCATCCCACTCATAGTTAGCTGGAATTTTAATTTTTATCAACAATCTTGCATTTTGATGATCATCTTATTAGATATGTGTCTACTCATACTTCTAATCTGAAATAACCTGTTGATGCATTATGGAATTTCCCAGGTTGTTGGAGGGATAGATATGATGCAGCAGACAGTTGCCCTTGCAAAAAGGCCGCACATTGTTGTAAGTTCTTTTCACTGCTGCCTGAACATAAAGCCTGTAGCTTGTAACCCTGTGCTAATACTTACTGCTGCCTAACTGCCCATTATATGCAATCATCTTACTGCTGAGTCATTTATTTTGGTTCCAGCTTCTCTGATCCACATGTATATAACCCTTTGAGAAAAAGATGAGATGAACCATGATTCCTAATCTTGAGTACTATGCCTCAACGACTACATTCAATGTTCCATCCTTATGTGTTACTGCTAAACTTACTAAGGCAAGAGTGATAATTGTTGCTCAAGTGCTTAAATTCTTAATCCAATTCTCCAGTGTTAAAGTTTGTATGTTTTAAGTGAGTGTGAGTCCCGATGTAAGTCAGGAGAGGTTGTAAAACCTGACTTTCATAATCCTTTAAAAAGGCTAATATATCACTTTACTCTTTCAAGAAAAAAACTTACTAAATGTAAATGTTGGTGCTTTATGTGTGCATGTTTCTTTGTTCCTATGTTTATAGTTGAAAGTAATCAGCCATTTGTTTTTTTTTTTAATTTTCGTTTCTGTATAGGTTGCAACCCCTGGCCGTCTTGTGGATCATTTAACGAACACTAAAGGATTCAGCCTTCGCTCATTAAAATATTTAGTAAGTCCTTCATGCATATGCCCTCTTTTTTTCATTTCTTAGAACGACTTGCATATAAACCATGCCTTTTGGTACCGTGCGATCCTTTTGGCTATTGCTTTTCTTTGGATAAAAGCTGTATTGATTTGATTTATGGCAACTGATGTGTCTCTAATACAAAAGATATATTTATTGAGTTAAATTTTACTAATTTTTGTGGCTCCTATAGAAAAAACTAACAAGATATTGTTGTTCATGTACTCTTTGTACATTGTTACAGGTCTTGGATGAGGCGGACAGGCTTCTTAATCAGGAGTTTGAAAAGTCAATTGATGAAATCCTGGGCGTTATTCCGCGGGAACGGAGAACATATTTGTTTTCTGCTACAATGACCAAGAAGGTATTTTCTCTATTTACTTTCTTGTAACACTATGATCACCGTTGTTGTTGTCATGGTCTCATGCATATGCTTGAGCGACCAGACCTGTCAAGTGAGATTTCTGTGACAATGTTGTACAAACACTGTTATTGAAAACTTATTTATGGGATTGTTTTATTTACTGTTTAGTGCACTTGTAAAATCTACTGTTAGTCTGTTACCCAGTTTCAAGGAGTTCCTTTATCCAAAAGCGTGTTTATTTTAAACCAATAGTGTTGTGTTTTGATATTGTAATAAGCTACACATCTCTTTAGATATACTATACATCTCATTAGTTATTAATTTAATGTTGACGATGTTGATTGGACTAAGCCCTTTATGTATCTTGCAGAATATGTACTAGTATCTCTAGTAATATATAGATCACATAATCAGATCAATGTACTAGAATCTCAAGTGTTCAGAATTAATAATTGACGGTTATCCTGTACTTTGTAAGTTAATATTGACCTTTATGCTTGAAATTTACAGGTCAAAAAACTTGAAAGGGCATGTCTACGTGATCCTGTAAAGGTAAAGGCAGGTTGCACATTATTTGTGTCATGTAAAGAAGCTTTTCCTTATGACTATTCTCACAGATAGAAGCTTCAGCAAAGTATTCATCGGTTGAAACCCTGAAACAACAGTTTCGCTTCATTCCTGCAAAGCATAAGGTAACTCCCTTGATATCTTTACATGCTCATTTATATAATAAGCAGACTAATTGTCGCTATATGGGCACGATGCTTTATTCCCTTGAAATAGTGTAGGCAGAGATGCATTACTGACCCGATCAGTATGTAACTGCAATTTAAACCATTCTAGGAATATCCCTTTGTAGAATGAAATTTATAGTGTACAAGCCGGTCTGGCATTGATTTTAGTGTTTCATGTTTATTTTTAGAGTCATCCCTTGCTTTGGATATAAAACAGCCTTCCCACTGACGCTATTGCAGAATGTTTTTTTTTTTTTCACTTCGTTGATAGAAAGTAAGAAAAGTGAAAAGTCAAACAAACGTTTGCTAGCTTTAAGGTTTTTACAGATGGCCGTATACAAAAGGGCGACATAACTGCAGAATATCATTTCTCTGCTGAAAAAAAAAGTATGGAACTCTGATCAAGACAGACCTAACTTAGCGCTACAGTGTAGTCTAGCATATCAGCTCATTTCCCCTGACAATTTACTTTGAATTGCCATGTTTCAAGCTGTTAAGTAAATCGAGAGTCCTGTGTTCTGTACTAGAAACTTGACTGCACTCGGGCTTTTTATTTACAATTTTCAACCCTGTGATTAGTGCCTTCCTTGCCTCATCGCTTGAACTCAGGCCAAATTTCTATTGCTTTGCTTTTCATTCTCTATTAACCTCAGTAGAGCTCTGTTTAATCTTGCTATTGCATAATATTGCTCTACTTGTGAGCAATTTAGGCCAAATCCATCTTGTAACGTTCTCATTTTATATTTTTGCTTACAAAATGTCATAATGTCTTTATCTTTCATGGGGCTAATGTTTCTGCATATTTTTGTCTTGATCACTATGCAAAATAATAATAAGTCGTCATGTGCTAACTAATTATTTTCCCTATTCATGATACCGGGGCATCCTTGTGCGATGTGTTCTCTTTCTAGTAGATTAGGGTACATCATATTTTTGTGCTAATGTGTGTCAATCTTAGCCGTTTGATGATTATGATATCAAATGTAAGCAATAGGCTTTGTCATTTAAGTTGTTACAAAAGGTTTAATTCACTTCTGCTTTGGTTTCCAGGATTGTTATCTTGTGTTCATTCTGACAGAAATGTCTGGAAGTACCACTATGGTCTTCACACGTACCTGTGAATCAACTCGCCTGTTGGCTTTACTACTTCGAAATCTTGGTTTTAGAGCCATCCCCATCAGCGGGCAGATGACCCAGGTAGTTGATGTTTTTGTTTGTTAGAAATGTATTTGTAGATTTTTTATTTTTCTGAAAAAGTGGACACCTCAATGCCAGACCAAAAGGCTTGCAGCGCTGAACCAATTCAAATCTGGGGAGTGTAATATCTTAATTGCCACTGATGTAGCGAGCAGGGGACTTGATATTCCATCTGTTGATGTGGTTATCAATTATGATATCCCTTCAAACTCTAAGGTAAGCAAACATTTGTTACCTTGTATTTTCTCTTGGCTTTAAAGAGTAGAGATTGTCTCCTGATTAATTTGCTGATCTTGCAATTTACATTATCAGAGATCTTACAATTGATGTTTGCATTTTGATAGTACACAGCATAGGTTTTGTAAAATTTTTGTTGAACTGCAGGATTATTATCATAGAGTTGGAAGAACTGCTCGGGCAGGAAGATCTGGAGTTGCTATCTCATTGGTTAATCAGTATGAATTGGAGTGGTATCTACAGATTGAGAAACTCATTGGTAGGTGATATCTCAAATATTTACCTTCATACTGCATGAAGCCTTGTGAATTGTTATCATTTCATTATTCTTATAGGTAAAAAGTTACCCGAGTATCCTGCACAACAAGAGGAAGTCCTGTTATTATTAGAGCGTGTTTCTGAGGCCAAAAGATTATCCATAATGGTAATTCATGATTCTTATTGGCTATTATGCATCTCGAACGTTTATACTATGTTAATGGCATACTAATTTATGGCATTTTCACCTTGAAAACTTCTGTGCGTAATTCAGGATCTGTTATCTGTGATCTATTGGGACAAGTGATTTATGCAGTTTTCTAGGAGCGCATAAATAGTTTAAACAATTAATGGTGTGGTATTCTAGTTGAATAATTGTTGCAAAAATGAAAGGCAGTATGATGTAGTTCATGAAGGTGTATAACTGGTTGGAGTCTAATGAAATCTTCTATATTTTAGGCTTTTTGCCAAAATACATTATAATGACAAAACTTCTTGTTCATATCTTTCAATGAGCATGTAGCATGTATGATTGACAATATGCTATGGTCGGCGACCGAGAACTTGCTTATGGATTTGAGGTCTTATCCTTCAACTTGTAAACATTTAGATCTTGGGCATGGTTATCGCGACGTCACTGTGTGATACAGCCATGATGACTAGTTGTTTTGACTGAAAACTAGTCATTTCACGTTGATAAATAGTATCTTAATTACGTTAAGTTCATATATAATTTATTTTGCTAATTATAGAATTTAATTATAATAATTTAAGTGTTAATTTAACGTGTCATTTGAAAGATCTGAGGGTTTCAATTGTTTTTTCTGTAATTAAAATATCTGCCTTAATTACACCCTCGATCATGAAACTTAAACCGCTAAGCACGTGCCCAGCACCTACCACTGAATTTGGACATTGCCTATGTTGGCCATGCCACCTCATTGCGCCCGATTAAGTTTCCAGTCTATCATTAGGTCTTGAGCTTCGATATGCAGACGAAGAGTCTTTTACTTGGCTGATGCTATGGGCACCAAACTGAGACGAATCCACGACATCCCGACAATTCACCCCAGTGCTATGATAACCATGAACTAGGTGCGACTACATATTTGGGACCAGATTGTGGCTAACTATCATAGTTTACGTATAAGCTAGGTACAAATGCAGTTGGTGAACCATTTGGGAGTGAATTTTAAACTAATGTAAAATAAATTATTCCGCTCAACTAAACAAAAATCACCTCCATGCTTTGATCCTTTGTTTGTTGCATGTGGATTTGTTGCTATATCATGCTATATGCGTGTTGCTATTTTATTTCAGTTTTAGCATTGGGTTGTTGTCCTCTCTTTTATGTTGGCATTAACACTGTTCAATATTTTAGTTCAGGTTATCTTTAGCTCTACCCATTTTTCAATAAAAAAGAGCGCACCCTATGTCTTTATTGTGTTGTAATGTCTCTTTGCTTTCATGATATTCACCAATATAGAAAATGAAAGAAGGTGGTGGCAAAAGGAGGAACCGAGGAGAAGATGATGGAGAAGAGCTCGACAAATATATACACAGCAAGAACAAGTCGGGAAAAAAATCACGAAGGTGATGTTTGCTACCTCAGGACTCAAATTTTCCTCGATGTTATGGAAGCTAGTTTTGAAAGGCTGCATCGACAACAGATGTTAGAGTATGAAAAACTTAAATGTTACTGTTGCTAAACCTTCAAGTAAAGTGGGTAGAAAATTTTGTTTTGAATGGTATATAGAGATTTCTATGATTGCTTCGTCTAAAATCACCGGGTCAGTTGATGATGTAGAATCTTCTGTAGCCATTTTACTTGTGAATTACCACAGATGATGAGAACTTGTGAAGTCTTGTAAGAGAGAGAAGTGTGCATGCCCATTATCATTTTTCATTCGCCATTGGGGTATGGAAACATTTAATACTCCCATTTTATTTTCCAAATGCGTAAGTAGATTTATAATGAACTCGCAGTTGGTCAGAAGATTGGGAAGTGCTTTGTTATTTTTAATGTAATTTCTTTTTCATCCATGATCACTTATCCATTTTTACCCCAAATTTCTATATTGTTCCAGAAAATAAGAAAAAGAAAGAGATGTTGCAAATACAAAATTAAAACATCCCTTGGGAATTAAAGTAATGACTCTATTTATTAAATGAACACTTTAACAAAATAATAAAAGATCACATTTTCCGGTATCATTATTCTAAGAAATCTACATATGACAATTTATCAAATTTTAAACGAAATTTAACACAATCCACCAATGTACATTTATATACAACAACATATCAATCCTTTGTTTGGAAGTAATGCACTTCCAATTCAATTTCGTTTGTGTTAAGTGCATCTTGAAGACTTTTTGCCTGCTGAAGTTAACACACTTAGGGTCTGTTATTTAGAGTTAAATTTTACTCTTAACTTAACTTAACTGAATTTAATTTTAACTTAACTTAAGTACTTTTGCAAACATATTATTAATTTTAAGTATCTCGGAAGTAAACAAGTATATGGTGATTGGGGTGGTGGTTGGTTTGGTTGGGGTGGTGGGTTGGTGTGGTGGTGGTGGTAGTGTGGTGGTGGTGGTGGGTTGGGGTGGTGGTGGTGTGGTTAGGGTGGTGGGTTGGGGTGGTGGTGGTGGTTGGGTGGGGGATGATGGTGGTGGTTGTGTGGTAGGGGTGGTGGTGGTGGTGGTGATGGTGGGTTGGGGTGGTGGTGATGTTGTGGGGTTGGTTGGGGTGGTGGTGGTGGTGTGGTGGGTTGATGTGGTGGTGTGATGAGTTGAGGTGGTGGTATAGTGGTGGGGGGTTGGGGTGGTGGTGCGGTGATGATGGTGAGTTTATTTTTTAGAAACATGTTCATTTTCAGTCCTTAACTTAATTTAACTTAACTGAACTGAACTTAACTTAAGTTTTGAAAAATAAAGTTCTAAAGAACAGAACCTTAATGTTAACGAAGCATTTGAGCACATATAGAGCAATGCTCCCAAATAGTATGTTTGTTATTTGTTCTCTGATTTAAGCATATTAGCAATGCATTTTATGTTCCTTAGAGCTGAACTTATACTTAACTTAACTGAATTTAACATAACTTAATTTAACTCAAGTACTTGAGTTAAATACTGTAATTTTATGGTAGTGTAGTAGTGGTATGGTTGGGGTGGTGGTGTGGTGTGGTGGTGTAGTAGTGTTATGTTGGGGTGGTGGTGTGGTGATGTAGTAGTGTTATGGTTGGGCTGGTGTAGTGGTGTTATGATAGGAGTGGTGGTGTTGTGGTGGTGTAGTAGTGTGGTGGTGGTGCGGTGATGCAATAATGTTATGATTGGGGTGGTGGTGGTGTGTGGATGAAAGAGATGATGAATAATGTTGGTGGGGTGATGAATAGTGGTGGTACTTAATCTAACTTAATTTAATTTTAACTTAACTGAACTTAACATAAATTAACTTAACTGAAGCATTAAAAATTTAATTTGTAAAGAAAAGGGCCTTAGTAATATTTTACGTTTGTTCCTCTAAGCAATGTACTTAAAATATAATTAGCAATGTAGTTTTAGATATTTTCCAAAAAGTATGTTATTTCGTTGTTAGTTTTTTGAACTTATATGAAGCAATACACTTTTAAATTTTGAAACATTTGAGTAGTGTAATGTAGCAATGAACTTTAACAATGCACTTACTATATATAACAATGCACTTTCCAAAATATATAGTGATACACTTCAGTGCCTAGAACATCAAACTATCTCCAACTCCATACGAAACCTTATTTAGTCGTGCAATTGAAAGGTGTAGCCAATCAGGCCCGTTCCTGATCTTTTATGGACCTCTGGGCAAATCATACATATAGGGCCCCTTCCGCGAGCATCATCATTAACCAACCTCCAAAAAAAAAAAAATCTGTAAATAGAAACACAAAACAATCATAGAAAGTGACTTCTTCGAGCATTTTTAGATGCAAAATCATCAATAATGGTATCATAATCAATATTTTTTGGCATATCTTTTTCAATGCATAAAATAGTAAGATCATTCAATCTTTCTTGAGACATTGAAGATCTCATGTAATATTTTAACTATTTTAACTTTGAAAAGCTTCTTTCTGCTGATGTTACAGTTACCAACATTGTTAATTAAGTTTGATAAGCAATTTAAACATTGGGATAACAATCTATAGATCTAATTTAAGTATCTCACATGCCGACATAAACTCACTTGGTAAGGTCACTTGAAGTATTTTCAGTTGAGAATAAAGATCTTTGAAATCAAAATCTGATGTATCATCATGAGACAAAACATTTGAAAGCTTCTCACAACATTCTTTCAACGTGTTATCATCTAACGACTTGAAAAAAATTTAGAAATGCCTCAGTTTTGAAAACAAACTTTTCAAATGCTCTAGTTTTTAAAAACATTTCTCAAATGCCCTACTTTTTAATTAATCCGGGCTTGCCAAACCCGGATTGCTGAAAATGCCTAAATCCGGCTATACGAAAACCGGAGTGGTAAGAAAATCATGCAGTCCGGTTTTGTAAAACCCAGACTCATTAAAATAGCTGATTGGGCGTGTGATTAGACCGCCACGTAGGATGTTGGTTCAAATTCGTTTTATTTGGACCATTGCGTGATTTTCTTACCATTCCGATTTTTGTAAAGCCGGATTTAGGCATTTTTCAGCCATCCGGGTTTGGCAAGTCCGGATTCATTAAAAAATAGGGCATTTGAGAAATGTTTTTAAAACTGAGGCATTGCTAAATTTTTTTTTTTTCCAACAAATTCAACTTTTCGGAATTAAATAAAAAACCAAATATGCTATCAAACATGCTTAGCTTTTCAAATCTATTTTTCAAAGATGCAATAGCAATATCAACAATAACCAAAAAATAATTAATTCTAAAAGACGTCTTTGGTGATTGCACTTCAACATTAGAATCATTATCATCAAAATGTTTTCTAGGAATCTTAATATGTTTTTTAGAAAACTTTAGCTCTACACCCATTTCTAATGCAATGTCATTCACTGTGCTTAAACTAGAGGCAAATCCTTCCATTCTAAACTTTTCAAAATACAACATAATAATTTCTAATTGTTTAATGGCAACACTAATGCACATATCAGAAGATTGCAACTTCTTACTCACCATGTTAATTGCAAATATAATTTCATACCAAATAACCATGCCACTTAAAAATTCAAAATTTTTAATCGCAGATGCCAAACTTTCAGCTTCACTTTTGGACTTCGCATCATCACAAACATCATACAAACTTAGTAAAGCATTTCTTATTTGTGGAGTTTGAAACCTTATAGCTTTCACACTTTTAATGCGGCTCTCCCAACGAGTATTAGATAAAGATTTCACAGTCAAACCAGAAATATTATCAAGTAAGACATTCCACCGTTTTGTACAACTAGAAAATAATACAAATACGCGTTGCACAATTCCAAAAAATGAAACATCTTTCACACATGAATTAACCATATCACATAAAGAAAGATTGAGACTATGACAAGCGCAAGGCATATACAAAGCTCTTGAATTTATTTCAAGTTTTTGAACTCCTTGGTGTTTCCCCATCATATTAGAATCGTTGTCATACTCTTTACCTCTAACATCATTGATATTTAAGTCCAAAGATTTGAGGGCAACAACTGTTAAAAAGCCCCAACCCTGAAGTGTCATCAACCTTTATAGATTCTAAAAAAAAAAACTCTTTCTATTTTAATTTGAGGCTTGTCATATTTATACACCTTTCCAACGATATCATTTGCTCTTGATGACTAGCATCCGGAGTACAATCAAGAATTACAGAAAAATATTTTGCTTTTTTAATAATTTTTACCATAGAATCTCGTACACTTTTATCCAACATAGAAATCAACTCATTTTAAATCTTATGACTAAGATAATGATAATGTATTTCATTATTTTGAGCACGCCTAACATGATCTTGCATTATCACATCAAATTCAACAATCATCTCAATTACTCTAAACAATTACCATTACAATCACGAAGAGCTAAATTATGTTTGGCAAGAAATTTAACAACAACAACTATTCTAATCAACACTTGCCTCCATCGCTCAAGTTCTTTTTTAAATTATTGTTGAAATTCTTTATCAATTGTCTCGTTTTTTTTTATCTAATCTTCTATTTAAATCATACAAGTCTCCATATTTTTATAATGTTCAACACTACGTTCATGTTCCTCAAGTTTACTACTAAGATGCTTCCAATCTCTAAAATCATCGTTAGCTAAAGAGCTTATGTTATGATTTGATTTAAATAACTTACAACAAAAGCAATACACTTTTAATAAACTAACCATTTTCTGTTTTTAACCTCCCCGTTGCTCAATTTTTTAGAATAAAATGAATAAGAAAAATGTCTAGAGATGTTATCCTTAGGAAAAATAAGATTTAAATCCAGCTTTGGCCCTGTTTCAACTAGTAAGTCTCTAGTTTTGTTATCAAGATTGTCCCAATTCTCAGGATCATAAAAATCAACGAGAGGTTTATCCACAAGAGATGTTGGATGATGGACTCTTAAACTATCATGCTCACAAACATCATTCTCTTCCTCCCTAACTATATTCTTATTGAAAGTCGCTGGTGCTAGACCAGTAATGTCCCAGTTGCGGAATATAGATTTAGTTAGGTTTGATGGTCAGTCCATATCTGGGTGATGTCTAGACAGTGACAAGAAATTAACAAGACAGAAAAATAGATGGACACACAAAATTGGTCACCCGGTTCGGGACAACGTGCCCGTACATCCGGGGGACTTCCCGAGCCCAGCAGTGAAATAATTCACTAAGTAGAATCAACGAGTACAAGGTTTTTAGACTCCCTCTACACAACCACTACTCTACTCTATAAGAATTATTATTCAAGTCCCCTTGAACGTAATTCCCACTACTCGACCGCCTCGACTATCTCCTGGCAGCCTGTTCACACCTCTCCTCCCGAAAGGCTCAGATTGCGTCTCACACAGTACGATCTAGTTCACCACCAGCAAGATAATCCCGTCGCCTTAATGCGTAGTGTCTTGTCAGATTTTTTCTCAGCTCTAATCACGAATTCTACTCTCTGATATTCTGATCTCTCTCTTAATGAATTCCACAAAATGCAAGTCTACTCCGTATCTCTTTATATAGCCATAACGACTTGCCAAAAAGCGGTTAGACGGTTAGACGAATATTTCCTTACCTCTTCATTATCTCCTATATTTTAGGAAATATTCTCTAAACCAATATATCACATATATTCTCTTTTGAATATCTCTCTTGATTTCCAAATATCTGTTATCAATCATAACCGATCTTCTTATATATTTGGCCATCAGAATCCCAACAATATATTCAATCTTCGATATTCTTCACTCAAAGTCGGTTTACGACTCGCTAGTCACTGACTAGACTGTGAAGCTGTTTTGTCCAAAATATGCCACAAAGACAAATGTACCCTCCGTACGAACAACAATCTCCCCCTTGGCATTTTTTTGGCAAAACACACCTGAACTCTCTTATCTGAGCAACCGACTAACGACCCCTTCAAATATACTCCCCCTTTTTGTCAACAAAATCGGCAAGGACCTCAAAATTATGCTTCTACGAGTTAATGGGGACACAGAGACTAGGAGACTATGAAGACTTCATCTTTTCATTTTAGCAACAAGGTGATCTTTCAAGATCTTCCAGAAAAATACCAGTCACCTACTGGCCTACAACTAGTCAGCATCTTCATTCATCAGACTCCTCAGAGGCTTCATCATCAACCTCTTCAACACTCTGTTTGGTCTGAGTCAGTAACATCTGAACTTCAGCTTTCTCCTCCTCGATTAATCGGGCTTGCTCGCATAAGATAACATACTTCTTTTCCAGGTATCTCACCATACCTGTGCTGGATGTTTCTGCTCTGCCCGAGAAGACAGTATGCTTTACTACGGGCTTCTTTTTCAACTCTTCAATTGGCAAGTCAACCAGATGCAGACCTTCGAACAGCTTGTGATCCGCTTGTAGATGTAGGAGCGGCTTTGTCAGACGCTCACCTGGCAGTTTCACCTCAGGGATCTGACTCATCACTAGTTCGAAAATAAGGGAGGGAAAAACAATTGGGTGCTTCACAATGTCGATCTCAGCATGACTAGCAATCTAGTCAAACATCAACTAGGCTAAGTCTGGTACCTTCCCTCCACCGATTGTATATATCAGCTTTCCAGCTGTCTTTGACACCACATTCCTCACAGCACTTGGCACCCAATTTCTCAAGCTCATCACAAACAAAAAAGCATAAGACGAAGTCAGTACCTTTGACTGAACTTCATTCCAAGATGAAGCTGGTCCTCCAGTCCGTTCAACGGCTATCTGGTCTAGTCCAGATCCTCATCAATATCCTCATTAGTATCTTGCAACCCAAAATGTTTACTGATCACAAAAGGGTTGAAATTCGCAGCGCCTCTGATAAACAGATTTGTGAACAAGCAGTTGCTACGGCACACTCTTGTTCACCCGGAAACTGTTTCAGCAGGAATGAACAAGGACAAAGGTTTGTTCACCCAGTTCAGCCAATTGCCTAAGTCTGAGGAGGACTCTTCTCAGTCCTCAATCCACTAATCTCAAGGTTTCCAAGTACACACGGTTACAACCCACGCAACCTATGCTACTCAACCTTAGTTGGATCCTCGTACACAATCAGAACAGGCTCTGACTTGTGTCTGCACACCCTCTACTGATATCTATCTAGAATAGCTACTGTCTCCTCGAAACTCAGCCTATTCTAAACAATACTCGGATTCTGCAGGGTTGCTATAACATCTGCTGTAGCACACAGCTGATGCCCAATCTGTCCCCGTCGCTCCGAAGCCTTCCGCTGAGCCGTTCGAACGATTCCACGGCGCTGCACACTCTGGAATACTCCCCCTCACTCAGTGACCTCCTGTCACTAGCAAGCACTGCCGTCCAGACACTCGACCGAGTCACTCACCCGTCAGTTCTTCCGCGGCTGCCCTTGATCAACCAACAAGCACCACTGCTCTGAATTGGCTTTCCCGATCAAGCTTGGATCAGACTACGCAAGTCCTGATCACCCTCTGCTTCAGTCACCACAGCTCTGCGCTCACGCTCTGCTCTCGGTGAAGATCAAAGATTTCGTCCGCACACCAAAAATACTCTCTCGGAATTCTGTGTGTATACTCGTTCACGCTTACTTCTTTAATCAATCTTCATTGCTCTGAAGGGTCTTCTTTATATAGGAGCACCCACTTCCATTATTATCAGATTATAGCTCCAAAAGCAAAACCCCTAATTTATAGGAGATTAGATTCAATTGGCAAATCTAATCTTCTACAATAAAATCTTCTTCTCCAGCTAGGAATCTCTAGTGGAATATTCTCTGCAGCAACTCTGAACCTCCTCTGATGCTCTTCGAAGGACTGCTACGCCCTCTTTCCAAAGACCAGGTTGCTGCTACTCGGACAGACGCTACAGCTCTTCTGAACAAGCTCCTGTTATAGCTCTCTCCTGCTATAGCTGCTCCTTGTTCACTGGTCTTGTTCAGATATGCTGGACTCCTGCTATAGCAGCATCTTGTTCACTTGTGAGCTGGTTTTGTCAAACACTGCCATACTGCATCATCAAGGGTCAATCTTTAACTCTTTTCTCCGCATCCAGACACTTCCATACTCTGCACTTCCCTCAATGCCAAAACCTTCTAGTAAATTTCCGATCACTTCTCGGACCAGGTTCTCGCAGTATATCTTGGGGCGGGTCAGAGTGCCCTGTAGACCAAGGTTTTCCAGCTTCCTCACAAATGATGGAAAAATGAACTTGTCCTTAGTCAGCACCTTTTCTTGAATAATCGACCTTTCTTTTCTGGCATCCCATTTATCAGCCAGTTCGTCACTGGCGAACCATACACCTCCTCGAGTGACACCCTTCACAAGATCTTTTCCTTTTCTCTTCTTCTGCACTTTCATCAGAATAAGACTGGGGAAAGATTTCTTTGGCTCTTCTGGTGCTTCAGTAGGAACTGGTTTGTCAGACTTCTTTTCCACAGGAACAGTCAGCTTCCTCTTCTTCAATCGATCAGCAACTGTACCTGACTTTTTACCTGGAGATTTTGCTGTCTTTCTGCTAGCAGTTGCCTGGCTGGGCTATTCTTTCTGTAGAAACTCATCAATTGATCTCCGAATTTTCCTTGAACTCCCTTCTTCTGTCACCTTCCTCTTTCTTGTGGCAAGCGGAACCTCGTCACTCGACTGATCACTCAACTCTTCCTCCAAAGCCACATCTGCCTCAGTAACACCACCAGTAACCGACTGTACAACCTTCTTGACCACTGTTTCTACATCAGTCTCTTCACCAGTCTCTGTCTGGGCAGTCTCTACACCCTCAGAAAACATCTCAGGCTGCTCAATCTCTTCTGATTCCAAGCCACCGGAGGGTAACTCCATATTCGCTTCAGCAGCTGCCTCCGATTCATGAACCTCTTCTTCCGGTTCAGCCTTGGAATCATCATTGGAACAACCTCCTTCTGATTCACCCTTTTCTTTTTCAACTTCTTCTGTCATTCTTTTCGCTAACAACTCCCTTTTAGCTTTAAGCGCCGCCTCTTCTTTATCTAACTCGACCAATAGCTTCTGCTTTTCTTCCCAGACGGCCGCCTTCTTCGCGGCTAGGGCAGCCTCCGTGATGGAGGGATCTGCCGAGGCGCCAGCTGATTCTCCCTTCGCCGCCTTTTTCACAACTATACCACCAACCTTCTTCCTCGCCGTTGTTTTCGTCGTCCCCGGAAATTTCACAACATCAGAATTAGGTAAATCAACAGAAACAACTGGCGGTACCTGATCAGGCTTCTGGATTGCCGCTGAGGGTTCACCGGCAATGGCCTTGCCTTTCATTGCCTTAGCCACTCGCTCCTTCTTGATTGCGATGGGGGTCTGAGCTTGGGCCGCAGATTTCTTCATCCTAGCACGAAAGGAAATCATGGAGACAAAAAGCAATCTTCTTTAGATATTAGGGCTTTTTGAGAATGATAGTAGGATGTTTTTCACCCTTCCAGCACCTTCCTATTTATGAGAGAAACAACATGGAGCCCAACGGTCAAAAATTTAATAATTGACAGAAAAAAATAGCTGCAAACTAGTCGTTAGATTTGAAATTGACTAGCCGTTACGACTAGCCAACTAGACCCTGTCCAGGAAACTAATGCTCCACTCTAGCCAATAGCTGGCCTGGAACAAGGTATTGCTAGAAGGTGACTAGTTAATCACACGCAGACCCAAGGAGGATCTGAGTGCCTCAAACTGATTGTACCCCAGCGCTTTAGTAAATATGTCTGCAAGCTGCTTCTCTGTAGTCACGTACTCCAATGTAATAACTTTCTTCTCCACTAGTTCTCTGATAAAATGGTGCCTTATCTTAATGTGCTTTGTTCTAGAGTGCTGAACCGGATTCTTGGATATGTTGATCGCACTCTGATTGTCACAATACATCATCATCTCCCCCTGGCTCACGCCATACTCCTTCAACATTTGTTTCATCCACAACATTTGAGCAGCACTTGAACCAGCCGTAATATATTCTGCCTCGGCCGTAGATAGGGAAATACTGTTTTGTTTCTGGCTGAACCAAGATACAAGGTTGTTCCCCAGAAAGAAACAACCACCTGAAGTGCTGTTTCGGTCCTCTGAATTTCCGGCCCAATCAGCGTCACAGTAACCAACAAGCTGACTACTGCTGTCTCAGGTGTACCACAAGCCATACTCTGATGTGCCAGTGATGTATCTGATAATCCTCTTCGTATTCATAAGGTGACTCTCCTTAGGATCAGCTTAAAATCTAGCACAAACACCTGTTGCATAGCTAATGTCTGGTCTGCTCGCAGTTAGATACAACAAACTCCCAATCATACTTCTGTACAAGGTCTGGTCTACACTGATACCAGATTCATCCTTGATCATCCGAACATTTGTCGATATCATCCACATAAATCTGAGCAATTACAAACTCGTTTCCGTTTTTCTTCACAAAAAGGGTCGTATCAACTCCCCCTCCCACATAGCCATGGTTGATTAAAAGTCAGTTAAACGCTCATACCATGCTCTGGGCGCTTGCTTTAGCCCTATAGAGAGCCTTTTTGAGTTTGTAGACGTGATCTAGATAGTGAGGATCCTCGAATCCTTTTGGTTGTGAAACAAATACTTCCTCTTTCAGTAGACCATTCAAGAATGCACTCTTGACATCCATCTGATATAGTTTGAAGTTCAAGTGGCATGCCAAGGCAAGGAGTAGCCGTATAGCTTCAAGGCGAGCAACTGGTGCGAAGGTTTCATCATAATCGATCCCTTCTACCTGAGTATATCCTTGCGGAACCAGTCTGGCCTTGTTTTTGGTAATATTTCCTTGCTCATCAGATTTGTTCTTAAAGATCCACTTCGTGCCTATAACATTGACTAGCTTCGGTCTAGGCACAAGATCCCAAACTTGATTTCTTTCGAACTCCGCGAGCTCTTCCTGCATAGCACTTACCCAGTGTTCATCCAGAAGAGCCTCCTTCACATTCTTCGGCTCAATAGTCGAAAGGAAACACGCTCCATAGAGAAGTTCATTGAAATCTATCTTCTTTTTCCTCGTTTGCATTCCCTCCGTAATATCTCCAAAACATTCTCCTGGGGATGGTGTTTTTGAACTCTCCTGGAGGGTTGCAGAATAGGAACATCTTGCTGCACTGGTTCTTCTCCTCAGTTATCCTCCACCTGACACTCCTGTGACTGGGGAATATCTGGCCATTGACCAGATGGTGCCTTATCAGGAATCAGTATCTCATCAGAGTCATCACTCGGCTTTTCAGTCTCCTCATCCTTCCCCACCACGTTTATTGATTCCATCACTGTTCTGGTCCTTTTGTTATAGACTCTGAAAGCTCGGCTATTCATTGAATATCCCAAGAATAATCCTTCATCACTCCGCGCATCGAGCTTTTGATTATATTCCCTGTCTTTCAGAATATAGCAAGGGGAACCAAATATATGAAAGTATTTGACTGATGGTTTCTTACCCTTCCATATCTCATAGCTTGTCTTTAGGGTTCCAGGTCTGATGTGCACTCGATTGATGATGTAGCACGAGGTGTTCATTGCTTCTGCCCAGAATGTCATAGGTATATCTTTCCCATGCAATAGCACTCTGGTCATCTCCTAGATTGTTCTGTTCTTTCGTTCGTGATAATGCAAGTGTGGCAGCTTTGCCAAAACCAACATAGGTCATTTGTGAACAAGGAGCTGCTGCAGCTCAAGCAATCAAGCAGAACAGCTAGCAACAGATACAGCAGGGGTGCTGCAGCAGGTGCTGGTTCAAATGCTGGTTCATCTGTCCGAGTAACAGTTTGTGCTAGGTGCGTCTTGAAGGTATGGCAGTTTGTGTTCTTGCTCTTAGGAGGTTTTCTAAATACTGCTAAGCATTTTTCCAGCACAGTTCACTTGTCCGAAAAACAGATTGGCATTGAAGATATTAATCAAATCTAATCTCCTAGATTTTAGGAGATAATTGATCTTGTGGGATTATGGCCTAAACCTGGAAATTGCTTAAAGTGGTGAGGGTATTTAAGCAGAAGGTTTGAGGGCTGAAGAGTGTGATCGAAGCTGAGTGATACACGTGAGTAGACACGAAATTCAGAGTGAGGATTTTTCTGGGTGTGCTACGAGAGTTGTTCTTCGATCAACACACACGGGCAGAGCGTTGAGCGCAGAGCTGAGGTGTGCATTGCAGAGGAGAATCAGGTCTTGCAGAGACTGATTCGTGCATTGATCTGGAAGCCAATTTAGAGCTGTGGAGCTTGTTGGTTGATCAAAGGCAGCCGCGGGAGAACTGACGGGTGGAAGGCTCGGTCGAGGTTCGTGCGGAAGAACCCACTAGTGGCAGGTGGTCACTGAGTGAGGGGGAGTTACTCAGAGTGTGCAGCGCTCTTGGAGTGGTTCGATCGGCTCGGCAGGAGGCCTTGGAGCGACGCGGACAGAGTGCTTCAGCTGGTGTTACAGCTGTTGCTGCAGCAACCCTGCTGAGTAGTGTAGGCTAGAATAGGCTGAGTTCTTGAAGAGGATTGTAGCTATTCTAGACTGACATATTGTAGAGGGTGTGCTGGCACAAATCAGAGCTTGTTCTGATTGTGTTGAGTAGTCCACACGGGGTTAAAGTAGCATAGGTTGCGTGCGTTGTAACCTAGCGTGATCTGAACCTTTGGTTGAGTGGATTGAGGACTGGAGAATAGTCCTCCCCAGACGTAGGCATATTGGCCGAACTGGGTGAACAAATCTGTGTCCTATTCATTGTCTGCTGTGCATACATTTAAGTGAACTAGAGTGTGCTGCAGCAACTGCTAGTTCACAAATCTGCATAAGTAGAGACACTTGAAATTTCAATTGGTATCAGAGCGGGAACTCGACACACAGAGTTTAAAAGGTCCTACAGTGTCTCCGAAGTTGCCAAGACAATGAAGGAAGGACAGAGCACGAGTAGACCTCCACTCCTGGAAGAGAGCAACTATGGTTATTGGAAAGCTAGGATGAAAGCTTTTCTCAAAGCTATTGATGAGAAGACATGGAGAGCTGTTGTGGTTCAGTGGTCTCCCCCAATCACCATGGATCAGCAAGGAGTGACAAGAATTAAACCTGAAGAGGAATGGACTGCTGAAGAAGGTGCTGCAGCAACTGGGAATTCAAAGGCTCTGAATGCAATTTTTGCTGCAGTTGATGCTAATAACTTCAGGTTGATCTCAAACTGTGACATGGCCAAGCAAGCATGGGAGATTCTGCAAACTGCCCATGAGGGAACTGATAGAGTGAAGCTGTCAAGACTCCAGATAATTGCCACACAATTTGAGAATCTGAGGATGCTGGATGAAGAAACAGTCACTGAGTTTAATGCTAAACTCTGTGATCTTGCAAATGAAGCTCATGCCCTTGGTGAGCCCATCCCAGAAGAAAAGCTTATCAGAAAGGTACTCAGATCGCTGCCTACAAAATTTGACATGAAGGTGACAGCCATTGAAGAAGCACAAAATGTCAGATTCATGAGGTTGGAAGAACTGATGGGGTCTCTCAAACAATTTGAGATGAAACTGGTCAAAGGAGACACCACCTCCCAGGATAAGAATGTTGGGTTGAAGGCAGAAGCGGAAAGCAAGCAGACAGATCCAGATGATCAGATAAACATGCTGGTTAAGAACCTAGGAAAGCTTCTGAAAAACATGGAATCCAGAACTGAGAAAAGATCTTCTTCGCGAAAACAATTCAGGAGGGGCGGTGAAAACAAGAGGAAAGGTAAGGAACCAGCTCAGAGTGAAGAAGAAAAGAACGAAGTGAAGAAAGGAGTCCAATGCTGGAATTGTGCAGGCTACGGCCATCGACAGATCAACTGCACCAGCAAACGGATGAAAAAGAAATCTCTTTCTGCCAGTGAAAGTGAAGACCTGAGTGAAGATGAATGCAACATGGCCAGATACAGGTCAGCAAGAAGAGGCACAAAAACACAAAAAGGAGTGAATCAGGACTTGCTGCAGCAATGTCTATTTCACCGTAACAAGAGAGCTTTGAAGTTTAAGAAATGTTACAGCTGTGGTCGCAGAGGACATATTCAAAGAAACTGCTCCTCAGCTCATGCCAGAATTACATCGTCCAGGAAATCTACCAAGCAGAAACATGCGCAGACTCAGCTCCTCGCCCTTGTCAGCACAGCTAGCACCTCAGACAAGATAAGCTGGTACTTTTGACAGTGGCTGTTCAGGCCATATGACAGGAGAAAGATCCTTTCTGAAGAATATTACTCCCTGTCTGGAACAAAATGTGAAGTTTGGTAATGGTCTGAAAGGAAGGGTTCTGGGAAGAGGAACTTTGGCTGTAGAAGGAATGCCGAATCTGAGCAATGTTCTTTTGGTGGAAGGATTAAAGGCTAATCTTATCAGCATCAGCCAGTTGTGTGATGGAACTAAACAAGTTAAGTTTACAAGAGACTCATGCCAAGTTCTTGATAAATCTGGAAAGTGCATAATGGAAGGAGCCAGATCCAAGAGCAATTGCTACCTTCTCAATGTGAGTTCAAACTCACGGATTCAGAAATGTATGCTGACAAAGGCCGAGGAAATGACCTTATGGCACAAAAGGATGGGACATGTTAACCTGAGAACCCTAAAGAGAATTGCCACAGAAGGGCTGGTCAGAGGAATTCCATTGCTGAAAGGAGAGACAGACTCCATCTGTGGAGACTGTCAGATTGGGAAACAAAAGAAGGCTTCACATCCTCGGGTCAAAGATATTGGTACCATCAGGCCTCTTCAGCTGATCCATATGGATCTGATGGGACCAATGGAAGTGGAGAGCCTAGGCAAGAAAAGGTATGCATTTGCCTGTGTTGATGACTATTCTAGATTCACTTGGATTGAATTCATCAGAGAAAAATCAGATACTGTGGGTGTCATTGTGTCTCTGGTGTCTCGGCTAGAGCAAGAAAAGAATCTTAGAATCAGCAGCATTCGCAGTGATCATGGCAGAGAATTTGAAAATAAAGACATGGATGAGTTCTGTCAACAAAGGGGTATAACACATCAGTTCTCGTCTCCTATTACTCCTCAGCAAAATGGTGTGGTGGAACGGAAGAACCGAACAATTCAAGAAATGGCCAGGGTAATGATCCATGCTAAGAGGATTCCTCTGAAATTCTGGGCAGAGGCCATGAATACCGCCTGCTACATCATCAATAGAGTTACCTTGCGAAGAGGTACCATGCAGACCTGCTATGAGCTCTGGAATCAGAAAAAGCCCACTGTTAAGTACTTTCATATCTTTGGAAGTGACTGCTTCATTCTGAGAGACCGGGAGTATCGAAAGAAACTCGATCCAAAGAGTGATCCTGGAATATTCTTGGGATATTCAACAAACAGCAGGGCATATCGTGTGTTCAACCAGCGAACAAAGACTGTCATGGAATCAATAAATGTGGTTGTCAAAGATGTAGATGAAGCACCTAACTCTGAGTCTGACACTGGTGAAGAAGATTCTGATCCTGAAGAAATGTCTGATATACAGACCAGAAGTGAACAAGCTGCGGCTCCAGCAGATGCTACAGCAAGTGCTGAAGCAGAGATTCCAGATGACCAAGCAGAGAGTCTGTCTGAGGATTTTCACACTGAAGCTCCTGATGCACCTTCAAGGCAGCCCCCAAAGAAGATACAGAAGGATCATCCCTTGACAAATGTGATTGGGAATCCCTCAGATAGAAGAAGAACCAGAGGCCATGCCTACCTCAATACATGCTTCATGTCCAGTCTTGAACCAAAGAACTTCAAGGAGGCCATGAGTGATGAATTCTGGATTATGGCTATGCAAGAGGAGTTGGCAGAGTTTGAAAGGCACGATGTCTGGGATTTGGTAGACAGACCTAAAGGGGTAAACATCATCGGCACAAAATGGGTGTTCAAAAATAAAACTGACGAAAAAGGCAACATTACAAGAAATAAAGCCAGACTGGTTGCCCAGGGATACTCTCAGATTGAAGGTCTTGACTTTGAAGAAACATTTGCTCCAGTAGCTCGCCTGGAGGCCATCAGACTGCTTCTAGCAATGTCTTGCTGCCTGGGATTCAAATTATATCAAATGGATGTTAAAAGTGCGTTCTTGAACGGAGATCTCTCTGAAGAAGTCTATGTCTCTCAACCAAAAGGTTTGAAGACCTGAGAGCCTCTCTCGGGCTCTGTGTATTGCCGTCATAAGTGCTCCCGGCAGAGACACCCCCTCGTCATTTGTTCCAAAAAGGGGGAGAAGACAGAGCAGGCTGAGAAGTGGAGTTATGAAGTGGTTTTGTCAAAATGCCAAGGGGGAGATTGATAATGCAAGTGTGGCAGCTTTGCCAAAACCAACATAGGTCATTTGTGAACAAGGAGCTGCTGCAGCTCAAGCAATCAAGCAGAACAGCTAGCAACAGATACAGCAGGGGTGCTGCAGCAGGTGCTGGTTCAAATGCTGGTTCATCTGTCCCAGTAACAGTTTGTGCTAGGTGCGTCTTGAAGGTATGGCAGTTTGTGTTCTTGCTCTTAGGAGGTTTTCTAAATACTGCTAAGCATTTTTCCAGCACGGTTCACTTGTCCGAAAAACAGATTGGCATTGAAGATATTAATCAAATCTAATCTCCTAGATTTTAGGAGATAATTGATCTTGTGGGATTATGGCCTAAACCTGGAAATTGCTTAAAGTGGTGAGGGTATTTAAGCAGAAGGTTTGAGGGCTGAAGAGTGTGATCGAAGCTGAGTGATACACGTGAGTAGACACGAAATTCAGAGTGAGGATTTTTCTGGGTGTGCTACGAGAGTTGTTCTTCGATCAACACACACGGGCAGAGCGTTGAGCGCAGAGCTGAGGTGTGCATTGCAGAGGAGAATCAGGTCTTGCAGAGACTGATTCGTGCATTGATCTGGAAGCCAATTTAGAGCTGTGGAGCTTGTTGGTTGATCAAAGGCAGCCGCGGGAGAACTGACGGGTGGAAGGCTCGGTCGAGGTTCGTGCGGAAGAACCCACTAGTGGCAGGTGGTCACTGAGTGAGGGGGAGTTACTCAGAGTGTGCAGCGCTCTTGGAGTGGTTCGATCGGCTCGGCAGGAGGCCTTGGAGCGACGCGGACAGAGTGCTTCAGCTGGTGTTACAGCTGTTGCTGCAGCAACCCTGCTGAGTAGTGTAGGCTAGAATAGGCTGAGTTCTTGAAGAGGATTGTAGCTATTCTAGACTGACATATTGTAGAGGGTGTGCTGGCACAAATCAGAGCTTGTTCTGATTGTGTTGAGTAGTCCACACGGGGTTAAAGTAGCATAGGTTGCGTGCGTTGTAACCTAGCGTGATCTGAACCTTTGGTTGAGTGGATTGAGGACTGGAGAATAGTCCTCCCCAGACGTAGGCATATTGGCCGAACTGGGTGAACAAATCTGTGTCCTATTCATTGTCTGCTGTGCATACATTTAAGTGAACTAGAGTGTGCTGCAGCAACTGCTAGTTCACAAATCTGCATAAGTAGAGACACTTGAAATTTCAGTTCGAGTACACCATTTTGCTGGGGAGTGACTGGTGAGGATACTTGATGATGAATTCCCAACGCACCATAGAATTCCGACATCTCCTTGTTGATGAACTCACCACCATTATCACTTCGTATAGATTCCAGTCTCTCCTCTTTCTCCAACTCCAGCTTCATCACAAGTCCAATAATAGATTTTGCCGCATCTGACTTCTCTCTCAAAAAAATTGTCCAGGAGAATCTTGAGAAGTCATCCACATAGACTAAGACATACTGCTTTCCTCCAATACTTTGTGTCTGCATAGGGCCCATCAAATCCAAGTGCAGCAGCTCTAGGGTTCTACAGGTAGCAATCTGGTCAGTAGCTTTGTGACTCGCCTTTACTTGTTTCCCAACCTGATAATCCCCAAAAATAAGATCCTGACATCCTCCAAGGTTAGGGATTCCTCTCACTAGCTCATGACTGGAAACTTGCTTGAGAGTCTTCAAGTTCACGTGTCCCATCCGCTTGTGCCATAGAAGCAACTCATCCGATCTACTCAGCAGACATGTTGAACTCCCACTTTCTTTGTTCCCATCAAATTGGTAGCAGTTATTTGTAGCTCTCTAACTAGTCATCACCTAGTTACCATCTCTGTCAGTCACAATACAGGCACCTGAGTGAACTGCACCTGCATGTTATCATCGCACAGCTGGCTGATACTCAACAGATTGGCTTGTAACCCCTCAACCAACAGAACTTTCTCCAATCTAGGTATTCCGGGCACCTCCAATCTTCCTTCTCCAACCACCTTTCCTTTTGCACCATCACCGTACATCACGTTTCCTTCCCTAGTCGGCTTAATATGAGTCAAGTATCTGGCATTCCCGGTCATGTGTGCAGAGCATCCGCTATCGAAGTACCATTTGTTCTTTTCCAGATGACCAGTAGAATGATAAGCAACAAATGCTACAGTTCCTCCTTTAGGTCTCCAAACTTTGGCAGGTAGCCTGGTCATTCCCTATTTCTCCAAACACCTCGTAAGTTTAAATGTGTATTTACACAGCAAATCAGGACACTTACGTTGTATGTGACCAGCTCTCCTACAGTAGTAGCATCTCCTTGGATCCTTTCTCTGAGTGTTAGATCTCTGATCATTCTTTCTCCGTGGATCTACAGCCTTCTGTCTGGTGGGGATCTGGAAATTTGGTAGAGTGGCTCGATGACACTTGTTCACATCTCCTCCACAAGGTCCACTGTACCCAATACCAGGTTTTCCTTTCCCACTGCTCTGTCCCTCCAATATAGTATTAAGACGGTCTGTTCCAGAGTTCATCATGTTCATATACTTCTGCATTCTGCTCAACTCTGACTTTGTAGCGTTGTGGTTATCCTTCTCATCTTCCAGTTTCTTTTCAGCGAAATCAAGATTCATCTTGCATTGCTCCAGTTCTGAACGACTCAAGGTTAGTTCCAGCTGAATCTGCTCATTCTCTGCTTTCAGACTAGTCACTGTCTTGATAAGGGCTGCATTTTCATTTAGAGCACCTTCCCACTCAACATACATCAGTTTGAACTGTCTCTTTAACCCTTCTTCGGATAAGTCCACCTCAATGTCATCACAGTTCACATCATCATCAACTTTCGGCTATCCCAAGTCAGTAAGATCCTCTGTGACAACAGTTAATGCCACAAAGCTTTTTCTTTTTCTTCAGGGTATTAGCACATTCAGAGTGGATGTGCCCGTATCCTTCACACTCATGGCACTGAATTTTCTTCCTTAGATCTGCTCTCTGATCTTTTTCATCCTCAGATTCCTTATTCTTTCTCACATTCTGATCTCGTTGATTCTGTGGGTAGAATTTGTTGCCTGGTTTACGTCTGGGAAATGACTTGTTCATCTGCAGGAATCTACCAAACTGTTTAGCATCTTCCTCCTCTTTATCAGAACCAGATTCTACAGCAACCTCATCTTTTAGTCCCACACTCCGTGGTTTTTTCTCTGTCTCAAGAGTGTAAAGCTTCATTTCGAACGTTCTAAGGGAGCCCATCAGAACCTCCAGCGATAGACTAGTTACGTCCTGGGCTTCCTCAATCGCTGTAACTTTCATCTCAAATCTGGGGGGCAGCGACCTCGGAACCTTTCTCACCAAATCTTCATTCTTCATGAGTTTCCCGAGAGAGGCAGACTCATTCACAATGTCCATCAGCCTACCATTGAACTCAGCAATGGTCCCATTCTCCTGCATCATCAGAGACTCAAATCTGGAAGTTAGTATTTGAAATCTAGAAATTTTAACCTTCTCCGTACCTTCATAAGCAGTTTGCAGAATGTCCCAAGTAGTGTTCGCGGCTTCTGCGGTGGAAATCATCCTGAAGTTGTTCTCATCTACGGCTGAGAATATAGCATTCAAGGCACGAGAATTTGCTGTGCTGGCCTTCTTCTCTTCATCATTCCACAAAGCCTCAACTTTCTTCTCAGGTTGGCCAGTCATATCCGTGATCATCGGATGTGTCCACTTTTTCCCCACTAAGGCCCACGCATTCTCATCCAGAGATCTGATAAATGCTCTCATGCGTGCCTTCCAATATCCATAATTCTGTCCTTCAAGGAGTGGAGGACGTCCAACACTGTGACCCTCCTTCATACTCATTGCAATACCGCACGATCGTCTCCTGTATATTGGAGTGCGGCTCTGATACCACTTTGAAAGTCGCTGGTGCTAGACCAGTAATGTCCCAGTTGCGGAATATAGATTTAGTTAGGTTTGATGATTAGTCTATATCTGGGTGATGTCTAAACAGTGACAAGAAATTAATAAGATAGAAAAATAGATGGACACACAGAATTGGTCACCCGGTTCGGAACAACGTGTCTGTACATCCGGGGGGCTTTCCGAGCCCAGTGGTGAAATAATTCACTAAGTAGAATCAACGAGTACAAGGTTTGTAAACTCCCTCTACCCAACCACTACTCTACTCTATAAAAATTATTATTCAAGTCCCCTTGAACGTAGTTCCCACTACTCGACCGCCTCGACTATCTCCCGACAGCCTGTTCACACCTCTCCTCCCGAAAGGCTCAAATTGCGTCTCACACAATACGATCTAGTTCACCACCAGTAAGATAATCCCGTCACCTGAATGCGTAGTGTCTTACCGAATTTCTTCTCAGCTCTAATCACGAATTCTACTCTCTGATATTCTGATCTCTCTCTTAATGAATTCCACAAAATGCAAGTCTACTCCGTATCTCTTTATATAGCCATAACGACTTGCCAAAAAGCGATAGGCAAATATTTCCTTATCTCTTCATTATCTCCTATATTTTAGGAAATTTTCTCTAAACCAATATATCACATATATTCTCCTTTGAATATCTCTCTTGATTTCCAAATATCTGTTATCAATCATAACCGATCCTCCTATATATTTGGCCATCAGAATCCCAACAATATATTCAATCTTCGATATTCTTCATTCAAAGTCGGTTTACGACTCGCTAGTCATTGACTAGACTGTGAAGCTAATTTATCCAAAATATGCCAAAAAGACAAACGTACCTTCCGTACGAACAACACTTATAACCTAAATTGATCGGAATTTTCACCATTACTGACTTCAGATTCAGTGTTAGCTAAGTTCTCTGAAGTACTTGATTTTTTAATAAACTTGTCTAGAACACCCTTCTAAAATTCAATATATTGCTCATCAAGTTTCCGTTTGTTACGTTTTTGAGCACCTGATAAATACTTTTTAGGCATAACTAACATAAAAGCACAAACAAAAAGTAGAATAGAGTAGACTGACAATTACGAAAAGAGAAATCACTCCCTAGTTCCTACTGTCCAAAGCATAAGAAATTGAGCAAGAGCAAACAGCAAAGCATAAGAAATAAAATTCAAAGTAATCGGAAAAAAGAGAGCAAGAGCAACCAAACAATGAAACAACACAAATTGAGATTGATCACCCTACTGTCCACTCCCCCAAACCTGATTAAAAGAATCACACTTCAATCTTCAGCTCGGAGAAAAAAATGGAAACTTAATCATACATTCATACCTGATTACAATCCGATTGCGAAGTGGAACTAGAAGCTGAAACTGTGAAAGAATTTGGGAGAACGAAGTGGAAGAATTGTGGAAGAAGTGGAACTAAGGATTAGGATTTGTTGGGACCTTGGGGGAGGCGTCTTCAATCTTCTTCGAGCAACAAAAATTTTGTTTAGGGCCCTCTGAGGGGAGTGAGCCTGGGCCATTGCCTCTAAATGCCACACTTCAGGGCCGGGCTTGTAGCCAATCATAAGGAAAAACACAATAATGAAGAATACATATTTGGGAACGTGAATAGATGTAATCCAAGTTAGCACCAATAAAGGAATTCATTAAGGTTTAGTGCACAAACCAAGTTTTAATTATATGTTAAAGGAAGAAGCTTTTTTAATATTTTTTTTTTCATTAGATAAGATGAAGAGGTCCATGAATTTATAAATGAAAAGAGGATGCTCTGGAAGCGTGTTTGCTCGGATGGCAAGGAGCTGGATAAGTTAATGATTAATCTAAAGACTTTCTGGTTGATGCATATCCAACTTGTGAGAGATAAGTGATAGAGCCTATTTATATACACTATTTAGATCCTAACCCTATGCTTGTTTGCATTATTTTGTGTACAAGATTACTGGTTTCCGGTGTTTTTGTATTTCAGGGCAAAACGAGGGCTTAAGTCGGATACGCGCTAACAGGCAGCGTTTAAGGAGCGCAACACACAGCCTGCGGAGCTAGCAGCGCAAACAGGATAGGAAGTGGCAGAGTCGACTGCGGTGCGCAGACCGATTGCGGTAACCAGTGTGTGCAGTGCGCCATGCGCAGGATATTGGTGTTTCCAAATCTTGACACCATCAGATTTGGAAGTTGCCAAGGCCATCCTTGAGCCTCATGAGCAGTATATAAAGAGAGGAAGGCTAGGGTTTGAGAGAGACAACACCACGACACACAGAGAAATAGGAGAGAGAGGCGGAACTAAAAAACACACGAGCCTACTAAGAGGACCTGCGCTAGCCGATTGCGCCAGCCGAGACACTGCAACCTGCACGCACCTGCTCGTTGCTGTTTTCTTGGATACTTTAGATATTATTTACTGATTCTATGATGTTTACTACTAGCATGTCTAGCTAAACGCTTTGTATTGGTTGGGCATGATTCTATGAGTATTTCCTTTGAGACTTGTGTTTAATGCATAGTTTGTTTGCTTGTATTAATTCTGTGCACACGGTTGACAGCTAGTTGCATGAGTAGGGGAAGCCTTGAACCGCAATCTTACTCTTGTTACTTGTTTGTTATATGTTAAACTAGTTGAATAGCTTGACGGTGACAACTAGGAGTAACGCGCTAGGATAATCAGTTGCTACTGTGACAGGATTCGTAGCTGCTTAGACTAGTCTTAAGAATTAATAGCTCATGAACTTTGATCGGAACATGCGCACATATTAGGAAGCCTTGACCGGACACTAACATCAGTAAACCGAACTATAGACGTTTAGAGTCGATGATAAGGAATACACTCATAGAGGATTGTCTGCGCCGATACTTTTCATAGTCATAGTACTTAATCTCTACTGCCTGCGCACGTCTAGTGCAATTCCTGCGTTAACTATTGTTTATTCGCGCACTTGCGTAACCCAATCACTCACACCCCCAGTTTTCGTAAGTGCAGGTTACTAGTTGAAGCTAATCTACTTGCTCCCTGTGGAATCGACCCTGACTTAGCCGCTATACTAAGTGGAGAAGGAAGGAATTAATTTGACGCGCACAACGACGCGCGAATCAAATTTTGGCGCCGTTGCCGGGGAGCAACACAGATAAGCTTTAATTAGCTTAAATTTCCTTTTACAATAGTTAGTTATTTTATTTATGTTTCCTTTATTCTCGTTGTTGTTTGTGATAGCGCGCAATCAACATCAGCCTGCGCAACCTTGAAACAGTTGCGTTGCGCAGATTCTAGTTGCGCACTGACAGACGCGACAGCTTAGTTGTCTTTTAATTTCGTTTTCTCTGACATTTAGAACAGGTAATGGAGGATAACAGTGTCGTTGGAGACAACTTAGGGGACAGAACCCCAGACAATGCAAGAGCACATAACCGCGCAGCCCTGTTCAGAGAGGAAGTGCAGCGCGAGGTTGAAGCAAGGATGGCCGCTGAAATGTATAATGCGCCACCCGCGCGACAAGTTGAGCGACGCAGAACAGTGCGCGAGATGTCAGCCCCAATCACGGTTAACCAGCCATGGTGCATAGTGCTTCCACCAGACGGTCATTTTGAACTAAGGAGCTCGCTCATTCATCACATTCCCAAGTTCCACGGGATGAACAATGAGAACCCAGTCAAACATGTGCAAGAATTCCTAGTCATTTGCGAGAACATGAAGGCCGAAGGGGAGAGCGACGAAGCGCTTAAGATGAAAGCGTTCCCATTTTCACTGTGTGACACGGCCAGACATTGGCTGATGAGCTTACCAGCAGGATCAATTCACACATGGGAGCAGCTGCAGAAGAAGTTCTTGGACAAGTTCTATCCCGCAGCAAAGATCGCGCTACTCAGGAGGGAGCTGGCCGCACCTAGGCAGGGCGCAGGAGAGTCACTATCGGAGTATTACGAGCGTTTCAGAGAGCTGGAGGCCAACTGCTACAATCACGGCCTACCTCAAAATGTGCTGATAGAGAATTTCCTGAATGGATTGCTGCCCATGGAGCTGAGATTATTGAATGCATGCGCAGGAGGCGACATTTGCAACATGTACCCAGAGGACGCGTGGCAGCTGATAGAAGACTCTGCTGGACAGGTAAGACATCAGCTAACACTTGAAAATAGTCGTGCTCGTTCTGTGCATCAGGTAGAAACAAGCGCTGAGATAAAGGAAATGAAGGCCATGCTGCAGAAGTTGATGCATGCGCAGGGAGCGCAACCAGCTGCGCCAAAGGCGTGTGAGTTCTGCACATCCACTGAGCACAAAACCGACGCATGTCCCACACTTTTCGAGGAATCAGGAGATGTCAATGCTCTAGGAGGATGGGATAATAGAGGGCCACAGAGGCAGAATCAGCCGCGTTTTGGACTAGCCGCAAATGGGTTCAGATGGAAGGAGGAAAATAATTTCTAGAGGCAGTCCGCAGACCAGCGCGCACCACAGCAGACGCAACAAGCTGCGCCCTATAATCCACCGCATCGCCGCACTGACGCACCAGCACCAAACAACCAGCAGTCGAGGCGATCCTTAGAAGATATCGTGGGGCAGTTAGTAGACACAGTGCGCAAGAATGATGAGAAATATGACAAGAGGTTCAAGTCCATTGAGAAGCAGCTATCACAGATTGCTACCACGGTGTATGAGCTGAAAAAGAGCGATGGCTGATAGCGCGTCGTTGTGCGCGTCAAATTAATTCCTTCCTTCTCCACTTAGTATAGCGGCTAAGTCAGGGTCTAATCCACAGGGAGCAAGTAGATCAGCTTTAACTAGGAACCTCCACTTACGAAAACTGGGGGTGTGAGTGATTGGGTTGCGCAAGTGCGCGAGTAAACAGTAGTAAACGCAGGAATTGCACTAGACGTGCGCAGGCAGTAGAGATTAAGTACTATGACTATGAAAAGTATCGGCGCAGACAATCCTCTATGAATATATTCCTTATCATCGACTTTAAACGTCTATAGTTTGGTTTACTGATGTTAGTGTCCAATCAAGGTTTCCTAACATGTGCGCATGTTCCGATCAAAGTTCATGAGCTATTAATTCTTAAGACTAGTCTAAGCAGCTACGAATCCTGTCACAGTGGCAACTGATTATCCTAGCGCGTTACTCCTAGTTGTCACCGTCAAGCTATTCAACTAGTTTAACATGTAACAAACAAGTAGCAAGAGTAAGATTGCGGTTCAAGGCTTCCCCTACTCATGCAACTAGCTGTCAACCGTGTGCACAGAATTAATATAAGCAAACAAACTATGCATTAAGCACTAGTCTCAAAGGAAATACTCATAGAATCATGCCCAACCGATACCAAGCGTTTAGCTAGACATGCTAGTAGTAAACATCATAGAAACAGTAAATAATATCTAAAGTATCCAAGAAAACAGCAACGATCAGGTGCGTGCAGGTTGCAGTGTCTCAGCTGGCGCAGTCGGCTAGCGCAGGTCCTCTCAGTAGGCTCGTGTGTTTTTCAATTCTGCCTCTCTCTCGTGTTTCTCTGTGTGTCGTGGTGTTGTTGATGCTCTCTCAAACCCTAGCCTTCCTCTCTTTATATACTGCTCATGAGGCTCAACCTTGGCAACTTCCAAATCTGATGGTGTCAAGATTTGGAAACACCAATATTCTGCGCATGGCGCACTGCACACACTGGTTAGCGCATTCGGTCTGCGCACCGCAGTCGGCTCTGCCACTTCCTATCCTATTTGCGCTGCTAGCTCCGCAGGCTGTGTGTTGCGCTCCTTAAACGCTGCCTGTTAGCGCGTCTCCGACTTAAGCCCTCGTTTTGCCCTGAAATACAAAAACACCGGAAACCAGTAATCTTGTACATAAAATAATGCAAACAAGCATAGGGTTAGGATCTAAATAGTGTGTATAAATAGGCTCTATCAAACCCCCCACACTTGCCCCTTGTTCGTCCCGAACAAGCACTCAAGCACGGATACAATTACCTCCCTGGAGTCTAGCGCACAGCCTTCAACAGTTTTAATATAACAATTTCGCAATTCGTTATCTCTCAGCTGGGAGAAGATCATTTCGGATGGCTGGGAGATAGCTCTTCATAGGCTCCGGGTTGTCGGCTTTTACTTCGAGGACGGGTATATGGTGAATAGCGCAAGCTTCTTCCGGTGCGTGATTCTTCCGCGCACTTCCTGGGAACTCAAGCTTTTCTGATGATTTTCTTATGAATTTGCGCACGCTGGTACATATTTGTGCGCATGCTGATTCTTTTCTAGCGCATATCATCTGCTGGTGTCTTTCTTTTCATACAGCTTTATCTACGGTTCCTATGTTCTCAGAACGGTTCCAGTCTCGGCCTCCGGATAGCAGCTATGGAACAACGGTCCGCTCTCCCTCCTTGGTCTATTTGCGCAGGTCAGCGCACGCGTTTACACCCGCGCCCGCCTTCCCTAGCTCGACTTCCAGAGGAAAGGTGGTCTGTTTTCCCACCTCGCCACGCTTTCGGTATTTGCCTTCGTCCTCTGCGTGGCTGAGCGCTTTCTTGTTCCAAAGGTCGCGAAGCACCGGCCTCCACTAGCGCTCTCGACCATATACCTCACCTTCGAAGCTCAAACGACTAACCACCTCTCTAGAGCGTTTCTGTCAACTCCACATCCCCTGTATATCCCAACTAACAGGAGCAGAAAAAACGAAAAAAAATATACTAAAACAGTTGATAGCAGCGCATGCAATATGAATAGCGCAATACAAGCTGAACAGTGTGCGCAACCCGCACACAAGCGCACCACTGCTACTATTTTCTTCAACTAAACTAAGCTACACTACAAAGCTCAAAAAAACGTGAAATGTAAATGTAACGCTCCCCCCCCCCCCCCACACTTAAACAGAGACGTGTCCCCACGACTCATGCTCAAGCGCACGGAGAACGCACACATGCATGCAAGCAAAACAAAGAACATAAGAAGAAAAGTGCTGAAATTTTTCTAAGTACTGCCCTTATATACCCCCCCTGTCTGGCGCAGCTGCTCTGCGCACTGCTGCGCGACTAAAAAAAAAACTACAAGTCCTAAACTAGCTAAAAGACACTAGAACAAACTAAAAGAAAAACGTGTAAAAGTAAAATGTGTCGGGTTACCTCCCGACAAGTGCCTTTGTTTAACGTCGTTGGCTCGACTGTACCTCGTTACTTGCGTAAAAGTGTGCCAGCGACCTCCCCCACTCTTGCTCCTGAGTGACCCCGCGCTCGTGCGTGTGTTGCGTTCTTCTTGGTCCTGTGCAAAGGATCGGAAGGGTGGTTGATAGAGCCTATTTATACACACTATTTGGATCCTAACCCTATGCTTGTTTGCATTATTTTGTGTACAAGATTACTGGTTTCCAGTATTTTTGTATTTCAGGGCGAAACGAGAGCCTAAGTCGGATACGCGCTAACAGGCAGCTTTTAAGGAGCGCATCATACAGCCTGCAGAGCTAGCAGAGCAAACAGATAGGAGTTGGCAGAATCAGCAACGGTGCGCTAACCAATTGCGCTAGTCAGTGTGCCGTGCGCCATGTGCAGATACTGCGCTTGAGCAGTATATAAAGAGGGGAAGGCTAGGGTTTGAAGAGACACACAAGATATCAAGGAGAGAGAGCCAGGATCAAAAACACACGAGCTTACTGCGAGGACCTGCGCTAGCCGACTGCGCCAGCCGAGACACTGCAACCTGCACGCACCTGCTTTGAGTATTCGCCTTCGGCATCTGCGTGGCTGAGCGCACTCTCTTGTTCCGAAGGTCGCAAAGCCCCGGTCTCCACTAGCGCTCTCGACCATATACCTCACCTTCGAAGCTCAAATGACTAACCGCCTCTCTAGAGCGTTTCTGTCAACTTCACATCCCCTGTAAATCCCAACTAACAGGAGCAGAAAAAACGAAACAAATATACCAAAACAGTTGATAGCAGTGCATGCAATATGAATAGCGCAATACAAGCTGAACAATGTGCGCAAACCCGCACACAAGCGCACCACTGCTACTATTTTCTTCAACTAAACTAAGCTACACTACAAAGCTAAAAAAAAACGTGAAATGTAAATGTAACGCTCCCCCCCACACTTAAACAGAGACGTGTCCCCACGACTCAAGCTCAAGCGCACGGAGAGCACACACATGCATGCAAGCAAAACAAAGAATATAAGAAAAAAACATAAAGTCAGCGCATCACAATATAGCAAGGGGGTCACAAAATATTCAACACAATATTCAGCAAAATATACCAACATATACCAACAGTTTTCAAAAAGGTAAGAAAAGAAACCACCCGAAAGAAATGCGCGCCCTCCCTGCAGCCATAGATGTCCTCAGAGCTGGACTCAGCCGCTGATCCGTGCGCCTCCTCCTCTGAAGAGTCAGTCACATACTCGGTGGTGGAGGCTGGCGGCACAACAGATAGGATCCCATAGTGAATCTGAGCTGGAACTAATGATGGGATCGGCTTCAGGGGACCTCTGAATAGAAGGCTGTGCAGGGGGTGCTGTAGGTGCTGGCGCTGGGTCTGCCGCTTGGGTGGGCTCTGCTGCTGGGGCTGGCTCTGCTGTATGCACCGGGGACTGGATAGGAGGGCTGGTTGGCTGGCGCAGCTCGCTGGGGGAACCTGGGGGCGGCCTACGCAGGCGGAGGAGAGGGGGAATAGCATCTTCAAATCTCCACCCTGATGGTGGGCTCATGCTCAAATCTGCCCCCTCGGGTGCTAAATACTCAAGCACGCGCATGACGTTGAACATCATGCGCTGCTCCTCGGATACCTCCTTAGGCGCCTCCTCTGCCTCTGTCCTGGGGCGCTTTCCTCGTGCACGCGGGGGAGAATCCTCATTGGCAATGGTAACTGGCTCCCCCTGCGGAGCACTGGCCCTCCGGCGCGCTCCAGTTTGGGCACGAGTCCTCATGCGCCTGACTGGAGGCGCAACCGGCTCTGGGGCCTCGTCCCTCTCCATTTCCTCCGCAGCCTCCGCTGCTTGTGCGCTGCTTTCTGCTCTTTGTCTCGGCGCTCTGGCCGGCTGCAGCCGGTAGCACCATTCCAATGTACCATCCTCTCTCACGGCTACCGCTCTTATCTGCAGCAGGTGCATGATAATTCCTCCACAAGTCAGCGGACCCTTCGTGCTGACCCGACTCCAATGGACCACCATGTTCAAGACAAACAGTACCTTCTTCCCATAGTAAAAACCCTTCAAAATCTCCATGTCCAGTAAGCTGATCTTGGGCGCACCATTGAAGCGCCCGATGATTGCGTAGGCGACCATGCGCCAAAGGTAGAACATCCACGGGTCGCGCAGCTCGCGTCCTCGGCTGCGCCCCGCGGCAAAAACTGGGCCGGTCGCCATCTCGCGCCACGCCTCCTGATTCGTGTGCGTGTCTATATCCGCCTCACGCACCTTTGCGCACCTTAGCGTGCGCTTCAGCCTCTTAGACCCCTCTGTGCCGGTACCTTATCTCCAGATCGGCCGTCTGCAGTGACGCTGATAGAGCCTATTTATACGCATTATTTAGATCATAACCCTATGCTTGTTTGCATTATTTTGTGTACAAGATTACTGGTTTCCAGTGTTTTTGTATTACAGGGCAAAACGAGGGCCTAAGTCGGATACGCGCTAACAGGCAGCGTTTAGGACGCGCATCACACAGCCTGCGGAGCTAGCGGCGCAAACAGAAGAATTGGCAGAGTCGACCACGGTGCGCTAACCGATTGCGGCAAGCAGTATGCCGTGCGCCGTGCGCAGATGATGGTGTTTCCAAATCCTGACACCACCAGATTTGGAAGTTGCTAAGGATGAGCCTCTTGAGCAGTATATAAAGAAGAGAAGGAGGCTAGGGTTGATACATCATCAGAGAGATTCACAAATCGTACACCAAGGCGGCACTGCGCAGCAGAACTGGAAAACACACGAGCTTGCTGAGAGGATCTGCGCTAGCCGAGTGCGCCAGCCAAGACTGCAACCTGCACGCACTGTTTGCTATTGTTTTCTTGGACACCTTAGTTATTATTTACCGTTTCTATGATGTTTACCACTAGCATGTCTAGCTAAACGCTTAGTATCGGTTGGGCATGAATCTATGAGTATTTCCTTTGAGACTTGCGCTTAATGCATAGCTTGCTTGCTTATATTAATTCTGTGCACATTGTTGGCAGCTAGTTGCATGAGTAGGGGAAGCCTTGAACCGCAATCTTACTCTTGTTGCTTGTTGTTGTTTGTTAAACTAGTTGAATAGCCTGACGGTGCCAACTAGGAGTAACGCGCTAGGATAGGCAATTACTACCTTGATCGGATTCGTAGTTGTTTAGTCTAGTAGTAATTAAGCACATGAACTTTGATCGGAACATGCGCACATGTTAGGAAGCCTTGACTGGACACTAACTTAAGTAAAATCAAGCTATAGACGTTTAGAGTCAATGATAAAGACACACTCGTAGAGGATTGTCTGCGCCGATACTTCTCATAGTCATAGTACTTAATCTCTACTGCCTGCGCACGTCTAGTGCAATTCCTGCGTTTACGACCGTTTACTCGCGCATAGCACAACCCCAATCACTCACACCCCCAGCTTTCGTAAGTGTAGGTCACTGGTTAAAACTGAACTGCTTGCTCCCTGTGGAGATCGACCCTGACTTAACCGCTGTACTAGTGGAAGAGGAAGGATTAATTTGACGCGTACAACGCCGTTGCCGGGGAGCAACACAGCTAAGTTTTAGCTAGTTTACGTTTTTCTTTTTAGTAATTAGTTATTTCAGTTTGCTTTATTTTCGTTGTTGTTTCTGACAGCGCGCAATCACCATTAGCCTGCGCAACCTTGAAACAGTTGCGCTGCGCAGATTCTAGTTGTGCATTAACAGACGCAGCAGCATTAGTTATCTTTTAAATTCGTTTTCCTTGAGATTTAGAACAGGTCATGGAGGATAACAGTATCGTTGGGGACAACTTAGGGGACAGCACCCCAGAAGAAGCAAGAGCACATAACCGCGCAGCCCTGTTCAGAGAGGAAGTGCAACGCGAGGTTGAAGCAAGGATGGCCGCTGAATTGTATAATGCGCCACCCGCGCGACAAGCTGCGCGACGCAGAACAGTGCGCGAGATGTCAGCCCCAATCACAGTTAACCAGCCATGGTGCATCGTGCTTCCGCCAGACGGACATTTTGAATTAAGGAGCTCACTCATTCATCACATGCCCAAGTTCCACGGGATGAACAACGAAAATCTAGTCAAGCATGTGCGAGAGTTCCTAGTCATTTGCGAGAACATGAAGACCGAAGGGGAAAGCGATGAGGCGCTGAAAATGAAGGCATTCCCATTTTCACTGTGTTACACGGCCAGGCATTGGTTGATGAACTTACCAGCAGGATCAATTCACACATGGGAGCAGCTGCAGAAGAAGTTCCTAGACAAATTCTATCCCGCAGCAAAGATCGCGCTACTCAGGAGGGAACTGGCCGCGCCAAGGCAGAGCGCAGGAGAGTCACTGTCAGAGTATTACGAGCGTTTCAGGGAGCTAGAGGCCAACTGCTACAATCATGGCCTGCCCCAGAATGTGCTGATAGAGAACTTCCTGAATGGACTGCTGCCCATGGAGCTGAGATTATTGAACGCATGCGCAGGAGGCGACATTTGCAACATGTACCCAGAAGACGCGTGGCAGCTGATAGAAGACTCTGCTGGGCAGGTAAGACATTAGCTAACACTTGAAAATAGTCGTGCTCATTTTGTGCATCAGGTAGAAACAAGCGCTGAGATCAAGGAAATGAAGGCCATGCTGCAGAAGTTGATGAGTGCGCAAAGCGCACAACCAGTTGCGCCAAAGGTATGTGAATTCTGTAGGTCCACCGAACACAAGACTGATGAATGTCCCACACTTTTTGAAGAATCAGGAGATGTCAATGCTCTTGGAGGATGGGATAACAAAGGACCACAGAGACAGAATCAGCCGCGCTTTGGAATAGCTGCAAATGGGTTCAGATGGAAGGAGGAAAATAATTTCCAGAGGCAGTCCACGGATCAGCGCGCGCCACAGCAGACGCAACAAGCTGCGCCCTACAATCAACCACATCGCCGCACTGACGCACCAGCGCATAACAATCAACAACCGTGGCGATCTTTGGAAGATATCGTGGGGCAGCTAGCAGACATAGTGCGCAAAAATGACGAGAAGTATGAGAAGAGGTTCGAGTCCATTGAGAAGCAGCTATCACAAATTGCGACCACGGTGTATGAGCTAAAGAAGAGCGATGGCAACCTGCCTTCGCAAGTGATTCAGAAGCCCAAAGGAGGAGTCAATGCTGTGACACTGAGGACTGGGCGCACAATAGGAACAGAGCAGACCGCGCAGGCGCCCGCGCAACCAGCTACGTAAGTCCCGGATCCAACAGAACAGAATGCGCAAGCAGAGCAAGATGCGCAACCAGAAGTGCCAGCCACAAGCCAGCAGGGCGAAGCGCCAGGTATAACACAATTAAAAGACAAGGGCACGAATCGTATTAATATACCTGCACCTTTTCCTGTGCAGGCACCATCGGCTAGAAAGGAAGCGCTGGATAAAGAGCTATACAAGTTATTCAGCAAGGTGGAAATAAACATTCCCCTTATCGAAGCAGTTCGGCAGATCCCTAGGTACGCCAAGTTTTTAAAGGAGCTGTGCACAAACAAGAGGAGGAAAGGCGAGTGCGCACAGGTAATGCTAAATGCGCAGGCCTCAGCGATCGTGCAACATAAGGTACCCCCTAAGTGCCGAGACCCAGGTACGTTCACCATCCCATGCACTTTAGGTAAAACCACAGTAAGCAATTGCATGATTGATTTAGGCGCATCCATCAATTTGTTACCCTATTCCCTATATGCGACATTGCGCCTTGGACCACTAAAGCCTGCAGGTCTCACCATTCAGCTAGCCGATCGGTCTTGCAAACAACCTGCAGGCATGATAGAGGATGTTCTTGTGCGAGTAGGAGAGCTGGTGTTCCCAGCAGATTTTTATGTGCTAGAAATGGAGGGTGAATCAAGCACCAGCAGTGCGCAGATCCTACTGGGTCGACCTTTTCTGATGACCGCGCGCACGAAGATAGACGTGTGGAGGGGCACGCTCTCCATGGAGGTTGATGGCGAAGAAATCCATTTCAATATATTCAAGGGGATGCAGCATCCACATGAGGACGCCACAGTGCACGCGATGGATAGCATTGATGACTTAGTCACAGATGCGCAATGTGCAAGCGCAACGGTAGGACCAGAGCCACTGGCACAAGCAGAGTTGGAAGAGCAGGAAGAGGAGCTGAGCAGTGCCGAACCAGAACTCAAACAGGTACACGATATAGTTCATATTTGCACTGCTAATAAAATCTTGCCCTCTATTGAACAGGCACCCAAGGTCGAGATGAAGCAACTTCCAGAGCACCTCAAATACATTTTCTTAGGAAATGAGGACACCCTGCCAGTGATCATAAAGAAAGGATTAGAAGAGGAGCAGGAAGCGCGCTTACAGCAGGTGCTGCGCAAGAACCAGCGCGCCATAGGATGGACACTTGCTGATCTGCGTGGAGTGAGCCCAGACGTATGCATGCATAGAATTCTGTTGGAAGATGGTGCCAAACCATCCAGGGAGGCTCAGCGCAGATTGAATCCGAATATGATGGAGGTGGTGCAAAAGGAGATTCTAAAGTTGCTTGACGCAGGAGTCATTTACCCCATCTCGGACGGCAAATGGGTCAGTCCAGTGCACGTTGTGCCAAAGAAAGGAGGAATCACAGTGGAAGAAAATGCGCAGGGCGAGTTAGTTCCCAAGCGCATTCTGACTGGATGGCGCATGTGCATCGACTACAGGAAGCTTAACGGAGTCACGCGCAAGGACCATTTCCCGCTACCCTTCATGGACCAAATGCTGGACATATTAGCAGGAAAGCCCTATTTTTGCTTCTTGGACGGATATTCAGGGTACAACCAGATACCCATAGCTACGGAGGATCAAGAGAAGACCACGTTCACCTGCCCGTTCGGTACGTTTGCGTTTCGGCGCATGTCATTTGGGCTGTGTAACGCGCCAGGTACGTTCCAACGCGTTGTCATGAGCATTTTTTCTGATATGATTGATATATGCATAGAAGTGTTCATGGATGATTTCACTGTATATGGAGATACCTTCAATGCATGCCTAGCTCATCTTGATAAGGTCTTAGCGCGCTGCATCTCTAAGAACCTAGTGCTCAATTATGAAAACTGTCATTTCTTCAAACCCCCCACACTTGCCCCTTGTTCGCCCTCGAACAAGCACTCAAGCACGGATACCATTACCTCTCTGGAGTCTAGCGCACAGTCTTGCACTCTGGCGTGGTCTGTGCTGCTGAACACCTTGCGCTGCTCTACCACCTGCGCACATCTGCTCTCAACAGTTTTCAAGTATAATAATTTTGGAAATTCATTACCTCTCAGCTGGGATGAAAAAATCATTTCGGATGGCTGGGAGATAGCTCTTCCTAGGCTCCAGGTTGTCAGCTCTTGCTCCGAGGATGGGTATATGGTTAACAGCGCCTGGGAACTCAAGCCTTTTGATGGTTTTCTTTGTGGACTTTGCGCTCGCTGGTGCTTATTAGTGCGCATGCTGATTCTTTTGTAGCTCATATCATCTGCTGGTGTTTTTCTTTTGTACAGCTTTGTCTACGATTTCTATCTTTCCCAGAACGGTTCCAGTCTCGGCCTCCGGATAACAGCTATGGAACACCGCCCCGCTCTCCCTCCTTGGTCTATCTGCGCAGATCGGCGCACGCGTTTACACCCGCGCCCGCCTTCTTTAGCTCGACCTCCAGAAGGAAGGTGGTCTGTTTCCCACCTCGCCACGCTATGGGTAATTCGCCTTCGGCATCTGTGTGACTGAGCGCGCTCTCTTTGTTCCGAAGGTCGCGAAGCACAGGCCTCCACTCGCGCTCTCAACCATATACCTCTCCTCCGAAGCTCGAACGACTAACCGCCTCTCTAGAGCGTTTCTGTCAACTCCACATCCCATGTATATCCCAACTAACAGGAGCAGAAAAAACGAAAAAAAATATACTAAAACAGTTGATAGCAGCGCACGCAATAGGGGTAGCGCAAAACAAGCTGAACAGTGCCCGCAACCCGCACTCAAGCGCACTACTGCTACTGCTTCCTTAAATTAAACTAAGCTGCACTACCAAGCTAAAAAAAACGTGAAATGTAAGTGTAACGCTCCCCCCCCCCCCACACTGAAACAGAGACGTGTCCCCACGACTCAAGCTCAAGCGCACGGAGGACGCGCACATGCATGCAAGCAAAACAAAAACATAAAATAAGAACATATAGTCAAAGCAGCGCAATATAGCATAGGGGCACAAAATATGTAGCACAGGAGTTCAGCACACAATATAGCAACAGAATATCAAATAAAGTTCAGCATATAAAAGAAAAAGACACCACCCGAAAGGAATAATGCGCCCCCCCTACAGCTCTAGAAGTCATCTGAGCTGGACGCAGCCGCTGAACTATGCGCCCCCGTCTCTGAAGAGTCCGTCACATAGGTGCTGGAGGAAGGCGGTACAATTGAAAGGGCGACAGGCTGCGCCACGAAGTCGTCCTCCGAGATGGGGTCCCAAAGCGAGTCTGAGCTGGTGCTGAGTATGGGTTCGGCTGCAGGAGACCTAGGAATGGACGGCTGGGCAGGGGAAGGTGCAGGTGCTGGTACTTGTTCTGGTTCAGGGGTGGGTTCCGGTTCTGGGGCTGCTTGTGCTGGCTCTGGTGCAAGGGCTGACTCTGTTGCGGGCGCTGGGGCTGGTGCTGGAACTGGGACTGGAGAGGGCTCTGCTGGATGCACTGGGGGCTGAGTAAGAGGACTGGCTGGCTGGTGCGGCTCACTGGGGGAACCTGGAGGTGGTCGGTGCAGGCTGAGGAGAGGGGGAATCGCGTCTCCAAATCTCCACCCTGATGGTGGGCTCATGTTCAAGTCCGCCCCCTCTGGCGCTAAATACTCGAGCACGCGCATGACGTTGAACATCATGCGCTGCTCGGCTGATGCTTCCTCAGGCGCCTCCTCAGCCTCGGTCCTCGGGCGCTTCCCGCGTGCACGCGGGGAAGAATCCTCGATGGAAATGGTAACTGGCTCCCCCTGTGGTGCACGGGCCCTCCGGTGCGCTCCAGTCTGCGCGCGGGTCCTCGCGCGCCTGACTGGAGGCACAACTGGCTATGGGGCCTCGTCCTACTCCATCTCCTGCGCGGCCTCTGCTGCTTGCGCACTGCTCTCTGCTCTTGGCCGTGGCACTCTGGCCGGCTGCAGGCGGTAGCACCACTCCAATGTGCCATCCTCCCGCACGGCTAACGCCCTAATCTGCAGCATGTGGGCGCGGTCCAGAGGGACAGCCGGCACCACAGTATGCTCTGGCACCTCAGGCTCTCCATGTAACACCCGCAGCAGGTGCGTAATTATCCCTCCGCAGGTCAGCGGTCCCCTCGTGCTGACCCGGCTCCAATGGACCACCATGTTTGAGACAAATAGCACCTTCCTCCCATAGTATAGCCCCTTCAAGATGTCCAAGTCCAGGAGGCTGATCTTGGGCGCACCATTAAAGCGCCCGATAACTGCATAAGCGACCAGGCGCCACAGGTAGAACATCCATGGGTCACGCAGCTCTCGTCCCCTGCTGCGCCCTGCGGCAAAAGCTGGCCCGGTCGCCATCTCGCGCCAAGCCTCCTGGTTAGTGTGTGTCCATGTCAGCTTCTCGCACCTTGGCGCACCTCAGCGCGCGCTTCAGCCTCTTAGCTGAGGCAACCTACCAGACTCCCCTATGTCGGTACCTGATCTCCTGGTCGCCCGTCTCCAGCGACGCCAAAAATTCGCACGTATCCTCCTTGTCTGACGCGCTGTTGAGTTCCAACAGCGCCTCCCAGCCTGCTAACGCCAGCCGCTCCACAACGAGGTCCTCCAGTCCGACCTCGCGCAGGAAGTCCCTGCTGATGTACGGAGTCTCGTACATCTCAAGCCTCAGAAATGCGGCATTCTTGCTGGCGAAAACAGCTGGGGTTTCTTGGTCCTCGGCAGGCTGCATTGTGGCTGGGTCTCTCTGGTCAACGCTGGTCAACACTCCTCAAACACTCCAAAAAATCCAAACTCCTCCGAATGCCCTGAAATTTTCACCAAAGGGGCGCCTACTGCCCGCCTACAAAACCCTCTAAACAACACTCCAATCGGCGCACTCTAACCTGGTGCGATTTCAAAACCCTAGAACACTCCTCCACCGTACAAACCCTACTGGAATCTGCTCGAATCTGGGGGAAAGGTTACCTGGGGGGAGTGCGGTCGTGTGCTCCTCAAATCTCTCTAAACTGATGCTGGGATGAGCGCCGGACAGTGGGCGGAGGTGCGAAGGCGGGAGCTGCTTGCAACGGTCGAGTGTGAAAAAGTGCTGAAATTTTCTAAGTCCTGCCCTTATATACCCCCCTGACTGGCGCAGCGGTCCTGCGCACTGCTGCTCGACTAAAAAAACTATAAGTCCTAAACTAACTAAAAGACACTAGAAAAAACTAAAAGAAAGACATGTAAAAGTAAAACGAGTCGGGTTACCTCCCGACAAGTGCCTTTGTTTAACGTCGTTGGCTCGACTGTACCTCGTTACGTGCCCAAATGTGTGCCAGCGACCTCCCCCACTCTTGCTCCTGAGTGATCCTGCGCTGGTGCATGTGCTGTGTTCTTCTTTGTCCTGCGCAAAGGTTCGGGCGGGTGGTCAGCATGGATATTATAAGTAACGAAGGTAGGTAAAAAGGGAGAAGAAATATGAGCAATAGTCCCCTGTTCTCCCTCTGGCGTGTCTGGTGATGACTCTGGCGCAGCAACCTGCACATCTGTTATCTCTGGCTCTGCCAACTCAATGTCGTGCGCTCTGTCGTCCCAAGGTTCTCCTAAATGCCGTTTGACTCTCTGCCCATTCACCTGAAAACGATGCCGGTGCTCGTTTTCTAACTCGATTTTTCCGTAGGGGAAAACCTTGGTGACTGTGTACGGACCCATCCATTTGCTGCGCAGCTTTCCAGGCATGAACTTCAGGCGTGATGTGAATAATAATACCTGGTCTCCTGGCTCAAAAGTGCGTCTGAGGATATGCTTGTCATGAAACGCCTTTGTGCGCTCCTTGTAATCGCGCAGTCCCTCATAGGCATCCAAGCGCAGCTCTTCTAATTCGCTCAGCTCAAATGCGCGCTCCTTTCCGGCCTCGTCTAGGTTCAGGTTGCAAATGCGTAAGGCCCAATATGCTTTGTGCTCTAGCTCCACTGGCAGGTGGCATGCTTTTCCGTAGACCAATCGGAACGGTGAAGTCCCAATCGGCGTCTTATGCGCAGTGCGGTATGCCCACAGCGCGTCGTCCAGGCGCTGGCTCCAATCTTTGCGCGATGGTCTCACAGTCTTCTCCAGGATGTGCTTGATCTCTCGGTTGGAAACCTCGGCCTGTCCATTTGTCTGAGGATGATAAGCAGTGGACGTCTTGTGGCGCACTCCATAATGCTTGAAAACTTGCGCCACGATCCTGTTGCAAAAGTGCGTCCCCTTATCGCTGATGATTTCCTTCGGCACCCCGTACCTGCAAAAGATGTTAGTTTTCAGAAACTCAGCGACCGTCTTACCATCATCCTTTCTTGTGGCCTTAGCTTCGACCCATTTGGAGACATAATCCACTGCGACCAATATGTACTCGTATCCTGCAGATGGAGGAAATGGCCCCATGAAGTCAATTCCCCATATATCAAACACTTCATCCACTAGAATCGGCGTCTGTGGCATCTCATTGCGCGCTGATATGCCTCCTGTGCGTTGGCACCTGTCACAATTCCTGCAGTAGTTATATGCATCTCTGAACAGGTGCGGCCACTAAAATCCGCTATCCAGGATCTTTCTGCTCGTGCGCTTGGGACCAAAGTGTCCTCCACATGCGTGCGCATGACAAAACATCAAAACAGAGTTAGTTTCATGGTCAGGCACCCAGCGCCTCAATATCTGATCTGGTCCTATTCTGAGCATATATGGATCATCCCAAAGGTAATGCTTGGACTCATGTTTCAATCTCATGCACTGGGTTTTATTGAAATGAGGAGGAAACGTACCTGTGACCAGGTAATTCGCAATGTGTGCATACCATGGTACCTTACCTGTCAGCGCCATCAGATGCTCATCAGGAAATGTCTCCGTGATCTGCCCTGGCTCCTCCTCTTTCACGATCCTGCTCAGGTGGTCAGCGACTGTATTCTCCGTGCCCTTCTTGTCTTTGATTTCCAAGTCAAATTCCTGAAGTAGGAGCACCCAGCGCATCAGGCGCGGCTTAGTTTCTTTCTTGGACATTAGGTAGCGGATGGCGGCGTGGTCTGTGTATAGGATGACCCTGGCGCCTAGAACATATGCACGGAACTTCTCCAGCGCAAACACAATTGCCAGAAGCTCCTTCTCCGTGGGGGTGTAGTTCCTCTGCGCAGCGTCCAGTGTGCGTGATGCATAATAAATGGCGTGCGGTTTCTTGTCCACTCGCTGCCCCAGGACTGCACCTACTGCATAATCGCTTGCGTCGCACATCAGTTCAAATGGCAGGTTCCTGTCTGGTGCGCGCATCACTGGCGCACTGGTCAGCGTCTCCTTCAGCTTATCAAATGCGGCCCTGCACTCATCAGTAAAGTCGAAACACACATCCTTTTGCAAGAGGTTAGACAGGGGTATACAAATTTTAGAAAAATCCTTTATGAAGCGCCTTTAAAACCCAGCGTGCCCGAGTAATGACTTCACATCGCGCACGCTAGAGGCATAAGGTAGATTAGAAATAAGATCTGTCTTAGCTTTATCTACCTTGATCCCCTCCTCTGAGATGATATGTCCTAGTACTACACCATGTGATTATTTAGATCATAACCCTATGCTTGTTTGCATTATTTTGTGTACAAGATTACTGGTTTCCAGTGTTTTTGTATTTCAGGGCAAAACGAGGGCCTAAGCCGGATACGCGCTAACAGGCAGCGTTTAGGACGCACAGCACACAGCCTGCGGAGCTAGCGGCGGAAACAGAAGAAATGGCGAGACACAGCAGAGTTGCGTCGACCAATGCGCTAAGCAGTACGCCGTGCGCCAGGCGCAGAGTCCAGTATTTCCTAATCCTGACATGACCAGATTTGGAAGTTGCCAAGGATGGACCTCTTGAGTAGTATATAAAGGGGAGGAAGTCTAGGGTTTGAGACACCAATCAATCAGGAGACACACAGAAAGGCAACACCCCACATCAGAGGGCCATGAGAGAGCAAGAGAGCGGCAAACTGGAAAACACACGGACTTGTTGAGAGGACTTGCGCCAGCCGACTGCGCCAGCCGAGAGACATACTGCACGCACTGTTTGCTACTTGTTTCTCAGATACATTAGACCTTATTTTACTATTCTATGATGTTTATCACTAGCATGTCTAGCTAAACGCTTAGTATCGGTTGGACATGAATCTATGAGTATTTCCTTTGAGACTTGCGCTTAATGCATAGCTTGCTTGCTTATATTAATTCTGTGCACATTACTGGCAGCTTGTTGCATGAGTAGGGGAAGCCTTGAACCGCAATCTTACTCTTGTCGCTTGTTGTTGTCTGTTAAACTAGTTGAATATCCTTATGGTGCCAACTAGGAGTAACGCGCTAGGATAGGCAATTACTACCTTGATCGGATCCGTAGTTGTTTAGGTCTAGTGCAAGAATTAATAGCACATGAACTTTGATCGGAACATGCGCACATGTTAGGAAGCCTTGACCGGACACTAACTTAAGTAAAATCGAGCTATAGACATTTAGAGTCGATGATAAGGAATGCACTCATAGAGGATTGTCTGCGCCGATACTTCTCATAGTCATAGTATTTAATCTCTACTGCCTGCGCACGTCTGGTGCATTTCCCTGCGTTTTACAACTGTTTACTTGCGCACTGCGCAACCCAATCACTCACCCCCAATCTTCGTAAGCGTAGGTCACTGGCTAGAACTGAACTACTTGCTCTCTGTGGAGATCGACCCTTACTTAACCGCTGTACTAGTGGAAGAGGAAGGAATTAATTTGACGCGCACAACGACGCGCGATCAAATTTTGGCGCCGTTGCCGGGGAGCAACACAGCTAAGTTCTAGTTAGTTTACGTTTTTCCCTTTTAGTAACTAGTTATTTCAGTTTGTTTTGTTTTCGTTGTTGTTTCTGACAGCGCGCAATCACCATTAGCCTGCGCAACCTTGAAACAGTTGCGCTGCGCAGATTCTAGTTGCGCACTGACAGACGCAGCAGTATTAGTTATCTTTTAACTTCATTTTTCTTTAAGATTCAGAACAGGTCATGGAGGATAACAGTGTCGTAGGAGACAACTTGGGGGACAGAACCCCAGAGGAAGCAAGAGCACATAACCGCGCAGCCCTGTTCAGAGAGGAAGTGCAGCGCGAGGTTGAAGCAAGGAGGGCCGCTGAAGTGTATCATGCGCCACCCGTGCAACAGGCCGCGCGACGCAGAACAGTGCGCGAGATGTCAGCCCCTATCACTGTTAACCAGCCATAGTGCATCGTACTTCCACCAGGCGGTCATTTTGAGCTAAGGAGCTCGCTCATTCATCATAGGCCCAAGTTTCACGGGATGCACAATGAAAATCCAGTCAAGCATGTGCGAGAATTCCTAGTCATTTGCGAGAACATGAAGACCGAAGGAGAAAGCGATGAAGCGCTGAAAATGAAGGCATTCCCATTTTCACTGTGTGATACAGCCAGACATTGGTTGATGAACTTACCCGCAGGATCCATTCACACATGGGAGTAGCTGCAGAAGAAATTCCTGGACAAATTCTATCCCGCAGCAAAGATCGCGCTACTCAGAAGAGAGCTGGCCGCGCCAAGGCAGAGCGCAGGGGAGTCACTGTCAGAATATTACGAGCGTTTCAGGGAGCTAGAGGCCAACTGCTACAATCATGGCCTGCCCCAGAATGTGCTGATAGAGAACTTCCTAAATGGATTGCTGCCCATGGAGCTGAGATTATTGAACGCATGCGCAGGAGGCGACATTTGCAACATGTACCCAGAGGACGCGTGGCAGCTGATAGAAGACTCTGCTGGTCAAGTACGACATCAGCTAACACTTGAAAATAGTCGTACTCGTTCTGTGCATCAGGTAGAAACAAGCGCTGAGATCAAGGAAATGAAGGCCATGCTGCAGAAGTTGATGAGTGCGCAGAGCGCACAACCAGTTGTGCCAAAGGTATGTGAATTTTGCAGATCCACCGAGCACAAGACTGATGAATGTCCCACGCTATTTGAGGAATCTGGAGATGTCAATGCTCTCGGAGGATGGGACAACAGAGGGCCACCGAGGCAGAATCAGCCGCGCTTTGGACTGGCAGCAAATGGATTCAGATGGAAGGAGGAGAACAATTTCCAGAGGCAGTCCACAGATCAGCGCGCGCCACAGCAGACCCAACAAGCTGCGCCTTACAATCCATCGCATCGCCGCACTGACGCACCAGCACATAACAACCAGCAACCGAGGCGATCCTTGGAAGATATCGTGGGGCAGCTAGCAGACACAGTGCGCAAAAATGATGAGAAATATGACAAGAGGTTCGAGTCCATTGAAAAGCAGCTATCACAGATCGCAACCACGGTATATGAGCTGAAAAAGAGCGATGGCAACCTGCCTTCGCAAGTGATTCAGAACCCCAAAGGAGGAGTCAATGCAGTAACACTGAGGACTGGGCGCACAATAGGAACAGAGCAGACCGCGAAGGGGCCCGCGCCACCAGCTGCGCAAGTCCCAGAATCGACAGAGCAGAATGCGCAACCAAAGCAGAACGCTTAACCTGAAGTGCCAGCCACAAACCAGCAGAGCGAAGCGCCAGGTATAACAGAATTAAAAAACAAGGGCACGAATCGTACTAATATACCTGCACCTTTCCCTGTGCAGGCACCCTTGGCTAGGAAGGAAGCGCAGGACAAAGAGCTATACGAGTTATTCAGTAAGGTGGAAATCAACATTCCCCTTATTGAAGCAGTTCGGCAGATCCCAAGGTACGCCAAGTTTTTGAAGGAGCTGTGCACAAACAAGCGACGAAAAGGCGAATGCGCACAGGTAATGTTAAATGCGCAAGCCTCAGCGATCGTGCAACATAAGGTACCACCTAAGTGCCGAGACCCAGGTACATTCACTATCCCATGCACTCTAGGTAAAACCACGGTAAGCAACTGCATGATTGATTTAGGCGCATCCATTAATTTGTTACCTTATTCTCTATATGCGACATTGCGCCTTGGACCACTAAAGCCTGCAGGTCTCACCATTCAGCTAGCGGATCGATTGTGCAAACAACCTGCAGGCATGATAGAGGATGTTCTTGTGCGAGTAGGAGAGCTGGTGTTCCCAGCAGATTTTTATGTGCTAGAAATGGAGGGCGAATCGAGCACCAGCAGTGCGCAAATCCTACTAGGCAGACCTTTCCTTATGACCGCGCGCACGAAGATAGACGTGTGGAGGGGCACGCTCTCCATGGAAGTGGATGGCGAAGAAATCCATTTCAACATATTCAAAGGAATGCAGCACCCACATGATGACGCCACAGTGCACGCAATGGACAACTTGGATGATTTAGTCACAGATGCGCAATGCGCAAGCGCAACAGTAGGACCAGAGCCACTGGCACAAGCAGAGTTGGAAGAGCAGGAAGACGAGCCGAGCAGTGCTGAACCAGAGTCCACACAGGTACATGATATAGTTCATATTTGCACCGCTACTAAAATCTTGCCCTCCATTGAACAGGCACCCAAGGTCGAGCTGAAGCAACTCCCAGAACACCTCAAATACATTTTCCTGGGAAATGAGGACACCCTGCCAGTGATCATCAAGAAAGGATTAGAAGAGGAGCAGGAAGTGCGTTTACAGCAGGTGCTGCGCAAGAACCAGCGCGCTATAGGATGGACACTTGCTGACCTGCGCGGAGTGAGCCCAGACGTATGCATGCATAGAATTCTGTTGGAAGATGGTGCCAAACCATCCAGGGAGGCTCAGCGTAGGTTAAACCCGAATATGATGGAGGTAGTGCAGAAGGAGATTTTAAAGTTGCTTGACGCAGGAGTCATCTACCCCATTTCGGACAGCAAATGGGTCAGTCCAGTGCACGTTGTGCCTAAGATGGGAGGAATCACAGTGGAAGAGAATGCGCAGGGCGAGCTAGTTCCCAAGCGCATACAGACTGGATGGCGCATGTGCATCGACTACAGGAAGCTTAACGCAGTTACGCGCAAGGACCATTTCCCGTTACCCTTCATGGACTAGATGCTGGACAGATTAGCAGGTAAGCCCTATTTCTGTTTCTTGGACGGATATTCAGGGTATAATCAGATACCCATAGCTGCGGAGGATCAGGAGAAGACTACGTTCACTTGCCCGTTCGGTACGTTTGCGTTTCGGCGCATGTCATTTGGGCTGTGCAACGCGCCAGGTACGTTCCAACGCTTAGTCATGAGCATTTTCTCTGATATGATTGGTATATGCATCGAAGTGTTCATGGATGATTTTACTGTATATGGAGGTACCTTTGATACATGCTTGACTCATCTAGATAAAGTCTTAGCGCGCTGCATTTCTAAGAACCTAGTGCTTAATTATGAAAAATGTCATTTCATGGTAACGCATGGTGTAGTACTAGGACATATCATCTCAGAGGAGGGGATCAAGGTAGATAAAGCTAAGATAGACCTTATTTCTAATCTACCTTATGCCACTAACGTGCGCGATGTGAAGTCTTTCTTATGAAATGCCGGGTTTTACAGGCGTTTTATAAAAGACTTCTCTAAAATTTGCATACCTCTGTCTAACCTCTTGCAAAAGGATGTGTGCTTCGACTTTACTGATGAGTGCAGGGCCGCATTTGATAAGCTGAAGGAAGCACTGACCAGTGCGCCAGTGATGCGCGCACCAGACTGGAACCTGCCGTTTGAATTAATGTGCGACGCAAGTGATTATGCAGTAGGTGCAGTCTTGGGGCAGTGAGTGGACAAGAAGCCGCACGCCATTTACTATGCATCGCACACACTGGACGCTGCGCAGAGGAACTACACCACCACGGAGAAGGAGCTTCTGGCAATTGTGTTTGCGCTTGAGAAGTTCCGTGCATATGTTCTAGGCGCCAGGGTCATCGTATACACAAATCACGCAGCCATCCGCTACCTAATGTCCAAGAAGGAGACTAAGCCGCGCCTGATGCGCTGGGTGCTCCTACTTCAGGAATTCGACTTAGAGATCAAAGACAAGAAGGGCACGGAGAATACAGTTGCTGACCACCTGAGCAGGATCGTGAAAGAGGAGGAGCCAGGGCAGATCACGGAGACATTCCCTGACGAGCATCTGATGGCGCTGACAGGTAAGGTACCATGGTATGCGCACATTGCGAATTACCTGGTCACAGGTACGTTTCCTCCGCATTTCAATAAAACCCAGTGCATGAGATTAAAACATGAGTCCAAACATTATATTTGGGATGATCCATATATGCTTAGAATAGGACCTGATCAGATATTGAGGCGCTGCGTGCCTGACCATGAAATTAACTGTCTTGCTGTTTTGTCATGCGCACGCATGTGGAGGACACTTTGGTCCCAAGCGCACAAGCAGAAAGGTCCTGGATTGCGGATTTTATTGGCCGCACCTGTTCCGAGACGCATATGATCACTGCAGGAATTGTGATAGGTGCCAGCGCACAGGAGGCATATCAGCGCGCAATGAGATGCCGCAGACGCCGATTCTAGTGGACGAAGTATTTGATGTATGGGGCATTGACTTCATGGGGCCATTTCCTCCATCTGCCGGATACGAGTACATATTAGTGGTAGTGGACTATGTCTCCAAATGGGTCGAAGCTAAGGCCACACGGAAGGATGATGGTAAGACGGTTGCTCAGTTTCTGAAAACTAATATCTTTTGCAGGTACGGGGTGCCTAAGGCAGTCATCAGCGACCAGGGAACGCAGTTTTGCAACGGGATTGTGGCGCAAGTTTTCAAGCATTATGGAGTGCGCCACAAGACGTCCACTGCCTATCATCCTCAGACAAATGGACAGGCCGAGGTTTCCAACAGAGAGATCAAGCGCATCCTAGAAAAGACTGTCAGACCTTCGCACAAAGATTGGAGCCAGCGCCTGGATGATGCGCTGTGGGCATACCGCAACGCGCATAAGACACCCATCGGGACTTCACCATTCCGGTTGGTCTACGGAAAAGCATGCCACCTGCCAGTGGAGCTAGAGCACAAAGCATATTGGGCCTTACGCATTTGCAACCTGAACCTAGACGAGGCCGGAAAGGAGCGCGCACTTGAGCTCAGCGAATTAGAAGAGCTGCGCCTGGATGCCTATGAGGGACTGCGCGATTACAAGGAGCAGACAAAGGCGTTTCATGACAAGCATATCCTCAGATGCTCTTTCACGCCAGGGGACCAGGTATTATTGTTCTCATCACGCCTGAAGCTCATGCCTGGAAAGCTGCGCAGCAAATGGACAGGACCGTACACAGTCACCAAGGTTTTCCCCTACGGAACAATCGAGTTAGAAAACGAGCACCGGCATCGTTTTCAGGTGAATGGGCAGAGAGTCAAACGGTATCTCGGGGAACCTTGGGATGGTGCAACGCGCGACATTGAGTTGGCAGAACCAGAAATAACAGATGCGCCAGCTAACGCACCAGAGGCAGGACTTAGAATTTTTTCAGCACCTCTCTCATTCGACCGTTGCCAGCTGCTCCCGCCTCCCGTTTCCACCAGCCGGCCAGAGCACCGCGGCCCAGAGCAGAAAGCAGTGCGCAGGGCGCAGCGGCCGCACAGTAGATGGAAGAAGACGAAGCCCCAGAACCAGTTGTGCCTCTGGTCAGGCGCGCAAGGACCCTTGCGCAGACTGGAGCGCAAAGGAGGGCTCGTACACCGCAGGGGGAGCCAGTTACAATTTCGATCGAGGATTCTCCCCCTCGTGCACGCGGAAAGCGCCCAAGGACTGAGGCTGAGGAGGCGCCCGAGGAAGCATCAGCCGAGCAGCGCATGATGTTCAACGTCATGCGTGTGCTTGAATACTTAGCGCCAGAGGGGGCGGATTTGAGTATGAGTCCACCATCCGGGTGGAGATTTGGAGACGCGATTCCCCCTCTCCTCAGCCTGCACCGACCACCTCCAGGTTCCCCCAGTGAGCACCTCAGCCAGCTAGCCCTCCTACTCAGCCCCCAGTATATCCCGCAGCACCCTCCCCAGTACCAGTACCACCATCAGCCCCAGCACCAGCAGCACCAGCACCAGCAGAACCCGCCCCCGACCCAGACCACGTACCCGCACCTTCCCCTGCCCAGCCGTCCATTCCAAGGTCCCTTATAGCCGAACCCATCATTAGCACCAGGTCAGAATCGCTATGGGACCGCGTTTCAGAGGATGACGGCGAGGCGCAGCCTGTCGCCCTATCAGTTGTACCGCCTTCCTCCAGCTCCGAATATACGACGGATTCTTCAGAGGAGGAGGCGCATAGTTCAGCGGCTGCGTCCAGCTCAGATGACCTATAGAGCTGCGAAGGGGAGCGCTTATTTCTTTCGGGTGGTGTCTATTTTTTTTATGTGCTGAACTTTATTTGCTATTATGTTTCTATATTTGTGTTGAACTCGTGTGCTACATATTTTTGTGCCCCTATGCTATATTTGCGCTGCTTTGACTATTATGTTTTTTTAGGAGTTTTATGTTCTTTATTTTTGCTTGCATGCGTGTGCGTGATCGCGCGTCGTTGTGCGCGTCAAATATAATTCCTTCCTCTTCCACTAGTACAGCGGTTAAGTAAGGGTCGATCTCCACAGGGAGCAAGTAGTTCGGTTCTAGCCAGTGACCTACACTTACGAAGATTGGGGGGTGAGTGATTGGGTTGCGCAGTGCGCAAGTAACAGTTGTAAAACGCAGGGAATTGCACTAGACGTGCGCAGGCAATAGAGATTAGATACTATGACTATGAGAAGTATCGGCGCAGACAATCCTCTATGAGTGCATTCCTTATCATCGACTCTAAATGTCTATAGCTTGATTTTACTTAAGTTAGTGTCCGGTCAAGGCTTCCTAACATGTGCGCATGTTCCGATCAAAGTTCATGTGCTATTAATTCTTGCACTAGACCTAGACAACTACGGATCCGATCAAGGTAGTAATTGCCTATCCTAGCGCGTTACTCTTAGTTGGCACCGTCAGGATATTCAACTAGTTTAACAGACAACAACAAGCGACAAGAGTAAGATTGCGGTTCAAGGCTTCCCCTACTCATGCAACAAGCTGCTAGTAATGTGCACAGAATTAATATAAGCAAGCAAGCTAAGCATTAAGCGCAAGTCTCAAAGGAAATACTCATAGATTCATGTCCAACGGATACTAAGCGTTTAGCTAGACATGCTAGTGATAAACATCATAGAACAGTAAAATAAGGTCTAATGTATCTGAGAAACAAGTAGCAAACAGTGCGTGCAGTATGTCTCTCGGCAGGCGCAGTCGGCTGGCGCAAGTCCTCTCAACAAGCCCGTGTGTTTTCCAGTTTGCCGCTCTGTGTGTCTCTGATGATGATCGTCTCTTCCTATTATTTTCTGAAACCCTAGACCTCCTCCCCTTTATATACTGCTCGAGAGGTCCATCCTTGGCAACTTCCAAATCTGGTCATGTCGGGATTAGGAAATACTGGACTCTGCGCCTGGCGCACGGCGTACTGCTTAGCGCATTGGTCGGCGCAACTCTACTGTGTCTCGCCATTTCTTCTGTTTGCGCCGCTAGCTCCGCAGGCTGTGTGCTGCGCATCCTAAACGCTGCCTGTTAGCGCGTATCCGGCTTAGACCCTTGTTTTGCCCTGAAATACAAAAACACTGGAAACCAGTAATCTTGTACATAAAATAATGCGAACAAGCATAGGGTTATGATCTAAATAATGCATATAAATAGGCTCTATCAAACCCCCCACACTTGCCCCTTGTTCGTCCTTGAACAAGCACTCAAGCACGGATACCATTACCTCTCTGGAGTCTAGCGCACAGTCTTGCACTCTGGCGCGGTCTACGCTGCTGAACACCTTGCGCTGCTCTACCACCTGCGCACATCTGCTTCTCAACAGTTTCAAGTATAATAATTTCGAAATTCATTACCTCTCAGTTGGGATGAAAAATTATTTTGGATGGCTGGGAGATAGTTCTTCATAGGCTCCAGGTTGTCAGCTCTTGCTCCGAGGATAGGTATATGGTTAACAGCGCAAGCTTCTTCCGATGCGTGATTCTTCCGCGCACTTCCGATGCTTTTTGATGATGATTTTTTTTTTCTCTTTTGTGAACTTGCGCACGCTGGTGTTTATCAGTGCGCATGCTGATTCTTTTGTAGCGCATATCATCTGCTGGTGTCTTTCTTTCGTACAGCTTTGTCTATGGTTCCTATCTTCCCAGAACGGTTCCAGTCTCGGCCTCCGGATAACAGCTATGGAACACCGCCCCGCTCTCCCTCCTTGGTCTATCTGCGCAGGTCGGCGCACGCGTTTACACCCGCGCCCGCCTTCCTTAGCTCGACTTCCAGAGGGAAGGTGGTCTGTTTTCCCACCTCGCCACGCTTTGGGTATTTCGCCTTTGGGATCTGCGTGACTGAGCGCACTCTCTTGCTCCGAAGGTCGCGAAGCATTGGCCTCCACTCGCGCTCTCGACCATATACCTTTCCTCTGAAGCGCGAACGACTAACCGCCTCTCTGGAGCGTTTCTGTCAACTCCACATCCCCTGTATATCCCAACTAACAGGAGCAGAAAAAACGAAAAAATATACTAAAACAGTTGATAGCGCACGGCGCAATATGGATAGCGCAAACAAGCTGATCAGTGCGCGCAACCCGCACACAGCGCACTACTGCTACTGTTTCCTTCAATTAAGCTAAGCTACACTAAATATGCTCAAAAAAATGTGAAATGTAAGTGTAACGCTCCCCCCCCCCCACACTTAAACAGAGACGTGTCCCCACGACTCAAGCTCAAGAGCACGGAGGCGGCGCACACGCATGCAAGCAAAAATAAAGAACATAAGAAAGAAAAACATATCGGGTTACCTCCCGACAAGTGCCTTTGTTTAACGTCGTTGGCTCGACTGTACCTCGTTACGTGCCCAAATGTGTGCCAGCGACTCCCCCCACTCTTGCTCCTGAGTGATCCTGCGCTTGTGCATGGGTTGTGCTTTGCTTGGTCCTGCGCAAAGGGTGAGAAGGGTAGTCAGCATGGATAATATGTGAGAAGTCTGCAGTAACGAGGGTAGATGAAGAGGAAGAAGAAATGTAAGCAATAGGTTCCAGTTCTCCCTCTGGTGGCGGCTCTGGCGCAATGCTCATGCGCCATCCAGTCTGAATGCGCTTGGGAACTAGCTCGCCCTGCGCATTCTCCTCTACAGTGATTCCTCCCTTCTTAGGCACGACGTGCACTGGACAGACCCATTTGCTGTCCGAGATGGGGTAGATGACTCCTGCGTCAAGCAACTTTAAAATCTCCTTTTGTACTACCTCCATCATGTTTGGGTTTAATCTGCGCTGAGCCTCCCTGGATGGTTTGGCACCGTCTTCCAACAGAATTCTATGCATGCATACATCTGGGCTCACTCCGCGCAGGTCAGCAAGTGTCCATCCTATGGCGCGCTGGTTCTTGCGCAGCACCTGCTGTAAGCGCACTTCCTGCTCCTCTTCTAATCCTTTCTTGATGATCACTAGCAGGGTGTCCTCACTTCCCAGGAAAATGTATTTGAGATGTTCTGGGAGTTGCTTCAGCTCGACCTTGGGTGCCTGTTCAATGGAGGGCAAGATTTTATTAGTGGTGCAAATATGAACTATATCATGTACCTGAGTGAGTGCTGGTTCAACACTGCTCGGTTCTTCCTCCTGCTCCTCCAACTCTGCTTGTGCCAGTGGCTCTGGTCCTATTGTTGCGCTTGCGGATTGCGCATCTGTGACTAAATCATCCAAGTTGTCCATTGCGTGCACTGTGGTGTCCTCGTGTGGGTGCTGCATCCCCTTGAAAATATTGAAATGGATCTCTTCGCCATCTACTTCCATGGAGAGCGTGCCTCTCCACACATCTATCTTCGTGCGCGCGGTCATAAGGAAAGGTCTGCCTAGTAGGATCTGCGCACTGCTGGTGCTCGATTCGCCCTCCATTTCTAGCACATAAAAATCTACTGGGAACACCAGCTCTCCTACGCGTACGAGAACATCCTCTATCATGCCTGCAGGTTGTTTGCACGATCGATCCGCTAGCTGAATGGTGAGACCTGCAGGCTTTAGTGGTCCAAGGCGCAATGTTGCATATAGAGAATACGGTAACAAATTTATGGATGCGCCTAAATCAATCATGCAGTTGCTCACCGTTGTTTTACCTAGAGTGCATGGGATAGTGAATGTACCTGGGTCTCGGCACTTAGGTGGTACCTTATGTTGCACGATCGCTGAGGCCTGCGCATTTAACATTACCTGTGCGCATTCGCCTATCCGTCGCTTGTTTGTGCACAGCTCTTTCAAAAACTTGGCGTACCTTGGGATCTGCCGAACTGCTTCAATAAGGGGAATGTTGATTTCCACCTTGCTGAATAACTCGTAGAGCTCTTTGTCCTGCGCTTCCTTCCTAGCCAAGGGTGCCTGCACAGGGAAAGGTGTAGGTATATTAGTACGATTCGTGCCCTTGTCTTTTAATTCTGTTATACCTGGCGCTTCGCCCTGCTAGCTCGCGGCTGGCACTTCTGGTTGCGCTTCTTGCTCAGGTTGTGCATTCTGCTCTGTCGATTCTGGGACTTGCGCAGCTGGTGGCGCGGGCGCCTTCGCGGTCTGCTCTGTTCCTATTGTGCGCCCAGTCCTCAGTGTTACTGCATTGACTCCTCCTTTGGGGTTCTGAATCACTTGCGAAGGCAGGTTGCCATCGCTCTTTTTCAGCTCATATACCGTGGTTGCGATCTGTGATAGCTGCTTTTCAATGGACTCGAACCTCTTGTCATATTTCTCGTCATTTTTGCGCACTGTGTCTGCTAGCTGCCCCACGATATCTTCCAAGGATAGCCTCGGTTGCTGGTTGTTATGTGCTGGTGCGTCAGTGCGGCGATGCGGTGGATTGTAAGGCGCAGCTTGTTGGGTCTGCTGTGGCGCGCGCTGATCTGTGGACTGCCTCTGGAAATTGTTCTCCTCCTTCCATCTGAATCCATTTGCTGCCAGTCCAAAGCGCGGCTGATTCTGCCTCGGTGGCCCTCTGTTGTCCCATCCTCCAAGAGCATTGACATCTCCAGATTCCTCAAATAGCGTGGGACATTCATCAGTCTTGTGCTCGGTGGATCTGCAAAATTCACATACCTTTGGCGCAACTGGTTGTGCGCTCTGCGCACTCATCAACTTCTGCAGCATGGCCTTCATTTCCTTGATCTCAGCGCTTGTTTCTACCTGATGCACAGAACGAGTACGACTATTTTCAAGTGTTAGCTGATGTTGTACCTGACCAGCAGAGTCTTCTATCAGCTGCCACGCGTCTTCTGGATACATGTTGCAAATGTCGCCTCCTGCGCATGCGTTCAATAGCCTCAGCTCCATGGGCAGCAGCCCATTCAGGAAGTTCTCTATCAGCACATTCTGGGGCAGGCCATGATTGTAGCAGTTGGCCTCTAGCTCCCTAAAACGCTCGTAATATTCTGACAGTGACTCCCCTGCGCTCTGCCTTGGCGCGGCCAGTTCTCTTCTGAGTAGCGCGATCTTTGCTGCGGGATAGAATTTGTCCAGGAATTCTTCTGCAGCTGCTCCCATGTGTGAATGGATCCTGCGGGTAAGTTCATCAACCAATGTCTGGCTGTATCACACAGTGAAAATGGGAATGCCTTCATTTTCAGCGCTTCATCGCTTTCTCCTTCGGTCTTCATGTTCTCGCAAATGACTAGGAATTCTCGCACATGCTTGACTGGATTTTCATTGTTCATCCCGTGGAACTTGGGCATGTGATGGATGAGCGAGCTCCTTAGCTCAAAATGTCCGTCTGGTGGAAGCACAATGCACCATGGCTGGTTAACAGTGATAGGGGCCGACATCTCGCGCACTGTTCTGCGTCGCGCAGCTTGTCGCACGGGTGGCGCATTGTACAGTTCAGCGGCCATCCTTGCTTCAACCTCGCGCTGCACTTCTTCTCTGAACAGGGCTGCGCGGTTATGCGCCCTTGCTTCCTCTGGGGTCCTGTCCCCTAGGTTGTCGCCTACGACACTGTTATCTTCCATAACCTGTTCTATATCTCAAAAAAAACGAAATTAAAAGATAACTAATGCTGCTGTGTCTGTCAGTGCGCGACTAGAATCCGCGCAGCGCAACTGTTTCAAGGTTGCGCAGGCTAATGGTGATTGCGCGCTGTCAGAAACAACAACGAGAAAACAAAACAAACTGAAATAACTAGTTAGTAAAAGGAAAAACGTAAACTAACTAGAACTTAGCTGTGTTGCTCCCCGGCAACTGGGCCAAAATTTGATTGCGCGTCGTTGTGCGCGTCAAATATAATTCCTTCCTCTTCCACTAGTACAGCGGTTAAGTAAGGGTCGATCTCCACAGGGAGCAAGTAGTTCGGTTCTAGCCAGTGACCTACACTTACGAAGATTGGGGGGTGAGTGATTGGGTTGCGCAGTGCGCAAGTAACAGTTGTAAAACGCAGGGAATTGCACTAGACGTGCGCAGGCAATAGAGATTAGATACTATGACTATGAGAAGTATCGGCGCAGACAATCCTCTATGAGTGCATTCCTTATCATCGACTCTAAATGTCTATAGCTTGATTTTACTTAAGTTAGTGTCCGGTCAAGGCTTCCTAACATGTGCGCATGTTCCGATCAAAGTTCATGTGCTATTAATTCTTGCACTAGACCTAGACAACTACGGATCCGATCAAGGTAGTAATTGCCTATCCTAGCGCGTTACTCCTAGTTGGCACCGTCAGGATATTCAACTAGTTTAACAGACAACAACAAGCGACAAGAGTAAGATTGCGGTTCAAGGCTTCCCCTACTCATGCAACAAGCTGCCAGTAATGTGCACAGAATTAATATAAGCAAGCAAGCTAAGCATTAAGCGCAAGTCTCAAAGGAAATACTCATAGATTCATGTCCAACGGATACTAAGCGTTTAGCTAGACATGCTAGTGATAAACATCATAGAACAGTAAAATAAGGTCTAATGTATCTGAGAAACAAGTAGCAAACAGTGCGTGCAGTATGTCTCTCGGCAGGCGCAGTCGGCTGGCGCAAGTCCTCTCAACAAGCCCGTGTGTTTTCCAGTTTGCCGCTCTGTGTGTCTCTGATGATGATCGTCTCTTCCTATTATTTTCTGAAACCCTAGACCTCCTCCCCTTTATATACTGCTCGAGAGGTCCATCCTTGGCAACTTCCAAATCTGGTCATGTCGGGATTAGGAAATACTGTACTCTGCGCCTGGCGCACGGCGTACTGCTTAGCGCATTGGTCGGCGCAACTCTGCTGTGTCTCGCCATTTCTTCTGTTTGCGCCGCTAGCTCCGCAGGCTGTGTGCTGCGCATCCTAAACGCTGCCTGTTAGCGCGTATCCGGCTTAGGCCCTTGTTTTGCCCTGAAATACAAAAACACTGGAAACCAGTAATCTTATACATAAAATAATGCGAACAAGCATAGGGTTATGATCTAAATAATGCGTATAAATAGGCTCTATCAGTGCGCATCCTCCGTGCGCTTGAGCTTGAGTCGTGGGGACACGTCTCTGTCTAACTGTGGGGGGGGGGGGGGGGGGGGGGGAGGAGCGTTACACTTACATTTCACGTTTTTTTGAGCTTTTTAGTGTAGCTTAGTTTTATTGAAGGAAACAGTAGCAGTAGTGCGCTGTGTGCGGGTTACGCGCACTGATCAGCTTGTTTGCGCTATCCATATTACGCCGTGCTCCATCAACTGTTTTTAGTATATTTTTTTGTTTTTTCTGCTCCTGTTAGTTGGGTTATACAGGGGATGTGGAGTGGACAGAAACGCTCCAGAGAGGCGGTTAGTCGCTCGCGCTTCAGAGGAGAGGTATATGGTCGAGAGCGCGAGTGGAGGCCAGTGCTTCGCGACCTTCGGAACAAGTAAGTGCGCTCGGTCACGCAGATGCCGAAGGCGAAACACCCAAAGCGTGGCGAGGTGGGAAAACAGACCACCTTCCCTCTGGAAGTCGAGCTAGGGAAGGCGGGCGCACGCGGGGCGGGTGTAAACGCGTGCGCCGACCTGCGCAGATAGACCAAGGAGGGAGAGCGGGGCGGTGTTCCATAGCTGTTATCCGGAGGCCGAGACTGGAACCGTTCTGGGAAGATAGGAACCATAGACAAAGCTGTACGAAAGAAAAATACCAGCAGATGATATGCGCCACAAAAGAATCAGCATGCGCACTGATAAGCACCAGCGTGCGCAAGTTCACAAAAGGAAAAAAATCATCATCAAAAGGCTTGAGTTCCCAGGAAGTGCGCAGAAGAATCACGCATCGGAAGAAGCTTGCGCTGTTAACCATATACCCATCCTCGGAGCAAGAGCTGACAACCTGGAGCCAAGGAAGAGCTATCTCCCAGCCATCCGAAATGATTTTTTCATCCCAGCTGAGAGGTAATGAATTTCCAAAATTATTATACTTGAAAACTGTTGAGAGCAGATGTGCGCAGGTGGTAGAGCAGCGCAAGGTGTTCAGCAGCACAGACCACGCCAGAGTGCAAGACTGTGCGCTAGACTCCAGAGAGGTAATGGTATCCGTGCTTGAGTGCTTGTTCGAGGGCGAACAAGGGGCAAGTGTGGGGGGTTTGATAGAGCCTATTTATACGCATTATTTAGATCATAACCCTATGCTTGTTTGCATTATTTTGTGTACAAGATTACTGGTTTCCAGTATTTTTGTATTTCTGGGCAAAACGAGGGCCTAAGCCGGATACGCGCTAACAAGCAGCGTTTAGGACGCACAGCACACAGCCTGCGGAGCTAGCGGCGCAAACAGAAGAAATGGTGAGACACAGCAGAGTTGCGCCGACCAATGCGCTAAGCAGTACGCCGTGCGCCAGGCGCAGAGTCCAGTATTTCCTAATCCTGACATGACCAGATTTGGAAGTTGCCAAGGATGGACCTCTTGAGTAGTATATAAAGGGGAGGAAGTCTAGGGTTTGAGACACCAATCAATCAGGAGACACACAGAAAGGCAACACCCCACATCAGAGGGCCACGAGAGAGCAAGAGAGCGGCAAACTGGAAAACACACGGACTTGTTGAGAGGACATGCGCCAGCCGACTGCGCCAGCCGAGAGACATACTGCACGCACTGTTTGCTACTTGTTTCTCAGATACATTAGACCTTATTTTACTATTCTATGATGTTTATCACTAGCATGTCTAGCTAAACGCTTAGTATCGGTTGGACATGAATCTATGAGTATTTCCTTTGAGCCTTGCGCTTAATGCATAGCTTGCTTGCTTATATTAATTCTGTGCACATTACTGGCAGCTTGTTGCATGAGTAGGGGAAGCCTTGAACCGCAATCTTACTCTTGTCGCTTGTTGTTGTCTGTTAAACTAGTTGAATATCCTTACGGTGCCAACTAGGAGTAACGCGCTAGGATAGGCAATTACTACCTTGATCGGATCCGTAGTTGTTTAGGTCTAGTGCAAGAATTAATAGCACATGAACTTTGATCGGAACATGCGCACATGTTAGGAAGCCTTGACCGGACACTAACTTAAGTAAAATCGAGCTATAGACATTTAGAGTCGATGATAAGGAATGCACTCATTGAGGATTGTCTGCGCCGATACTTCTCATAGTCATAGTATTTAATCTCTACTGCCTGCGCACGTCTGGTGCATTTCCCTGCGTTTTACAACTGTTTACTTGCGCACTGCGCAACCCAATCACTCACCCCCAATCTTCGTAAGCGTAGGTCACTGGCTAGAACTGAACTACTTGCTCCCTGTGGAGATCGACCCTTACTTAACCGCTGTACTAGTGGAAGAGGAAGGAATTAATTTGACGCGCACAACGACGTGCGATCAGTAACCCTATGCTTGTTTGCATTATTTTGTGTACAAGATTACTGGTTTCCAGTGTTTTTGTATTACAGGACAAAACGAGGGCCTAAGTCGGATACGCGCTAACAGGCAGCGTTTAGGACGCGCATCACACAGCCTGCGGAGCTAGCGGCGCAAACAGAAGAATTGGCAGAGTCGACCACGGTGCGCTAACCGATTGCGCCAAGCAGTATGCCGTGCGCCGTGCGCAGATGATGGTGTTTCCAAATCCTGACACCACCAGATTTGGAAGTTGCTAAGGATGAGCCTCTTGAGCAGTATATAAAGAAGAGAAGGAGGCTAGGGTTGATACATCATCAGAGAGATTCACAAATCGTACACCAAGGAGGCACTGCGCAGCAGAACTGGAAAACACACGAGCTTGCGGAGAGGATCTGCGCTAGCTGACTGCGCCAGCCAAGACTGCAACCTGCACACACTGTTTGCTATTGTTTTCTCAGATACATTAGACCTTATTTTACTATTCTATGATGTTTACCACTAGCATGTCTAGCTAAACGCTTAGTATCGGTTGGGCATGAATCTATGAGTATTTCCTTTGAGACTTGCGCTTAATGCATAGCTTGCTTGCTTATATTAATTCTGTGCACATTGTTGGCAGCTAGTTGCATGAGTAGGGGAAGCCTTGAACCGCAATCTTACTCTTGTTGCTTGTTGTTGGTTGTTAAACTAGTTGAATAGCCTGACGGTGCCAACTAGGAGTAACGCGCTAGGATAGGCAATTACTACCTTGATCGGATTCGTAGTTGTTTAGTCTAGTTCAAGAACTAATAGCACATGAACTTTGATCGGAACATGCGCACATGTTAGGAAGCCTTGACCGGACACTAACTTAAGTAAAATCAAGCTATAGACGTTTAGAGTCAATGATAAGGACACACTCATAGAGGATTGTTTGCGCCGATACTTCTCATAGTCATCGTACTTAATCTCTACTGCCTGCGCACGTCTAGTGCAATTCCTGCGTTTATGACCGTTTACTCGCGCATAGCGCAACCCCAATCACTCACACCCCCAGCTTTCGTAAGTGTAGGTTACTGGTTAAAACTGAACTGCTTGCTCCCTGTGGAGATCGACCCTGACTTAACCACTGTACTAGTGGAAGAGGAAGGATTAATTTGACGCGTACAACGACGGGCGATCAGACGCCAAAAACTCACATGTATCCTTCTTATCCGCTGCGCTGTTGATGTCCAACAGCGCCTCCCAGCCCGCCAGCGCGAGCTTCTCCACGATGCGGTCCTCCATTCCGACCTCATGCAGGAACTCCCTGCTGATGTACAGAGTCCCGTACATCTCCAGCCTCAGAAAGGCATCATACTTGCTGGCGAAAGATGCTGGGGTCGCTTGATTATCGGCAGGCTGCATGGTGCGCTAGGGTTCCTCCGGTCAACTAAGGTCAACGCTCACAAATGTTCACAAAAACCAAACTCCGCCAAATGCCCTGAAACTTTCACCAAATGGGCGCCTACTGTCCGCCTACAAAACCCTCTAACCAAAACTCCAAATGGTGCACGCTAGCTCGGTGCGATTTCAGACCTAGGGCACTCCTCTATCGCACAAACCCTAACTCAATCGGGTCAAATCTGAGGGGAAGGGTTACCTGGTGAGCGTGCGACTATATGCTCCTCAAATCTCTCTAAACGGAAGCTGTGTTGAGTGCCGGACGGTGAGCGGATGCTGAGGGCGGGAGCTTCTTGCAACGGTCGAGTGTGAAAAGTGCTGAAATGTTTTCTAAGTACTGCCCTTATATAACCCCCCTGTCTGGCGCAGCTGCTCAGCGCACTGAATTGCGCACTGACTGCGCACTGCTGCGCGACTAAAAAAACTACAAGTCCTAAACTAGCTAAAAGACACTAGAAAAAACTAAAAAAACGTGTAAAAGTGAAACGTGACGGGTTACTGATCGCGCGTCGTCGTGCGCGTCAAATATAATCCTTCCTCTCCCACTAGTACAGCGGTTAAGTAAGGGTCGATCTCCACAGGGAGCAAGCAGTGAGTCTTAGCCAGTAACCTACACTTAAGAAAACGGGGGTTGCGTGAGTGATTGGGGGTTTTGCGCGATGCGCGAGTAGCAGTGAATATCGTAACGCAGGAAATTGCACTAGACGTGCGCAAGCAGTAGAGATGAAGTACTATCTTTATGAGAAGTATTGGGCAGACAATCCTCTATGAATGCATTCCTTATCATCGACTCTAAACATCTATAGCTTGTGGTTTACTTGGGTTAGTGTCCGGTAAAGGCTGCCTAACACACGCGCATGTTCCGTTCAAAGTTCATGTGCTATTAATCCTAGAACTAGACTAAACAGCTGCGAATCCTGTCACAGTAGCAACTGCTTACCCTAACTCGTTACTCCTAGTTGTCACGGTAAGTTTGCGGTTCAAGGCTTCCCCTACGCATGCAACTAGTTTAACAGGTGACAAGCAAGCAACACAAATAGGATTGCGGTTCAAGGCTTCCCCTACTTATGCAACTAACTGTCTCAGTACGCGCAGGATTAATACAAATAAGTAAACTACGCATTAAGCTCAAGTCTCAAAGGTAATACATCATAGATTCATGCCCGACCAACACTAAGTGTTTAGCTAGACATACTAGTGGTAAACATCATAAAATAGTAAATAACAACTACTGAATCCAAGAAAACGGTAGCAAATAGTGCGTGCAGTGTCTTCTCTCGGCTGGCGCAGTCGGCTGGCGCAAATCTCCTTGACAGGTCCGTGTGTTTTCCAGTTCTGCCGCGCAGTGCCTCTGGAATGCCGCTGAGTGATGATGTTCCGCTCTTGAGGCCGTGGTGCTGCCTCTCCGTGTTGTTGTGAAACCCTAGACTTTCTTTGTTTAAATAGTGCCCCAGGAAGTTCATCTTTTGGCAACTTCCAAATCTGGTCACTGGGACTTTGCGCCTGGCGCACAGCATTGATTGGCGCAATCGGGTAGCGCACCTCTGCTGTCTTTCGCCATTTCTTCTTTTGTTTGCGCCGCTAGCTCCACAGGCTGATTTTTCACTCCTAGAATGCTGCCTGTTAGCGTGTATCCGACTCAAGGACTCGTTCTGACCTGATATACAAAAACATTGGAAACGAGTAATCTTGCTCATGAAATATTGCAAACAAGCACAGGGTTATGACCTAAATAATGTGTATAACTAGGCTCTATCAAACCCCCCACACTTGCCCCTTGTTCGTCCCGAACAAGTACTGAAACGCGGATACAATTACCTTTTCTGGAGTCTAGCGCACAGCCTTGCATTCTAGCGCAAAATGCACAGCTGCTCAACTTGTGCTGCTCTATCACCTGCGCACAACTGCACTCAATAGTTCTAATATAATAATCCCGAAATTTCATTACCTCTCAGCCGGGATGAAGATCTTTGGATGACTGGGAGATAGCTCTTCTTAGGCTCCTGGTTGTCAGCTCCCGCTCCGAAGATAGGTATATGGTTTCTTGCGCGAGCTTCTTCCAGTGCGTGATTCGTTCGCACACTTCCTGGGAACCTGAGCCTTTGATGATATCCTTTTGGTCTTGCGCACGCAGGTACTAAGTAGTGCGCAAGCTGATTCTTTGTAACGCAAATCATCTGCTTCTGCTGGTATTTTTCTTTTGTACAGCTTCCTTTCCAATTTGTTTCATTCCCAGAACAGTTCCAATCTCAGCCTTCGGATAGCAGCTATGGAACTCGTTCCGCTCTCCCTCCTTGGTTTGTCTGCGCCGGTCAGCGCACGCGTTTGCAACCGCGCCCGCTTTCCTTAGCTTGATTTCCAGAGAGAAGGTGGTCTGTTTTCCCACCTCGCCACGCTTTGGGTACTTTGCCTTTGGCATCTGCGTGACTGAGCGCGCTCTTTTGTTCCGAAGGTTGCGAAGCACCGGCCTCCACTAGCGCACTCGACCATATACCTCGCCTTCGAAGCACAAGCGACTAACCGCCTCTCTGGAGCATTTCTATCAACTCCACATCCCCTGTATATCCCAACTAACAGGAGCAGAAAAAACGAAAAAATTATGCTAAAACAGTAGAGAACGGCGCACGCAATACGGATAGCGCAAAACAAGCTGGAGCGCATGCGCATCCTGCACCTTAGCGCACTACTGCTACTAATTCTCTTCAACTTAAACTAAGCTATACTAAAAATGCTCAAAACATGAAATGTAAGAGTAACGCTCCCCCCCACACTTGAACAGAGACGTGTCCCCACGACTCAAGCTCAAGCGCACGGAGGCTGCGCACATGCAAAATGACAAGTCCTAAACTGCCTAAAAGAAACACTAAAAACTAAAAAGAAAAATATGTAAAAATAAAAACAAGTCGGGTTACCTCCCGACAAGTGCCTTTGTTTAACGTCGTTGGCTCGACTGTACCTCGTTACGTTCCAAAACGTGCGTCTGCAACCTCCCCCACTCTTGCTCCTGAGTGTCCCTGCGCCAGTGCGTGTATTGCGTTTTCCTGGGTCCTGCGCAACGGGTGAAAAGGGAGTCAGTATGTGATAAATCATGCGTAACGAGGATAGATGCAGAGGAAGAAGAGATATAAGCAATAGGTTCCAGTTCTCCCTCTGGTGCATCCGGTGGTGCGTCTGGCGGAGGCTCTGGCGCAATGCTCATGCGCCATCCAGCCTGAATGCGCTTGGGAACTAGCTCGCCCTGCGCATCTGCAACCAAGTCGTCTATGCTGCCCATCGCGTGCACTGTGGCGTCTTCATGAGGGTGCTGCATTCCTTTGAATATGTCGAAGTAGATCTCTTTCCTATCAACCTCCATGGACAGCGTGCCCCTCCATACGTCTATCTTCGTGCGCGCGGTCATCAAAAACGGTCTGCCTAGGAGGATCTGCGCACTGCTGGCGCTTGATTCACCCTCCATTTCGAGCACATAAAAGTCTGCTGGGAACACCAGCTCTCCTACTCGAACTAGGACATCTTCTATCATGCCTGCAGGTTGTTTGCACGATCTATCTGCTAGCTGAATTGTGAGACCTGCAGGTTTTAGTGGTCCAAGGCGCAAGGTCGCATAGAGAGAATATGGTAATAAATTGATTGATGCGCCTAAATCGATCATGCAGTTGCTTACCGTGGTTTTACCTAAGGTGCAAGGGATAGTGAATGTACCTGGATCTCGGCACTTAGGTGGTACCTTTTGTTGCACGATCGCTGAGGCCTGCGCATTTAGCATTTCCTGTGTGCATTCGCCTTGCTTGTTTGTGGCTGGCATTTCTGGTTGCGCGTTTTGCTCTGGTTGCGCACTCTGTTCTGCTGGGTCTGGGACTTGCGCAACTGGTTGCGCGGGCGCCTGCGCGGTCTGCTCCGTTCCTACTGTGCGCCCAGTCCTCAGTGTCACTGCATTGACTCCTCCTTTAGGGTTCTGAACCACTTGCGAAGGCAGGTTGCCATCGCTCTTTTTTATCTCATCCACCATGGTTGCGATCTGTGATAACTGCTTTTCGATGGATTCGAACCTCTTGTCATACTTTTCGTCATTCTTGCGCACTGTGTCTGCTAGCTGCCCCATGATATCTTCCAAGGATCGCTTTGGTTGCTGATTGTTCTGCGCTGGTGCGTCTGTGCGGCGATGCGGTGGATTGTAGGGTGCAGCTTGTTGCGTCTGCTGTGGCGCGCGCTGATCAGTGGGCTGCCTCTGGAAATTGTTCTCTTCTCTCCATCTGAATCCATTTGCAGCAAGCCCAAAGCGCGGCTGATTCTGCCTCTGCGGTCCTCTGTTGTCCCATCCTCCAAGGGCATTTACATCTCCAGTTTCTTCAAAAAGTGTTGGGCATTCGTCTGTCTTGTGCTCAGTGGACCTGCAGAATTCACATACCTTTGGCGCAACTGGTTGTGCGCTCTGCGCACTCATCAGCTTCTGTAGCATGGCCTTCATTTCTTGGATCTCAGCGCTTGCCTCTACCTGATGCACAGAACGATTACGACTACTTTCAAGTGTCAATTGATGTCTTACCTGCCCAGCAGAATCTTCTATCAGCTGCCATGCATCCTCCGGGTACATGTTGCAAATGTCCCCTCCTGCGCATGCATTCAGTAGTCGAAGCTCCATGGGTAGCAGTCCATTCAGAAAGTTCTCTATCAGCACATTCTGAGGAAGCCCGTGATTGTAGCAGTTGGCTTCTAGCTCCCTGAAACGCTCGTAGTATTCTGACAGAGACTCCCCTGCGCCTTGCCTTGGCGCGGCCAATTCCCTTCTGAGCAGCGCAATCTTCGCTGCTGGATAAAATTTATCTAAGAATTTCTTCTGCAGCTGCTCCCATGTGTGGATTGATCCTGCGGGTAGGCTCATCAGCCAGTGTTTGGCTGCATCGCTCAATGAAAATGGGAACGCTTTCATCTTCAGCGCTTCTTCGTTCTCCCCCAAGGTCTTCATGTTCTCGCAAATGATTAGGAACTCCCGCACATGCTTGACTGGATTTTCGTTGTTCATTCCGTGAAACTTGGGCATGTGATGGATGAGTGAGCTCCTCAGTTCGAACTGTCCGTTGGGCGGAAGCACTATGCACCATGGCTGGTTAACAGTGAGTGGGGCTGACATTTCGCGCACTGTTCTGCGCCTCGCGACTGGACGAACGGGTGGCGCAATGTATGGTTCAGCGGCCATCCGTGCGTCGACCTCACGCTGCACTTCCTCTCTGAATAGGGCTGCGCGGTTATGTGCCCTTGCTTCCTCTGGGGTTCTGTCTCCCAGGTTATCTCCAACCACACTGTTATCCTCCATGTCCTGATCCAAACTCAAGAAACGAATTAAATGGCAACGAAGTTGTTGCGTCTGTCAGTGCGCAACTAGAATCTGCGCAGCGCAACTGTCAAGGTTGCGCAGGCTGATGTGATTGTGCGCTGTCAGAAACAACAACGAGAAAACAAAACAAAATGAAATAACTAGTTACTAAAATAAGAAATGTAAGCTAGCTAAAACTTAGCTGTGTTGCTCCCCGGCAACGGCGCCAAAATTTGATCGCGCGTCGTCGTGCGCGTCAAATATAATCCTTCCTCTCCCACTAGTACAGCGGTTAAGTAAGGGTCGATCTCCACAGGGAGCAAGCAGTGAGTCTTAGCCAGTAACCTACACTTAAGAAAACGGGGGTTGCGTGAGTGATTGGGGGTTTTGCGCGATGCGCGAGTAGCAGTGAATATCGTAACGCAGGAAATTGCACTAGACGTGCGCAAGCAGTAGAGATGAAGTACTATCTTTATGAGAAGTATTGGGCAGACAATCCTCTATGAATGCATTCCTTATCATCGACTCTAAACATCTATAGCTTGTGGTTTACTTGGGTTAGTGTCCGGTAAAGGCTTCCTAACACACGCGCATGTTCCGTTCAAAGTTCATGTGCTATTAATCCTAGAACTAGACTAAACAGCTGCGAATCCTGTCACAGTAGCAACTGCTTACCCTAACTCGTTACTCCTAGTTGTCACGGTAAGTTTGCGGTTCAAGGCTTCCCCTACGCATGCAACTAGTTTAACAGGTGACAAGCAAGCAACACAAATAGGATTGCGGTTCAAGGCTTCCCCTACTTATGCAACTAACTGTCTCAGTACGCGCAGGATTAATACAAATAAGTAAACTACGCATTAAGCTCAAGTCTCAAAGGTAATACATCATAGATTCATGCCCGACCAACACTAAGTGTTTAGCTAGACATGCTAGTGGTAAACATCATAAAATAGTAAATAACAACTACTGAATCCAAGAAAACGGTAGCAAATAGTGCGTGCAGTGTCTTCTCTCGGCTGCCGCAGTCGGCTGGCGCAAATCTCCTTGACAGGTCCGTGTGTTTTCCAGTTCTGCCGCGCAGTGTCTCTGGAATGCCGCTGAGTGATGATGTTCCGCTCTTGAGGCCGTGGTGCTGCCTCTCCGTGTTGTTGTGAAACCCTAGACTTTCTTTGTTTAAATAGTGCCCCAGGAAGTTCATCTTTTGGCAACTTCCAAATCTGGTCACTGGGACTTTGCGCCTGGCGCACAGCATTGATTGGCGCAATCGGGTAGCGCACCTCTGCTGTCTTTCGCCATTTCTTCTTTTGTTTGCGCTGCTAGCTCCACAGGCTGATTTTTCACTCCTAGAATGCTGCCTGTTAGCGCGTATCCGACTCAAGGACTCGTTCTGACCTGATATACAAAAACATTGGAAACGAGTAATCTTGCTCATGAAATATTGCAAACAAGCACAGGGTTATGACCTAAATAATGTGTATAACTAGGCTCTATCAGTTACCTCCCGACAAGTGCCTTTGTTTAACGTCGTTGGCTCGACTGTACCTCGTTACTTGCATAAAAGTGTGCCAGCGACCTCCCCCACTCTTGCTCCTGAGTGACCCTGCGCTTGCGCGTGTGTTGCATTCTTCTTGGTCCTGCGCAAAGGATCGGAAGGGTGGTCAGCATGGTTAATAGTATGTGAGAAGTCATGAGCAAGGAGGTTAGGTAGAGAGGAAGAAGAAATATGAGCAATAGTTTCCAGTTCTCCCTCTGGTGCATCTGGCGGCGGGTCTGGCGCAGCGATCTGCACATCTGCTATCTCTGGCTCCGCCAATTCAACTTCGCGCGCTGTGCCATCCCAAGGTTCTCCTAAATACTTCTTGACTCTCTGCCCATTGACCTGAAAACGATGCCGGTGCTCGTTTTCTAACTCGATTGTTCCGTAGGGGAAAACCTTGGTAACCGTGTATGGTCCCGTCCATTTGCTGCGCAGCTTCCCAGGCATGAGCTTTAGGCGCGAGGAGAACAATAATACCTGGTCTCCTGGCTCAAAAGTGCGTCTGAGGATATTTTTGTCATGAAATGCCTTTGTGCGCGCCTTGTAGTCGCGCAGTCCCTCATATGCATCCAGGCGCAGCTCTTCTAATTCGCTTAGCTCAAATGCGCGCTCCTTACCAGCCTCGTCTAGGTTCAGGTTGCAAACGCGCAATTCCCAGTATGCTTTGTGCTCCAACTCCACTGGCAAGTGGCACGCCTTTCCATAAACCAACCGAAATGGTGAAGTCCCAATTAGTGTCTTGTGTGCTGTTCGGTATGCCCATAGCGCATCGTCAAGGCGCTGGCTCCAGTCCTTGCGCGACGGTCTTACAGTTTTCTCCAGGATGCGCTTGATCTCTCGGTTGGAAACCTCGGCCTGTCCATTCGTCTGAGGGTGGTAAGCGGTGGACGTCTTATGGCGCACTCCATAATGCTTGAACACTTGCGCCACTATCCTATTGCAAAAATGCCTCTCCTGGTCGCTTATGACTGCCTTAGGCGCTCCGTACCTGCAAAATATGTTAGTTCGCAAAAATTCAGCGACCGTCTTACCATCATCCTTCCGGGTAGCCTTGGCCTCAACCCATTTGGAGACATAATCCACTGCGACCAATATATAGTCATATCCGGAAGATGGAGGAAATGGCCCCATGAAGTCAATCCCCCAAATATCGAATACTTCATCCACTAGAATTGGCGTCTGCGGCATCTCGTTGCGCGCTGATATGCCTCTTGTGCGCTGGCACCTGTCACAGTTCCTGCAGTGGTTATACGAGTCACTAAACAAGTGCGGCCAATAAAATCTGCAATCCAGGATCTTTCTGCTCGTGCGCTTTGGACCAAAGTTTCCTCCACATGCGTGCGCATGACAAAACATCAAAACAGAGTTAATTTCATGGTCAGGTACGCAGCGTCTCAAAATCTGATCAGGTCCTATTCTGAGCATATACGGATCATCCCAAAAGTAATGCCTGGACTCATGCTTTAATCTCATGCATTGGGTTTTAGTGAAATGAGAAGGAAACGTACCTGTGACCTGGTAATTCGCAATGTGCGCATACCATGGTACCTTACCTGTCAGCGCCATCAGATGCTCCTCTGCTTTCGCAATCCTGCTCAGGTGATCCGCGACTGTGTTCTCCGTGCCTTTCTTATCCTTGATTTCCAAGTCGAATTCCTGAAGCAAGAGCACCCAGCGCATCAGGCGCGGCTTAGTCTCTTTCTTGGACATTAGGTAACGGATTGCTGCGTGGTCTGTGTAGACGATGACTCTAGCGCCAAGAACATATGCGCGGAACTTCTCCAGCGCAAACACAATTGCCAGAAGTTCCTTCTCCGTGGTGGTGTAGTTCCACTGCGCGGCGTCCAGTGTGCGCGATGCATAATAAATGGCGTGCGGCTCCTTGTCCACTCGCTGTCCCAGGACTGCACCTACTGCATAGTCGCTTGCATCGCACATCAAGTCAAATGGCAGGCTCCAGTCTGGCGCGCGCATCACTGGCGCACTTGTCAGCGCCTCCTTCAGCTTGTCAAACGCGGCCCTGCACTCATCAGTAAATTCGAAACACATATGCTTTTGCAAGAGGTTAGACAGGGGTATACAAATCTTAGAAAAATCTTTTATGAAGCACTTGTAAAACCCAGCATGCCCAAGGAATGATTTCACATCGCGCACGTTAGTGGAATAAGGCAGATTAGAAATAAGATCTATTTTGGCTTTGTCTACCTTGATCCCTTCCTCCGAGACAATATGTCCTAGTACTACTCCATGTGATACCATGAAATGACATTTCTCATAATTGAGCACTAGGTTTTTTGAAATGCAGCGCGCTAAGACCTTATCAAGATGAGTTAAGCATGTGTCAAAGGTACTTTCGTGTACAGGAAAATCATCCATGAACGCCTCTATGCATATACCAATCATATCAGAAAAGATGCTCATGACTAGACGTTGGAACGTACCTGGCGAGTTACACAGCCCGAATGACATGCGCCGAAATGCAAACGTACCGAATGGGCAAGTGAACGTGGTCTTCTCTTGATCCTTCGCAGCTATGGGTATCTGATTGTACCCTGAGTATCCGTCCAAGAAGCAAAAGTAGGGCTTCCCCGCTAATCGATCTAGCATCTGGTCCATGAAGGGTAGCGGGAAATGATCCTTGCGCATGACTGCTTTAAGCTTTATGTAGTTGATGCACATGCGCCATCCAGTTTGCATGCGCTTGGGAACTAGCTCGCCCTGCGCATTCTCCTCTACTGTGATTCCTCCTTTCTTCGGCACAACGTGCACTGGACTGACCCATTTGCTGTCCGAAATTGGGTAAATGACTCCTGTGTCAAGCAGCTTCAGGAACTCTTTCTGCACCACCTCCATCATGTTCGGGTTCAATCTGCGCTGAGGCTCCCTAGATGGTTTGGCACCATCTTCCAATAGAATCCTATGCATGCATACGTCCGGGCTCACTCCGCGCAGGTCAGCAAGTGTCCATCCTATAGCGCGCTAGTTCTTGCGCAGCACCTGCTGTAATCTCGCCTCCTGCTCCTCTTCTAATCCTTTCTTTATGATCACTGGCAGGGTGTCTTCATTTCCCAAGAATATGTGTTTGAGGTGCTCTGGAAGTTGCTTCAGCTCGACCTTGGGTGCCTGTTCAATAGAGGGCAAGATTTTATTAGCAGTGCAGACATTAACTATATCATGTACCTGTCTGGATGCTGGTTCAGCATTGCTCAGCTCATCCTCTTGCCCCCCCAACTCTGCCTGTTCCAGTGTCTCAGGTTCTTCCGCTGCGCTTGCACATTGCGCATCTGCAACCAAGTCATCTATGTTGTCCATCGCATGCACTGTGGCGTCCTCATGAGGGTGCTGCATCCCTTTGAATATGTTAAAATGAATCTCCTCGCCATCGACCTCCATTGAGAGTGTACCCCTCCAAACGTCTATCTTTGTGCGCGCTGTCATCAGAAATGGTCTGCCCAGTAGGATCTGCGCACTGCCTCTGCTCGACTCACCCTCCATTTCTAGGACATAGAAGTCTGCTGGGAACACCAGCTCTCCTACTCGGACAAGGACGTCCTCGATCATGCCCGTCGGTTGCTTGCAAGACTAATCTGCTAGCTAAATGGTGAGACCTGCGGGCTTTAGTGGTCCAAGGCGCAATGACGCATATCGGGAATAGGGTAGCACATTTATAGATGCGCCTAAGTCAATCATGCAATTGCTCACTGTGGTCTTACCTAAAGTGCAGGGGATGGTGAACGTACCTGGATCCCGGCATTTAGGTGGTACCTTATGCTGCACGATCGCTGAGGCCTGCGCATTTAGCATTACCTGTGCGCACTCGCCTTTCGTCCTCTTGTTTGTGCACAGCTCCTTTAAAAATTTGGCGTACCTAGGAATCTGCCGAACTGCTTCAATAAGGGGAATGTTTATTTCCACCTTACTGAATAACTCGTAGAGCTCCTTATCAAGCGCTTCCTTCCTAGCTGACGGTGCCTGTATAGGGAAAGGTGTAGGTATGTTAGTACGATTTATGCCTTTGTCTTTTGATTGCGCCATACCTGGCGCCTCGCCCTGCTGGTTTGTGGCTGGCGCTTCTGGTTGCGCATCTGGCTCTGCTGGATCTGGAGCTTGCGCAACTGGTTGAGCGGGCGCCTTTGCGGTCTGCTCTGTTCCTACTGTGCGCCCAGTCCTCAGTGTCACTGCGTTGACTCCTCCCTTGGGATTCTGGATCACTTGCGAAGGCAGGTTGCCATCGCTCTTTTTCAGCTCATACACCGTGGTAGCAATCTGTGATAGCTGCTTCTCAATGGACTCGAACCTCTTGTCATATTTCTCATCATTCTTGAGCACTGTGTCTGCTAGCTGCCCGACGATATCTTCTAAGGATCGCCTCAGTTGCTGGTTGTTCTGCGCTGGTGCGTCAGTGCGGCGATGCGGTGGATTGTAGGGCGCAGCTTGTTGCGTCTGTTGTGGTGCGCGCTGGTCCGTGGACTGCCTCTGGAAATTGTTTTCCTCCTTCCATCTAAACCCATTTGCGGCTAGTCCAAAACGCGGCTGATTCTTCCTCAGTGGGCCTCTATTATCCCATCCTCCTAGAGCATTGACATCTCCTGATTCCTCGAAAAGTGTGGGACACGCATCGGTTTTGTGCTCAGTGGATGTGCAGAACTCACACGCCTTTGGCGAACAGGTTGCGCTCCCTGCGCATGCATCAGCTTCTGCAGCATGGCCTTCATTTCCTTTATCTCAGCGCTTGTTTCTACCTGATGCACAGAACGAGCACGACTATTTTCAAGTGTTAGCTGATGTCTTACCTGTCCAGCAGAGTCTTCTATCAGCTGCCATGCGTCCTCTGGGTACATATTGCAAATGTCGCCTCCTGCGCATGCATTCAATAATCTCAGCTCCATGGGCACCAATCCATTCAGGAAATTCTCTATCAGCACATTTTGGGGCAGGCCGTGATTGTAGCAGTTGGCCTCCAGTTCCCTGAAACGCTCGTAATACTCGGACAGCGACTCTCCTGCGCTCTGCCTAGGTGCGGCCAGCTCCCTCCTGAGTAGCGCAATCTTTGCTGGGGGATAAAACTTGTCCAGGAACTTCTTCTGCAGCTGCTCCCATGTGTGAATTGATCCTGCTGGTAAGCTCATTAGCCAATGTCTGGCCGTGTCACACGGTGAAAATGGAAAAGCTTTCATCTTCAGCGCTTCGTCGCTCTCCCCTTCGGCCTTCATGTTCCCGCAAATGACTAGGAACTCACGCACATGCTTGACTGGATTCTCGTTGTTCATCCCGTGGAACTTGGGCATGTGATGAATGAGCGAGCTCCTTAGCTCAAAATGACCGTCTGGTGGAAGCACTATGCACCATGGCTGGTTAACCGTGAGTGGGGCTGACATTTCGCGCACTGTCCTGTGTCGCGCAGCTTGTCGCGCGGGTGGCGCATTATACAGTTCAGCGGCCATCCTTGCTTCAACCTCGCGCTGCACTTCCTCTCTGAACATGGCTGCGCGGTTATGCTGCGCTCACACATTGCGCATCTGCAACCAAGTCATCTAAGCTGTCCATTGCGTGCACTGTGGCGTCTTCATGAGGGTGCTGCATCCCCTTGAATATGTTGAAATGAATTTCTTCGCCATCAACCTCCATCGAGAGCGTGCCCCTCCAAACGTCTATCTTTGTGCGCGCGGTCATCAGAAATGGTCTGCCCAGTAGGATCTGCGCACTGCCTGTGCTCGGCTCACCCTCCATTTCCAGGACATAGTAGTCTGCAGGGAACACTAGCTCTCCTACTCGAACTAGAACATCCTCGATCATGCCCGTAGGTTGCTTGCATGACCGATCTGCTAGCTGAATGGTGAGACCTGCAGGCTTTAGTGGTCCAAGGCGCAATGACGCATATAGGGAATTGGGTAGCACATTTATAGATGCGCCTAAGTCAATCATGCAATTGCTCACTGTGGTCTTACCTAAAGTGCAGGGGATGGTGAACGTACCTGGGTCTCGGCACTTAGGTGGTACCTTATGTTGCACGACTGCTGAGGCCTGCGCGTTGAGCATTACCTGTGCGCACTCGCCTTTCCTTCTCTTATTTGTGCACACCTCCTTTAAAAACTTGGCGTACCTAGGGATCTGCCGAACTGCTTCAATAAGGGGAATGTTTATTTCCACCTTACTGAATAACTCGTAAAGCTCCTTATCGAGCGCTTCCTTCCTAGCCGATGGTGCCTGCACAGGGAAAGGTGTAGGTATGTTAGTACGATTCGTGCCCTTGTCTTTTAATTGTGTCATACCTGGCGCTTCGCCCTGCAGGCTTGTGGCTGGCGCTTCTGGTTGCGCGTCTTGCTCCGGTTGCGCATTCTTCTCTGTTAGATCCGGGACTTGCGCAACTGGTTGCGCGGGCGCCTTCGTGGTCTGCTCTGTTCCTATCGTGCGCCCAGTCCTCAGTGTCACAGCGTTGACTCCTCCCTTGGGGTTCTGAATCACTTGCGAAGGCAACTTGCCATCGCTCTTTTTCAGCTCATACACCGTGGTAGCGATCTGTGATAGCTGCTTCTCAATGGACTCGAACCTCTTGTCATACTTCTCATCATTCTTGCGCATTGTGTCCGCTAGCTGTCCCACGATATCTTCTAAGGATCGCCTTGGCTGCTGGTTGTTCTGCGCTGGTGCGTCAGTGCGGCGATGCGGTGGATTGTAGGGCGCAGCTTGTTGCGTCTGCTGTGGCGCGCGCTGATCCGCGGACTGCCTCTGGAAATTGTTTTCCTCCTTCCATCTGAACCCATTTGCGGCTAGTCCAAAACGCGGCTGATTTTGCCTTTGTGGTCCTCTGTTATCCCATCCTCCAAGAGCATTGACATCTCCAGATTCCTCAAACAGCGTGGGACATGCATCGGTTTTGTGCTCGGTGGAATTGTAGAACTCACATACCTTTGGCGCAACTGGTTGTGCGCCTTGCGCACTCATCAACTTCTGCAGCATGGCCTTCATTTCCTTGATCTCAGCGCTTGTTTCTACCTGCTGCACAGAACGAGCACGACTATTTTCAAGTGTTAGCTGATGTCTTACCTGTCCTGCAGAGTCTTCTATCAGCTGCCACGCGTCCTCTGGGTACATGTTGCAAATGTTGCCTCCTACGCATGCGTTCAATAATCTCAGCTCCATGGGCAACAATCCATTCAGGAAATTCTCTATTAGCACATTCTGGGGCAGGCCGTGATTGTAGCAGTTGGCCTCTAGCTCCCTGAAACGCTCGTAATACTTTGACAGCGACTCTCCTACGCTCTGCCTAGGTGCGGCCAGTTCTCTCTTGAGTAGCGCGATCTTTGCTGCTGGGTAGAACTTGTCCAGGAACTTCTTCTGCAGCTGCTCCCATGTGTGAATTGATCCTGCTGGTAAGCTCATTAGCCAATGTCTGGCCGTGTCACACGGTGAAAATGGAAAAGCTTTCATCTTCAGCGCTTCGTCGCTCTCCCCTTCGGCCTTCATGTTCCCGCAAATGACTAGGAACTCACGCACATGCTTGACTGGATTCTCGTTGTTCATCCCGTGGAACTTGGGCATGTGATGAATGAGCGAGCTCCTTAGCTCAAAATGACCGTCTGGTGGAAGCACTATGCACCATGGCTGGTTAACCGTGAGTGGGGCTGACATTTCGAGCACTGTCCTGTGTCACGCAGCTTGTCGCGCGGGTGGCGCATTATACAGTTCAGCGGCCATCCTTGCTTCAACCTTGCGCTGCACTTCCTCTCTGAACATGGTTGCGCGGTTATGTGCTCTCGCTTCCTTTGGGGTTCTGTCCCTTAAGTTGTCCCCAACGACACTGTTATCCTCCATGACCTGTTCTAAATCTCAAAGAAAACGAAATTAAAAGAAAACTAAGCTGTCGCGTCTGTCAGTGCGCAACTAGAATCTGCGCAGCGCAACTGTTTCAAGGTTGCGCAGGCTAATGGTGATTGCGCGCTGTCAGAAACAACAACGAAAATAAAATAAACCGAAATGACTAACTATTATAAAAGAAATCTTAAGCTAATTAAGGCTTATTTGTGTTGCTCCCCGGCAACGGCGCCAAAATTTGATGCGCGCGTTGTTGTGCGCGTTCAAATTAATTCCTTCCTCTTCCAATTAGTACAGCGGTTAAGTCGGGGTCGAATCCACAGGGAGCAAGTAGATTAGCTTTAACTAGTATCCTGCACTTACGAAAACTGGGGGTGTGAGTGATTGGGTTGCGCAATGCGCGAGTAAACAGTAGTAAACGCAGGAATTGCACTAGACGTGCGCAGGCAGTAGGGATTAAGTACTATGACTATGAGAAGTATCGGCGCAGACAATCCTCTATGAGTGTATTCCTTATCATCGACTCTAAATGTCTACAGTTTGGTTTGCTAATGTTAGTGTCCGGTCAAGGCTTCTTAACATGTGCACATGTTCCGATCAAAGTTCATGAGCTATTAATTCTTAAGACTAGTCTAACCAGCTACGAATCCTGTCACAGTAGCAACTGATTATCCTAGTGCGTTACTCCTAGTCATCACCGTCAGGCTATTCAACTAGTTTAACATATAACAAACAAACAACAAGAGTAAGATTGCGGTTCAAGGCTTCCCCTACTCATGCAACTAGCTGTCAACAGTGTGCACAGAATTAATATAAGCAAACAAGCTATGCATTAAGCGCAAGTCTCAAAGGAAATACTCATAGATTCATGCCCTACCGATACTAAGCGTTTAGCTAGACATGCTAGTAGTAAACATCATAGAAATAGTAAATAATATCTAAAGTGTCAAAGAAACAACAACTAGCAGGTGCGTGCAGGTTGCAATGTCTCGGCTGGCGTAGTCGGCTAGCGCAGGTCCTCGCAGCAAGCTCGTGTGTTTTTGATCCTGGCTCTCTCTCCTCGATATCTTGTGTGTCTCTTCAAACCCTAGCCTTCCCCTCTTTATATTGATGAGCGGACAAATAACCTCTTATTTGTCCACATTTTTCCCTTACTTCTTTTTTGTTCCGCAATTCTATAAAGCCATTTGATGATTTCTTCGTCCATTTCAGGTTAAAATTATGTATCTCGCAATACGAAGTGGCCCGAAGAAAATCAAGACGAATTCCGGTCGATGGAGATCAAAAGAAGAAAAGCTGAGCAAACTGCAGAAGTGATTCGGCCGAATCACTAGTGATTCGCCCACCAGCCTGACCGAATCACCCTCAGCTGCGCGAATTGACCTGATCCGGGGAAGTCCAAAAGCTTTGACCGAATCACATAATGGGTGTGACCGAATCAAATGTGATTCGGCCAAGAAAAGTGATTCGCCCAGTCCGAGACCACCACTGAACAGATGATTCGGCCGAATCAGAGGTGATTCGCCCAGAGGTGCCCGAATCAGTTTAGCTCCACAAGACGTTTGACCGAATCAACAGTGATTCGGCAAGGATAATTGATTCGCCCAAACTCAAGACACCACTGAACAAAAGCTTCGAGCGAATCACATGGACATTGACCGAATCAAGTGATTCGGTCACTTCGGGCTCTTTTTGGAAATCTTCACAAAGTATAAATAGAAGGAGATAGAAGTAAAGAAAGAGAGCTTGCATATTTTCTCAACCCTAAAAAAGAGCTTCCACTTTTTGCAACCCTAGGCGACAAAAACTCAAAGAAGACCAAGCTTGATGGAAGATTGAAGCTTGGATTGAAGATTCTACATCATCCTCTCCTAAACCCTAGCTTTGTATTTACATTTATGCTTCCCTTAGTTGTCATGTATTTGTGCACACCTCATTATGAGTGAGTAGTTACTTTTGTGGTTGGGGATTAAATGGATCCCCTAGGATTGGATATGATGTAGAACTCTAACTTATTGCATTGAATGAAGGTTGGTTTGATTATATTGTGCCCTAGCTATGTATTCATTGTATGCACACCAAGTGTTTGACGAAATGCTTAAGTGAGTATGCTTGGTTAGAACCCCTAAGGAAGGAGCGAGAGTTGAACTCAGGATGTTTCGTAGCTATTGTATGATCATAGATGGAGTGTTTGTGCGTGAGAGCGACATGCATTTTTGACATTAGGCTAAGTTTTGAGTGGATTTGAGTAACCGGCCAATAGACCGAGAGGGTGCGGTTATGGGACTCATATTCTACACGGTTCAATAGAATGAGAGTTTGAGAACCATGTCATTTATGTATCCTCTCCATTCTAGGGAAGGAGCGAGAGTTGAACCTAGAGCGGACGATGCATTAGCCTTGCTTTTATCAACCAAATGTAGTTCATGCATGTATTAGTGAGTTATTTCATTTCCTCATATCTTAGGAGAGAAGTTGAATCCCTAGTCACCCTTTTTTATACATTAAGTAGAACTCAAGAATATCATTTGTCTTTAGTGCTTGCTAGAGATACCTCTATAGGAGGACAAACCCCCCCCCCCCCCCCCCCCCCAAAACCGTAGACTTACATTAGTAGCATTGATTAGTTGGCAATTAGTCTAAGCTTTTCCCTTGGGTTCGATCCGAGGTCACTTGGTTATAAATATTGTTTGATATTTGCGTGACTAGAATAGCACTTCATTTTGCTTGCCTAAAACGCCAACCTCAAAATGGCGCCGTTGCCGGGGAATTAGCCATTAGATTAGATTGCTAATTAGTATTACTTTTAGTTAGTTTACTTCACTTTTTTTTCTTTCATTTAGTTGTCGTAATTGCTTGCGCACGTGCTATTCTTGTTTGTCTCTATTTAAGTTCACACTTATAAAAGCTCTCTTTGATTGCTTCATAGGTGTTTGAATGCAAACTAGAGCAAAGAGCAAGAGAGTACAAGAACAAGCTTCTACCTCAACTACAAGCCAAACTTCTCATCCCTCCGCTTCACACGAGCTTCACACTCCTCATTTGGATACTCCTTCGCCTACACGAGCCGAACAACTGGGAAATATGGATCCACAAAATCCTAGAAGGCAAGGAAATGCTCCCCTTCCGCAAGAGAAAGAAGAAAGACCGGTTGGGGCATACATCGCCCCAACCATTGGACATTATGGTTCCCCAATTTGCTTACCGGGGGGAGAAGACCAAGAATTTGAAATCAAATCCGCCCTCCTCCATATGGTGGCCGCACATCAATTTGACGGATATGGGAACCCAAATGCCCATTTGGCCCAATTTACGGAGCTATGCCGCACATACAAAATGCCGGGCATCCAACAAGAGTGGGTATATATGAAGGTTTTTCCGTTCTCACTTTCCGGGAAATCTAAAGATTGGTTGATGAGTCATGAACCGGATACATTCAATACTTGGGAGGGACTAGCACAAGCCTTTTTAATCCAATATTTCCCTTCCGCCAAGACAAAGAAGATTCGGGATAGAATCAACCAATTTACTCAACGGGACGATGAAACCTTCTATGAGGCTTATGAGCGCTTCAAAGAGCTTCAAAGAGATTGCCCTCATCATGGATTCAACAAGTGGCAATTATTGCAAAGCTTTTACGATGGGATGGACCAAGATGAAAGGAACCATATGGACCATGCGAGTAATGGAGCGATGATGGACTTAACGGCTACCGAAACCATAAATGCCATCACCTTAAAGAGCGGAAGAGTCTTAGAAGAGCCCCAAGCGAAGACCAAAACACAACCGTTGAGGTTGAGAAAGAAGGGCCTTCATCTCAAGAGAAGGTTGAGAAGAGAGGAAAAGAAAAAGCTCAAGAGCCCGCTCCATATGTGCCTCCCATTCCATTTCCACAAAGATTGAATAAGAAGAAGGAAGACACACATTTCAAGCGCTTTGCGGATATCTTGAGCAAACTCCAAGTGACTCTCCCCTTCACGGAGGTACTAACCCAAATGCCCACTTATGCAAAATTTCTTAAAGATATTATATCGCATAGGAGAGAAATGCATGAAATTGATCACGTAGCTTTGGATGCTAATTGTAGCGCTATTATTAAACATAACATGCCTAGGAAGCTAAATGATCATGGTTCATTCTCTATTCCTATTGCTATTGGTGATTTTTGCATAGATAGTGCATTGTGTGATTTGGGAGCTAGTATTTCTTTGATGCCATTTTCCTTGTTTCAAAAACTTGACATGGGTGAACTCACTCCTACATCCATAAATCTTAGATTGGCGGATAGATCATCTAGGTTACCTAAGGGTATTTTAGAGGATGTTCCAATTAGAGTAGGGAAATTTTATGTTCCCGTTGACTTTTATGTGCTTCAAATGGATGAGGATCGTGAAATTCCTATCATACTAGGAAGGCCTTTCTTGAATACGGTAAAAGCCGTTATTAATTGTGGAGAGGGAGTTATAGAACTAAACTTGGGAACCGACAAAATTAAATTTTACTTGAAAAAGGTTTTAAATGCTCCTAGTAGTTCTATGGATTGTCATTTGCTTGAAATAAATGATGCTTGTGATGTTTTTGATGCTCATGATGAATTGACAAATTTTTAGTACGAGTTGCTCACCAAAGATAGTGGTAGTCCATCTTTCACCTCATTGATCTTGAGGACGATAACAATCTCGATGAGGACACCATTGAAGAAGATACACGAAACGGTAAGGAATTCGGTGAGGGGTTGAAACCCCTTCCACCGAATCTAAGGTATGAATTCCTCGGACCAAACAATTCACTACCCGTAATTATTGAAGCATCTCTTGATGAATGTGAGACCTCCAAGCTTATGCATGTGTTGCAATTGTATAAGGGTGCTATTGGGCATTCCATTGATGATTTGAAAGGGATTAGCCCCAAGGTTTGCATGCATAGGATAAGACTTGAGGAGAATGTGAAACCTAGTCGCGAATTTCTTAGGCGATTAAGTCCTAAGCTTGGTGAGGTTGTATTGAAAGAAGTGACTAAGTTGAGAGATGCGGGAATAATTTACTCGATCCCCGACTCCGAATGGGTGAGCCCAATTCATGTGGTGCCTAAGAAAGGCGGGCTCACCGTTGTGGAGAATGATAAGAATGAATTGATCCCTACGCGCACGGTCACGGGGTGGAGGATGTGCATAGACTATAGGAAATTAAACAAAGCCACCAAGAAAGACCATTTCCCAATTCCTTTTATTGATCAAATGCTAGAAAGATTGGCGGGACATGAATATTTTTGCTTTCTAGATGGTTTTAGTGGTTTTTTCCAAATTCCCATCCACCCCGATGACCAAGAAAAGACAACTTTTACTTGCCCCTATGGCACTTTTGCATATAGGAGAATGCCTTTTGGTCTTTGTAATGCGCCGGGTACTTTTCAAAGATGCATGATGTCCATATTTTCCGAATTTCTTGAAAATTCCATGGAAGTGTTTATGGATGATTTTTCGGTGCATGGATATTCTTTTGATGATTGTCTTACAAATCTTTCACGTGTTTTGGCCAGGTGCATTGAGATGGACTTAGTCCTCAATTGGGAGAAATGCCATTTCATGGTGAAAGAAGGCATAGTTTTGGGACATCGTGTTTCAAAAAGAGGGATCGAAGTCGATAGAGCTAAAATCGACGTGATTGAAAAGTTGCCACCTCCAAGGGATATTAAAGGGATTAGAAGTTTTCTCGGGCATGCGGGCTTTTATCGAAGGTTTATTAAGGATTTTTCAAAGATAGCAAAGCCCCTCACAAATCTTCTACGCAATGAGGTGGAATTTACTTTTGATGAGCCTTGTCTTGAGGCGTTTGAAGTATTGAAGCAAGCTTTGGTGACCGCACCTATTATTCAAGCACCGAATTGGGATTTACCATTCGAAATGATGTGCGATGCAAGTGATAGCGCCATTGGAGCCGTCTTGGGTCAACGAATCGATAAGCGCCTCCACGTAATCTATTACATTAGTAAGGCCCTTGACTCTACCCAAGCAAACTACTCAACAACGGAGAAAGAAATGCTAGCCATTGTCTATGCCTTCGAAAAATTTACGCAATACTTGATTGGTTCTAAAACAATAGTCTACACGGATCATGCCGCCATCAAGTATTTGGTTTCTAAGAAGGAAGCAAAGCCTAGACTTATCCGTTGGGTACTCCTATTGCAAGAATTTGATATAGAGATTAAGGACAAGAAAGGAGTAGAGAATGTAGTGGCGGATCACTTGTCAAGACTCGAACTAACCAAAGAAGAAGATTCAATAACGATTCCCGTAAATGACACATTCATTGGGGAATACTTGATGAGCATCGAGACCGCGCAAGCTCCATGGTATGCGGACTTCGTGAATTTCCTAGCTTGTGGAATTCTACCGGAGGGAGCAAATTACAATCAAAGGAAGAAATTCCTTCATGATATCAACCGATACTATTGGGACGAGCCTTATCTATATAAGCTTTGCGCGGATGGACTCTATAGATCATGTGTCGCGGAATGCGACCAACAAGGTATTCTTGAAGGATGTCACTCTTCTCCTTATGGCGGGCACGGCTCAAGTTCTGAAACGGCCGCAAAGGTCCTTCAAAGCGGATTCTATTGGCCGAGTTTGTTCAAAGATGCATATGAGTTCGTGAAGTTTTGCGATGCGTGTCAAAGAACCGGAAATATTTCTAAGAGAGATGAAATGCCTCAAAAGGGTATTCTAGAGGTTGAGATATTCGACGTATGGGGGATCGATTACATGGGACCATTCCCATCTTCTTATGGGAATAAGTATATTTTGGTCGCCGTCGACTATGTCTCAAAATGGGTGGAAGCCATTGCCTCACCTTCTTGCGATGCCAAAGTTGTGATTAAGTTATTCAAGAAGGTCATCTTTCCAAGATTTGGAACCCCTCGGACCGTGATTAGTGATAATGGTACTCATTTCAAAGAAAGGCAATTCGAAGCGATGCTTCCAAAATATGGAGTTTATCACAAAATTGCGACGCCTTATCACCCTCAAACTAGTGGACAAGTTGAAGTTTCCAATAGGGAGATAAAAGCTATTCTCGAAAAAACGGTGGGGAACTCAAGGAAGGATTGGTCTTCAAAGCTCGAAGAAGCTTTATGGGCATATCGCACCGCTTTCAAGACCCCGATTGGCATGTCACCATACCGCTTAGTCTATGGGAAGCCATGCCATCTCCCCGTCGAAATGGAGTACAAGGCCATGTGGGCAATCAAGAAGTTAAATTTTGACTTGAAGACGGCGATGGAAAAGAGAGTCCTCCAACTCCACGAACTAGATGAGATTAGACTCGACTCTTATGAGAGTTCAAGAATTTATAAGGAGAGAACCAAATTGTGGCATGACAAGAAAATTCGGAGGAGGACTTTCTCAAAGGGGGATAGCGTATTGCTTTTCAACTCTAGACTTAGATTATTCCCGGGAAAATTGAAATCAAGATGGTCGGCGCCTTTCAAAGTTGAAAAAGTATATGAAGATGGCCACTTCGAATTGATAAACAAAGAAGGTGAAACTTTCAAAGTAAATGGCCATCGAATTAAAGCCTACCATGGAGAAGTGCAAAGCTGGGAGTTTGGAGACTTCAAACTTGATGATTCTACCTAATTCCCTAATAATTGCATGCCATTTGAGAAGGGATCCTCGCAAAGGACTTTTCAAGTGTGTTTCTTATGAAGAAGGGAATCAGCTACATCTTAGCCAAGACTTTAAACTAGGCTGGTGAGTATTTGGGCTTTTGCTCATACCTGTTTGTAGTGTAGAATCATGTTTTGACTTTGTGTTGCGCCATGCCTATATCAAGTTGGAGGTTTTAGAGATTTTTGTGGTAGAGTGCACTCAAATTACCCCTTTTGGTTTGATTATTCATGTGTGAAAATATTTGAGTGTGGGGTGTTTTGAGTGAATATTAGATGTCTTTAAGTGATTGAGGATTGTGGTGCATTTGAGTGAAAGACTTTGTGCAGAGTGGCTAACACGCACCAGTTGGTTCGCCCGAATCAGTTTTCATGAGTGGCCGAATCAGTTGATTCGTGCACCCAAAATGTATAACTCGCCACTGAGTAAATGATTCGGGCGAATCATGGACGGTCTCCCCGAATCACTTGATTCGGTCAAGCAGCTACCCAGATCGATTCGGCCAAGCCTTCGCCCGAATCAGTTGATTCGCTCACCCGAGAACATACACTGAGTAAATGATTCGGGCGAATCATTGGTGATTCGGGCAGGTCCCCGAATCAAATTTGCTGGAGGTTTGAGATTTATTCGTGCGAATCCACTTTATTCGCTCATTCTCCCCGGAGCCCTAAATCTTTTTCCGCCCGAGCGCTCCCGTCCGACTACCACAGACTCCAAACCACCTTCCGTCCGACCTTCCCAACTAAATCCCTCCCTTTCCGAGCTAACCCTAAACCGTTGGTCGCATTCCGCGACACCCATTCAACCCAGCTTCGTCCGAGTCTTCTTCGCCCGAATCAGCCGCAGCTTCCCCGAGTCACCCTTCTCCTTCGCCCAGCTTTACAATGGCCAGGACTAACTTGACGACTACAGGAAAGCCTCGACCACCGCCTGCCAAGAAGCTGTCCGCAGCTAAGAAGGGTAAGGGCATTGCTAAACCTAAAGCTAAAGCTCCAGCCAAAACCAAACCGAAGCCAAGGCAAGCTACTAGTGGTATCATAATTCGCTCCTCTCCCCCGCCGTCTCCAGTCAGTGCATCCTCCTCATCCTCATCCTCCTCTTCCGACGATTTCAGACTCGTGGGAGAGTCGTCGCGCTCGCAAGCCAGGTTGGCAGTTGTCCCTCATTCTGGAGCAGCAGAGACAAGGAGACCCCGCCATCTTACTGGAGAAATCCTTGCTGCGGACGCCAAGATGCAAGCTTTATTGACACAGCACGAGAATTATGAGGTACTGGCTCCCACTTATCCTGATCATGCCGCACTGAGCAAGCTTAAGGTTATGGATGAAATCAGTAATTATCTTCGTGCCAGTGATATGCATTATATTTTGATGGATGATCCGGGTACTTGCCCGAGGCTGGTGAAGGAATTTATGGCCTCATTTTCTGCGACGAAGGAAGATATTGAGGGTAGTCGAAGGCACAATGGCAAGAAGGACCAAACTGTTAGTTCTTGGACCTTCCGTTTAGGCGGACAGACTTTTACCCTGCCCGCGCTGGATATTTGCACAGCTTTTGGGTGGACTAAGCTTGGTGAGTCCCCGCATTTCAGAGAGCGCGAACGGTACCATTTCTGGGTGGACCTCGCCGCGAAGGACATATTCTTCACCTCCCCTCAGCCAACCATGATGATTACCTCCCCAGTTTGGCGGCTGATTCACCGTATCATAGCTACATCCATTCACAGCCGCAAGGATGGGGGCAGGTACGTGAATACATCGGACTTGGACTTGATGCTCCTCATTTCTCGCGGCAGATCAGTAAACATTGTAGATGCACTGACGGTCCAGTTTGAGTCATATCAGAGATTGGAGTACAAAGGGCGAGCTCTAGGCGGCGGGACATTTATTACACTTCTCGCGAAGTGGCTAGGATTCACTTTAGACCGCTGCGCAATCTTGCCAAAGAAAATTCTCAACCTGGAAACTCTCCGAAAGATGCATATGATAGAGCCTAAGACGCTTCGTTGGATTACTACACCCGAGGTGCCACAACACTTGGAGAAGAGGATAGAGAGGAAGCGAAAGGAGCATGGACTCCCTGATATAGAGACACCGCCCAGGCAGGCCAGCGAGCCACCCATGCCAGCAGCAGCCGATCCAGCCCACACCTCAGCGCCTATGCCAGATTTCAGACCCTCTCCCACTGCCATTCCTCCAGTCGAGCCTGAGCCCATTGCACGCGAAGGCCTGGCATTGTTGAGCGCACGCTTGGACTCGCTTTCAGATTCTCACACGACGCTCATTCGCTCTCATGAGGTACTATCCACCCTTGTCCACGATTTTGTCGCATGGCAAGGAAATGTCATGGTGCGTATGGCAGCGAGCATGGGTATTTCAGACCTTCCACCGCCTCCAGCACCTTTCTCTCAGCCACCACCTCAGCCGACTGTGCCTACCACAGCTGCGAGTGACTCAGTTTCAGCCATGTTCGAAAGGAGAGTGGATGGAGGCAATGTTGAAGGAGCTCCTGGAGCTGGCAGTGGAAACCAAGGGAATGAGGTTTAGTTTGCTACAATTTTGTGTCATGACTTGTGATGTTTTAATTGACATGTATTTGGCTTGACTTGTCCATTTGTATTTGACGCGCTTCGCCGCGATATTTTTTTGTATGACAATTGGTTGTGGCACTTGAATGTTTCTTTGGCAGATTATTTTTTTAAAACTCTATTTTGAACTGCCCAGGTAAATTGATTTGGGCACCCAGGCCGAATCACCACTTTTGGCCTTGTCCGAATCAAGTGTGATTCGGGCAAACCTCTATCCCAGCTAAAGTGATTCGGACACTTGGCCGAATCAACCCTTTTTGCCTTGTTCGAATCACCTGATTCGGCCAACCACTCTTATCCGAACAAAAGTGATTCGCCCAGGTGTCACCGAATCAATTATATGCCGTCACCGAATCACCTGATTCGGGCATTCTTCAGCAGCACTGTCTTGAGTTTGGAAATTTCTGCCTCTTATTTGCCATTGTTCAAAACCTTTCTCAAGCACATTAATGCACAAATTCATGACTTTTGATGCACACAAACATATCTAAGTGAACTCATCATATACATTGTCGCGCATTTGTTTTCTAACCTCATGCCTAGCTATATGTTCTACATTAATTATATCTCGCATAGCTATCTGTTTTGAACATGGGAATTCAAGTGTTGCGCTGACCTTTTTTGTGAGTTTCAGATTTATTGCAACTGCCAAGAGCATCATACACGGACGGATGTGCATTAGGCTACCTCCACACGAGAGAAGTTCCTTCGCAACTTTCTCTTTACCATCCTTTGTTCTTTATATTGCTTAGGGACTAAGCAAAATTCTAAGTGTGGGGTGTTTTGCGCTTTTGCTTTGATTTTCTACAACTTGATTCTATGCTACACACTCACTTTGAGCACATTACACTCGCATAATTGCTCTCATCCAAGCTTTAAGTATTGATCACACGAAGTAATGTTTGCTAAGCAATTAAGTAGTATCAAAAATTTTTTTGGATTGAGTTGTGCCTTAAATTCATGAATCGCATCTTTAAGTCGATTGATCCTCTTTGTGATGATTTTATTCACATGATTCGATGTTCGGCTAGCTTAGTTCGATTCATTTTTAAGCTCTTTCCATGCATGAAAAATGAAGTTGAGTTTAGCGAGCACAAAATAAAAAATGTTTTCATACAAATACCTTGTGCTCGCTCTTGGTTGCTTTTAGGTGATTTTAGCGTCCCTATTTAGCCTTTGCATTTGCTTTGCTCACATTTCATGCTCCACCATATAACATTTAGGCACATTGTCAAGTCTTAAGTGTGGGGTGTTTCAAAATGATTGTGAAAGAAGAGAAAAAAAAGAAAAAGAAAAAAAAAAGGCACATGAAAGAGAAAGAAAAAAAAAGAATTATCATATTTTGAAGGTTTTGCATTTGCCGAGGGTTAGGAAGGTAATTTCCCCCTCGAAAGCATTTGTATAAACGCAAAAAAAATAGGCACACTTAACTCTTGACTTTGTGCCTTTTCCGCAAGTTCTTTCGCATATGTGTGAGCAAAGCTTTTGCATTGGGTTTTTAGGAAGCGTCTAAGGTATGACCCTCGTAATTTATTACTTAAGCATCCAGACTTGTACGAGGAAATTCTAAATTGTTCATTGTCAAAACTCCTCTTCTCTTGCGGTTTATCATGTATAGCCTAATTTTTGAGAATGAGTTTATTGTCTTGAGCTTATGGACTTGCCCTTAGCAAGCATATGTGATTGATTTGACAAAAGTTTTGTGCAAGCGACGCTTATCTTCATACTTCTTGCATAGGAAATTGAGCGGAAATTTGAATTTGACGAATGCTAGGTTGACATCGATTCTATGAACATTTATTATCGCATTGAAGTGAATGATCCTTAGAGTTTGCGTGAAGTGAATAATTTGCACAACTCTATTCCAATTTGAGGTGATAGTGAACTGCTTGCTTAGCTAGCTATATTTGGACTTTAAACTCTCATGGATGATTGCAATTGGGATTTGTGAGTATTCCTTTTCTGAAAACTCTCGCTTGACTTATGCACATATTTGTTCGGGACGAACAAGACTTAAGTGTGGGGTATTTTGATGAGCGGACAAATAACCTTTTATTTGTCCACATTTTTCCCTTACTTCTTGTTTGTTCCGCAATTCTATAAAGCCATTTGATGATTTCTTCGTCCATTTCAGGTTAAAATTATGTATCTCGCAATACGAAGTGGCCAGAAGAAAATCTAGACGAATTCCGGTCGATGGAGATCAAAAGAAGAAAAGCTGAGCAAACTGCAGAAGTGATTCGGCCGAATCACTAGTGATTCGCCCACCAGCCTGACCGAATCACCCTCAGCTGCGCGAATTGACCTGATCCGGGGAAGTCCAAAAGCTTTGACCGAATCACATAATGAGTGTGACCGAATCAAATGTGATTCGGCCAAGAAAAGTGATTCGCCCAGTCCGAGACCACCACTGAACAGATGATTCGGCCGAATCAGAGGTGATTCGCCCAGAGGTGCCCGAATCAGTTTAGCTCCACAAGACGTTTGACCGAATCAACAGTGATTCGGCAAGGATAATTGATTCGCCCAAACTCAAGACACCACTGAACAAAAGCTTCGAGCGAATCACATGGACATTGACCGAATCAAGTGATTCGGTCACTTCGGGCTCTTTTTGGAAATCTTCACAAAGTATAAATAGAAGGAGATAGAAGTAAAGAAAGAGAGCTTGCATATTTTCTCAACCCTAAAAAAGAGCTTCCACTTTTTGCAACCCTAGGCGACAAAAACTCAAAGAAGACCAAGCTTGATGGAAGATTGAAGCTTGGATTGAAGATTCTACATCATCCTCTCCTAAACCCTAGCTTTGTATTTACATTTATGCTTCCCTTAGTTGTCATGTATTTGTGCACACTCATTATGAGTGAGTAGTTACTTTTGTGGTTGGGGATTAAATGAATCCCCTAGGATTGGATATGATGTAGAACTCTAACTTATTGCATTGAATGAAGGTTGGTTTGATTATATTGTGCCCTAGCTATGTATTCATTGTATGCACACCAAGTGTTTGACGAAATGCTTAAGTGAGTATGCTTGGTTAGAACCCCTAAGGAAGGAGCGAGAGTTGAACTTAGGATGTTTCGTAGCTATTGTATGATCATAGATGGAGTGTTTGTGCGTGAGAGCGACATGCATTCTTGACATTAGGCTAAGTTTTGAGCGGATTTGAGTAACCGGCCAATAGACCGAGAGGGTGCGGTTATGGGACTCATATTCTACACGGTTCAATAGAATGAGAGTTTGAGAACCATGTCATTTATGTATCCTCTCCATTCTAGGGAAGGAGCGAGAGTTGAACCTAGAGCGGACGATGCATTAGCCTTGCTTTTATCAACCAAATGTAGTTCATGCATGTATTAGTGAGTTATTTCATTTCCTCATATCTTAGGAGAGAAGTTGAATCCCTAGTCACCCTTTTTTATACATTAAGTAGAACTCAAGAATATCATTTGTCTTTAGTGCTTGCTAGAGATACCTAGGAGGACAAATCCCCCCCCCCCCCAAAACCGTAGACTTACATTAGTAGCATTGATTAGTTGTCAATTAGTCTAAGCTTTTCCCTTGGGTTCGATCCGAGGTCACTTGGTTATAAATATTGTTTGATATTTGCGTGACTAGAATAACACTTCATTTTGCTTGCCTAAAACGCCAACGTCATATATACTGCTCATGAGGCCCATCCTTGGCAACTTCCAAATCTGGTGGTGTCAGGATTTGGAAACATCACTATCTGCGCATAGCGCACTGCTCCTGGTTAGCGCACCGTTTTCGACTCTGCCAACTCTCTGTTTGCGCCGCTAGCTCCGCAGGCTGTGTGATGCGCGTCCTAAACGCTGCCTGTTAGCGCGTATCCGACTTAGGCTCTCGTTTCGCCCTGAAATACAAAAACACTGGAAACTAGTAATCTTGTACACAAAATAATGCAAACAAGCATAGGGTTAGGATCTAAATGATGTGTATAAATAGGCTCTATCATGACCTCGGATCGAACCCAAGGGAAAAGCTTAGACTAATTGACAACTAATCAATGCTACTATTGTAAGCCTACGGTTTGGGGGGGGGGGGGGGGTTTGTCCTCCTATAGAAGTATCTCTAGCAATCACTAAAGACAAATGATATTCTTGGGTTTTGCTTAATGAATAAAAAGGGTGATTAGGGATTCAACTTCTCTCCTAAGATATGAGGAAATAAAATAATTCACTAATACATGCATGAACTACATTTGGTTGATAAAAGCAAGGCTAATGTATCATCCGCTCTAGGTTCAACTCTCGCTCCTTCCCTAGAATGGAGAGGATACATAAATGATAAGGTTCTCAAACTCTCATTCTATTGAACCGTGTAGAATTTGAGTTCCATAACCGCACCCTCTCGGTCTATTGGCCGGTTACTCAAATCCGCTTAAAACTTAGCCTAATGTCAAGAATGCATGCCGCTCTCACGCACAAACACTCCATCTATGATCATACAATAGCTATGAGACATCTTAAGTTCAACTCTCGCTCCTTCCTTAGGGGTTTTAACCAAGCATACTCACTTAAGCATTTCGTCAAACACTTGGTGTGCATACAATGAATACATAGCTAGGGCACAATATAATCAAACCAACCTTCATTCAATGCAATAAATTAGAGTTCTACATCATATCCAATCCTAGGGGATCCATTTAATCCCCAACCACAAAAGCAACTACTCACTCATAATGAGTGTGCACAAATACATGACAACTAAGGGAAACATAAATGTAAATACAAAGCTAGGGTTTAGGAGAGGATGATGTAGAATCTTCAATCCAAGCTTTAGTCTTCCATCAAGCTTGGTCTTCTTCGAGTTTTGGTCGCCTAGGGTTGCAAAAAGTAGAAGCCCTCTTTCTTCACTTCTATCTCATTCTATTTATACTTTGTGAAGATTTCCAATAATTGCCACTTGTTGAATCCACGATGAGGGCAATCTCTTTGAAGCTCTTTGAAACGCTCATAAGCCTCATAGAAGGTTTTATCGTCACGTTGAGTAAATTGGTTGATTCTATCCCGAATCTTCTTTGTCTTGGCGGGAGGGAAGTATTGTATTAGATTTTCTTCGGGCCACTTCATATCGTGAGATATATAATTTTAACCTTGATAATGTAGTATGGCAGTGTTTGACAAAACCAGCACAAGTGAACAAGGAGTTGCTGCAGCTCAAGTAAACAAGCAGGCTAGCAGAAGTGACCTAGCAGCAGCTGCTGCAGGGGATGCTATAGCAGGAGCTTGTTCAACTGGCAGCATCACCTGTCCGAGAAGCAGCAGCAACCTGTGATTGTCCAGAAGGGCTGGGATCACTACGGAGATCATCAGAAGAATTTCTAAAATACTGTGGAGAATTTTCTAGTGAGGTTTCCTACCCAGAGAAGGAGATTTGCATTGAAGATAAAGATCAAATCTAATCTCATAGATTTTAGGAGATAATTGTTCTCTTTGGGACATTGCCTAAACCTGGACATTGCTTAAAGCTGGTGCTACTATTTAAGAAGAAGAGGTTTAGAGCAGTAGGATTGATCGAAGCTGAGGGATACACGAGTGCATACACAGAATTCAGAGAGAGCAATTCTTGGTGTGCGACGGACGAAATCTTCGATCATCAACCAAGAGCAGAGCGTGAGCGCAGAGCTGTGGTGATAGAAGCAGAAGGTGGTCAGGACTTACAGAGTCTGATCCAAGCTTGATCTGGAAGCCAATTCAGAGCTGGGTGCTTGTTGGTTGATCAAGGACAGCCGCGGAAGAACTGACGGGTGGTTGGTTCGGTCAAGTGTCGTGCGGCAGTACTCGCTAGTGGCAGGTGGTCACTGAGTGAGGGGGAGTATTCCAGAGTGTGCAGCGCTCGTGGAATCGTTCGATCGGCTCGGCGGAAGGCCTTGGAGCGACGCGGACAAATTGTGCTTGAGCTGTATGTTACAGCAGTTGCTACAGCAACCCTGCTGAATTGAGTGTAGTTTAGAATATGCTGAGTCTTGAGAAGTCTGTAGCTATTCTAGATTGACATTTGTAGAGGGTGTGCAGACACAAGTCAGAGCTTGTTCTGATTGTGTTGAGTGATCCACACAAGGTTGAGTAGCATAGGTTGCGTGAGTTGTAACCGAGTGTACTTGGAGACCTTTTTTTTGATTGGATTGAGGACTGGAGAATAGTCCTCCCCAGACGTAGGCAATTGGCCGAACTGGGTGAATAAACTTCTGTCTTGTTCTTTGTTTGCTGAGACAATTTCCGAGTGAACAAGAGTGTGCTGCAGCAACTGCTTGTTCACAAATCTGCCGAACTGAGATACTGCGAATTTCAAACCTGAAATGGACGAAGAAATCATCAAATGGCTTTATAGAATTGCGGAACAAACAAGAAGTAAGGGAAAAATGTGGACAAATATAAGGTTATTTGTCCGCTCATCAAAACACCCCACACTTAAGTCTTGTTCGTCCCGAACAAATATGTGCATATGTCAAGCGAGAGTTTTCAGAAAAGGAATACTCACAAATCCCACTTGCAATCATCCATGATAGTTCAAAGTCCAAATATAGCTAGCTAAGCAAGTAGTTCACTATCACCTCCAATTGAAATAGAGTTGGGCAAATTATTCACTTCACGCAAACTCTAAGGATCATTCACTTCAATGTGACAATAAATACTCATAGAATCGATGTCAACCTAGCATTCGTCAAATTCAAATTTCCGCTCAATTTCCTATGCAAGTAGTATGAAGAAAAGCGTCGCTAGCACAAAAATTTTGTCAAATCAATCACATATGCTTGCTAAGGGCAAGTCCATAAGCTCAAGACAATAAACTCGTTCTCAAGAATTAGGCTATACGTGATAAACCGCAAGAGAAGAGGAGTTTTGACAATGAACAATTTAAAATTTCCTCGTACAAATCTGGATGCTTATGTAATAAATTACGAGGGTCATACCTTAGACGCTTCCTAGAAACTCAATGCAAAAACCTTGCTCACACCTATGCGAAAGAACTTGTGGAAAAGGCGCAAAGTCAAGAGTTAAGTGTGCCTATTTTTTTTGCGTTTATACAAATGCTTTCGAGGGGGAAATTACCTTCCTAACCCTCGGCAAATGCAAAACCTTCAAAATATGATACTTCTTTTTTTTTCTTTTTCTTTTTTTTTCTTCTTTCATAATCACTTTGGAACACCCCACACTTAAGACTTGACAATGTGCGTAAATGTTATATGATGGAGCATAAAATGTGAGCAAAGCAAATGCATAGGCTAAATAGGGACGCTAAAATCACCTAAAAGCAACCAAGAGCAAGTACAAGGTTTTTGTATGAAAACATTTTTTATTTTGTGCTCGCTAAACTTAACTTCATTTTTCATGCATGGAAAGAGCTTAAAAATAAATCGAACTAAGCTAGCCGAACACCGAATCATGTGAATAAAATCATCACAAAGAGGATCAATCGACTTAAAGATGCGATTCATGAATTTAAGGCACAACTCAATCCAAAATTTTTTTTTGATACTACTTAATTGCTTAGCAAACATTACTTCGTGTGATCAATACTTAAAGCTTGGATGAGAGCAATTATGCGAGTGTAATGTGCTCAAAGTGAGTGTGTAGCATAGAATCAAGTTGTAGAAAATCAAAGCAAAAGCGCAAAACACCCCACACTTAGAATTTTGCTTAGTCCCTAAGCAATATAAAGAACAAAGGATGGTAAAGAGAAAGTTGCGAAGGAACTTCTCTCGTGTGGAGGTAGCCTAATGCACATCCATCCGTGTCCGTGAATGATGCTCTTGGCAGTTGCAATAAATCTGAAACTCACGAAAAAGGTTAGCGCAACACTTGAATTCCCATGTTTAAAACAGCTAGCTATGCGAGATATAATTAATGTAGAACATATAGCTAGGCATGAGGTTAGAAAACAAATGCGCGACAATGTATATGATGAGTTCACTTAGATATGTTTGTGTGCATCAAAAGTCATGAATTTGTGCATTAATGTGCTTGAGAAGGGTTTTGGACAATGGCAAATAAGAGGCAGAAATTTCCAAACCCAAGGCAGTGCTACTGAAAAGTGCCCGAATCAGGTGATTCGGTGAAGGCAAATATTTGATTCGGTGACACCTGGTCGAATCACTTTTGTTCGGATAAGATTGGTTGGCCGAATCAGGTGATTCGGACAAGGCAAAAAGGGTTGATTCGGCCAAGGTGTCCGAATCACTTTAGCTGGGATAGAGGTTTACCCGAATCACACTTGATTCGGACAAGGCCAAAAGTGGTGATTCGGCCTGGGTGCCCGAATCATTTTACCTAGGCACTTCAAAATAGAGTTTAAAAAAATATCTGCCAAACCAGAGAAACTTTCAAGTGCCACAACCATTTGTCATACAAAAATATCGCGGCGAAGTGCGCCAAATACAAATGGACAAGTCAAGCCAAATACATGTCAATTAAAACATCACAAGTCATGACAAAATATTGTAGCAAACTAAACCTCATTCCCTTGGTTTCCACTGCCAGCTCCGGGAGCTCCTTCAACATTACCTCCATCCACTCTCCCTTCAAACATAGCTGAAACTGAGTCACTCGCAGCTGTGGTAGGCACAGTCGGCTGAGGTGGTGGCTGAGAGAAGGGTGCTGGAGGCGGTGGAAGGTCTGAAATACCCATGCTTGCTGCCATACGCACCATGACATTTCCTTGCCATGCGACAAAATCGTGGACAAGGGTGGATAATACCTCATGAGAGCGAATGAGCGTCGTGTGAGAATCTGAGAGCGAGTCCAAGCGTGCGCTGATCAATGCTAGGCCTTTGCGTGCAATGGGCTCAGGCTCGACTGGAGGAATGGCAGTGGGAGAGGGTCTGAAATCTGGTATAGGCGCTGAGGTGTGGGCTGGATTGGCTGCTGCTGACATGGGTGTCTCTATATCAGGGAGCCCATGCTCCTTTCGCTTCCTCTCTATTCTCTTCTCCAAGTGTTGTGGCACTTCGGCTCGAGTAATCCAACGAAGCGTCTTAGGCTCTATCATGTGCATCTTTCGGAGAGTTTTTAGGTTGAGCATTTTCTTTGGCAAGGCAGTGCAGCGGTCAAAAGTGAAACCCAGCCGCTTCGCGAGAAGCGTAATAAATGTCCCGCCACCTAGAGCTCGCCCTTTGTACTCCAATCTCTGATATGACTCAAACTGGACCGTCAGTGCATCTACAATGTTTACCGATCCGTCGCGAGAAATGAGGAGCATCAAGTCCAAGTCCGATGTATTAACGTACCTGCCTCCATCCTTGCGGCTGTGAATGAATGTCGCGATGATACGGTGAATCAGCCACCAAACTGGGGAGGTAATCATTGTGGCTGGCTGAGGGGACGTGAAGAATATATCTTTCGCGGCGAGGTCTACCCAGAAATGGTACCGTTCGCGCTCTCTGAAATGCGGGGACTCACCAAGCTCAGTACAACCAAATGCTGTGCAAATATCAAGCGCGGGCAGGGTAAAAATCTGTCCGCCTAAACGGAAGGTCCAAGAACTCACAGTTTGGTCCCTCTTGCCATTATGTCTTCGACTACCCTCAATATCTTCCTTCGTCGCAGCAAATGATGCCATAAATTCCTTCACCAGCCTCGGGTAAGTACCCGGATCATCCATCAAAATATAATGCATATCACTGGCACGAAGATAATCACTGATTTTATCCAAAACCTTAAGCTTGCTCAGTGCGGCATGATCAGGATAAATGGGAGCCAGTACCTCATAATTCTCGTGCTGTGTCAATAAAGCTTGCATCTTGGCGTCCGCAGAAAGGATTTCTTCAGTAAGAGGAGGGGGTCTCCCACGAGTCTGAAATCGTCCGAAGAGGATGATGATGATGAGGATGATGCACTGACTGAAGACGGCGGGGGAGAGGAGCGGATTATGATACCACTAGTAGCTCGCCTTGGCTTCGGTTTGGTTTTGGCTGAAGCTTTAGCTTTAGGTTTAACAATGCCCTTACCCTTTTTAGCTGCGGACAGCTTCTTGGCAGGCGGTGGTCGTGGCTTTCCTGTAGTCATCAAGTTTGTCCTTGCCATTATAAAGCTGGGCGAAGGAGAAGGGTGACTCGGGGAAGCTGCGGCTGATTCGAGCGAAGGGAACTTCGGAGGAAGCTGGGTCGAATGGGGGTCATGGTTTAGGGTTAGCTCAGAAAGGGAGGGCTCGGACGGGCGAGGGTTTGGTTGGGAAGGTCGGACGGAACCTGGTTTGGGGTTTGTGGTAGTCGGACGGGAGCTGCTCGGGCGGAAGAGGATTTAGGGCTCGCGGTGAATGAGCGAATAAGCGGAGTTTGCACGAATAAATCTTCAGCCTCCAGCGAATTTGATTCGGGGACCTGCCCGAATCACCAATGATTCGCCCGAATCATTTACTCAGTGCTGATTTATATATTTTCGGGTGAGCGAATCAACTGATTCGGGCGAAGGCTTGGCCGAATCGATCTGGGTTAGCTGCTTGACCGAATCAAGTGATTCGGGGAGACCATCAATGATTCGCCCGAATCATTTTCTCAGTGCTGATTTATATATTTTCGGGTGAGCGAATCAACTGATTCGGTCACTCCTGAAGACTGATTCGGGCTAACCAACAGGTGTGTTAGCAACTCTGCACAAAGTTTTTCACTCAAACGCACCACATTCCTCAACCACTTTAAGACATCTAATATTCACTCAAAACACCCCACACTCAAATATTTTCACACAAGAATAATCAAACCAAAAGGGGTAATTTGAGTGCACTCTACCACAAAAATCCCTAAAACCTCGAACTTGATATAGGCATGGCGCAACACAAAGTCAAAACATGATTCTACACTACAAACAAGTAGGAGCAAAAGCACAAATACTCACCAGCCTAGTTTAAAGTCTTGGCTAAGACGTAGCCGATTCCCTTCTTCATAAGAAACACATTTGAGAAGTCCTTTGCGAGGATCCCTTCTCAAATGGCATGCAATAATTTGGGAATTAGGTAGAATCATCAAGCTTGAAGTCTCCAAGCTCCAAGCTTTGCACGTTGATAGAGCCTATTTATACGAATTATTTAGATCATAACCCTGTGCTTGTTTGCGATATTTTATGTACAAGATTACTGGTTTCGAGTGTTTTTGTATTACAGGGCAAAACGAGGGCCTAGGATATGCTAACAGGCAGCGTTTAGGACGCGCATCACACAGCCTGCGGAGCTAGCGGCGCAAACAGAAGAATTGGCAGAGTCGGCAACATTGCGCTAACCGATTGCGCTAACCAATGATGGTGTTTCCAAATCCTGACATGACTAGATTAGGAAGTTGCCAAGGATGAGCCTCTGAGCAGTATATAAAGAAGAGGAAGGCTAGGGTTTGGGCATTGATATACAACCAATGATCGTCATCCGATCAGAGGAGAGAGCGGCAGAACTGGAAAACACACGAGCTTGTTGAGAGAACCTGCGCCAGCCAAGACTGCAATCTGCACGCACTGTTTGCTATTGTTTTCTTGGACACTTTAGTTATTATTTACTGTTTCTATGATGTTTACCACTAGCATGTCTAGCTAAACGCTTAGTATCGGTTGGGCATGAATCTATGAGTATTTCCTTTGAGACTTGTGTTTAATGCATAGCTTGTTTGCTTGTATTAATTCTGTGCACATTGTTGGCAGCTAGTTGCACGAGTAGGGGAAGCCTTGAACCGCAAGCTTACTCTTGTTACTTGTTGTTGTTTGTTAAACTAGTTGAATAGCCTGACGGTGCCAACTAGGAGTAACGCGCTAGGATAGGCAATTACTACCTTGATCGGATTCGTAGTTGTTTAGTCTATCTAAAGAATTAATAGCTCATGAACTTTGATCGGAACATGCGCACATGTTAGGAAGCCTTGACCGGACACTAACGTTAGCAAACCAAACTATAGACATTTAGAGTCGATGATAAGGAATACACTCATAGAGGATTGTCTGCGCCGATACTTCTCATAGTCATAGTACTTAATCTCTACTGCCTGCGCACGTCTAGTGCAATTCCTGCGTTTACTACTGTTTACTCGCGCATAGCGCAACCCCAATCACTCACACCCCCAGTTTTCATAAGTGCAGGTCACTGGTTAAAACTGAACTACTTGCTCCCTGTGGATTCGACCCCGACTTAACCGCTGTACTAAGTGGAAGAGGAAGGAAGGTGGTCTGTTTTCCCACCTCGCCACGCTTTTGGGTATTCGCCTTCGGCATCTGCGTGACTGAGCGCTCTCTCTTGTCCCGAAGGTCGCGAAGCACAGGCCTCCACTCGCGCTCTCGACCATATACCTCTCCTCCGAAGCTCGAACGACTAACCGCCTCTCTAGAGCGTTTCTGTCAACTCCACATCCCCTGTATATCCCAACTAACAGGAGCAGAAAAAACGAAAAAAAATACTAAAATAGTAGATAGCAGCGCATGCAATACGGATAGCGCAAAACAAGCTGACAGTGCGCGCAGCCCGCGCTCAAGCGCACTACTGCTACTGTTTCCTTCAATTAAACTAAGCTACACTAAAAATGTTCAAAAAAACGTGAAATGTAAGTGTAACACTCCCCCCACACTTAAACAGAAACGTGTCCCCACGACTCAAGCTCAAGCGCACGGAGGACGCGCACATGCATGCAAGCAAAACAAAAACATAAAATAAGAACATATAGTCAAAGCAGCGCAATATAGCATAGGGGCACAAAATATTCAGCATAATAGTTCAGCACACATATAGCAACATAATATCGAATAATGTGCAGCATATAAAAGAAAAAAAATAAACACCACCCGAAAGGAATAATGCGCTCCCCCCCCCCCCCCCGCAGCTCTAGATGTCCTCTGAGCTAGACGCAGTCGCTGAATCATGCGCCTCCTCCTCTGAAGAATCCGTCATATATTCGGAGCTGGAGGAAGGTGGTACAACAGAAAGGGCGACAGGCTGCGCCACGACGTCGTCCTCTGAGACGGGGTCCCAAAGCGAGTCTGAGCTGGTGCTAATGATGGGCTCGGCGTCAGGGGGCCACGGAATGGACGGCTGGGCAGGGGATGGTGCAGGTGCTGGTACTGGTTCAGGGGTGGGTTCTGGTTCTGGGGCTGCTGGTGCTGGCTCGGGTGTAGGGGCTGAGTCTGTTGCTGGCTCTGGGGCTGGTGCTGGGACTGGAGAGGGCACTGCTGGATGGACTGGGGGCTGAGTAGGAGGACTGGCTGGCTGGTGCGGCTCACTGGGGGAACCTGGAGGTGGTCGGTGCAGGCTGAGGAGAGGGGGAATCGCGTCTCCAAATCTCCACCCTGATGGTGGGCTCATGTACAAGTCCGCCCCCTCTGGCGCTAAATACTCGAGCACGCGCATGACGTTGAACATCATGCGCTGCTCTGCTGATGCTTCCTCAGGCGCCTCCTCAGCCTCGGTCCTTGGGCGCTTCCCGCGTGCACGCGGGGGAGAATCCTCGATGGAAATGGTAACTGGCTCCCTCTGTGGTGCACGCGCCCTCCGGTGCGCTCCAGTCTGCGCGCGGGTCCTCGCGCGCCTGACTGGAGGCACAACTTGCTCTGGGACTGCATCCTCCTCCATCTCCTGTGCGGCCTCTGCTGCGTGCGCACTGCTCTCTGCTCTTGGCCGCGACGCTCTGGCTGGCTGCAGGCGGTAGCACCACTCCAATGTGCCATCCTCCCGCACGGCTACCGCCCTAATCTGCAACATGTGGGCGCGGTCCAGAGGGACAGCCGGCACCACAGTGTGCTCTGGCACCTCAGGCTCTCCATGTAACGCCCGCAGCAGGTGCGTAATTATCCCTTCGCAGGTCAGCGGTCCTCTCGTGCTGACCCGGCTCCAATGGACCACCATGTTTGAGACAAATAGCACCTTCCTCCCATAGTATAGCCCCTTCAAGATGTCCAAGTCCAGGAGGCTGATCTTGGGCGCACCATTAAAATGCCCGATAACTGCATAAGCGACCAGGCGCCACAGGTAGAACATCCATGGGTCACGCAGCTCTCGTCCCCTGCTGCGCCCTGCGGCAAAAACTGGCCCGGTCGCCATCTCGCGCCAAGCCTCCTGGTTAGTGTGCGTGTCCATGTCAGCCTCTAGCACCTTAGCGCATCTCAGCGCGCGCTTCAGCCTCTTAGCTGAGGCAATGTACCAGACGCCCCTATGTCGGTACCTGATCTCCTGGTCGCCTGTTTCCAGCGACGCCAAAAATTCGCACGTGTCCTCCTTGTCTGATGCGCTGTTGAGTTCCAACAGCGCCCCCCAGCCTGCTAACGCCAGCCTCTCCACAACGAGGTCCTCTAGTCCGACCTCGCGCAGGAAGTCCCTGCTGATGTACGGAGTCCCGTACATCTCAAGCCTCAGAAATGCGGCATACTTGCTGGTGAAAACAGCTTGGGTTTCTTGGTCCTCGGCAGGCTGCATTGTGGCTGGGTCTCTCTGGTCAACGCTGGTCAACACTCCTCAAACACTCCAAAAATCCAAACTCCTCCGAATGCACTGAAATTCTCACCAAAGGGGCGCCTACTGCCCGCCTACAAAACCCTCTAAACACCACTCCAATCGGCGCACTCTAACCTGGTGCGATTTCAAAACCCTAGAACACTCCTCCACCGTACAAACCCTACTGGAATCGTGCTCAAATCTGGGGGAAAGGTTACCTGGGGGGAGTGCGGCCGTGTGGTCCTCAAATCTCTCTAAACTGATGCTGGGTTGAGCGCCAGACAGCGGGCGGAGGTGCGAAGGCGGGAGCTGCTTGCAACGGTCGAGTGTGGAAAAGTGCTGAAATTTCTAAGTCCTGCCCTTATATACCCCCCTGACTGGCGCAGCGGTCCTGCGCACTGCTACTCGACTAAACTAACTAAAAGACACTAGAAAAACTAAAAGAAAGACATTGTAAAAGTAAAACGAGTCGGGTTACCTCCCGACAAGTGCCTTTGTTTAACGTCGTTGGCTCGACTGTACCTCGTTACGTGCCCAAATGTGTGCCGGCGACCTCCCCCACTCTTGCTCCTGAGTGACCCTGCGCTTGTGCATCTGCTGTGTTCTTCTTGGTCCTGCGCAAAGGATGAAAAGGGTAGTCAGCATGGATAATATGTGAGAAGTCTGCAGTAACGAGGGTAGATGAAGAGGAAGAAGAAATGTGAGCAATAGTTTCCAATTCTCCCTCTGGTGCATCTGGTGGTGCCTCTGGCGCAGTAGCTGGCGCATCTGTTATCTCTGGCTCTGCCAACTCAATGTCGTGCGCTGTGCCATCCCAAGGTTCTCCTAAATACCGTTTGACTCTCTGCCCATTCACCTGAAAACGATGCCGGTGCTCGTATTCTAACTCGATTGTTCCGTAGGGGAAAACCTTGGTGACTGTGTACGGACCCGTCCATTTGCTGCGTAGCTTACCAGGCATGAGCTTCAGGCGAGATGAGAATAATAATACCTGGTCTCCTGGCTCAAAAGTGCGTCTGAGGATATGCTTGTCATGAAATGCCTTTGTCCGCTCCTTGTAATCGCGCAGTCCCTCATAGGCATCCAGGCGCAGCTCTTCTAATTCGCTGAGCTCAAATGCGCGCTCCTTTCCGGCCTCATCTAAGTTCAGGTTGCAAATGCGTAAGGCCCAGTATGCTTTGTGCTCGAGCTCCACTGGCAGGTGGCATGCTTTTCCGTAGACCAACCGAAACGGTGAAGTCCCGATTGGTGTCTTATGCGCAGTGCGGTATGCCCACAGCGCGTCGTCCAGGCGCTGGCTCAATCTTTGCGCGATGGTCTCACAGTCTTCTCCAGGATGCGCTTGATCTCTCTGTTGGAAACCTCGGCCTGTCCATTTGTCTGAGGATGATAAGCAGTGGACGTCTTGTGGCGCACTCCATAATGCTTGAAAACTTGCGCCACGATCCTGTTGCAAAAGTGCGTCCCTTGGTCGCTGATGATTGCCTTAGGCACCCCGTACCTGCAAAAGATGTTAGTTTTCAGAAACTCAGCGACCGTCTTACCATCATCCTTCCGTGTGGCCTTAGCTTCGACCCATTTGGAGACATAATCCACTGCCACCAATATGTACTCGTATCCGGCAGATGGAGGAAATGCCCCCATGAAGTCAATTCCCCATACATCAAACACTTCATCCACTAGAATCGGCGTCTGCGGCATCTCATTGCGCGCTGATATCCCTCCTGTGCGCTGGCACCTGTCACAATTCCTGCAGTGATCATATGCATCTCTAAACAGGTGCGGGCAATAAAATCCGCAATCTAGGACCTTTCTGCTCGTGCGCTTGGGACCAAAGTGTCCTCCACATGCGTGCGCATGACAAAACATCAAAACAGAGTTAATTTCATGGTCAGGCACGCAGCGCCTCAATATCTGATCAGGTCCTATTCTGAGCATATATGGATCATCCCAAATGTAATGCGTGGACTCATGCTTTAATCTCATGAGCTAGGTTTTATTGAAATGCGGAGGAAACGTACCTGTGACCAGGTAATTCGCAATGTGCCCATACCATGGTACCTTACCTGTCAGCGCCATCAGATGCTCGTCAGGGAATGTCTCCGTGATCTGCTTTGGCTCCTCCTCTTTCATGATTCTGCTCAGGTGGTCAGCAACTGTATTCTCCGTGCCCTTCTTATCTTTGATCTCCAAGTCAAATTCCTGAAGTAAGAGCACCCAGCGCATCAGGCGCGGCTTAGTTTCCTTCTTGGACATTAGGTAGCGGATGGCTGCGTGGTCTGTGTATATGATGACCCTGGCGCCGAGAACATATGCACGGAACTTCTCCAGCGCAAACACAATTGCCAGAAGCTCCTTCTCCGTGGTGGTGTAGTTCCTCTGCGCAGCGTCCAATGTGCGCGATGCATAATAAATGGCGTGCGGCTTCTTGTCCACTCGCTGCCCCAGGGACTGCACCTACTGCATAATCGCTTGCGTCGCACATCAGTTCAAATGGCAGGTTCCAGTCTGGTGCGCGCATCACTGGCGCACTGGTCAGCGCCTCCTTTAGCTTATCAAATGCGGCCCTGCACTCATCAGTAAAGTCGAAGCACACATCCTTTTTCAAGAGGTTAGACAGGGGTATACAAATTTTAGAGAAGTCTTTTATAAAACGCCTGTAAAACCCAGCGTGCCCGAGGAATGACTTCACATCGCGCACGCTAGTGGCATAAGGTAGATTAGAAATAAGATCTATCTTAGCTTTATCTACCTTGATCCCCTCCTCTGAGATGATATGTCCTAGTACTACACCATGTGATACCATGAAATGACATTTTTCATAATTGAGCACTAGGTTCTTAGAGATGCAGCGCGCTAAGACTTTATCAAGATGTGTTAAGCATGCATCAAAGGTACCTCCATAAACGGTAAAATCATTCATGAACACTTCTATGCATATACCAATCATATCAGAAAAAAACTCATGACAAGGCGTTGGAACGTACCTGGCATGCGCCGAAACGCAAACGTACCGAACGGGCAGGTGAACGTGGTCTTCTCTTGATCCTCCGCAACTATGGGTATCTGGTTGTACCCTGAATATCCGTCCAAGAAGCAAAAATAGGGCTTTCCTGCTAATCTGTCCAGCATTTGGTCCATGAAGGGTAGCGGGAAATGGTCCTTGAGCGTGACTGCGTTAAGCTTCCTGTAGTCGATGCACATGCGCCATCCAGTCTGAATGCGCTTGGGAACTAGCTCGCCCTGCGCATTCTCTTCCACTGTGATTCCTCCCTTCTTCGGCACAACGTGCACTGGACTGACCCATTTGCTGTCCGAGATGGGGTAAATGACTCCTGCGTCAAGCAACTTTAGAATCTCCTTCTGCACTACCTCCATCATGTTTGGATTCAATCTGCGCTGAGCCTCCCTGGATGGTTTGGCACCATCTTCCAATAGAATTCTATGCATGCATATGTCTGGGCTCACTCCACGCAGATCAGCAAGTGTCCATCCGATGGCGCGCTGGTTCTTGCGCAGCACCTGCTGTAAGTGCGCTTCCTGCTCCTCTTCTAATCCTTTCTTTATGATCACTGGCAGGGTGTCCTCATTTCCTAAGAAAATGTATTTGAGGTGCTCTGAAGTTGCTTCAGCTCGACCTTGGGTGCCTGTTCAATAGAGGGCAAGATTTTATTAGCAGTGCAAATATGAACTATATCGTGTACCTGTTTGAGTTCTGGTTCGGCACTGCTCAGCTCCTCTTCCTGCTCCTCCAACTCTGCCTGTGCCAGTGGCTCTGGTCCTACTGTTGCGCTTGCACATTGCGCATCTGTGACTAAATCATCAATGCTATCCATTGCGTGCACTGTGGCGTCCTCATGTGGATGCTGCATCCCCTTGAATATATTGAAATGGATTTCTTCGTCATCAACCTCCATGGAGAGCGTGCCCCTCCACACGTCTATCTTCGTGCGCGCGGTCATCAGAAAAGGTCGGCCCAGTAGGATTTGCGCACTGCTGGTGCTTGATTCACCCTCCATTTCTAGCACATAAAAATCTGCGGGGAACACCAGCTCTCCTACTCGCACAAGAACATCCTCGATCATGCCTGCAGGTTGTTTGCATGACCGATCTGCTAGCTGAATGGTGAGACCTGCAGGCTTTAGTGGTCCAAGGCGCAATGTCGCATATAGGGAATAGGGTAACAAATTGATGGACGCGCCTAAATCAATCATGCAATTGCTTACTGTGGTCTTACTTAAAGTGCATGGAATAATGAACGTACCTGGGTCTCGGCACTTAGGTGGTACCTTATGTTGCACGATCGCTGAGGCTTGCGCATTTAGCATTACCTGTGCGCACTCGCCTTTCCTTCGCTTGTTTGTGCACAGCTCCTTTAAAAACTTGGCGTACCTAGGGATCTGCCGAACTGCTTCGATAAGGGGAATATTTATTTCCACCTTGCTGAATAACTCGTATAGCTCCTTGTCCAGCGCTTCCTTCCTAGCCGATGGTGCCTGCACAGGGAAAGGTGCAGGTATATTAGTATGATTCGTACCCTTGTCTTTTAATTGTGTTATACCTGGCGCTTCGCCTTGCTGGCTTGTGGCTGGCACTTTTGGTTGCGCGTCTTGCTCTGGTTGCGCATTCTGTTCTATTGGATCCGGGACTTGCGCAGCTGGTTGCGCGGGCACCTGCGCGGTCTGCTCTGTTCCTATTGTGCGCCCAGTCCTCAGTGTCACAGCATTGACTCCTCCTTTGGGGTTCTGAATCACTTGCGAAGGCAGGTTGCCGTCGCTCTTCTTTAGCTCATACACCGTGGTCGCAATCTGTGATAGCTGCTTTTCAATGGACTCGAACCTTTTGTCATACTTCTCGTCATTTTTGCGCACTGTGTCTGCTAGCTGCCCCACGATATCTTCCAAAGATCGCCTCGGTTGCTGGTTGTTGTGCGCTGGTTCGTCAGTGCGGCGATGCGGTGGATTGTAGGGCGCAGCTTGTTGCGTCTGCTGTGGCGCGCGCTGATCTGTGGACTGCCTCTGGAAATTATTTTCCTCCTTCCATCTGAACCCATTTGTGGCTAGTCCAAAGCGCGGCTGATTCTGTCTCTGTGGCCCTCTGTTATCCCATCCTCCAAGAGCATTGACATCTCTTGATTCCTCGAAAAGCGTGGTACATTCATCAGTCTTGTGCTCGGTGGACCTGCAGAATTCACATACCTTTGGCGCAACTGGTTGTGCGCTTTGCGCACTCATCAGCTTCTGCAACATGGCCTTCATTTCCTTGATCTCAGCGCTTGTTTCTACCTGATGCACAGAACGAGTACGACTATTTTCAAGTGTTAGCTGATGTCTTACCTGACCAGCAGAGTCTTCTATCAGCTGCCACGCGTCTTCTGGATACATGTTGCAAATGTCACCTCCTGCGCATGTGATGAGCGGACAAATAACCTTATATTTGTCCACATTTTTCCCTTACTTCTTGTTTGTTCCGCAATTCTTTAAAGCCATTTGATGATTTCTTCGTCCATTTCAGGTTAAAATTATATATCTCACGATATGAAGTGGCCCGAAGGGCATCTAGACGAATTCCGGTCGATGGAGATCAAAAGAAGAAAAGCTGAGCAAACTGCAGAAGTGATTCGGCCGAATCACTAGTGATTCGCCCACCAGCTTGACCGAATCACCCTCAGCTGCACGAATTGACCTGATCCGGGGAAGTCCTGAAGGTTTGACCGAATCACATAATGGGTGTGACCGAATCAATGGTGATTCGGCCAAGAGAAGTGATTCGCCCAGTCCGAGACCGCCACTGAACAAATGATTCGGCCGAATCAGAGGTGATTCGCCCAGAGGTGCCCGAATCAGTTTAGCTCCACAAGACGTTTGACCGTATCAAAACAAGGGCGTTTGACCGAATCAAAAGTGATTCGGCCAGGATAAGTGATTCGCCCAAACTCAAAACAGCACTGAGAAAAAGATTCGAGCGAATCACATGGGCATTGACCGAATCAAGTGATTCGGTCACTTCGGTCACTTTGTGGAAAACTTCAAAGAGTATAAATAGAAGGAGTTGGAAGAAAAGAAAAGGGGCTTGCTTTTTTCTCTCAACCCTAGACGACAAGTTTCCACTTTTTGCAACCCTAGACGACAAAACTCAAGGAAGATCAAGCTTGATGGAAGATTGAAGCTTGGATTGAAGATTCTACATCATCCTCTCCTAAACCCTAGCTTTGTATTTACATTTATGCTTCCTTTAGTTGTCATGTTTTTGTACACACTCATTATGAGTGAGTAGTTACTTTTGTGGTTGGGGATTAAATGGATCCCCTAGGATTGGATATGATGTAGAACACTATTGTTGTTGCATTGAATGAAGTTTGGTTTGATCTTATTGTGCCCTAGCTATGTATTCATTGTATGCACACCAAGTGTTTGACGAAATGCTTAAGTGAGTATGCTTGGTTAGAACCCCTAAGGAAGGAGCGAGAGTTGAACTTAGGATGTTTCATAGCTATCGTATGATCATAGATGGAGTGTTTGTGCGTGAGAGCGACATGCATTCTTGACATTAGGCTAAGTTTTGAGCGGATTTGAGTAACCGGCCAATAGACCGAGAGGGTGCGGTTATGGGACTCAAATTCTACACGGTTCAATAGAATGAGAGTTTGAGAACCATGTCATTTATGTATCCTCTCCATTCTAGGGAAGGAGCGAGAGTTGAACCTAGAGCGGACGATGCATTAGCCTTACTTTTATCAACCAAATGTAGTTCATGCATGTGTTAGTGAGTTATTTCATTTCCTCATATCCTAGGAGAGAAGTTGTATCCCTAGTCACCCTTTTTATTCATTAAGTAGAACTCAAGAATATCATTTATCTTTAGTGCTTGCTAGAGATACCTCTATTGGAGGACATATTCCCCCCCCCCCCAAAAAAACCGTAGACTTACGATAGTAGCATTGATTAGTTGTCAATTAGTCTAAGCTTTTCCCTTGGGTTCGATCCGAGGTCACTTGGTTATAAATATTGTTTGATATTTGCGTGACTAGAATAGCACTTCATTTTGCTTGCCTAAAACGCCAACGTCAAAATGGCGCCGTTGCCGGGGATTTAGCCTCTAGATTAGATTGCTAATTAGTATTACTTTTAGTTAGTTTACTTCACTTTCTATTTTTCTTTTATTTAGTTGTCGCAATTGCTTGCGTGCGTGCTATTCTTGTTTGTCTCTATTTAAGTTCACACTTATAAAAGCTCTCTTTGATTGCTTCATAGGTGTTTGAATGCAAACTAGAGCAAAGAGCAAGAGAGCACAAGAACAAGCTTCTACCTCAACTACAAGCCATCCTTCTCATCCCTCCGCTTCACACGAGCTTCACACTCCTCAATTGGATACTCCTTCGCCTACCCGAGCCGAACAACCGGGAAATATGGATCCACAAAATCCTAGAAGGCAAGGAAATGCTCCTCTTCCGCAAGAGGAAGAAGAAAGACCGGTTGCGGCATACATCGCCCCAACCATTGGACATTATGGTTCCCCAATTTGTCTACCGGGGGGAGAAGACCAAGAATTTGAAATCAAATCCGCCCTCCTCCATATGGTGGCCGCAAATCAATTTGACGGATATGGGAACCCAAATGCCCATTTGGCCCAATTTACGGAGCTATGCCGCACATACAAGATGCCGGGCATCCAACAAGAGTGGGTATATATGAAGGTTTTTCCGTTCTCACTTTCCGGGAAATCTAAAGATTGGTTGATGAGTCATGAACCGGATACATTCAATACTTGGGAGGGACTAGCACAAGCCTTTTTAATCCAATATTTCCCTCCCGCCAAGACAAAAAAGATTCGGGATAGAATCAACCAATTTACTCAACGGGACGACGAAACCTTCTATGAGGCTTATGAGATCTTCAAAGAGCTTCAAAGAGATTGCCCTCATCATGGATTCAACAAGTGGCAATTATTGCAAAGCTTCTACGATGGAATGGACCAAGATGCAAGGAACCAGATGGACCATGCAAGTAATGGAGCGATGATGGACTTAACGGCTACCGATGGTTTCAAGATCATCGAAAAGATTGCACGAAATTCGCATCAATGGGGTGGTGAAAGGAACCACTTGAAGAAAAAGAGCAAGGAGGAAACCTCTAAGGCCGTGACAAAGGAAGATTTCAATTCTCTTGCAAAGACGGTAAATTCCTTGGCACAATCTCTTGGGAACATGAACTTGAACAAGAGAAGAGAACATCCGCAAGCTTGTAGCATATGCGCTAACCCGTCGCATGACGAAGACTCTTGCACCGCCAAACATGCGGATGAATTTGAAGATGTTAATTATCTTGTGAGGAACCAAGAGAGAGCTTATGTGCCGCCTCAATCAAGTGGGTATCAACCGAGAAATCCTCCCTACCAACCAAGGAACCCTCCTCAACATGTAAGGTTCCATGAAGACCCAAACTTTCCGAGGAGAGCGCCCATCAACAATGAGCCAAAGCCTACACCTCCGGGATTTCCACCAAGGAAACAATTACAAGCTCCTTACCAAAGAAACGACGAGAGGCCTAGCCAAGAGGAACCATCCCTATTATCCATTGTCGCGCAATTGGCCGCAACTCAAGCTCAACAACAAAAAGACAACCAACTCATCCTTCAAAGACTCGACCAATTGCAAGCACACAACAAAATGCTTGAGACACAAATTGCTCAACAAGTGAGTTCTTCCTCAAAATATCAAGGGAAATTGCCTTCTCAACCGGATGTGAACTCTTCCGAAACCATAAATGCCATCACCTTAAAGAGCGGAAGAATCTTAGAAGAGCCCCAAGCGAAGACCAAAGTTGCCAACACAACCGTTGAGGTTGAGAAAGAAGGGCCTTCATCTCAAGAGAAGGTTGAGAAGAGAACAAAAGAAAAAGCTCAAGAGCCCGCACCATATGTGCCTCCCATCCCATTTCCACAAAGATTGAAGAAGAAGAAGGAAGACACACATTTCAAGCGCTTTGCGGATATCTTGAGCAAACTCCAAGTGACTCTCCCCTTCACGGAGGTACTAACTGCAATGCCTACTTATGCAAAATTTCTTAAGGATATTATTTCGCATAGGAGAGAAATGCATGAAATTGATCACGTAGCTTTGGATGCTAATTGTAGCGCTATTATTCAACATAACATGCCTAGGAAGCTAAATGATCATGGTTCATTCTCTATTCCTATTGCTATTGGTGATTTTTGCATTGATAGTGCATTGTGTGACTTGGGAGCTAGTATTTCTTTGATGCCATTTTCCTTGTTTCAAAAACTTGACATGGGTGAACTCACTCCTACATCCATAAATCTTAGATTGGCGGATAGATCATCTAGGTTACCTAAGGGTATTTTAGAGGATGTTCCAATTAGAGTAGGGAAATTTTATGTTCCCGTTGACTTTTATGTGCTTGAGATGGATGAGGATCGTGAAATTCCTATCATACTAGGAAGGCCTTTCTTGAATACGGTAAAAGCCGTCATTAATTGTGGAGAGGGAGTTATATAACTAAACTTGGGAACCGACAAAATTAAATTTTACTTGAAAAAGGTTTTAAATGCTCCTAGTAGTTCTATGGATTGTCATTTGCTTGAAATAAATGATGCTTGTGATGTTTTTGATGCTCATGATGAATTGACAAATTTTGAGTACGAGTTGCTCACAAAAGATAGTGGTAGTCCATCTTTCGCCTCATTGATGAATCTTGAGGACGGTAACACTCTCGATGAGGACACCATTGAAGAAGAGCCACGAAAAGGTAAGGAATTCGGTGAGGGGTTGAAACCCCTTCCACCGAATCTAAGGTATGAATTCCTCGGACCAAGCAATTCACTACCCGTAATTATCGAAGCATCTCTTGATGAATGTGAGACCTCTAAGCTTATGCATGTGTTGCAATTGTATAAGGGTGCTATTGGGCATTCCATTGATGATTTGAAAGGGATTAGCCCCAAGGTTTGCATGCATAGAATAAGACTTGAAGAGAATGTGAAACCTAGTCGCGAATTTCTTAGACGATTAAATCCTAAGCTTGGTGAGGTTGTGTTGAAAGAAGTGACAAAGTTGAGAGATGCGGGAATAATTTACTCGATCCCCGACTCCGAATGGGTGAGCCCAATTCATGTGGTGCCTAAGAAAGGCGGGCTCACCGTTGTGGAGAATGATAAAAATGAATTGATCCCTACGCGCACGGTCACGGGGTGGAGGATGTGCATAGACTATAGGAAATTAAACAAAGCCACCAAGAAAGATCATTTTCCAATTCCCTTTATTGATCAAATGCTAGAAAGATTAGCGGGACATGAATATTTTTGCTTTCTAGATGGTTTTAGTGGTTTTTTCCAAATTCCCATCCACCCCGATGACCAAGAAAAGACAACTTTTACTTGCCCCTATGGCACTTTTGCATATAGGAGAATGCCTTTTGGTCTTTGTAATGCGCCGGGTACTTTTCAAAGATGCATGATGTCCATATTTTCCGAATTTCTTGAAAATTCCATGGAAGTGTTTATGGATGATTTTTCGGTGCATGGATATTCCTTTGATGATTGTCTTACAAATCTTTCACGTGTTTTGGCTAGGTGCATTGAGATGGACTTAGTCCTCAATTGGGAGAAATGCCATTTCATGGTGAAAGAAGGCATAGTTTTGGGACATCGTGTTTCAAAGAGAGGGATCGAAGTCGATAGAGCTAAAATCGACGTGATTGAAAAGTTGCCACCTCCAAGGGATATTAAAGGGATTAGAAGTTTTCTCGGGCATGCGGGCTTTTATCGAAGATTTATTAAGGATTTTTCAAAGATAGCAAAGCCCCTCACAAATCTTCTACGCAATGAGGTGGAATTTTTTTTTGATGAGCCTTGTCTTGAGGCGTTTGAAGTGTTGAAGCAAGCTTTGGTGACCGCACCTATTATTCAAGCACCGAATTGGGATTTACCATTCGAAATGATGTGCGATGCAAGTGATAGCGCCATTGGAGCCGTCTTGGGTCAACGAATCGATAAGCGCCTCCACGTAATCTATTACATTAGTAAGGCCCTTGACACTACCCAAGCAAACTACTCAACAACGGAGAAAGAGATGCTAGCCATTGTCTATGCCTTTGAAAAATTTAGGCAATACTTGATTGGTTCTAAAACCATAGTCTACACGGATCATGCCGCCATCAAGTATTTGGTTTCAAAGAAGGAAGCAAAGCCTAGACTTATCCGTTGGGTACTCCTATTGCAAGAATTTGATATAGAGATTAAGGACAAGAAAGGAGTAGAGAATGTAGTGGCGGATCACTTGTCAAGACTCGACCTAACCAAAGAAGAAGATTCAATAATAATTCCCGTAAATGACACATTCATTGGGGAATACTTGATGAGCATCGAGACCGCGCAAGCTCCATGGTATGCGGACTTCGTGAATTTCCTAGCTTGTGGAATTCTACCGGAGGGAGCAAATTACAATCAAAGGAAGAAATTCCTTCATGATATCAACCGATACTATTGGGATGAGCCTTATCTATATAAGCTTTGCGCGGATGGACTCTATAGATCATGTGTCGCGGAATGCGACCAACAAGGTATTCTTGAAGGATGTCACTCTTCTCCTTATGGCGGGCACGGCTCAAGTTCTAAAACGGCGGCAAAGATTCTTCAAAGCGGATTCTATGAGTTCGTGAAGTCTTGCGATGTGTGTCAAAGAACCGGAAATATTTCTAAGAGAGATGAAATGCCTCAAAAGGGTATTCTAGAGGTGGAGATATTCGACGTATGGGGGATCGATTACATGGGACCATTCCCATCTTCTTATGGGAATAAGTATATTTTGGTCGCCGTCGACTATGTCTCAAAATGGGTGGAAGCCATTGCCTCACCTTCTTGCGATGCCAAAGTTGTGATTAAGTTATTCAAGAAGGTCATTTTTCCAAGATTTGGAGCCCCTCGGACCGTGATTAGTGATAATGGTACTCATTTCAAAGAAAGACAATTCGAAGCGATGCTTCGAAAATATGGAGTTTATCACAAAATTGCGACGCCTTATCACCCTCAAACTAGTGGACAAGTTGAAGTTTCTAATAGGGAGATAAAAGCTATTCTCGAAAAAACGGTGGGGAACTCAAGGAAGGATTGGTCTTCGAAGCTAGAAGAAGCTTTATGGGCATATCGCACCGCTTTCAAGACCCCGATTGGCATGTCACCATACCGCTTAGTCTATGGGAAGCCATGCCATCTCCCCGTCGAAATGGAGTACAAGGCCATGTGGGCAATCAAGAAGTTAAATTTTGACTTGAAGACGGCGATGGAAAAGAGAGTCCTCCAACTCCATGAACTAGATGAGATTAGACTCGACTCTTATGAGAGTTCAAGAATTTATAAGGAGAGATCCAAATTGTGGCATGACAAGAAAATTCGGAGGAGGACTTTCTCAAAGGGGGATAGCGTATTGCTTTTCAACTCTAGACTTAGATTATTCCCGGGAAAATTGAAATCAAGATGGTCGGGGCCTTTTAAAGTTGAAAAAGTATATGAAGATGGCCACTTCGAATTGATAAACAAAGAAGGTGAATCTTTCAAAGTAAATGGCCATCGAATTAAAGCCTACCATGGAGAAGTGCAAAGCTTGGAGCTTGGAGACTTCAAGCTTGATGATTCTACCTAATTCCCTAATTATTGCATGCCATTTGAGAAGGGATCCTCGCAAAGGACTTCTCAAGTGTGTTTCTTATGAAGAAGGGAATCGGCTACGTCTTAGCCAAGACTTTAAACTAGGCTGGTGAGTATTTGTGCTCTTGCTCCCACTTGTTTGTAGTGTAGAATCATGTTTTGACTTTGTGTTGCGCCATGCCTATATGAAGTTAGAGGCTTTAGGGATTTTTGTGGTTGAGTGCACTCAAATTACCCCTTTTGGTTTGATTATTCATGTGTGAAAATATTTGAGTGTGGGGTGTTTTGAGTGAATATTAGATGTCTTAAAGTGGTTGAGGAATGTGGTGCATTTGAGTGAAAAATTGTGTGCAAAGTTGGCTAACTCCCACCAGTCGGTTCGCCCGAATCAGTTTTCATGAGTGGCCGAATCACTTGATTCGTGCACCCAAAATTTATAACTCGCCACTGAGTAAATGATTCGGGCGAATCATGGACGGTCTCCCCGAATCACTTGATTCGGTCAAGCAGCTACCCAGATCGATTCGGCCAAGTCTTCGCCCGAATCAGTTGATTCGCTCACCCGAGGACACACTGAGTAAATGATTCGGGCGAATTAATGGTGATTCGGGCAGGTCCCCGAATCAAATTCGCTGGAAGTTTGAGATTTATTCGTGCGAATCCATTTATTTCGCTCACTCTTCCGCCCGAGCCCTAAACCTTTTTCCGCCCGAGCACTTCCGTCCGACTACCACAGACCCCAAACCACTTCCGTCCGACCTTCCCAACCAAATCCCTCCCTCTCTGAGCTAACCCTAAACCGTGTTCGCATTCCGTGACACCCGAATCAGCCGCAGCTTCTCCGAGTCTTCTTCGCCCGAATCAACCGCAGCCTCCCCGAGTCACCCTTCTCCTTCCTCAGCTTCACAATGGCCAGGACTAACTTGACGACTACAGGAAAGCCTCGACCACCGCCTGCCAAGAAGCTGACAGCAGCTCAAAAGGGTAAGGGCATTGCTAAACCTAAACCTAAAGCCAAAGCTCCAGCCAAAAACAAACCGAAGCCAAGGCGAGCTACTAGTGGTATCATAATCCGCTCCTCTCCCCCGCCGTCTCCAGTCAGTTCATCATCTTCATCCTCCTCTTCCGACGATTTCAGACCCGTGGGAGAGTCGTCGCGCTCGCAAGCTAGGCTGGCAGTTATCCCTCATTCCGGAGCAGCAGAGACAAGGAGACCCCGCTATCTTACTGGAGAAGTCCTTGCTGCGGATGCCAAGATACAAGCTTTATTGACGCAGCACAAGCTTTATTAGCTAGCTATATTTGGACTTTAAACTCTCATGGATGATTGCAATTGGGATTTGTGAGTATTCCTTTTCTGAAAACTCTCGCTTGAATTATGCACATATTTGTTCGGGACGAACAAGTCTTAAGTGTGGGGTATTTTGATGAGCGGACAAATAACCTTATATTTGTCCACATTTTCCCCTTACTTCTTGTTTGTTCCGCAATTCTTTAAAGCCATTTGATGATTTCTTCGTCCATTTCAGGTTAAAATTATATATCTCACGATACGAAGTGGCCCGAAGGGCATCTAGACGAATTCCGGTCGATGGAGATCAAAAGAAGAAAAGCTGAGCAAACTGCAGAAGTGATTCGGCCGAATCACTAGTGATTCGCCCACCAGCTTGACCGAATCACCCTCAGCTGCACGAATTGACCTGATCCGGGGAAGTCCTGAAGGTTTGACCGAATCACATAATGGGTGTGACCGAATCAATGGTGATTCGGCCAAGAGAAGTGATTCGCCCAGTCCGAGACCGCCACTGAACAAATGATTCGGCCGAATCAGAGGTGATTCGCCCAGAGGTGCCCGAATCAGTTTAGCTCCACAAGACGTTTGACCGTATCAAAACAAGGGCGTTTGACCGAATCAAAAGTGATTCGGCCAGGATAAGTGATTCGCCCAAACTCAAAACAGCACTGAGAAAAAGATTCGAGCGAATCACATGGGCATTGACCGAATCAAGTGATTCGGTCACTTCGGTCACTTTGTGGAAAACTTCAAAGAGTATAAATAGAAGGAGTTGGAAGAAAAGAAAAGGGGCTTGCTTTTTTCTCTCAACCCTAGACGACAAGTTTCCACTTTTTGCAACCCTAGACGACAAAACTCAAGGAAGATCAAGCTTGATGGAAGATTGAAGCTTGGATTGAAGATTCTACATCATCCTCTCCTAAACCCTAGCTTTGTATTTACATTTATGCTTCCTTTAGTTGTCATGTTTTTGTACACACTCATTATGAGTGAGTAGTTACTTTTGTGGTTGGGGATTAAATGGATCCCCTAGGATTGGATATGATGTAGAACACTATTGTTGTTGCATTGAATGAAGTTTGGTTTGATCTTATTGTGCCCTAGCTATGTATTCATTGTATGCACACCAAGTGTTTGACGAAATGCTTAAGTGAGTATGCTTGGTTAGAACCCCTAAGGAAGGAGCGAGAGTTGAACTTAGGATGTTTCATAGCTATCGTATGATCATAGATGGAGTGTTTGTGCGTGAGAGCGACATGCATTCTTGGCATTAGGCTAAGTTTTGAGCGGATTTGAGTAACCGGCCAATAGACCGAGAGGGTGCGGTTATGGGACTCAAATTCTACACGGTTCAATAGAATGAGAGTTTGAGAACCATGTCATTTATGTATCCTCTCCATTCTAGGGAAGGAGCGAGAGTTGAACCTAGAGCGGACGATGCATTAGCCTTACTTTTATCAACCAAATGTAGTTCATGCATGTGTTAGTGAGTTATTTCATTTCCTCATATCCTAGGAGAGAAGTTGTATCCCTAGTCACTCTTTTTATTCATTAAGTAGAACTCAAGAATATCATTTATCTTTAGTGCTTGCTAGAGATACCTCTATAGGAGGACATATTCCCCCCCCCCCCAAAAAAAAACCGTAGACTTACGATAGTAGCATTGATTAGTTGTCAATTAGTCTAAGCTTTTTCCTTGGGTTCGATCCGAGGTCACTTGGTTATAAATATTGTTTGATATTTGCATGACTAGAATAGCACTTCATTTTGCTTGCCTAAAACGCCAACGTCACCATGCGTTCAATAGCCTCAGCTCCATGGGTAGCAGTCCATTCAGGAAGTTCTCTATCAGCACATTCTGGGGCAAGCCATGATTGTAGCAGTTGGCCTCTAGCTCCCTGAAACGCTCGTAATACTCCGACATTGACTCTCCTGCGCTCTGCCTTGGCGCGGCCAGTTCCCTTCTGAGTAGCGCGATCTTTGCTGCGGGATAGAATTTGTCCAGGAACTTCTTCTACAGCTGCTCCCATGTGTGAATTGATCCTGCTGGTAAATTCATCAACCAATGTCTGGCTGTATCACACAGTGAAAATGGGAATGCCTTCATTTTCAGCGCCTCATCGCTTTCCCCTTCGGTCTTCATGTTCTCGCAAATGACTAGGAACTCTCGCACATGCTTGACTGGATTTTCGTTGTTCATCCCGTGGAACTTGGGCATGTGATGAATGAGCGAGCTCCTTAGTTCAAAATGTCCGTCTGGCGGAAGCACGATGCACCATGGCTGGTTAACAGTGATTGGAGCTGACATCTCGCACACTGTTCTGCGTCGCGCAGCTTGTCGCGCGGGTGGCGCATTATACAATTCAGCGGCCATTCTTGCTTCAACCTCGCGCTGCACTTCCTCTCTGAACAGGGCTGCGCGGTTATGTGCTCTCGCTTCTTCCGAGGTTCTGTCCCCTAAGTTGTCCCCAACGACACTGTTATCCTCCATGACCTGTTCTAAGTCTCAAAGAAAACGAAATTAAAAGATAACTAATGCTGCTGCGTCTGTCAGTGCGCAACTAGAATCTGCGCAGCGCAACTATTTCAAGGTTGCGCAGGCTAATGGTGATTGCGCGCTGTCAGAAATAACAACGAAAATAAAGCAAACTGAAATAACTAATTACTAAAAAGGAAAAAAACGTAAACTAGCTAAAACTTAGCTGTGTTGCTCCCCGGCAACGGCGCCAAAATTTGATCGCGCGTCGTTGTACGCGTCAAATTAATCCTTCCTCTTCCACTAGTACAGCGGTTAAGTCAGGGTTGATCTCCACAGGGAGCAAGCAGTTCAGTTTTAACCAGTGACCTACACTTAGGAAAGCTGGGGGTGTGAGTGATTGGGGTTGCGCTATGCGCGAGTAACGGTCGTAAACGCAGGAATTGCACTAGACGTGCGCAGGCAATAGAGATTAAGTACTATGACTATGAGAAGTATCGGCGCAGACAATCCTCTATGAGTGTATTCCTTATCATTGACTCTAAACGTCTATAGCTTGATTTTACTTAAGTTAGTGTCCGGTCAAGGCTTCCTAACATGTGCGCACGTTCCGATCAAAGTTCATGTGCTATTAATTATTGAAATAGACTAAACAACTACGAATCCGATCAAGGTAGTAATTGCCTATCCTAGCGCGTTACTCCTAGTTGGCACCGTCAGGCTATTCAACTAGTTTAACAAACAACAACAAGCAACAAGAGTAAGATTGCGGTTCAAGGCTTCCCCTACTCATGCAACTAGCTGCCAACAATGTGCACAGAATTAATATAAGCAAACAAGCTATGCATTAAGCGCAAGTCTCAAAGGAAATACTCATAGATTCATGCCCAACCCATACTAAGCGTTTAGCTAGACATGCTAGTAGTAAACATCATAGAAACAGTAAATAATAACTAAGGTGTCCAAGAAAACAATAGCAAACAGTGCGTGCAGGTTGCAGTCTTGGCTGGCGCAGTCGGCTAGCGCAGATCCTCTCAGCAAGCTCGTGTGTTTTCCAGTTCTGCTGCGCAGTGCCTCCTTGGTGTACGAATTGTGTATCTTGATGATGCTCTCCCAACCCTAGCCTCCTTCTCTTCTTTATATACTGCTCAAGAGGCTCATCCTTAGCAACTTCCAAATCTGGTGGTGTCAGGATTTGGAAACACCATCATCTGCGCACGGCGCACGGCATACTGCTTAGCGCAATCGGTTAGCGCACCGTGGTCGACTCTGCCAATTCTTCTGCTTGCGCCGCTAGCTCCGCAGGCTGTGTGATGCGCGTCCTAAATGCTGCCTGTTAGCGCGTATCCGACTTGGGTCCTCGTTTTGCCCTGTAATACAAAAACACTGGAAACCAGTAATCTTGTACATAAAATATCGCAAACAAGCATAGGGTTATGATCTAAATAATGCGTATAACTAGGCTCTATCACTAACTCGGTCTGTGAATTGATTTTCTGTAAAGATTTGGATTAAGACAAGAAAGCTAAGATTAAATGGCCAAATTTCAAGAAGATTCCAAGGTTGATTTCACTTGCCTAGTGTTTTCTAATAAAGTGACAAAGATGAATGGATGATTGAAGACTATAGAGGTTATGAATAGATCAATCTTCTAAACTAGCTTTCGCTCAATTTTGATTATCAACCTATTACGGAAATCGAATCTTAATCTCAATATATTGATTCGCTCTAACTTCCTCCACTAATCACAAACCGTCGCTATGATGATCAGCAAAAGAATTCGGATGAAGCTAACCTAACCTCTAACTTATCTCTTTATGCTACTTTCGTATGTCAATAAATCAAAGTCGGTTTTACTCTCGTCTTTCCTAAGTATGTATCTCCCAATAACGTACTCAAGTTAAAACGGATTTCATGTTGGCATTCTTTCAAACATCTAGCATGCATAACTTGACATACTTGAGAAAAACCGTAATCCATCAATCCTCCACCTAAACTTTCGTTTAGAACATCATCACAATATTTCAAACACACTAGACAAGATTCATCAAACCTTGGAATTAGGGGGATTACTCACAATACATGGAAAATGATTTCATTGCTTTCATAGATAAAGAACGAGTTACAAATCCAATTCTCTAATGAAAACAATAGATTACAACCATGCACTTGAGTAATCAAGGATCGAAACACTTCTCTGGTTCGTGCCCTATTTTCGCCTCCCTTTCTTCTCTGGTTCGTGCCCTATTTTCGCCTCCCAGCTCGTCCCTCGCGTCCAATCCAATCCGCCTTCCTTTCTCCTCCCGGACCTTCAAATTCTATGAAAATATGCTGAGCTGTCCGTATTAGTCGTATCAATACGGTCGATACGACCGATACAAGCATATCCACTCGCTACGGTCGATACGACTTCAGCTGTGAAATCAAACAATCGACACAGTCGTATCGACCGTGCCGAACGTACCCATACGGGCAGTACGGGAGATACGGGCAATCTGACATATTCCTCGACTCTTTTGCATGCAGTTGCCTCTAACTTTACTCCCCATGGCGCCTGAGCAGATTGGTCCTGAAACAAGAAGGAGAGAGTGCATAATGGTCATAATATTCCAAAAATGAACGAAAGCAACCAATAAACACAAGCGAGAATCGGTCGGGAATATAACAGATCAAACACTCCACACTTAAAATTTGATTGTCTCGAGCAAACAATCAGGACATGTTATATTATATTCAAGACTCTCTATCCCAACTTAAGCTTTGAATAATAGAGTGATGACCACCAAAGCACGGGTTTCACGAACTCTAGCCCCACACCTCACATTAACACTTCAAACAAATTGCAATCAAAGAGTTTTCGAGCCGCCTAAGAACACATGAGGGCACACACTCAAGAAAATCAGTACCATAGCCAACCAAAACCAATCTCGCAATCTATTCATTTTCAAGGAAAAGCATTCGAAACAAGGGTTTATACACAACATGCAGAACTCATATCCAAGCCTTAGACTTTGCATCACAATTCATAAGGAAAGAGGAGTTCGGCAAAAATTATTTTTCAAAAATAGTCATAAACCAATTGATGCTTACGTGCTAACACAAGGGTCATTCTCTAGTAAAGCATGCTAGCACACAAGCAAATTGTAGACTTGCACAAGAATGATATGGCGGATGGGCATAAAGTCAAGCTCTTACTATTTCTTCTCTCTCTTTTTTTTTCTCTCAAGCTTTCGAGGAGGAACTTTTCTTCCTAACCTCGGTCATCATTTTTTTTTTCATTGGGTGCAAATACTTTTGAGGAGGAACTTTTCTTCCTAACCCTCGGCATTGCAGCCAGAATCACACAATAAGAACTTGACAATAAGCCCAAATAGAGGTTGAGGATGCGCAAGAAAAAATTACAAGTGAGGAGCTAAGCAAGCAAACAAGAGTCACCTAAAAGCAATCGCAAGGTTTATGCATTATGTAATGGTTTTTTTTAGTGCAAGCTACACCAAGGTCCAAAGCAAGCAATGAAAAATTCCTAGAATGCGAGACAGGCAACGGATAGCAATAATAATGACTCACAAGAAGGCGCGATCATGAGAACTTACTCGGCCCTAGGCTCTAAATCAGCAAAATGAAAGAGGCTAGATGCGGTATGTGAAACTTAAGCACGCTGATCCCAAGCTTAAAAGAGGTCAAACACTCTTATAACAATACGCATAGTATGGAATCAATGAATATTTTGGCACCAAGCACTCAATGCATATTCAAGCAAGTTAATCAATGAAACACTCAATTAATATGCACCAGCCACTCCACACTTAAAATAAAGCTTAGTCCCTAAGCTAAAAATTAAAAATGAGAAGAGTGCATAGGAACTCCCCTAGTGAGCGTGGCCATTTCGTGCTAGAGTCAACATATTGCTGCCGCCGTGATGACCTGAAAATGGGAATAGAGGTGGATAAATATAGCACAATCAAGTTCATCAGATTCATCCCCAAAATGAGATATGAAACATATATATCGATGACAATGAAACAGCCTCATGATGAGATTTAAACAGTTCAGAATTCCATAAGGACAAAAAACAGCAACAAGCAAATGTCCAAGTGCAACCAACATAGCCAACAAAAGATAACTACCAAGAGAAGTCAAGTCAATCTAGCAAGGATATCAACTAATATATCAAAAAAAAATAGCATCCCAAAGGTAGTCACTCGGCGCCGCGCTGGGAAGGTCCAGCATCATCATCATTTGGGCCGGTCCATGGCATAGGATCCTGCGGCTCAAAAGTCTCGGATCCGGGAGCGGTAGGAGGTGCTGGAAAGTCATGAATTCCTCCGGCTTGAAGCAAAGCGGTGATAGCCCTGGTCGTCCACTTCTGAGAGCGCATAAGATAGTCTAGCTGGGGGCTGTAGTCTGGAGCTTGATGTGTGGGCTGAGCATCCTCTTGCGCCGCTGATGGTGGAGGCGCAGTCTCGTGTCGGCGCTTCGAAGCACGACCAGCCGCTGCAGAAGGGCCATCTATCCTATGATACCATGTACCATTAGGTAACACCATCCGCATTTGCCTAAGAGCGGCAAGGTCCAAAACTGGGAACATGCCCGGGGCAGCCGGTGGAAGTTCATAGCGAAAAGCTTCGACGAGCGCAGTAATGAAGCCGCCACCACCAAGAACATATCTCTGATCATTGGTTTGGAACTCTTCAAAGCGGAAGGTCAAGTATGATATAACGTCAAACTCCACGCCTTTATCAAGAGCGATGAGGAGGTCCAAATCCTGCTGAGACACTTTCGTCCCCCCTTCAACACGCGGATTGAGTGATGTCGCAATGATGCGATGCATATATTTCCATTCCGCGTCTCTAATGCACGTGGAGGGTGGGCTAGGAGTGAACACCGCGTCTTGCCCGGATAACTTCTGTCCGCTCAATATCACTCACCACAGGAATAGTGCCCTCCATAGGAAATTCCAGAATGTCATGGAGCTCCTCTCTGGATAGGTGGCGCTCTTCATTCCCCAATTGGAATTTCCAGGCGGTCACCCTCTGCCCTTCGATCACAGCTTCAAAGGAATCGATAAACCCATGGACCATGTTTTTATGAGTCGGCCATTTAGCCCCTACAAGCACCCCAAGACCGAACTACTGCAACAGGCTATTAACTGAGTCAAAGATGGAGAACCTGTGCATCGTCGTCACATCGGGCATGGGAGTGGGCACAATTTCCTTCTTACCGTCGAGGATGCGCTTAAGCCGCTCCGCGGACCTTGGATTGATGAACTTGTACGTCTTAGGGAATGGAGGGGGCAGACCTGGGCGGCGAACAACATTCTTCTTCCTGCCGGTTGTGGGCTGTTTTGTGGGCGGCATTTTGGTTGAGGAGCTGAGGTTGAGTTGCGGAGCTGCTGCCCTGTGGAGAGTTGATAGAGCCTATTTATACGCACTATTTAGATCCTAACACTGTGCTTGTTTGCATTATTTTGTGTACAAGATTACTGGTTTCCGGTGTTTTTGTATTCCAGGACAAAATAAGGGCCTAAGTCGGATACACGCTAATAGGAGCGTAACACACAGCCTGCGGAGCTAGCAGCGCAAACAGGATAGGAGGTGGCAGATTCAGACTGCGGTGCGCTAACCAACTGCGCGAACCAACGTGCACAGTGAGCCATGCGCAGGGTAGCGGTATTTCCAAATCTTGAACACCATATCCCTACAAAATCTCCTAGGATTTGGAAGTTGCCAAGATTGTCCTCGGTCCTCACAAGCAGTATATAAAGAGAGGAAGGCTAGGGTTTGAACAACAACACACGAGAGAGAGCCAGAACTGAAAAACACACGAGCTGCCGCCGAGGTCCTGCACCAACCGATTGCGCGAACCGAGACACAGCAACCTGCATGCAGCTGCTTGTTACTGTTTATTGGACACTTTAGCTTTTATTTACTAAACTTGGTTTTACTGCATGCAACCGATTGCGCGAACCGAGACACAGCAACCGAGTGCACCAGTGATGCGCACGCCAGACTGGAGCCTGCCGTTCGAACTGATGTGCGACGTAAGTGACTATGCAATAGGTGCAGTCCTGGGACAGCGCGTGGACAAGAAGCCGCATGCCATCTATTATGCATCGCGCACACTGGACGCTGCGCAGAGGAACTACGCAGAGGAACTACACCACCATGGAATAGGAACTTCTGGCAATCGTGTTTGCACTGGAGAAGTTCCGCGCATATGTTCTAGGCGCCAGAGTCATCGTCTACACAGACCACGTAGCAATCCGTTACCTGATGTCCAAGAAAGAGACTAAGCCGCGCCTGATGCTCTTGTTGCTCCTACTTCAGGAGTTCGACTTGGAAATCAAGGATAAGAAGGGAACGGAGAACACAGTCGCTGACCACCTGAGCAGGATAGTGAAAGAAGAGGAGCCAGGGCAAATCATGGAGACATTACCTGACGAGCACCTGATGGCGCTGACAGGTAAGGTACCATGGTATGCGCACATTGCGAATTACCTGGTCACAGGTACGTTTCCCCCTCATTTCACTAAAACCCAATGCATGAGATTAAAGCATGAGTCCAGGTATTACATTTGGGATGATCCGTATATGCTCAGAATAGGACCTGATCAGATTTTGAGGCGATGCGTGCCTGACCATGAAATAAACTTGGTTTTAATGTTTTGTCATGCGCACGCATGTGGAGGACACTTTGGTCCAAGGCACACGAGCAGAAAGATCCTGGATTGCGGATTTTATTGGCCACACTTGTTTAGTGACTCATATAACCACTGCAGGAATTGTGACAGGTGTCAGTGCACAGGGGGAATATCAGTGCGCAATGAGATGCCGCAGACGCCAATACTAGTGGATGAAGTATTCGATATTTGGGAGATTGACTTCATGGGGCCATTTCCTCCATCTTCCGGATTTGAGTATATATTGGTCGCAGTGGACTATGTTTCAAAATGGGTTGAGGCTAAGGCCACCCGAAAGGATGATGGTAAGACGGTCGCTGACTTTTTGAGAACTAACATCTTTTGCAGGTATGGGGTGCCTAAGGCAATCATAAGCGACCAGGGGACGCATTTTTGTAATAGGATAGTGGCGCAGGTATTCAAGCATTATGGAGTGCGCCACAAGACGTCCACCGCCTACCATCCTCAGACGAATGGCCAGGCCGAGGTTTCCAACCGAGAGATCAAGCGCATCCTGGAGAAAACTGTGAGACCATCGCGCAAAGACTGGAGCCAGCGCCTTGACGATGCGCTATGGGCATACAGAACTGCACATAAGACACCGATTGGGACTTCACCGTTTCGGTTGGTTTATGGAAAAGCGTGCCACCTGCCAGTGGAGTTGGAACACAAGGCATACTAGGCATTGCGCGTTTGCAATCTGAACCAAAACGAGGCTGGTAAGGAGCGCGCATTTGAGCTAAGCGAGTTAGAGGAGCTGCGCCTAGATGCATATGAGGGGCTGCGCGACTACAAGGCGCGCACAAAAGCATTTCACGACAAAAACATCCTCAGGCGCACCTTTGAGCCAGGAGACCAGGTACTAATGTTCTCCTCGCGCCTAAAGCTTATGCCTGGGAAGCTGCGCAGCAAATGGACGGGACCATACACGGTTACCAAGGTTTTCCCTTACGGAACAATCGAGTTAGAAAATGAGCACCAGCATCGTTTTCAGGTCAATGGGCAGAGAGTCAAAAGGTATTTAGGAGAACCTTGGGATGACACAGTGTGCGAAGTTGACTTGGCAGAGCCAGAAATAGAAGATGCGCAAGTTGTTGCGCCAGAGTCGCAACCAGATGCACCTGAGGGAGAACTGGGAACTATTGCTTATAATTCTTCCCCCTCATTAACTAACCTCGTTACTTATGATTTGTCACATGATATTAACCACGCTGGCCACCCTTCCGATCCTTTGCGCAGGACTAAGAAGAACGCAACGCGCACACGAGCGCGGGGACACTCAGGAGCAAGAGTGAGGGGGGGTCACTGGCGCACTTTTAAGCAAGTAACGAGGTACGATCGAGCCAACGACGTTAAACAAAGGCACTTGTCGGGAGGTAACCCGACACGTTTTACTTTTACACGTTTTTTAATAGTTTTTTTTAGTGTTTTTAGGCACTTGTCCTTTGTTTTATTTGCATGCATGTGTGTGCTCTCCGTTGCGCTTGAGCATGAGTCGTGGGGACACGTCTCTGTTTAAGTGTGGGGGGAGCGTTACATTTACATTTCATGTTTTTTTTTTAGCTTTGTAGGGTAGCTTAGTTTAGTTGAAGGGAATAGTAGCAGTGGTACGCTTGTGTGCGGGTTGCGCACACTTTTCGACTTGTATTGCCCTATTCATCTTGCATGCGCTGCTATCAACTGTTTAGTATATTTTTTTCAATTTTTCTGCCCCTATTAGTTGGGATATACAGGGGATGTGGAGTTGACAGAAAGGCTCTAGAGAGGCGGTTAGTCGTTTTTGCTTCGAAGGTAAGGTATATGGTTGAGAGCGCTAGTGGAGGCCGGTGTTTCGCGACCTTCGGAACAGTAGAGCGCGCTCAGCCACGCAGATGCCGAAGGCGAATACCAAAAGCGTGGCGAGGTGGGAAAACAGACCACCTTTCCTCTGGATGTCAAGCAAGTGAAGGCGGGCGCGGGTGTAAACGCGTGCGCTGACCTGCGCAAATAGATCGAGGAGGGAGAGCGGAGCGTTGTTCCATAGCTGCTATCCGAAGGCCGAGACTGGAACCGTTCTGGGAACATAGGAACCGTAGATAAAGCTGTACAAAAAGAAAAAAACAACTAGCAGATGATATGCGCTAAAGAAACCAGCATGTGCACAACTCCGTACCAGCGTGCGCAAGTTCACAAGAAAATCATCAAGAAAGCTCGAGTTCCCAGGAAGTGCGCGAAAGAATCGCTCACCGGAACGCAATTAACCATATACCCGTACTCGAAGTAATGACCGACAACCCGGAGCCTATGAAGAGCTATCTCCCAGCCATCCGAAATAATTTCCATCCCAGCTGAGAGGTAACGAATTTCGGAATTGTTATATTAAAACTGTTGAAGGCATGTGCGCGCAGGTGACAAAACAACGCAGTGTGAACGGTTGTTCAGATCGCGCCTGAGTGCAAGACTGTGCGCTAGACTCCAGGGAGGTAATTGTATCCGTGCTTGAGTACTTGTTCGGGACGAACAAGGGCAAGTGTGGGGGGTTTGATAGAGCCTATTTATACGCACTATTTAGATCTTAACACTGTGCTTGTTTGCATTATTTTGTGTACAAGATTACTAGTTTCCGGTGTTTTTGTATTCCAGGACAAAACAAGAGCCTAAGTCGGATACACGGTAATAGGCGCGTTTAAGGAGCGCAACACACAGCCTGCGGAGCTAGCAGCGCAAACAGGATAGGAGGTGGCAGATTCATACTGCGGTGCGCAAACCAACTGCGCGAACCAACGTGCGCAGTGAGCCATGCGCAGGATAGCGGTATTTCCAAATCTAGAACACCATATCCCTACAAAATCTCCTAGGATTTGGAAGTTGCCAAGATTGTCACGGGGCAAATCTGAGCATTCCTCGGGCCTCACAAGCAGTATATAAAGAGAGGAAGGCTAGGGTTTGAGAGAGACACACGAGAGAGAGCCAGAACTGAAAAACACACGAGCTGCCGCCGAGGACTTGCGCCAACCGACTGCGCGAACCGAGACACAGCAACCTGCACGCACCTGCTTGTTACTGTTTCCTTAGACACTTTAGCTTTTATTTACTACTTCTATGATGTTTACCACTAGCATGTCTAGCTAAAGACTTTGTATCGGTTGGGCATGATTCTATGAAGTAGTTCCTTTGAGACTTGTGCTTAATGCATAGTTTGTTTGCTTGTATTAATTCTGTGCACACGGTTGACAGCTAGTTGTATCAGTAGGGGAAGCCTTATAGTTTGTTTGCTTGTATTAATTCTGTGCACACGGTTGACAGCTAGTTGTATCAGTAGGGGAAGCCTTGAACCGCAATCTTACTCTTACTACTTGTTGTTATATGTTAAACTAGTTGGTAGCTTGACGGTGATAACTAGGAGTAACGCGCTAGGATAATCAGCTGCTACTGTGACAGGATTCGTAGCTGCTTAGACTAGTTTCAAGAATTAATAGCTCATGGACTTTGATCGGAATATGCGCACATGTTAGGAAGCCTTGATCGGACACTAACTTCAGTAAAATCGAACTATAGACGTTTAGAGTCGATGATAAGGAATACATTCATAGAGGATTGTCTTTACCGATACTTTTCATAGTCATAGTACTTAATCTCTACTGTCTGCGCACGTCTAGTGCAAAATCTGCTTTCACTATTGTTCATTTGCGCACCTGCGCAACCCAACCACTCACAACCCCAATTTCGTAAGTTGTAGGTTGCTAGCTAAAACGAGTCTGCTTGCTTCTTGTGGGATCGACCCTGACTTAGCTGTTGTACTAAGTGGAGAAGGAAGGATTAATTTGACGCGTACAACGACGCGCGGTCAAGGCTTCAAAACAAGCATCATCAAAATGGAAATCAACATGATGGCACAAGAGATTAGTGAGGGGTCTAGCTATCTTGGAAAAGTCCTTAATGAAACGCCTATAAAACCCAGCATGACCCAGAAAACTTCTAATCCCCTTAACATCCCTAGGAGGTAAAAGTTTGGCTATGACCTCTATCTTAGCTGGATCTACTTCTATCCCTCGATTGGAAACTAGATGTCCCAAGACTATACCCTCTTGCACCATAAAATGACACTTTTCCCAATTAAGCACTAAATCAGTCTCAATACATCTCTCAAGAACATGGGAAAGGTTAAGAAGGCAATGATCAAAAGAAGACCCATAAACCGAGAAGTCATCCATGAAGACTTCCATCTCCGTTTCTATAAGATCAGAGAAGATTGTCATCATGCATCTTTGAAAAGTTGCAGGGGTGTTACAAAGTCCAAATGGCATTCGCCTATAAGCGAAAGTCCCATAAGGACAAGTGAACGTCGTCTTCTCCTGATCTTGTGGGTGAATGGGTATCTGGAAAAACCCACTGTATCCATCAAGATAACAGAAGAAGCTATGATTGGCTAACCTCTCAAGCATTTGATCAATAAATGGAAGAGGGAAGTGATATTTCTTTGTGGCCTTATTCAACTTACGGTAATCGATACACATACGCCAACCAGTTATGGTTCGTGTAGGTATCAACTCATTTCGCTCATTAGCCACAACAGTAAATCCTCCCTTCTTCGGGACAACATGGATTGGGCCAACCCAGTTTGAATCAGAAATAGAAAAGATAATGCCAGCATCTAACAGTTTCATAATCTCCTTCTTACCTCACTCAAATTGGGATTCAACCTACATTGATGTTCCTTGGATGATCTAGCCTCATCTTCTAACTGAATCCTATGCATGCAAATACTAGGACTAATACCAGTAAGATCATCAATTGAGTACCCCAAAGCCTTCTTATACTTCCTAAGAACATGCAACAACCTAGAAGTCTCATCCCCATTCAAAGCAGAATTCACAATCACCGGATACGCAGAATTTTCATCAAGGAATTCATACCTTAGGCTTGCCGGTAGAGCTTTGAGCTCTACCTTGCAAGACTCCTTACCTTCTTGGACCGTCTTCGAGATCTTGCTCCCCTTATCCTCATCCGTACTGCCTTCTCCCAAATCAATAGCCCTCATGCTGTGCTCATTAGTATCTTCAAAACTCAAAGGGTTAGATGAAGATAAAACACAATGATCTATCAAATCACATGAGTTAATACGATTGCAATCAAATGATGAGCATGGTGTTTTGCATGACTTTTCTAGACTAAATGCAATCTCTTCATCACCAATATGCAACACAAGTGAGCCATGTCTAACATCAATTACGGCTCCAGCGGTAGCTAGAAATGGTCTACCTAGAATGATCGGTACTTCCTTATCCTCCTCCATCTCTAAAACAATAAAGTCAACGGGAATATAGAAATTCCCTACCCTAATGGGAACGTCTTCAAGAACTCCTTTAGGAAATCTTTAAGAGCGATCCGCCAATCTCAAACAAATGGACGTAGGAGTAAGTTCACCAAGATCTAGCTTTTTGCATAGTGAATAAGGCATAAGAGAAATGCTGGCTCCTAGATCACATAATGCACGCTCAATGATAACATTACCAATATTGATAGGGATGGCAAAACTACCCGGATCTCCTAACTTCTTAGGTAATGCGTTTTGAACTACGGCACTACACATCTCATTCAATGCAACAGTTTCATGCACATCAATCCTACGCTTTTGAGAAATGATATCTTTTAAAAACTTTGCGTAAGTAGGGACTTGAGAGATTACCTCCGTGAAAGGCAGCGTTACCTGAAGCTTTGTCAGCATATCCGAGAACCTCTTGAAGTGAGCCTCCTTGTTGCTCTTAGCTAGCCGCTGTGGAAATGGCACTTTAGGCTTATATGTCGGTACCTCGACAGCTACATCTCTCTCAACCGGTGTGGGTTCAACCTCTTCTACATCAGGTTCTTCAGCTATATCCTTGTCCTTCTCTGATTTCTCATCCAAGACCACCCTTGGCTTGGAGGCGCGCGTTCTAGCGTTAGCGGGGTCTATCACTATACCACTTCTTGTAGTGATGGCGCTACAAGATTCATTATTACCCATGTCTGGCGTTGAAGGAAGCTTACCATGTGACCTTGACGAAGAAGCTGCCTGTTGTGCAATTTGTGTCTCCAAATGTTTGTTGTGAATGGCAAGTTCATCGATTCTTGCATTCAACTTCTCTTGACCCGCGACAAGTTGAGCAAGAATGGCCTCCATGGCGGGGTTAGAGCTGCTTGAAGAAGCCTAAGGTGGTGCTTGTGCGTGGTGCCCTTGAGAAGGTTGGTTTTGATAGTTGTTCGAGTGTTGCACCGGTCCTTGGCTTCTACTATAGTTTCCTTGCCCCTGCTGATTGTTCCGAGCAAAATTTTGAGTTCCTTGATTTGTTTGAAATCTCTAGTTGCTTTGGTACTATCTAGGTTGAAATCTAGGAGGGGTAGGTTCTTGGGTTTTGTAGGAGAAGTTCGGATGGTTTCGATTACTAGGATGATATACTGGATTTGCACTTGATCCATAAGCACCTACATTTTGTCTACCCATGAAGTTAACATCCTCGTTGTTGATTCCACCTTTAAAGGGCATTGTGAGTGGACAATAGGTTGAATCATGGTCTAGTGATGCGCAAATCTCACACCCTCCTGCTGACGAAGAACTACCGGCCTGATTTGCATTAAAGTTACCAATAGTAGTGATCAAGGCATCAAACTTCTTTGACAACGCTCCAATAGCGTCATTTGTGTCCACAGCATAAGTTGACTGAGTGTTGGAATGTTTCCGAGGGTTGGATCTCTCACTTGTCCATCTATGAGCATTGCTGGACATCTTCTCAATAATTCTTTCACCATCCTCCGGGGTGTGATCCATAAGAGATCCTCCAGCTCCTTGATCCACAGTAGCTCGCACATCATAATCCAACCCATTATAAAATGATTGAACGACAAGCCACTTGGGCAGACCATGATGTGGGCAAGCTCTCAACAGACCCTTGAAGCGTTCCCAAGCTTCATACAATGTCTCACCTTCCTTTTGCCCAAAGTTGCTGATGTTGGTTCTGTATTGCGCTGTTTTCCCAGGCGGAAAATACTGAGTCACGAACGCCTGCGCCAAGTCATCCCAAGTATTGAAAGTTCCGGGATTATGGCTCCACAACCATTCCTTTGCTTTTCCCGCTAGTGAGAACGGAAAAACTCTGAGACAAATTGCATCTCTAGAAACTCCATTGATCTGGAATGTATTCAGCAGCTGAAGAAATGAATTCAGGTGAGCGCTTGGATTTTCATTCGGAAGTCCCGAGAAAGGCGAGTTGGAAGCCAAGGCCAGCAGCGCCGGTTTGATATCATAATTGTTAGCGGTCATTGCTGGGTATGTGATTGGTGATTGCAATGTGGTCATGGTTGGGAATGTGTAATCCCTCATGGCTCTTGGCTCTCCTTGTACCTCTCGTCGCTGATATCGACCTTGATCAGGTAAGTCCGGCATCCTTGGAATAAGTTCTTCTCGAGGAGGATCATTTGCATTGTTCCTTTGTGGCTCCATTTCTGGTGTCTTATTCTCCCTAGGCGTGACGGCTTTCTTTGATTTACTCTTGCTACTGGTTGCTGCAAGAGGCGTTGAGTGACTCAAATCTGGATTCTTTTTCTTGTTGATTCCGCTCTTAGACCGAATTTGCATCCAAATAATAGGGAACCCTGAAATGTATCACAAACAAAAACAACCGTGAAAGCACAAGTGGGATAGGGAAAATAAAAGTACTGAAATTTAAAATGAGTAGTCTAAACGATTCGCTAGATTTAATCTAATGACAAGCTAACTCGTTACTCCCCGGCAACGGCGCCATTTTGACGTGTAATAATTTTGTACTCCAAATTCAGTGAATATGAAGTTCCAATGCAGGTTAAAAATAATTTATAAACCGAAGTATTTCGGGTCATCCAAGGAGTAAACTAAGCTTATGCACTACGCAAAATCTAGTTTTGTTTAGCTAACTCGATCTGTGAATTGATTTTCTGTAAAGATTTGGATTAAGACAAGCAAGCTAAGGTTAAATGGCCAAATTTCAAGAAGATTCCAAGGTTGATTTCACTTGCCTAGTGTTTTCTAATAAAGTGACAAAGATGAATGGATGATTGAAGACTATAGAGGTTATGAATAGATCAATCTTCTAAACTAGCTTTCGCTCAATTTTGATTATCAACCTATTGCGGAAATCGAATCTCAATCTCTCAATATATTGATTTGCTCTAACTTCCTCCACTAATCACAAACCGTCGCTATGATGATCAGTAAAAGAATTCGGATGAAGCTAACCTAACCTCTAACTTATCTCTTTATGCTACTTTCGTATGTCAATAAATCAAAGTCGGTTTTACTCTCGTCTTTCCTAAGTATGTATCTCTCAATAACGTACTCAAGTTAAAACGGATTTCATGCTGGCATTCTTTCAAACATCTAGCATGCATAACTTGACATACTTGAGAAAAACTGTAATCCATCAATCATCCACCTAAACTTTCGTTTAGAACATCATCACAATATTTCAAACACACTAGACAAGATTCATCAAACCTTAGAATTAGGGGGATTACTCACAATACATGGAAAATGATTTCATTGCTTTCATAGATAAAGAAAGAGTTACAAATCCAATTCTCTAATGAAAACAATAGATTACAACCATGCACTTGAGTAATCAAGGATCGAAACACCTCTTTTCTTCCTCCTTTCTTCTCTGGTTCGTGCCCTATTTTCGCCTCCCAACTCGTCCCTCGCGTCCAATCCAATCCGCCTTCCTTTCTCCTCCCGGTTCCCTTCAAATTCTATGAAAATATGCTGAGTTGTCCGTATCGGTCGTATCAATACGGTCGATACGACCGATACGAGCATATCCACTCGCTACGGTCGATACGACTTCAACTGTGAAATCGAACAATCAACACGGTCGTATCGACCATGCCGAACGTACCCATACGGGCAGTACGGGAGATACGGGCAATCTGACATATTCCTCGACTCTTTTGCATGCAGTTGCCTCTAACTTTACTCCTCATGGCGCCTGAGCAGATTGTTCCTGAAACAAGAAGGAGAGAGTGCATAATGGTCATAATATTCCAAAAATGAACGAAAACAACCAATAAACACAAGCGAAAATCGGTCGGGAATCCAACCGATCAATTAGTAAAACAAGAAATTAGTTTATACGACGAAATTAAGATGCGCTTTATAGTATCTAGTGGTTGATGCTGGTTAATGCTAGCTGCAGCTGATATTCTAGAAAGGAACGAATGGAGAGAGATTGGTGGCAGTCGGCGGATAAGATCATGAGATATCTCAGAAGAAGATCGACACCTCATAGATTTCTATTTTCTTCTCTTTCTAAGCTCTAACATGTCCAACAAGGAAATTCGCTATTGATTAGTTGTTCGAGATAGATCAAATAATAATATAAACCATCCATTATACACTAGCTAGCTTGAGCATCTGAACTTACCAGACAAGATTATTACATTGTCAAATTATGATTGTTAATGAGTCTATGTCTAGTTATACTCACCTAATCTCATGAATAATAAAATTCAAGTTCGGTAGTAGGGTAGGTTTATCGCTTTGGTTAATCCGGTTTAATTAGGGTTTTGATTGATTAAGAATAATGTCCGGCTGGCATGGTATTGGTTACTAAAAATTTCAACTATGGATTAACCAAACTTTAATATTGGAAAGTTTGATACACAAATCAATACAAAAAAAACAAAATGATCGGTGTGATTTTAATTGGCTGAATATTCTATTAATTGCCTCATTGGTCTCCTCTTGGCCATAGTGATTTTCGCCCCACTTGGCATGCATACATGTGATCAACATCAAATGATTCTCTCTAACAAGTATTTATAAATTGATCTTGCAAGTCCTAGCATGCAAGCTGGATTTGTTATTAGCTTAATTCGTGCAAAAAGTTGAAAACACCCTACCATGTGAAGAAGCTTCTTCTTCATTTGTTGGAAATTGCATTTCATCAAAGGTCGATACTACAAGTATTTTAGTGCTAAGTTTATGGACAAGTGCAACTTGCCAAGCAATCAAATAATCCATGACCGGTTGCGGCATCTCTTAACTTATGCATTTAAGTTTCGGTACAGTCCGCGCATAGATAAGAGAGCCTATTTGTTGTTTTGAATTATATGTGGATTGATCGTCCGATTATTCATCTAATTTTTATTATAATTTTGTTCGTTTTCCGAACTTTTTATTGTCATTTTATCATGTTACTCTTGTTTCCGGTCAAACTTTACTGAGTTGAAGTTTTGTAGTTCGTTTGGAGCAAATTAAGGCAAAACACAAAGATTCAGATGAAAACAGACCAAATATGGGCAGATTGACTTATTTGTCTTCAAAAGCTATCCGATTGTATGATAATTGTGTGATTACAACGTGTCATAGGTTTTTAGAAAAGCTAACTCAAAGGGCTACAACTTTTTAGTTTGCATCAAGATGAAATTCGAAGCTTTAAAGGGTCAAATAGGCGAGCAACGTTAGAATCATTGTGTAGCGCGAGTGTAGCCCTTCTTACTCGTATCGCACGTATCGGTCGTATCGACAAAGCTTTACGACCAAAACTGTCAAAACCTGTCCCTACGGAGCTCGTATCACCCGTATCAACACGTGATACGGGCGATAAGGTCAATTCACACCAAAACATAAAAATCGAGGCAATAAATAGAAAATGGCTATTTTTGTGAGAGGGGTCTGGAAATTAGTTTTCCTGACCTAGTTTTAGAGAAAAGAGGGAGCTCACATAAGTCCAAAGTAGTAGAAAGGAAGGCAACACCAAGGGAAGTGAAGATTTAACACACATAGAGAAGTTTCATCATCCCTCTATTATTTTTTCCCCCATATTTTCCAAATTTATCATAGATAACTCGACTAACGATTGAATCAACCTTAAGTAATAGTGACCACAACGGTGGCCTACAATCTTATTGGGGAAGTTGGCATTTTAGCTTGGAAGACTAAGACTTATTGATTTCTATTTGGATTAATCGCGCAATGATAGTTGGTGATAAAACGAGCTAGAAATAATTGAGTATGTTACGGATATGGCATCTGTAATAAAGCTGAGTGGACGAAATCGAGCGGAAGAAGATGCTACAGTATCCTGTGGTACTAGGAGTTGGTACATGCAAATGAAGACTGACAAAACAAAAGAGCCATAAAAAGCTATCCCATCCTGTGACGATTGAAGCTGGTACATATGATCAGAAGGGATCAAGACAAGAACCAAAAGAGGGTAGAGCATCTCCTGAAGATTCAAGGCTAAAGCATCAAAATAGTATCTTTGTAGCCGTTCAATCTGGAGGAGCTCGGAGGATGTCCGGGTGACTGCTGCCGGCGTAGCAAGGGTCAGAGAGAGCCCCCGTTGATCAGAGATCTTCAGTGGAGGCTCGGATGAAGGCAAACAAGATTTTTTTTCTAAGTTGTGTTTGGAAACAAAATCTCAACAACTTCCAGGAATCAAAGGGAACATTCGGATCGTGTCATTGTCGTTTAGGACAAGTTCCTAAGTTTAGTCGGACTGAAGTTTCTAAGTTGCTGAGCTGCTGAAGCTATATATGTAGGCAGAGACTGATGGAGTATATTTCTACTATCCATCGAGTTGTTTATTCCCATTGTTTAGTTGCATTTTGTGTGTGATAGATTCCTTCTTTGTAGTTTCGCATCGCAGGTGTATCAAGACCACTTTTGAGCTTTATTGCGTATTTGGAGCATTCTAAGCTTCACTTAATCACTCGGGAATGCAAAGGAGCAAAGACTTGATCGCGAGAGCATCGATAGAGCCAAAATGCCAGATGAGGTCGTACCACTCGTACTGGTCGTAAGGGTCGTATGAGTCGTATTGGATACGGACGAGCCATGAGATCCTGGGACAAGCTGAGGTTGTAATGGTTGTAAGGTTCGTATGGGTCATATAGGTCGTAATGGTCGCACATGCCCAAATCCCGAGGCCCGCATCCAGCAATCTAGGGTTTGCATCGATTTAGATAGAGAACTCTGAGAGGGAATTCAATTAACACATACATAGACAATTTTAGAGAGAGTCAAAAGTCAGAGGCGCCGTGAACAGTGCGCGACAGCTTTCGTATTCTCTAAACTCATTTTTCATTATTATTAGATGAATTGTATTAGTAGCTAAATGCTAACTCAGGTTAGGAATTTGCATTGTAACATTTGGTTTGAGATTTATGTATCATAATTCAATTTAGTGAATTATTGTTTTTGTATGAATTGCATGCTTTGATCATCAAGTTTAGCCTATCAGTGAAACTAAATTGATATCTATTGCATGATACTGAATTGACCGCCGTATTAGCTAAGACTAGCGGTAGAACTAAATTAGTATTGTTAGTCAAGTAATTGTTAACATATTCGAGAACTTAGCAGTTAAGAGTAGGTAGAACATTGGAGTCGACATTACCTTAGCAGGATTGTTAGACTAGAACATAAGTCTTTACTAGTTGAAGCATGTTCGATCAATGATTACTAGTTGAAATGCATATCCCTGAACTGATTCTTTCTGAAATTGATAAACAACATTCTTTCTGAGAAAATCTCCTGTTAATTATAAGAAGAACTCTAGGATTATTTGCTCTCTTTGGGCTCTACCCTACTTAGAGCTTGTTAGTATAGGAGGTTATTATAAATTTAAATTTGGCGCACACGATGACGTGCCGTCACAGACCGAACCAACAAGCATCAAATCAAGTACACGCACATAGGGAAAAAGATTAGAGTCCGTGGAAGCAGAGAGTGCTGGAGCGTTGATCGTGTGAGAGCAGAAGAGTGATTAGGACTGAAGAATTTTGATACTCTAATCCTACACTGATTTGAGGAAGTCAACTGGAGTAGAGCCTCGTTGACAGACCTAGCGACCGTGTAAAAGACAGAAGCAGAGTGCGACATGCGCATGTTGTTCGAGCGTGCTCCTGGATAGTGACGGGAGGTCATTGATCGAGGGGGAGCAGTGCAGAGTGTCAGACTGAATCAGCAGGAGGTGGATAGAAGAGTCGTCGACAGAAGCATCAGCAACTCGGCGGAAGAAGTTGTTACAACATCATATAGGTACACTTTGTAATAGGATATGCTGAGAGTTGTAGAACTGCTAGCTATCTATTGTTGAACGTAGATTACCTATGCAGCTAATCCATGGATCAGATTGAGCAAAGATTCCAGCTAGGTTAGAAGTAGAGGTTGTTCTAGCGTAGCCTGAGAACGAGATCCTTTGCACTTTAATTAGGAATAGTGGAATCTTGAGGACCAAGAACTATCCTTCCCAGATGTAGGCCGTTGCCGAACAAATCTAATTGTGTATTTCAAATTTGGACAAAGCGTCAGCAACTTAGCGGAAAAAGGTGCTGAAGAAACCTGTGGATTCTCGTCAACAATAACGTAGTGCCAATTTCAGAGTATATGCCTTGACAGAGGACTCGTGTTTAAGGTGTATGTTTGAAGGGGAGAGGCGCAACGATAATTGGTATTTACTCGGTTACATGCACGGTCTGTTCCAATCGTATTAGACATTGCATGTATGCTTCATTCATTATCTACTTGAATGGTACATATAGATGAAGTTGTGACTTTAGAATATTATCTTGAATTGGTAAGGAATAACTATAAAGTTTTGGATCACATTATTTTTTAAATTACACACTCTAATATTCAAATTAGAATAGCTAAATCGAAACATCATCTTACTTAGTACACGTGTTTATCTTGCTCCCTTGGGACTCGACTTGGACTTGCTCAATATATAAATTATTTGACTACATTGATCCTCAAACTTGACATAAGAAAAGGTTAAAATTAAACATGTCATGGATATAGAGAGAGACATCCATGTTTAAAAAGGAAAAAGGTACATTAGTCGTGTTTTGAAGAGAAAAAACCAAGAAGAAAATGTTTATTTTTCAAAAGTCTTCTCTTAATTTTCATGTTTACTATTTTTTGATACTAGTACGTAGCTAGTCATGCAACTTTTATCATTGACTTTTACATAAATATTAAAAACGACACATATTGTTATTTCAAAAGTCTTCTCTTAATTTACTTTTTTTTTTATGCTAGCTAGTACGTAGCTAGTCATGCAACTTTTATCATTGACTTTTACATAAATATTAACATATTGTTGTGTGAATCACTTGTGTGTCCAAACATCTCCATTGTGATCAATATTCTACGTTGCTTGTTTTGTTGGATTTACAGTGTCACTCGGGGGTCTGAAGATCATCCTTCACCAAATACCTCTAGGCTTCAAAATGACAAAACCGCTGCATAATCAATAGTTACATTATATATGTTAAGTAGTTGCCTCAGCTGTGATATCATCCTTTGACTAACTTGTATCTGAATGATAAACTATACCAATGATTCTCCGTATAATAATCTTATATGTGATTAATTAAGTAAATGATGGCTGCTTGTAGCTCGAGAATCACGAGCTCATCTTTTATGCAACCAAATCAGACCAATAATATGATGTTATATTTCTAGGTTTGGTGATTTTTAAATGGCTATGAATGCATGTACGTAGGTTTAGCTAGGTTGCTAGGGCTACAAATAAAGCTATTTTCATAGATGATAAATTAACTTCTTCTCTCTCAATTCAAGATGCTCATTTTACAGTATTTGTTTTCTTCAAAATGTCACTTTCTGACACTTGCAATTTTAAAAATGCGATTCTAAAGTTTTTTTTTCGATTTAACACTTTTGATACAAATTGCATTTGTCAAAGACAGTTTGTTTTGAATCTCTCCGGTCAGTGTTCAAATCATCAATGAATTGACACACGCGTGACGTTTTAGACAAATCGCTTTTCAAAAATACTGTTGTACGACAAGCCACTCAGTTCCTCGATTTTTGATTTATAAATAAATCGCTTTTGAAAAAAGCTCTTGTTAAACAAATCTCAATTCAGAAGAGTGGTTTTATATAAAAATGTCACGCACGTGTCAAATGATCTACAATTGGGCTTTGACCCTACGAAATTTAAAACAAATCATTTTTGCCAAAGATGGTTTACTATCAAAAGTGGTAAATTGAAAATGAATGGTGGAAGAATGACATTTATAAAACTGAAGTTTCGAGTATACTTTTAAACACTAATCTAAAGATTGTGTGATATTTTATAATAATAAAAGTGTAGTTTTAATTACTCTTTTATTCTTTTGTATGTGAAGGTTGTTGCCAATATGCGTAAGTTTTCATCCAATGGGATGATTCCCTCGATCCGTGTTGGTTATTAAAATAGTGTGGAACTTTGATAGGTTAAAAATGAAGTGAAACGCTATATAATAATGTGAAGGTAGGTTGTGTATTTTATGTCATCCCAAGAACAATCCAATCCAATCAAATCATTAGCATATATCTCCTCCGCTGGCATTGACAATAAGACTAGTGTTATTATTATCTAATGCTGCACGAATCGAACAATAAAATACAATAGAGAGATTATTTACGATAATTAAGATCGAGTCGGTCGGAATCAACTAGCGTTACTTGATTTGCCACGATTGATGGAGTGAGTCTGTGCATCGCTTGGTCCTCGTGTGCCTGTAGGATCGAGAGCTTCTCGTTCATGTCGTCGTGCTTTCTGTTGAGAGAGCTTCAAGAAAAAAATAACAAGCCGCTACTTTCACTTGATTAGATCCTTATTAATAAATGCTACTACAAGTAGCGAATCGACAAAAAAATCAGGACAAATCATTACTGGCTGTAATAATTTGTTTGTGAAGTGGCAATAGTGGAATCTTTTCCGAAAAAATGATAGAAAAAATAATAAATTAGAGATAAGTGGCAAAAGTAAAAAAATTTCAAAAATTGCCCTGTATAAGATTGTGAGATTAAAGAAAGTAGTCAAGATTAAATTGAAATGCGGTAAAGTATTTATTGATTGAGATTTTGTACCCAAGTGTGAACAAAAAAATATGAAACACAGGCTGTTGTATAGAAATCAAAATCTAGCTTTTCAAACAACATAAAAATCCTTTGACCAGCAACAAATAAACAAGTAGGTGTAAGACAACCCACAACTACAAAAAAAGGTAAATCATATCACAACATTCTAATAAGGGTCTGTTCTTTAAACCTTAACTTATGTTTAACTTAACTTAGCTTAACTTAACTTATCTTCACTTAACTTAACTTATCTTAACTTAACTTAACTTACCTTAACTTAACTGAATTTAACTTAACTTTACTTACCTTACCTTAACTTAACTGAACTTAAGTTAACTTAACTTAAGTACATTTACAAATATATTTTTATGGTGGTGGTGGTATAGTTGAGGTGGTGGGTTGGGGTTGTGGTGGTGGGGGTGTTGGTGGTGGTGGTGCTGGGTTGGGGTTGTGGTGGTGGGTGGGTGGTGGTGGGGGGTGTTGGTGGTGGTGGGTTGGGGTGGTGGTAGTGTGGTGGTGTTGTTGGGGTGGTGGTGGTGGATTTGGGTGGTGGTGGTGGTAGGTTGGAGTGGTGGTGGTGGGGTGTGATGGTGGGTTGGGGTGATGGGTAGTACTTAATTTAACTTAACTTAACTTAACTTAACTTAACTTAACTTACCTTAACTTAACTTAACTTACCTTAACTTAACTGAACTGAACTTAACTTAACTGAACTTATCTTAACTTAACTTAAATGCTGAAAATTTAATGACTAAAGAACAGGGCCTAAATCCAACATTCCAACAACAAAAAACAACGATGCTTCTTCTTGGGCAATTTGGTCACTCTCATTCAACCTCTTCTTATATATATATATATACACTACCTTCTTCACCAAACTCATCATTCAAATCAAACTCATCTTCTTCTCCTTCTCTCTTTGTTTGCTCTCTTTAATCTGATCTTGGCTGAGAAAGATCAAAATCTGGTCAAAGCGGATTGAGCTGAGTGATTGAGATTGTCGGCATGGCGGTGGAGATTGAGCTGCACCAAGAAGCAAAAGATGTTCAGTTGTCAAAAGTTGCCGTGTCCGAAACACATGGGGAAGACTCACCATACTTTGCAGGCTGGAAAGCTTATGATGAAAATCCTTACGACGAGTCCTCTAATCCGTCCGGTGTCATCCAAATGGGTCTAGCTGAAAATCAAGTAAGCTTTCACTTCACTGACCACAATTTCCATTGATAATATACATTGGGCTAAATCATTTCATGCTCTTTTATTTTTTTATCAGGTTTCATTTGATTTGCTCGAGGAGTTCTTGGAGAAGAACTCGGGCGGCACCGGTGTTTCGGGGTTCAGAGAGAGTGCTTTGTTCCAAGACTATCATGGCCTCAAGTCTTTTAGACAAGCAATGGCTAATTTCATGGGGAAGATAAGAGGTGACAGAGCGAAATTCAACCCTGAGAGAATTGTATTGACAGCCGGTGCAACAGCTGCCAACGAGCTGCTCACTTTCATCTTGGCTGATCCTGGTGATGCTTTGTTAGTCCCAACACCTTATTACCCTGGGTAAGTTGATGAAACCCGATTTGTGAGTATCTTTTTTCTTCTCATATTTTACTACAAGTCTACAACAACATGGTGTTATTGAAGAGGCTGCTGGTACTCAATTAAACTCAAATGTTGTTTCAGATTTGACAGAGATTTGAGATGGAGGACCGGAGTAAACATCGAACCGATCCACTGTGATGGTTCGAACAACTTTCAAGTCACCCCACAAGCCATGGAAGATGCCTATAAAAGAGCACAGTCCAAGAAAATGAAAGTAAGAGGAGTTCTTATCACAAATCCATCAAACCCATTGGGAGCAACTATCCAAAGACAAGCTCTGGAGCAAATTTTGGACTTTGCTGTGGCCAAGAATATCCACTTGGTATCTGATGAAATCTACTCAGGCTCCGTCTTCTCTTCGCATGAATTTGTGAGCATTGCTGAGGTTGTTGAAACAAGAGATTATAGAGAAGCCAACAGAGTTCACATTGTTTACAGCCTCTCAAAGGACTTGGGGCTTCCAGGGTTTCGAGTTGGGACAATTTACTCGTACAATGATAGAGTTGTGACAACAGCCAGAAGGATGTCCAGCTTCACATTAATATCATCACAGACGCAACATCTCCTTGCCTCCATGTTGTCAAACGAGGACTTTACGATCAACTACATCAAAACCAACCGCGAAAGGCTGAGGATGCGCTACGATATGATAATTGCTGGGCTGAGAAAGGCGGGGATCGAGTGCTTGAAAGGGAATGCAGGGCTGTTTTGCTGGATGAACTTGAGCCCATTGCTTGATGAAAGCAGTCCACAAGGTGAGCTGAGGCTCTGGGATGAGTTTCTTCATGAAGTTAGGCTGAATGTTTCGCCAGGCTCATCTTGCCATTGTTCTGAGCCAGGCTGGTTTAGGGTTTGCTTTGCCAACATGAGTGAGCAGACACTGGAGGTTGCTTTGAGGAGAATACACAAGTTCATGGATGGGAGAAGAAGAAGATCATGTGTAAAGAGAGATTGGTGACTTGGACATTTTTTTCTTCTCTCTTTTTTCTGATCTTTATTCTTCCATTTTTGGATCTTTCTATTCTTCTATTTTGATTGATTACATCAATCTTTAGATGCTCATAACCTAATTCAAGAATAGGGTTTTCACATCACACCAGATGTATAATCAGATTGATTTATTGAAATGAAACTCTACGGCCACAATTTATTATTTCTCAAGAACAGGACTTAATAAAATTGAGAAATAACACGTCCAAAACACTTTTGGAGGATGGTTATGGTTTAATTATCCAAGCAAAATGGTTGTTCTAAACAAAAAAAAACACGTCCAAAAGTTAGAGAGAGCTTGTATATAAAGATTACTTAAGACCCACAAAAATGGTGAGATTACAAATCTCTAAATCAGCCAACCAATGATGCTAAGAAAAATTGAACCCGGACCTTAAAGATATATTATTCTTAAATAATGGAAGAAAAAAAATGATTTATGGCTGGCATGCATGGTTCTAAATCTATGTTATGATGCCTTCTATATTTGCCATGTATTATCTACCAGAACTAAGGCAAGTTAAAGTAAATTTAGATCCGGTACAGTAAAATCAAATCAATGATATCTAACGGTATAGGTTTGATTTTAAAAATGGTGTAATTTTATCTGAAGAAAAATAATAATAATAAACAATTACATCGCATTATAAACTCAAAACACAAAATGATGTGACACTATAATTATTTATATTTTGGTGTGATACTGACGGTTATTGATTTCTTAACAACACGTAAATAAAGGTCTAAGTACTCCTCTCGTAGATATGAGTAATGATTGAGATTTATGAATAAAAATAATATGAAAAATGAAGCTATGAGTAATGAAGCTAGATAATTTCAAAATTCTAATCTCAACGAATAAAAATAATATGAAGCTATGAGTAATGAAGCTAGATAATGAAGCTATGAGTAATGAAGCTAGATAATTTCAAAATTCTAATCTTAACGAATAAAAATAATATGAAAAATGAAGACTCGCAAGCCTCTTAATTCATTTTTAAAAATGAAGATCAAGTAACATTGACACTTGTTATTTCATTTTTATATGATCAGGATTTCTCATGTCATGTATATATATTATGATTCGATTTTTGGTTGTTATCAATTGGTATTATACGGTATATATGAAATAATAGGGTCTCCAGAAGTGTGTGTGTGTGTGAAATTAAGCAGCTCCAAAGTAGCAAACAACATAATGGTGATAGCTACCATGGTCAAGTAATCAAAGCACACCATAATAATAATGTCTATTCTTCGCCATTCCTTATTTCATTTGAGATACTCCCACACATAGAATTTATAATTCAAGAAAATCACTTGAAATTCATCTTATCTTTTTAATAAAAGCGTAGTCACAACAACTTTTCATTTTTATTCAAACGGAATTACATTTGTAAATTTGCGAATAGAAAAGTATACTATCTTATAGAGAAATAAAATGAACAACAGAAATCAGCAAATTTCTTATTTTTCTTACTAATCATAATTTTAATGTTCAGAGAGGATGAAGAGATGCTCTTATTGTTGTATCCTCACTAATTTATGTTGCCCTAGACTAGCTAGAACCCTGCCCTGCCTCTACTTCAATTGTTAATACTAAAAGTCAAATGATACTTGAGCCAAAGAGCTAAAACAAAACATTTTATACTCGCCAATTTTTGAAATAACTTTACTTTTGCCAATTATCTCTAATTTAATTTTGAAAACATTCCACATTTGCCACTTTTCGAACCAACCGCTACTGTCAGTAGCGGTTTGACCTGACTTTTGGTTAATCCGCTATTTACAGTAGGGGTTTGTTAATTTCGATCTATTCAACGTCCATATGACAGCCAACGTATATATTTTGACAAACCGTTACTAAGACTAGCCGCGACTAGGCTTGTTATAATTTTCTTTAGAGTTTCTCTCCTTCAAGCTCTCTCAGCAGAAAGCATGACGACATGAACGAGAAGTTCCCGATCCTACAGGCGCACGAGGACCAAGCGATGTGCTCCAGTAATACGTCTAAGCGGAAGGAGATGACAGTGAAGATCGGCGGCGAGGAGAAGATTGGGAGAGGGTCGAGTTATGAGTTCTGGAAGGATGATGAGGAGAGCGTGAGTGCGGTTGTAAATGGTGGTGGGTTTAGGTTTCCGAAGCTAGAGCAAAAGAGTGAGTTGGAGTTGGAAGTGGAGGTCGCGGATGATCGGCTGTCGAAACTGAGTAGGCAGTTCTTGTTCCTGCATCGACAGCAGGCGTCTGGTGAGATTTTACTCGATATGGATGAGCAGTAGCCTGGGAGGGCGGGATTAGCGTCAGTGGCTGAGATTGTGAATTCTTAGGAGCTGAAGGTGACATCTCGCCGTCCAAGGCGGTGGAAGAGACAAAAACCCTAAAAAAAATTATAAAAAGTCGCTATTCTCAATAGTTATTTGTGAAAATATATACGTCGGCTGCCACGTAGGCACTGAGTAGATCGAAATTAACAAACCGCTATTGCAACTAGCGATTTAACAGAAACATAAAGTCAAACATATTTGTCGGAAAGTGACAAATATGGAATGTTATCAGAAAGAATGACAGGAAAGATAATGAATTCGATATAAGTGGCAAAACTGAAAAATGTTCTCAATTTTTTCACTCTTGGCCACATAAAATGCCCAAGTCGATATTGTTCAAAGGAAATGATGCCTGCCGCATATACAAGTCTGATAAAGAATGAGTATTTAACCTAGATACAAATATAGATATCATACTGTGACGAAATTTTATGAGACGGGTTGTTTGTGAAAAAATATATCAAAATTTTGACTATTGTAGAAAAACCAAAATGCTGAAATGTGAATAAGTTTGTACTAGAATATAAGAAAACCTAATGAATTTCACAGTACCTCTGAGTTGCAGATTGTGAACAAGCAGTTGCTATAGCACACTCTTGAACACCCAAATCTGATGCAGCAAGATAGAACAAGGAACAAAGGTTTGTTCACCCAGTTCGGCCAATCTGCCTACGTCTGGGAAGGGCTGAACTCCAACCCTTAATCCACTAGTTTCTCAGGTCCACAATACAACACTGTTCGACTCACGACACCTATGCTACCTGACCTAAACTAGTCACACAATCAGAACAAGCTCTGACTTGTGTGATGCACACCTACAGAAATAATTCAGAATAGCTACAACTCTGATCCCACAGACTCAGCCTATTCTAATTAATTCAATGTTATCTGCAGGTTGCTATAGCACCTGCTGTAGCACACAACTGGTACCAAAACTGTTCGCGTCGCTCCAAGCCTTCTGCTGAGCCGATCGAACCTCTCCACGAGCGTTGCACACTCTGGAGCACTCCCGCTCACTCAGTGACCACCTGTCACTAGCGAGACCTGGCCTCCTGCCCATTGCCCGAGTACCTCCACTAGGCAATTGCTTTGCGGCTTACCTTGATCAACCAACAAACAATCGCTGCTCTGAATTGGCTTCCCAGATCAAGCTATGATCAGACTCTGCAAGTCCTGATCACATTCTGCTACAATCACCTCAGCTCTGTACTCACGCTCTGCTCTCGGTGATGATCGAAGATCCTCTCGCACTTGAATTCTATTCTCACGGTATTTTGTGTACGCTCTCATGTTTTCTCTCTTATCTTCGATGCCCTTGACGCTCTGAGCAGCTTCCTTTAAATAGGAACACCCAGTTCCACCATTCACAGTTTTAGCAATTTTCTCCAATCTGCAATATCTCTTAATTTGTAGGATATTAGATTTGATTTGCAAATCTAATCTTCTACAAACAAATCTTCTATGCCATCTGGGAATCTCCACTGGAATATTCTCTCTGAGAATTCAGGAACTCCCTTGATGCTAATGGATGCACTGCCAAGCTCCTTCTGCGAAGATCCGAGCTGCTGCTGACGAACAAATGCTACAGCTTCCTGAACCAGTTCCAGCTATAGCAACAGCTTTTTCAGCCGCTTGTTCACTAGTGCTGGTTTTGTCAAAGACTACCATACTGTATCATCAATCTCCCCCTTTACACTTTGACAAAACCCTTGGCCACAGATGAAGTCTTCCACGAAAAACAAACATAAAACTACTTAATAACAGTTTCAAAGTAAAAGTAAGTTGTGGCCACATTCGGCCTTAGGATCAGCATAGCCACTCAGGGCTTCAAAACAAAAGCTCAATAGTGGAGATCAATCAGTGGGCCTTGACTTGCTCAGGAGGACATGACACAGAGACCCAATGAGGATCTCAGTGCTTCGAATCTGGCGGTATCTAGGGGTTTTGTGAAGATGTCTGCAAGCTGATTTACGAAGGATCAAGCAACACTGACACTTCTTATGAATGATCGATCCTTATCAAAGTTGACATGAGGATTTCTCATGTCATGTGATTCGATTTTTGGTTGTTATCAATTGGTATTATACGGTATATATGAAATAATAGGGTCTCCAGAAGTGTGTGTTAAATTAAGCAGCTCCAAAGTGGCAAACAATATAATGGTGTAGCTACCATGCTCAAGTAACCAAAGTACACCATAATAATAACGTCTATTCTTCGTCATTCCTTATTTCATTTGAAATACTCCCACACATAGAATTTATAATGCATCACTTCAAATTCCTATTTTATTTATTAATCATAATTTTAATGTTCAGAGAGGATGAAGAGTTGTTGTTATTGATGTATCCTTACTAATTTATGTTGCCCAAAACTAGCTAAAACCCCTTCAATTGTTAATACTAAAAGTCAAATGATACTTGAAGCCAAAAAATAAAATATTTGGGATTATTCATCAACCTCTCTCTCTCTTTGGATTGCGTAAAATTTGAGTTTTGCACAATTATAATACAAGAATAAGTTTTTCTCTAACCATTTTCATGTGTTATCATATAATTTAATTTACCCAATGGGAAGAGTATTTGACTTTTAGGCATTAACAATTATTTGACTTTACATGAATGATTAACCAAAACTTAAACTAATTTGATAGAACAACAATAACCCCGTTTATTCGTCACTTAAAACTAGCTAGTAGCTAATATGTAAATTGATATACGGCAGGCAATCAGCCAGACAAAGATACAACTGCTTGAGATGAAAACAAGACTTTTTGTTGTTGAGATGATTCCATGGAAGTCCTCCCGATTTGCTAACAACCGAATCAAAAACCGGGCCAGTAAAATCAAAGCTTAGTAGAATATACAACAAATTTCTTCCTTGTAAAACTCATTCCCTACCATAAAAGACATTTCGTTTAGAAATCCAAAACTGGACATAAGAAATCATCAGGCCACAACCTATGGTTCATGCAAAAAGTCTTGCTAATCCGCGCTTTTGCTACTCCGTGTAAGAGCTTCTCGTTGACATGTTCCATCTACCCTAATCCAACCCCACTTTTGTCGTACTATCTTTTATTTTTGATTATTTTGCTTTGTATTCCAAATCTCATTCGCCCTAATCGATATACACCTTTGATACATTGTACTTAGTGTTATGAAAAATTCCATGTCCAAATTCATTTATCAATGCTTACTCGGTTTCTTCACTTGAGCTTCCATTTAAATAGCAAAACAAGTTATTAAGAAAATGTCAACTATGGGTTGTCTACGCTTGTGTGTCTTTGGTTCCAAATCTGGGCCGTCCAGATGTGTCGCCACGTGTCCGCGCCTAACGGCCAACTACTCATGTTCATCATTTTGTAAAGTAAAATGAAGACTAGACTTGCTTCATTCCCGATTTGGTGGGGATGTGGCGCAAGCCCATGGGGCCGCGTGGTTAATGAGCGGCGAATGTTTTTGTTGGTGATTTTTTGTGCGCTAAGGTAAGGTGGTTTACTAGGGGCATTTTTAGCGTTGTTTTGTTACATTTTAGTACAACTAAAACGAAACTCAACCCTTTAATTCTGAAATGGCGTTGTTTTTATAAAAATGCACATCATATAGATATATTGAGTATATTCCTATGTTCATCATAATAAGCTTATAGGTTGATTCTAAGTGATTTATGAATTTACAATCCAACTATTTGGTTGATCCATTTTGAGTGTGTCATAAATACTCATTTTAAATAAACTAAATGTGTAACAAGACATTGTTAGATTATTATGATTAATTTAATTTGGACCGAACGTGTAATTTAGATAATTGTATAATTCTTTTGGAAGCTTATCAAGTATAATTTTAGTCGTGGAATATATTGTGTAGATATCTATAGATCATTATGGTATTCTTTGAGAGACGAAATCCATGATTATCTTGATTCTTTGAGAGATAAATATGGGTTATGGTCCCCGGTCTATCATATCTTTCTCCAGTTTCTTACTCTCAAAGAAACTGACCGGTTAGACTGGAAGCACCAACCCAGGCTTTTGCACTACAGGTTACTTCCATTCCATGTTCAGGAATGGAATCAGATACGTTTTATTTTGCAGTAATTAGGTATGCTTAATTATTATGGTATAGATTTGATCCTGTTAATTCGTTTTTGATGTATGATTATGATCCAACAAATGGTATCAGTCGCCTCCCATAGTAGTTAATTAAGCATAATACAAATATGATTTTTGTTGTTGTTAAAACTGAACAATTCAAAGTTAATATTAGTTCAAATTACTAAACAATTAAGATCAGATTTATACTGCAAAAACAAAAATATTGATTTTCATTTATGCTTGTACATTGTTTATGTTCTGGGATTCTGAGTCAACTCGCTGAGTTGACTCAGTGATGCCTTCTAGGTTGACCGAGTTCACTGGGTGAACTCGGCCACAACCTTAGTCTCCTCGCCTCAGATCGGCGCGACACTGGTTGCGCTCCTTGGTCGTCGCCTGGATCCTGGCGGTTCCTCAGCCTCGTTTTGGGTTGGATTCGGGCGAATCGCAATCCTAATCGCCTGGATCCAATGTCTCTTCCTCCCGGACGAATGCTGCCGCTTCGCCTTGGTACTACGCCTCCTGCCGAGCTCGCCACGTAGCCCTTGCCTCGGTTCACTGAAGACATGGCAGGTGTTAATGCCGACGCCACTGCTTTGTCGTCCTGTTGCTAGCGTTTCTGAAGGTCGGCGCTCCACGCCAAGCCTTTGGAAATGTCATCCTCGACGTTGGCGAGTCTTTGAAGTCGAATTAGGAAGAGGAGAAGAGGAGTTCGGCTTTGGGAAGGGAAGAAAACAGGGAATCTTTTTTTCGGAACAGAAAGAAACCCTAGGTTTCTAGGACTGAACCGGCAATTGGACCAGTTCGGTCCAATGCTGGGTTCGGTCCATTTTTTTTGCGGTCCAATTTCTGATTCGATCCAATTTAGTTTGGTTTAATTTTGAATTGGTTCAATTCTGATTTTAGTTCAGAATTTGAATGTTGGTTTAATCAGTTTGCTGATTTGTTCTATGGTTCAATTCTTTAACCACAATTTTGGGAACCAACAGTATTAAATATTTAAATGCAAGATTGACATTCAATTTTGAGATAACACTCTAAAATATGTTAATTGAAACGGAAATACACGTACACCTAAGTGGCGTATCCGCGTAGATTGACTTATTTGGTTTGTTAGGCTACATACATATCTCTGGTGATAAACATGTGACGTTTCTTCTGCATCTTGGTGTGAATAATAAATACATCCTACGATGGTTTATTATTTGACACATCTTCTCGTCAATGTTTTGATCACTACAACAAGATATTCACTCACAGTTAATACCACTATTCTAAGACTTGCTATTAATATTGTGGCAGGTACCTTGGAATGTCAGATTATGCATTTAAATATTTGTGAGCCTAAACTTATTCGAATTCTTTTGTTCTCGGAGTTCAACTTACATGTCCATGTCTTCCACAATTACCAACATAAACAACACTCTTAAGTTGAATGGGACCAACTTCAAGGGTTGGAAGGAGAATATGATGATTACGCTTGGTTGCATGGATCCAGACTTAGCTATTTGTATGCCTAAGCTGGATAATCTCATGAAGAGAATACTGACGGCGATGTCCTTTATTCAGAGAAGTGGGACCGTGCAAACAGACTAAGTCTATTGACAATGAAGCGCGACATTCCACAGACCTTCAGAAGTGCAATGACAATGACGTTCTTACTGCAAGTGAGTTCCTTGCCAAGATTGAATAGTGTTTTATGAAAAATGATAAGGCTGAAACAAACACGCTTTTAGCTAGCTTGATTTCAATGAAGTACAACGGCAAGGGAAACGTTCGGGAGTACGTCATGGAGATGTTACATCTTGTTTCTAAACTTAAGGCATTGAAGCTTGAGTTATCTGATGATTTGCTTGTGTGTTTAGTTTTGATATCTCTTCTTGCACAATTCAGTCACTTCAAGGTCAGTTACAACTGTCAGAAGAATTAATGGACTCTTAACTAGCTCATTTCTTATTGTGTGCAAGAGGAAGAGAGGCTGAAGCAAGACAAGCCCGAGAGTGCTCACTTAGCTCGCACATCAAAAGGAAAGGGAAAAGATAAGGTTAAGAAATTAGGTGTCAACAGAACTTCTGGCGTCTTGGAACCGATTCATACCAATCTATGTGCGCCGCTCCCTACTGCTTCCTGAAATGGTCAATGGTAGTTTATCAGTTTCATAGATGATCACTCACGTTTTGACTACTTATTTCTTATACATGAGAAATCACAGTCTCTAGATGTGTTCAAAGCCTTTAAGGCTGAGGTTGAGTTGCAACTCAATAAGAAAATTAAGAGCGTCAGATCAGACCGTGGTGGTGAGTACTATGGTAGATATCATGACTCAGGAGCACAGCATCCAGGACCGTTCACTTTATACCTAGAGGAATGCGAGATCATACCTCAATACACCATGCCAGGTTCACCTAGCATGAACGGTGTAACTGAAAGACGAAACCGGACATTGAAGGATATGGTAAGAAGCATGATTAGTCATTCTTCGTTACCAGAAATCTTATGGGGTGAAGCACTTAAGACAGTAGCATATCTTCTCAGCCGTGTGCCAACCAAAGCGGCTGCTAAAACACCTATGGAGCTTTGGTGTGGGCGTAAGCCCAGTCTAAAGCATTTGCATGTTTGGGGATGTCCAGCTGAGGCGAGGCCTTGTAGGCCTCATGAAGGTAAATTGGACTCCAAGAAAGTTAGCAGCTACTTTATTGGCTATGTGGAGGATCAAGGGGTTTCTAATTTTATGATCCTACTTCCAGAAATATTTTTGGGACGGGAAATCCAACATTTTTTGAGGATGTTGAGCTTGGGGGGAGAAATTTGGTCAGAAACATTGTCTTTGAGGAAGAGAGATCAACTACTACTTTTGACAATGATCAAGTTCTTTTACCCATCATTGATCAAGAAGTGGACTTCGACCATCAACCTACTCGCAATGTTGTTCAAACCCTAGTTATGAATCAGGATAATGTTCCTAATCTTCAAACTCAACAACCTCAAGAGACAGTGCCACTTCTTAGATCCATTAGAGAGAGGAGAAATGTGATTCCAGATGATTACTCGTATATCTCTTGGAACATGGGGAAAATGGATCGTTAGAAGATGATCCAATCGACTTCCAGCAAGCCATGGATAGTTCAAACTCTCAAAAATAGATTGATGCTATGATTGAGGAGTATAAGTCTATGCAAGACTATAGAGTTTTGGAACTTGTTCTATTACCAGACCATGCGAGACCCATTGGTTGTAAATGGATATTTAAAACGAAGAGGGACTCTAATGGTAATGTGGAGAGATTCAAATCTCGTCTTGTAGCTAAAGTTACTCAGAAGGAAGAGATTGACATTAAGAGACCTTCTTCCCTGTTTCTTCGAAGGACTCTTTTAGGACAATACTGGCAGTGGTTGCACATTTTGATCTTGAGCTGCATCAGATGGATGTTAAGATAGCGTTTCTCAATGGTGACATTGACGAAACCATTTACATGGTACAACCAGAACACTTTGTGTCTGAGGATGTAAAGAATATGTTTTGTAAGTTGAGGAAATCCATCTATGGGCTCAAGCAAGCTTCTCGTCAGTGGTACTTTAAGTTTCATCAGATTGTTGTCTCGTATGGCTTTGAGGAAAATCTGATGGATGAGTGTGTGTACCACAAGTTCAGTGGGAGTAGGCATATTTTTTTGGTTCTATATGTAGATGACATACTGCTGGCTACTAATGATACTTTGCGCGACACTAAGGAATTTCTATCAAAGCATTTTGAGATGAAAGACCTTGGTGATGCATCCTTTGTTTTGGGGATCAAGATACTCAGAGACCGTTCGAAGGGTATCTTAGGATTATCATAGAGGAATTATATTGAGAAAGTTCAAGTAAGATTCGGCATGCAGAACTGCAGACCGTTAGACACCCCTGTCGCTAAAGGAGACACGTTTAGTCTCTATTAGATCCCTAAGAATACTCTGAAAATTCAGGATATGCAGCACCTTTCGTATGCTTCGGCTGTAGGAAGTCTTATGTATGCTCAAGTGTGTACGCGTCCTGATATCGCGTACATTGTTGGTATGTTGGGAAGATATCTGAGTAACCCGGGAGTGAATCATTGGAGAGGAGTCAAACGGGTTATGAGGTATTTGTAGGGAACAAAAGAATATAGAAGCACGTATAAGAGATCAGATCATGTTGAGATCATTGGGTACTTCGACTCTAATTTTGGTGGATGCCAAGACAGAAGAAAAACGTCAGGCTATATCTATCTGTTAGCTGGGGGAGCCATTTCATGGAGGTCTGCCAAACAGACGCTCGTTGCTCCATCGACTATGGCAACAAAATTTGTAGCTTGTTTGAGGCATCAAATCATGGCATATGGCTGCGAAACTTTGTCACCGGACTGCGCATTTTGAGTGATATTGAAAGACCACTGAAGTTATATAGTGACAAAAAATCAGGAGTGATGTACGCCAACAACATTAGGAGCACTACGAAATCAAAGCATGTTGATATCAAGTTTCTGGTTGTGAAAGAAAAGATACAGAGTGGATAGATATCTATAGGGCATATTGGGACAAACTCCATGATAGCGATCCGCTTACGAAAGCATTAATACCCAAGGTCTTTCATGAGCATGCAGCTCACATGGGTGTAATCTTGTTTGAGGATATTCATGATTAGTGGGAGTTTGTATTTTTGTATTGACGCTCTATGAGACATATAGATTTTTCTATTGATACATTTTGGATTATGTTCTGCATAAATTATGTTTACACAGTACATTCTATATGATTCTGTTGATTTCACCTTTGAGGAGGAGACCAGTTGGAAATAAGCATGTGCAGATCACATTTCATGTAATTTCCATGCTACAAACCATGATGAATCCATGACATTTAGCTATGTTGGCATATGTGACAAGCACGGTCCAGTAACAATGATGATTACGAAGGCCGCGTTAATCCAATGTTTGCATAGTTAATGGACTGGATCGTTTCTGATATACTTGTTCTAGCATGATAGCAATTTTGTGCACACTTTTGTTTACACATTTATTTGGTTACGCATGCGGTCCAGTGGGCGTTGTTAGATTATTATGATTAATCTAATTTGGACCGAACGTGTAATTTAGATAATTGTATATATGCTATTATTGTGATAAGATTGAATAACGTGATTTAATTCTTTTGGAAGCTTATCAGGTATAATTTTAGTCTTGGAATATATTGGGTAGATATCTAGAGATAATTATGGTATTCTTTGAGATACAAGATTATCTCGATTATATTTCTCGTGTAGAAGATATAAATATGGGTTATGGTCCTCGGTCTATCATATCGTTCTCCATTTTCTTACTCTTAAAGAAACTGACCCAAGAGACATATGGTTAGACTGGAAGCACCAACCCAGGCTTTTGCACTGCATGTTACTTCTGTTCCATATTCAGGAATGGAATCAGGTACGTTTTATTTTGTAGTAATTAGGTATGCTTAATTATTCTGGTATAAGTTTGATCATGTTTATTAAGGTAACGACATCCTTGACAAAACCAGCGCAAGAAGATGCTACAGTATCCCGCGAAGATTGCTACAACATCCGATGACAGCAGAAGCTATTTGAAGACACCACTTGAGAAGAAGCCAGAAGACAAGCTAGGGATAGTTTGAGTCCTTGAATTGAGATGAATCCTGAAGAAGCTAAGGAAGCTGCTAGAGAAGGATTCTGAAGATGAGATGAAGATTGCCTAAGGAGGAGATTGTTAAGGTATGTGACATCATTTACAAACTCTTACAAGGTGCATAAGAGTCTGCTACAACAAGCATGTGAAGATAACAACTGGTGCAGAGCGTTCAAGAGTGAACAAGCAGAGTGCACAAGGCGTTGCTACAACAACTTGTGTAACAAAGAGCTGTAGCATCCTAAATAGCAGATTTCCGTGTGAAGAACAAGCTGCCCAGAATTGAATAGAAGAGCAACGGAAGCTTTCTAATTGCAATTTAGAAGATTCCCAGAGTCAATAGCATGCCGATCAACTTGGAGCAGCCCAAAGATCGTACGGAGGGTTGCTGCCAGCGTCACAACAGGTCGGTAGAGTATCGCGAAGATTGAAAGCAAGATGATACAGCTACCCGTATGAAGATAGCAGCTGGTGCAAAACCAGCCAGAGTGAACAAACTTAGTGTACAAGCAGTTGCTACAGCAGGAGCTGTAGCTGCAGAGCAGCAGTTTTGGCACCAAGAATAATCTGCCCAGATATAGAGTAAAGTGCAACGAGAGGCTTCTAAATATTCTCAAAATATCCCCAGTGAAGATTTCATGCCACATCTTGAAGATTTGATTGTGAAATCAAATCCCCTACAAAAGAGGAGAAGATCTGGGATTGTTTCCTAATGGGTTTAGGAAATTCAAGCAGCAACAAACAACTCAGCAAACTCAAGGTAAAGATAAGATTTCTAATATTTGTTTTAAAAAATCAAATCTCAACAAACTTGGAAGAATCTAGGAGAGCTTTTTGGAAGGCTTCCTAAATTTGATATTGATGGAGCATGAAGTTCCTATTTAAAGGAGGTCGGACAGAGCAGCAAAGTATCCATCTATTCAATAATAAAAGAGTAGAGCAATATGGAGTTTGATTTAGTATTGATCTGAAGTTCAATTGGAGCGCTGCTCGTTGAAGGATCATTCAGAGCTCGGTGGTCAGCCGCGGACAAGGAGCGTTACGGGCCGAGGAGCTTTGATCGAAGCTACCCGATAGTGAGAGAGTGTGTCACTGATTGAGGGGGAGCAGAGACTTAGCTTGCAGAAATCATGGTGTCCGACTGTTTGGCGGAAGAGCTAGAATAGTAATTGATTGAAGATACAACAACTCTAGTGAAGAATGTGCTTAAGCATTCCGTGATCTACACATTGTAATAGAATATGCTAAGTATGAGAGTCAGGTCTGTAGCTATTTATTACTGAGAGTGTGTAGGTTACACGAAGAGAGTCTGTGTGATCAGACTGCTAGCTAGTCTTGATGATTAGACTGAGCGGAAGATTTTGGCTCAGGTAAGAAGTAGAGATGTGAGTCCATTGTACTTCAATTTGAGATAGTGGAATTTTGAGGATCGTTGTATTCTCCCCAGCGTAGGAAAGTTGCCGAACTAGGTGAACAAATTACTGTGTCTTTCTTATTCTGCCAGTAGAAAAATTCTGCAAAAAGATACAAAGAGTGCTTAAGCAGAAGTTATAACTCTAGAGGCTATAACTCCGCATCAGCAACGCTACACAATCTCAATTGGTATCAGAGCTGATCACTCAACATACAAAGTGTGATCTGGGAGAGCGTTGCTGTTATCTAAGGCCACCATGAAAGAAGGACAAAGCACCTGCAGACCGCCACTGCTTGAGGGAGTAAGCTTGGCTACTGGAAGGCGTGAATAAAGGCATTTATTAAAGCCATTGATGAAAGGGCCTAGAGGGCATTCATATCAGAATGGTCTCACCCAATGACCGTAGACAGCTCAGGAGTTACACACAACCAACTTGAAAATAAGTGGACTGTCGATGAGGTAGCCTCAGCATCAGGAAATTCTAAGGCTTTGAAAGCTATCTTTGCTGCTGTGGATGCTAACAATTTCAGGTTGATCTCCAACTGTGACACGGCTAAACAAGCATGGGAGGTCCTTGAAACTGCTCATGAAGGAACTGACAAAGTGAAGATCTCCAGAATGTAGATGATCACCTCAAGATTTGAAATCCTGAAGATGCTGGAAGAAGAGACCATCTCTAAGTTTAATGCTAGATTGTGTGATATATCAAACGAGGCTCATGCACTTGGAGAACCAATGAAGGAGGAGAAGCTGGTAAGAAAAGTCCTCAGATCCCTTACCTCAAAGTTTGATATGAAGGTGACTGCCATCGAAGTAGCTTAGGATGTGAAGAACATGAGGCTGGAGGCACTGATGGGTTCACTGAGGCAGTTAGAGATGAAAGTTACAGAGACTGCTTCACCACCCTATTGGAAAGACCTCGGACTGAAAGCTGAGACTAAGGAAAAAGAGGCAATCACAGATGATGGCAACCAGCAACTATCTTTACTTGTCAAAAACCTTACGAAATTCATGAAAAGAATGGACCAAAAACCTTCATACTCAGGTCAGTCATCCACGGGGAGAAACGGAAGGGTGACAATTCCCAGAGAAGAAGCAAGGAGGCTGATAAAGACAATGATGAAGGGAAAGATAAACAGAAAGGGATCTAGTGCTGGGAGTGCGAGGGGGTATGGCCACACACAGACTGAATGCCTAAGTTATCATAAGAAAAACAACAAGTCTCTCACATCAAATTGGAGTGATGAAGATAGTGAAGAGGAAACTGATCACAAAGGAAATCTAGCCTTGACTACTGTATTTTAATGATGATTTAGATCAAATAAAGACAGACTTTGTTTATAGGATAGTTTATATGAGTTCTCAATAGAGAGTATTGCTGAACAATTCAGACTGATATAAGAGAAGTGTTAGGAAGTTATTGAAGCCAACAGAGTATTACTGTCAAAGGTTTCGGGATTGGAAGATGAACTAGATAATCTTCAGAGCATCATTACTTCTCTGTCCAAGAACCAACATTCAGATGATGCTGAGATAGCAGGCGAAGACTGTGAACAGAAAGTTATATCTGTAGCAAACAGGGGAGAGACATCTATCCTGGATGAAATTTTGGCTTACCAAAGGTATGGAGGTGGGACTGAAGGTCTCGGGTATATCGGTGATGCAAGAACAGGAGTAACTACATTTTTCAAAGCCACAGTTACTGATCAAAGTGTAAGTATACAGGAGGGTCCTGTCATAGGTGTTCCGAAAAAAATGCCAGAGGAGGATTGCAAGAGAGTGCTGAAGCAATTTCTGGACCAGTCACCTGCTCAGAAAACCAGATCAAAGAAAAGGAGATGATATGCATGTGATAAAATAGGACATTTTCATAGACAATGTCCAACAATGGCCGAGTACAAGAAGACCGGATATCAGACAAGTCAGAACCATGAACCGTCCGATCACATATAAGTACCACAATACACAAATGCGGGTAAACCGAGGTTATCATATCACTATGCAGGATATATTCGGCAGCATGGGAGGGTCAACCAGTCAGAAAAAAAGGCACAGAAAGAAACAAAGAACATATCACTCCTCAACAGATGCAAAGAAGGACAAAACTCATGAGAAGAACAAGTGTCAAATGCACTGGCTGGAGGTGAAAAGGAACAAGTGTCAAATGCGTTGGGTTGAGAAACAGCCATCAAACATCTTCACTGAAGTAGGAGATGAGGAACGAAATTATGCACCAATAACTATTTTGAATCCAGATGAGATTGCCGAACAGAGTGCTGTAGCACTCCCTGGAATTTTGAAGTGGTAAATTATGGACGAGATTTCCAAAAATAGGCGATTGCGGAGAAGGCGACACGTGTCCTGTATTTTGAAAAAGAAAGAAAAAGGCCGAAAAAGGGTTGAATGCAGATTTTTTGTTTTCAGACCTAGGGCTTGCTAAAACTCCGGCGATTTCTACTATCCATCTTCCTGCACTCAGATAATCGTCAACAATGGTGAAGACTAGGGGAGCAAAAGTTTACAAACGAATGGGTGAGTATACCAAGCGAAAGAGCAGTGATGTTCTGGTGAGTGAACCTCCAGCACCCAAAAGAAGTTTCTCCTCTGCATACCAGAGAGCAAACGGACGTTCCCCGCCGAACCTGGGTCTCGACAACCAATCAGACAGAGGCGGGTTCGTTTACCACAGCCAGGACGGGTAGTGTGCCAGCTGTAGAAGATGAGGCTTTGAGAACTGGAAGCGAGATTGATGAAGAGACTGATTCAACATCCTCTAGTTAAAACACCTCTCATGAAATCAAAACAATGAAAGCCCATAACAAACAAGTGGCAATGGTACCTACTTCACCATCAAAGAGTGAACGACTAGGAGCAGTAGCAGCAGCAGCAACAGCGAAGAAATGTCGGCTGAAGAGGTAGAGAAAGCTCCCTCCAAGGAACCATTGAACAAAGGGAAGGCGCAAATGGTCGAAGTCTCTTCCAGTGATGAAGAGAGTGCTGAATTAGAGTCCACGATGTCTGATGATTTCAGAGTTGCTCACATCCCAAGACCAGAGCCTCTCGTGATACAAGCTGCATCTCCTCCACAGTCTAGTGCTGCCGTGACCGGGCATGATCTTCAAGGTGTTTGGTTCATCAACGAAGAAATTTGCCGGTTCCTGGGAGGTAATAAACAGCAGGACAATTGTGCCTGAGAAATTACTGGAGGTTGGCTGGTTTTGTGTGCCAGAGGTAATCACTGTACTCCGAGAGGTAAATTTGTTATTCTCCTTGACTTTTGCCAAACATTATAACCTGCATAGTTAAGGAGTTTCTAGCAAATATTGATAGAGACTTTGGAGTAGTAGACAATCTGTTATATGAAGCTAGTTTTGTTAGAAGATTGAGGGTAGTGATTACTCCAACTGTGATAAATAAATTTCTTGGCATTAATGAGAATGCTAGTTGACCGGTTTAGGTGAGCTTAGATAGGCTGGCAATTATACTCACTGGAGGTTTGTGCAAAAGCTGGGTCTTTTACAACTTAGGAGTTGCTGATTTGACGACAAAGTATGTAATTCTATATGCTTTTGTGGTCAAAAACTGAATGCCCAGTTCCCACAAAGGAAAGGTGAGCTGAGTTATGGGACTGCTATTGTTTAGTATTGGGGAAAGAAGATTGGAAAATCTGGGGCAGATCATTTTTGATCAGATTGTTGCACATGCTGACATGCTAAAGTCCAATCTATGCATTGGATTTCCTTCACTTATTTATGAAATAATGATCAGTCAAGATGAAGAGTTGGAAGCTGCACATGAAGGTATGTCAAGTGCTCCTTAATTGTTCAAACCGGACCACAAGGTCTTTAAGGGCCGACATATTGTGGATATAGAAGAAGGAGAGCCTGACATGGAGCCAGCCCGAGAAATTCCAGAGACTGCTGAGCACTCTCTTGTGCTCCAGTTCCTGCCATGCGTGAAAGAATAATCAACCATCTCAAATTAGAGCGTGCTTACTTAACAGCGAAGGCAAAGAAGTATTCTACACGGGGAACTAAGATCACCCGCCTCCTCTGAGATCTTGAATATCTAGATGTGAGCAACTCTGCCCCTTTCCAGCTATGAGCCTGATTGAAGCCCTTGGCATTTGTGCCAAAAAGGGTGAGAAGAATGTTATTTACTATTATCTGTGAACTGTGAACTGCTCCTAGAACTATTAGTTAGATAACTTTTGATATTTAATATTCATTGAGGAACTCTAAACTCAAGTGTAATAGTTAGAGCAATTATCTAGCTTAGATCTAGTTTTTACCAGATAATCTGGATCAGTAGTATTGTTGTAGTTTAGTTTTGTCAAAATTCAAGGAGGAGATTGTTGAGGATATGACATCCTTGACAAAAATGCTCAAGAGACTGCTGAAGCACTCCCTGAAGATTGGTGGCTGGAGCAAAATGTGAAGACTGCCAAAATAGCAACAAAGAACTAGAGACTGCTATAACAACGGAATCTTCCACAACCTTGCAAGAATTCAGGAGAAGGTTTTGTCCTACGCGGGTGCCAAAAGATCACAGGGTGATCAATACAAAAGGAATGCAGAGGAAGCATTCAGTGATACACACGCACACACATATAGAGATACACAAGAAAACAAGAGATCAACCTTTGTAGCAGGGTTTACACACTGAGCTGAAGACTTATGTAGTGCTAAGGGAATCAGAACTCATGGAGTTTGATTCAGTATTGATCTGAAGTTCAACTGGAGCGCTGCTTGTTGAAGGATCATTCAGAGCTCGGTGGTCAGTCGAGGATAAGGAGCGTTGCGGGCTGAGGAGCTTTGATCGAAGCTCCAAAAATAATGACAGAGTGTGTCATTGATTGAAGGGGAGCAGAGACTGATTTGCAGAACTCAGGGTGTCCAACTGTTTGACGGAAGAGCTAGAATAGTTGTTGACTGATTCTGGTGAAGAGTGTGCTTAAGCATTCTGTGAGCTACACATTGTAATAGAATAGGTTAAGTCTGAGAGTCAGGTCGGTAGCTATTTATTAATGAGAGTATGTAGGTTGCACGAAGAGAGTCTGTATGAACAGATTGCTAGTTAGTCTAGGTGATTAGACTGAGCGGAAGATTTCGGCTAGGTAAGAAGTAGAGATGTGAGTCCTTTGTACTTCAACCTGAGATAGTGGAATCTTAAGGATCCGTGTATCCTCCCCAGACGTAGGCAAGTTGTTGAACTGGGTGAAAAAATTACTATGTCTTTCTTATTCTGCCAGTAGAATAATTCCGTAGAAAGATACATAGAGTGCTTAAGCAGAAGTTATAACTCCAGAGGCTACAGCTTCACATCAACAACGCTGCACAATTTGAGAAGAGATCTTCATTGTTTTATCAAAAGTTGATTTGGTTGGCTAAAAGAGTAAATATCAATTTAAGTATGTCGGTCAATGTCTAAAAATTATTATTTTACTTTTATTTTACGGCTAGTGCAACTTTTTGATAGTTTGAATTGTTATTGGAAAACCGTTCGTAGTTTGAAGATCCAAATTATACTTTCCCGTACTTATTATAGTCCAAATATGCATATAAAGAGGATGAAATTTCATGGCGGCCATAATTTAAATTATAATTAAGGTAGTTTGAGTTGCAACATAAAACTGTTATGAATAACACATTTATTTATACGAGGCCAACACTCTATTACATCCAGTACATGTACGTAAAGGATATCCTATTACGATATACACATTTATCCATATAGAATATCTTGTATATCGTAAAGGATATTTCTCTAACACTTCCGCTCATTTCCATGATGGGTCTGTAAGATTGAGTTATAAGACACAAAAAATGTAACAGAGTGTGAGTCATCGGAGAAGTGAAGGGGTTTAGGGAGATAACATATGATTAGGGTGAGTGATGGGGCGTATTTATACGACTCGTTAAGCCATTTAAACCCCACTATTTCGGCATGTTTTTATGTGAACAGATACTTTTTAGTGTTATTTGCATTTCAGGTGTTCGGAATACATAAAAGAAGACTCGTGGCCTAAAATAGTGTTTTTAGAGAGCCGAATGCGAAAATCGACGTCTAAGGAATTGATTGTGCATCTCAGTAGGTTCCGCGCCCGAAGAATACTTTAGGATCGCGCGCCAGAAGCTTAAAGTCTTCTCTAGGCGCGCGACATAATGTCAGCGTGCGGCGTGGAAATGTGATGACTTCAGCATCGGTCCGCGGCTCGAAATCAAATTTTGAAGCCTAATCTCAATTAGGGTTTCAAAAGGAAAAACAGAGAACGGAAGTTTGCAAACGGATTGACGACGGAGATTTTGGGGAGAGACGAAGTCGGCATGAATAGTATTTTTAGGCTTGAATAGTGATTGCGGCGTGAACAGACTTCCGGCAGCAAATTAAAAACATTTTTTATTCCTTTTAATTTAATGTGTTCTACATTATTGACTATGAGTAGCTAAATTTCTATTTCAGTTTAGGGTTTGCAGTTAGTGACATACATGTTTGAAACTCAAACCCGTTTCTATTCGATGTAGTTTTGGATCTTAAATTGCATGAATTGTATTGTGCGATTAGCGTATACTTTGTGAAACTAATCCAATCATCAATTTTGATTATTAATGCTTGTCCGAAACTTTGTCGTGGAAACGAGTAGTAAAATCCAGGTTTAGTATCACCTTTGTCGGGGTACTCTAGGTTATTACCTTTATCGAAATGACCATGCGCTTGATTATAATCGAATCCTTAAAAGTCAATGATAACAGTCACTATTTGAATTCTCTAGACTGAATACATCTCTTAATTGTTATTTATGTCTTCTTACTTTTTTCTTACTTAAACCTACTAAAACCCCCCTTTTGTTCAGTATTACAAGAAATCACTTCACAGTCAGTTCTCTTGGGTTCTACCCTTGCTTACCGCTACACTAGCTAGAGTTTGGAAATATAAATTACAAATTTGACACACACAATAACGCGTGTCAGTGAGATAACGACTTCTTGGATTGTTAGTTAGCTGTCCCTCTGAGGTAACAGAGTTGTGTGTTACCCGACAGGTATAGCAACAACGGAATATTAAATGCAGAAAAAATAAAACGGCTTACTCAGCGATTTAGAGTGGAAACCTTAGTAACAATCAAGTAACTAAGTAAAACCACTATCTTCCAGTACCCCTTGGAAGGATATGTGAAATGATCTGCTTCTGTATTTAGGATATGCTTGTCGAGTACAATTGACTAAGTTGCTCACTAGTACACACAGTACAAAGTCTAACTTATCTTTGATACTATTGGCTCAACCCAACCCTCGAGCAGATTTCTTTCACTCTCAAACTTGACCGTTCGAGCTTTTAAGAGTTCACAAAAGGCTTCTCTTTTCTTAGCACACACTCTCCTTTTCTCTCCCAAAGTCGTGCTCTTTTTCGACGCTGTAGTTCACCTATTTCTAGCTTTTGCGAATCCGTGGATATCTTGGCTTGAACGCCAAGAATATATTTGATCGAGATTTTCAATCATTTATTTTTGACTTCCAAATCAAGATCAAATATCTCGAACAACCGAATATTTGATTATCTCTTGTTTAAATAGGGAAACTTATCTAATTAAATTATATTCGTTTCCAAATTAATCAAAGAGATACATTCGTTGTTATCCAGAATATATCTCATAATATATTTTGAATTTGATAACAACTCCTCGATTCGTTGTCATCAATATATTTCGGATCGTCTTTAAATATCCTCGATTCACCTGAATATTCTGCTAGAGAATCTGTTTTTATTTGTCTTCTGCATTTAATACAACTTAAGGTCTCTTTCCTGCACACTAGTCGATTTTATTAGTTAACTGTTTGTAATCACCAAAACCTTAGAAATCCAAAACGAATGAGTGAGACAAGTCAATGGGTGAGTGGGGAAAATAGCTTATCTACAAAGACAGCGACAAATTATGAGTGGTGATGCCCAAGGGAATGAGTTAGGTTAAGATTAGTAAAGGATCAAAAAAATAATCAAAACAATAGATCTATAAGAATCCTAAAACTCGGATCTTGATGTGTAGCGAAATGAGTTGGGTTCGAGATCAGGAATAGATCAAAAGAAACGATCGGAATAAAAAAATCAGTAAGGGTCTTTTTTTTTAGTTGTACTTATTGAAATTCGCAGCGCCTCTGAGTTGCAGATTGTGTACAAGCAGTTGCTATAGCACACTCTTGTATCGACGGATCTTTTGCAGCAAGATAAAACAATGAACAGTTGATCAGCCTTTGCTCGAACCACTTAGCTATGCGCTCACGCTTTGCTCTCGGTGGTGATCCGATCCCTCTGCTCTAGCACTCTGAAAATTGCCCTGCTCTCTTTCAATATCTGAGGTGCTTGGATTCTATGTTGGATAGATGGATGGATACATTGCTGCTCTCCCCAGCCTCCTTTAAATAGGAACTCCATGCTCCATCAATATCAAATTTAGGAAGCCTTCCAAAAAGCTCTCCTAGATTCTTGCAAGTTTGTTGAGATTTGATTTCCTAAAACCAATGTTAGAAATCTTATCTTTACCTTGAGCTTGCTGAGTTGTTTGTTGCTGCTAGAATTTCCTAAGTCCATTAGGAAACCTTCCAACACTTATCTCCTACTTTATAGGATACCCACTTTCCAAAAGATTCATATCTTCAAGCAAACTTCCAACACTTATCTCCAACTTTATAGGATACCCACTTTTCAAAAGATCCATATCTTCAAGCTAACTTTTAGCCGCAATCTCCACTGAGAATATTCTGACAGATGCTCTAGAATCTTCCCGTTGCTCAACTCTTCATTTCTGGCCAGATTGTTCTTCGCGCCAATACTGCTACTACAGCTCCCTGTTACAGCTCTTGCTGTAGCAACTGCCTGTTCACTGAGCTTGTTCACTCTGGCTGGTTTTGCACCAGCTACTATCTTCACACGGACAGCTATATCATCTTGCTTTCAATATTCACGATACACTACCGATCTGTTGCCATGTTGGCAGCAACCCTCCGTACGATCTTTGGGTTGCTTCAAGTTGATCGGCATGCTGCTGACTCTGGGAATCTGGTAAATTGCATTTAGAAAGCTTCCGTTGCTCTTCTCTTCAATTCTGGGCAGCTTGTTCTTAACACGGAAATCTGCTATTTAGGATGCTACACTTCTCTGCTACACAGGTTGTTGTAGCAACGCCTTGTGCACCCTGCTTGTTCACCCTGGAATGCTTTGCACCAGCTGCTATCTTCACATGCTTGTTGTAGCAGACTCTTGTGCACTTTGTAGGGGTTTGTCAATGATGCCACATACCTTAACAATCTCCTCCTTGGCATTTTTGACAAAATCCAAAGACCCTTCTGATCTTAGGCAATCTTCATCTCGTCTTTAGACTTCTTCTCTAACAGCTTCTTCAGGATTCATCTCAATTCAAGGACTCAAGCTATCCCTAGCTTGTCTTCTGGCTTCTTCTCAAATGGTGTCTTCATATAGCTTCTGCTGTCATCGGATGTTGTACCAACTTCTTGCTCTTTGTTGTTTTGTTAGTCTTTTGAAGAAGCTCCAGCTTCAATCTTCGCGGGATGCTGTAGCAACTTCTTGTGCTGATTTTGTCAAGGATGCCATTAGCTTAACAATCTCCCCCTTGGCATTTTTGACAAAACCTGAGCATCTTCTGCAGGGGCTCCTCTTCTCCCTCTAGGTTCGACTGGCAAAACCTGCCACACAATACAAATAACAGAACACATCTTCTCCCCCTTTTTGTCACAAATGATTGGGGGGGAGCCTCAAGCTAAACTCAGCGAATAGGCCAACGCCTCTTCTCCATCAACCGAAGAAAGGGAACTCTTGGAATCTCAGCATGTGTCTCTTCGAATGACTTTGGGGGAATATCCGGTGGCTGCTTCTCTACCCATACTTGTACTGGTTTTCGAACCCATTGCTTCCGAGCTCTGTTGTGTCCAGCAACTCTTTCTTTCCTTCCGACATTGTTTCATTGTCTCACCCGATCTGTGCCAGTGTCCTTTGCAATCCTCATTCTCCAGTTCATTGTCCCTCTTATGTATCCGATGTTTCCGCGCAACACTGGATAGTTACTTTCCTTCATCGGCTTTGATGAGCTGGAGGTCACCTGCGTGCCACGTCTAATCCTTTGAAGAAAGTAACTACGGGAGAAGTACTTGGACAGTGGGAAGAGACGGGAGGTCTCACATTCAGAGGGAGCCTGAATGCCAATCACTATTAGATGAGTAGAGGTTAGAAAAGAGAGGGAGTCTGCTGTTCTTTATTGTCCTTGTAATCAATCTTGATATAGTGAATTGGTTTTCACGGGCTTGGGATAAGCCCCCCCCAAACGTAGGCTGGTTTATAGCCAAACTGGGTAATCTGTCTTGTGCACTTAACAAGTAGAATCGATTACTTTCTGTCGTTTCATCATATTGCGTAGCTTGTTCAAGAAGTTGTACTACCGACAAGTTGGACAAGTTGGACAATTTTCACTATGGTTGGCAATTACTTGTGGTATTGACTTCATGATTTATTAATGATTGAGATACAAATGTCATAGTGTATGGCAGCCTCAAAATGTTTGACGATCTTCCTGGAAAATTACCTTCTTCTATTTGCAATGTCAGGCTCAAGGGACAAGTGAAGGTCATAACCATAGCAAATGAAAATTTTATCTAGGGATCACAATTGTGTTTCATTTCACAACAAAAACTACCTTATAACATTGCTAGATTAGTGACCGCAATACCAAAGGCGACAGCTAAGTGGAAAGTGTCTTAATGGCACTAACGCTCTATACACATAGACAAGTGGTATAAGTAAACATGATAGCAAGGAAAAACATTGTGTATGTGAAAATGTACGCCATATACCGCAAGCAAAAATATTAAAAGGAGATTAATACAAACAACAAAGAAATTCATATAAACCACTAGTACCCATTAATACATGGAACATTATTACTTCAAGTATTTAAACTTGCTCTCCTTAGAAAATCTTTAAGAAAATCTTTAACAACCACAAGAAGAGGCTATAGCATCTTGTTGTCATAAAAGCTGGAGCATGCTATCTGAAGTTAGCAGACAAACACTAGAAAATGCTATAGCATATCCTGAAGGCTCAGAGCTAAAGCAAAAGTAGTCATTCAACATGGAGCAGCACGGAGAGAGTTCGAAAGTCTGCTGCCTACGTCGCAACTCGGTAGGGAGTTGCCCGAACAAGTCAAAGTTGATTAGAAGCCTTCACCAAGTGATCAGAAGAAGATAAGCTTCCAAATTGATTTTAGGAAATTAATTCTCAACAAACCCGCAAGAATTTAGGAGAAGATCCTTTGTGCAAAGATCTGCCAATCTTAAAGGAATTAGGATTTCTATGATTGTTCGATTGCTGCATCTTTATATGGAAAGGCAACACATCAACAAAGACACACACCGAGAGAGAGAGAGAGAGACGCAGAAGCTAAGAGCGGAAGGCTAAAGGCTAGAACGTAGATTTGCGAGTGTGTGGGCTGAGAGAATATCAGGATTGGAGAAATTTGATCTATGCTTGATCAATAAATTTCAATTGGAGCATTGTCTCGTTGAAAGATCAAGTACTAGCTTTGAAGCACAGTTGCGGAGGGGAGCTGTCGCGCACTGTTGAAGATCAAAGCCGTGTTCCCTGATATTGACTGGAGATCATTGATCAAGGGTTCCCAAAGTCTGGAGTACTTGTAGAGGTCCGACGTCACATCAGAGAGTGTGTGGTGAGTCGTGGACAGAAACTACAACAATTGACTGTGTAAGTTGATGTAGCTTCTGTCCTTAATGTTGTTTTTAACAGTTTGTCTTTTAAGAAGGAAATTCATGATTACAGAAGATGATATGTGAAAAATCTTAACTAAGGATATAATATTTCTACTCTAGCTCTGATAACATATTTTACAGTATTTATATTTACTCATAAGTACTTTATAAGTAGAAAAGAATATAGCCTTAATTGGTATCAAAGTTTCTAAAAAATATAATCAAAATTAATAACTTAATTAAAATCCTTATAGGTCCAACATTTACTTACGACAACAATTTGATAAAAAAAGGTCAACTCGCTATTGGTCGTAGCATTTTATTTCATTTCGACATGTATTAAGTCACTATCAGTAGCGATTTGTTGGAAAGATGACAAAAGTGATGATTTGATAAAATTGATCCTATTTGGAGAGATGTTGGTGGTTCTTAATCCGATGATTGTGGATTGAAGGAGTAGTTGGACCGCAGATGTGATACTGATATGTTTCAATATTGTTGAATGACACTATCTTTTTCGAATGCTCAACTAATTTGAATATAAGCAACCCATTTTAGTCTTTTCCGGCTAAAGAATAGTGAGTTTTCCTAGAAATAAACTCTTTAGGACTCGCGCGTTGCTTTCCAAATGATTTTGTATTCACCTCAACAAATTTGATACAATTGTATGCTGCAAACTAATTGGTTACTGTTTATGACCAGGGGCGGAGCCAGCCTATGGGCCCGGGTAAAAATTGGGGAAGATTGTTTTTTAATTAAAAATTAAAATTCAAATAAACCCTACGCCTTCATCCCTTCTAATCTCCCTCCACCTTCCTCAGCCCCTCGCATGGTCAGAGCATATGCAGCGGTCGACTTCTCGCCCAGTAATCAACACAAAATTGCTCCAATTTCTGTGCAGCGACGATTGCTCGGCGAGAAGAAATTAGGGAGGAGGAAGAAGTTTCTCGGATGAGTGCTCCTCGAGGGTGCGGAGGAGAAATTGCTGGGCACGTCAGATCCGCACATGGAAAGGAGTGTGCGACAGCGTGGCTTCTCTTCTTCTCCCGCCCCGCCTCTTTCTCCAGGCTCCCCCACCTTCTCCTTCTCCTTGTCTTCTCTTCATGCTTCTATTCCTTCGTTCTGCACGATGGCTCGTTCGGTTGCAACGAGCCAATTGCAACGGTCCAATATTCTGATCCGTTAGATCAGATCTAAAGCTCATCTAACGGACCATAATAATTACCAATGGAAAATTTTAAAAAAAATTTTAAAAAAAATTATTTTTTTGAACTTCAATTTTTTTCTTATAAATTGGACTATCATGTGGATCTCAATGTACACCAAAACTTCACAACAAATTATTTTTGCTTCTCTCTCATATTATCAGTCAAAGTATTTTTCTTTTCAGCAATGAGCGCCGCAATTCATTGGTGTATGTCTGAAGACGTGCAATTGTGCATATCTAATTGTCGGCAATCCGTCGATCCGATTTCCGGCAACAAACAAAGAAATGATAGATTGTGGGAAAATATTCATGCTGATTTTTGTGCAATTGGACATTGGGTAAGAATGAAGTACTTCTGTCCACCGAATCAAGATCTCAGTCGGTACTAAGCTCTCGATGGTCGAAGTTGAACCTTAATTTGATTTTGTGGGGTGCATGTATTTCCCATGCAAGGAGAAATCTGGAATATGGCGGCAATTTGTTAGATGAGGTATACTTTTGAATAAAAAAATTGTGTAGTTGTTTAAAGCTTCAACATCTTTAACATATATTTCTAATATATAGATTCGCAAAGCTCAAACCATGTAAGTTGCGAACCGAAAGAAAATTTTGATTTAAATAACTTACATCAAAAGAAACACACTTTGTCCAAACATTTTGAATAAACTAACCATTTTCTGTCTTTAACCTCCCCATTACTCAACTTTTTAGAATAATATGAATAAGAAAAATTTCTAGAGATGTTGTCCTTAGGAAAAACAAGATTTAAATCCAGCTTTGGCCTTGTTTCAACTAGTAAGTCTCTAGCTTTGTTATCAAGATTGTCCCAATTCGCAGGATCATAAAAATCAACGAGAGGTTTATCCACAAGAGATGTTGGATGATGGACTCTTAAACTATCATGCTCACAAACATCATTCTCTTCCTCACTAACTATATTCTTATAGCCTAAATTTTGATCAGAATTTTCAACATTACTCACTCCAGGTTCAGTGTTAGCTAAGTTCTCTGAAGTACTTGATTTTTTAATAAACTTGTCTATAACACCTTTCTGAGATTCAATATATTGCTCATCTAGTTTCCATTTGTTACGTTTTTGAGCACCTGATAAATACTTTTTAGGCATAACTAACATAAAAGCACAAACAAAAAGTAGAATGGAGTAGACTAACAATTACGAAAAGACAAATCACTCCATAGTCTCTACTATCCAAAGCATAAGAAATTGAGCAAGAGCAAATAGCAAAGCCTAAGAAATAAAATTCAAAGTAATAGAAAAAAACAGAGCAACAGCAACCAAACAATGAAACAACATAATTTGAGATTGAGTACCCTACTGTCCACTCCCCCAAACCTGAATAAAAAAAATCACACTTCAGTCATCGCTCAGAGGCTCGGAGAAAACTGGAAACTTAATCATACATTCATACCTGATTGCAATCCGATGGTGATTTGGAACTGGAAGGTGGAACTTTGGAAGAATTTGGGAGAACTAAGTGGAAGAATTGTGGAAGAAGTGGAACTGCGGATTAGGGTTTGTTGGGGCCTTGGGGGAGGCGTATTCAGTATTCTTCGAGCAACCAAAAAACAATTTGAGCTCCAGAGGGGAGTGGGCCTGGGCCATTGCCCCTACCGGCCACCCCTCAGGGCCGGGCCTGTAGCCAATCATAAGCAAAAAAAAAAAAAAACAATAATAAAAAATGATGAATACATATTTGGGAACGTGAATAGATGTAATCCAAGTTAGCACACGTAAAGGAATTCATTAAGTTTTAGTGCACAAACCAAGTTTTAATTATATGTTAAAGGAAGAAGCTTCCTTTATTTTTATTTTCTTCATTAGATAAGATGAAGAGGTCCATGAGTTTACAAAATGAGAGGAGGATGCTCTGGAAGCGTGTTTGCTGGATGGCAAGGAGTTGGATAAGTTAATGATTAATCTAAAGACTTTCTGGTTGATGCATATCCAACTTGGAAGAGATAAGTCATTTAAGCTATTTTGTTTCAAATAAATTAAGCAAACTAGCATTCTTACTTTAGTTCACAATCATGCATGGATAGTCTTTCTATCAAAGTTTCTAGCGAATCCATGCAACTCTATGATATACAATCATTTTATATCTCATTATTATCATACTTCACTAACACAACTTGCACATCCCGAATATGAGAAACCAAAAATGTGAGTTTTGTTGAACCTGCAGGCTACTTAGTAATTTACAATAGGCATGGAAGGATCGTTGTGGTAGACTTGCTATTAGAAGGATCGCTGGCCCAATCAGTATTCGAGTAAGTCCACAACTCCAAAGAAGATGTAGATGGAAAGAACAAACTCTGAAACTCAGTCCCCCGAAGAAGAAACAAATTGGTTGACAATGTGGACGGCAAAAGCAATATCGGGCCTGATGATAGTAAGATACACTAAGCTGCCTACCAGAGTGTGATGTAGAATAGGATCTGACAAATCAACACCATCAGTGGGAGAATACCGAGCATTGGTCTCAATAGGGGTACCAACAGTGCGAGATTTGGAAAGATGAGCTTGATCTAGAATATCATCAATGTCCTTAGACTGATAAAGAAGATAGTCACGAGGAGAGTATGCTACTTCTATTCCAAAGAAGTATCTTAGAGATCACAAATCTTTCAGTTCAAATTTAACAGACAATGTCATTTTAGCTCTGTAATTCCGGCAACATCATCTCATGTGATAATCATATCGTCAACATACAAAGAGAGTAATTTATGACCAGAAGGAGTGCACATGATAAAAAGAGATGAATCATGTAGACTAGGATGAAACCCTAGAGGCTCGGGGAGCTTGTTTCAACCCCATAAAAAGCCTTCTTTAATCTGCAAACTTTTTCTGAACTATGAGGAACACCTGAAAGGGGAGCAATATAAACCTCCTCTTGAAGATCTCCGTTCAAGAATGTATTTTTGACATCCATCTAAGAAATAAGCCACTGCTTAATGGAAACAATGATAATAAAAGTGCGAATAGTCCCATGTTTAAAAATCGGAACAAAAGTTTCCTCATTTCATGTCATACCGTTAAGTAAATCCCTTAGCAACCAAACGAGCTTTGTACCGCTCAATACTACCATCTAACTTTTTATAAACCCAACGATAACCAATAGTACGTTTCCCAACAGGAAGAGGAACAGTGTCCCAAGTAACTTTGTTGTATAATGCGGAGAGTTCTTCATCCATTGCTTGCTGCCAACGGGGGTTACGAATAGCCTCATTATAGGAAGTGAGCTCAAATAGCTGGTGAATGGAATCCTGAAAATTGATTGCGCTGCTAATTGCAAGTTACAGTTTCTGGAGTTACAGCTTCTACTGTAGCACTCGCTGTATCTTTTTGCGGAATTTGCTTTGTCTGGCCGAACGTGAAAGACATTCAACAATTGTTTACCCAGTTTGGCAACTTTCCTACATCTGGGGATGATACTCCTATCCTCAAGGCTTTATTATATCTGTTAGAGTACAACGGATTCAAAAACTAAGCCACGCTCTAGTTTAACCACTACTTCTAACCTACCTCCACCTCAGCTCAATCTGATCACACAGATTAGCTCGTAGTCTGACCCCACAGACTCGCTTCGTACTACCTACACACTTTCAGTAACAAATAGGTGCAGATCTGACTCACAGACTTAGCCTATTCTATTACAATGTGCAGTCGACAGAATGCTATAGCAATCTCTGTAGTAGAAACGCTGTAACTTCAGATTATACCTCAGATTCTCCAAGCTCTCCCAACTGCTTCAATCTGAATTCTGCTAGTTCACACGACTCCAGCGATGCTCCTCCTTGATCAGTGACTTCCTCTATGCTATCGGGGACTTCGTTCTGCTATTTAATTATCCGCGGCCAGCGCTCCCGTGACTATTCTTCAAAGGGCATTTAATTGATGTTCAACGAGACTCCGCTCAGTGATCAAGCGTCTATTAGACTCATCTAGTCGTGATATCTCTCAGCCTTTCCCAGTGAAAGCACACTCGCTATTCACATTATGGTTTTTTCGCTCTGCTCCGTGTGTGTGTTCTGCTTTGATCCTCTTTGTCTCTTATAGCTTCATCTATGATCAGTGCCGAAAACCCTAGATGCCTTAGGATTCGTAGTGCAGCATGACATCTTAGAATCTTCTCCAAGATTCTTGCGGAGTTGTTGACATTTGGTTTCCTGAATCTGAATTTAGAAACCTTATAATTTTGGATCTCTTCCGGCTACGTGATGACTTCTGCAGATCACTAGATGACGTTTGCACAGCTTCTTGATCCTCTGAGATATCAGCAGCACCTCTTTGGACGCTCTCCATGCATACTTGCCCATTCTGCTCTAGCTTCAAATCAACACGGGTTGCTATAGCAGAATCTGTCATTTGTCCGTTGCCCAGTCTGCCTCAGCTCTTGTGGTTTACATAGTGTTGTAGCAAATTCTTGTATTTTGTTGCTATTTTGTCAATCTTCAGAAAGTGCTCCAGCTGCAAATCTTCAGGGAGTGTTATAACAGTTTCTTGTGCAGTTTTGTCAAGGATGTCATTACCTTAACAATGTCCCCATTGGCATTTTTGACAAAATCCAAGGACTATTCTAATCTCAAGCTATCCCAAGCTGGTCTTCAGGCTCCCAAGGACTCCTCTGATCTCAAGCTATCCCAAGCTTATCTTTATACTTCTTCTATGGCAGCTTTGGCAGTTTCTTCATACAATCTCTTTCGAGCGCTTCATGAAGATTTTTGATCAACTGAGAAATTCCCTGACTTGTTGCAACACCGGCAGCAATCCTTCGGACGCTCTCTGTGCGGCTCCATGTTGATCGGCTACTCTGCTATAGCTTTGAGTCTTCATGTTATGCTATAGCATCTTCTGGCATTTGTTTTCAGATAGCTTGCTTCAGGTTCTGTTGCCACGGGAAGCTATGGCATCTTCTATCGCTTGTTTTATCAGTTTGTATAACATGCTTCAGCCTCTGACTCCATGGAATGTTGTAGCATCTTCTTGTGCCTCTTTTCTCAAGGATGTCATAGCTCAACGGTCTCCCCCTTGGCATTTTTGACAAAACCATAGCTAGGGCTTCTCTTCTCTCTCGAAGGTTGACTGACAAAACTTGTCAAATCATATCAACAAAAATCTTCTCCCCCTTTTTGTCACAAATGACAAGGGTCATTGCACATTGTCTTTTGATGCCACAGGTTGTTATAGCATCCTATTCTGGAACTTCACATAACCCTAGAGCCATCCGCTTATGCCATAAGCTCAGCTTCTCAGTCTTGGTCATCAGACTTGTGGATAGAAGTTGCTATAGCATCCTCTGACTCTTCTTTCTTGACTTTTTCTTCTGACCCTATTTTTTCGGTTTGGCTGGCATATCCTCCCTCTATGCCTCATTGTGGCTTCTGTAAATTCTTCATTAGCATCACTTTCCTAGTGATCTTTTTCTGTTCAGTCTTTTTCCATAGCTTCCATGTATTCTCGCAAACAAGCTTTCATCCTCGGCCTTTGCTGCTTCTTCTCCAAACTCTTCTTCTGGTTTCTCCGAGGATTCTTTAGCAGTGACTCAATTACATCATCTTCTGCCACGGGTGCCTATTCAGATTCAGCTCTTCTTTCAGTCTAATCATCAGTTTCTTTGGTAGCAACCTCTGGAGCATCTCATTGTACTTTGTTCTTCCTTCATGTTCGCCATAGATGTCAGCAATGCTCTCCAAGATCACACTCTGTATGTCGAGTGATCTGCTCTGACAAAAATTGAAATTTGATTGTGCAGCTGATTGCGAGTTACAGCTTCTGGAGTTACAACTTTTGTGTAGCACTCGCTGTATCTTACTACGTAATTTGCTTTGCATTGTAACATTTGGTTTGAGATTTATGTTTCATAATTCAATTTAGTGAATTACTATTTTTGTATGAGTTGCATGCTTTGATCATCAAGTTAGCATAGCCTATCAGTGAAACTGAATTGATATATATTGCATGATACTGAATTGATTGCCCTATTAGCTAAGATTAGCGGTAGAACTAAATTAGTATTGTTAGTCAAGTAATTGTTAACCTATTCGAGAACTTAGTAGTTAAGAATAGGTAGAACATTGTAGTCGACATTACCTCAGCAGGATTGTGACAAAAAGGGGGAGAAGAGGAGAAGAGGAGAAGAAGAGAAGAGGTACTCTTATAGATGATGCTCAGGTTTTGTCAAAAATGCCAAGGGGGAGATAAAATTGAAATTTCACAGTGTCCTAGTTCGACAAATTTTGTGAACAAGCAGTTGCTGCAGCACACTCTTGTTCACTTAAATATTGTCACAGCAAAACAATGTACAAGGCACAGGTTTGTTCACCCAGTTCGGCCAATCTGCCTACGTCTGGGGAGGACTATTCTCCAGTCCTCAATCCACTCAACCAAAGGTTCCAAGTACACACGGTTACAACTCACGCAACCTATGCTACTCAACCTCGTGTGGACCACTCAACACTATCAGAACAAGCTCTGATTTGTGTCTGCACACCCTCTACAATATGTCAATCTAGAATAGCTACAATCCTCTCAAAGAACTCAGCCTATTCTAAATTACACTACTCAGCAGGGTTGCTGCAGCAACAGCTGTAACACACAGCTGAAGCACAATGTCCGCGTCGCTCCAAGGCCTTCTGCCGAGCCGATCGAACCTCTCCAAGAGCGCTGCACACTCTGGACAACTCCCCCTCACTCAGTGACCACCTTCCACTAGTGAGTACTCCCGCACGACACTCGACCGAGCCTACCACCCGTCAGTTCTTCCGCGGCTGCCCTTGATCAACCAACAAGCTCCCCAGCTCTGAATTGGCTTCCAGATCAAGCACGAATCAGACTCTGCAAGTCCTGATTCTCTTCTGCAATACTCACCACAGCTCTGCGCTCAACGCTCTGCTCACGGGTGATGATCGAAGAAAACTCCCGTCACACACCAAGGATCCTCACTCTGAAATCTGTGTGTGCTCTCGTGTATCCCTCAGCTTCGATCAACCTCTTCAGCCCTGAACACCTTCTGCTTAAATAGCTGCACCACTTTAAGCAATTTCCAGGTTTAGGCAATTAACCCAACAAGATCAATTATCTCCTAAAATCTAGGAGATTAGATTTGATATTTATCTTCAATGCAAATCTCCTTCTTTGACTAGTAAACCATGCTGGAATATACTCTTCAGCAATTTAGAAATTCTTCAGATGCTCTGCATAAGGTTTCCAGCCCTTCTGGACAAGCCCAAGTTGCTGATGCTATTCGGACAGATGAAGCAGCCAGTTGAACAAGCTCCTGGTACCGCATCCCCTACTGCAGCTGCTGCTAGTTCACTTCTGCTGCATGCTTGATTATTTGAGCTGCAGTAACTCCTTGTTCACTTGTGCTGTAGCTGTTTGCTGCTGCTAGAATTTCCTAAATGCATTAGGAAACAATCCCATCAATTCTAAGGAAGATCCTCCAAGATCTCTACAGGAACATATCTCCTAATTTAGGGGTTTTGATTTTCCAATCAAATCTTCATTCAACAAATCTGCCCTTGTTCTTGAGAGACACTCCAGAAATATTCTCCTGAATATTCAGCTCTTTCTGAAAGCCCTTCGGTCCACTGATTTGTTGATTGAATGCAATCTTCGAGAAAGCTTTGAATTTGTGCTACAACATTTTAGCTCCAGCATCTGCTACTGAACTTCTGCTCCAGAGATTGCTGTAGCACTTGCTTACTCCACTTTAGCTCCAGAGATAGTCACTCTGCCCAGATTGCACAAGCTGATGTCTTCATGCTCTCTTTCAGAATTCCGAGCTCCCCAAGGCAACATTAGGTGGCGCGCCTCGTGAAGACATTACCCACTTAATGTCTTCATCTGGAGCGCCACTTAATGTCTTCATCTGGAGCGCCACTTACTGAGTTTGCTCACTCTAGAATGCTCTTCATCAGCTGTTTTCTTTCCATACTTGCTGTAGCAGGCTCTAGTTCACTTTGTAGGAGTTTGTCAATGATGCCACATACCTTCACACGCCTTATTGCGTCGAGGAGTGGTGTTGTGATCCCAACTCTGATGAACAGCTCCAATAAAATTTGAGACGCTGCTGGATCCTCCTAGGTCTCGATACCTGCACAGGAAATGGAAGAAATGGGTCAGAACGGCGAAATTTAAAATTCAAGTCAGGGAGTACCGCGCCAGTAGTAGATTTTATATTTGCGCGCTGGGAGTTAATGTCCTCATCTGGCGCGAATTTATCGTTGGCATCGAGCGCGGTCTTTGTGTTGACCGCGTCTTCTTCAGACATTGTAAGAGCGCCTGGAGAAGACTTTAAGTCCTCGCGCGCCAGATTAATGTCCTCATCTGGCGCCGTATCCTCTAACTTCGTTTGCTCTCTCGCCTCATTTGCACTCTCTGCCTCCTGTCCTCGCCTTAGGGTAATTGCGCTGAAATTTGCCGTCGGGTTAGGGACCGTTTGAGATGGTAATTTTCCCTGGTCATTCTTCAACTCATTGACGACCGTGATTAACTGCAACATTTGCTTTGATAACTCCGCATTAGCACCATCCGTCTTCGCTTGGTATTGTTGAAGATTCACTGCAAAATCATTAACAGTTAGCGGGGTATTCTGACCTGGCTTATTATAGTTCTTTCTTTCTTGATACTGATCGCGCTGTTGTGACCCTCTTGCTGCTGACGAAATGGTGGTCTATAATACTGGGTCTGCTGTTGAAGCGCGGCTTGCTCCCTAGGAAATCCACCTTCATTCTTCCAACTGCATCCATTAGCAGCTAATCCAAACTTCCTCTGAGGCGGTCTGTTGTTGAAATTCTGATATCCTCCTAAAGCGTTCACCTCTGCTGAATTGTCTTTGTACAAGGATGGACACGAATCAGTCTAGTGGCTGGCAGCACCACAAAATTTACAAGGCTTCACTACATTAGCTTGTCCCACCATCATCTTCTGTATCATGTCCTTAAGCTCTTTGATTTCTGTAGCCATCTAATTTTTCGACGAGTCTGCCTGTGATACATTCCTTGTTCTGCTCGTATCCTCCCGCTTACTGGTTTCCTCCCTAAAACGAGCACTCTCAGCGATCTCATTAATCAAATTACGTACCTCACACGGTGTCAAGTTCAGCACTGTGCCACCAGCTGCGGCATCCAATAACATACGCTCGAGAGGTCTCAATCCATCCAAAAGATATTCCACCAACATCCTTTCCGGGACTCCTAAGTTACAACAGCTTTTCTCCAATGAGTTGAACCTCTCCATGTAGTCATACATCATGACTCGCTTGGTCCTTGTTTGATCGTTGACAGCTCTCTCCTCACTTGAATCGCTTTAACCCGAGGGTAATATTTGTCGAGGAATTTACTTAGCATTTGGTCCCATGTTCTTATACTTCCTGAAGGCAAAGACAAAAACCACGATTTTGCTAAGTCAGTTAAACTCAAAGGAAATACTCTTAGCTTAAACCCGTCCTCCGAAGCTCCGTCTGGTCTCAATGTTTGGCGATTCCGGTGAACTCTTGTAAATGCCTCGTCGCGACCTCTCCCGGTAATCCTCCAAATTTAGCTAAGTGATGCACCACAGTAGTCTTTATCTCAAAATCGTCCTCTTCTGTGCTAGTATTGCACCATGGCTGCTCATTGAAGTTTGGTGCAGACAGCTCTCTCATCATTGGTTCCGGTCTGTGGGCACGCCTGTATGGCTGATGCCCGTAAGGCTGCTGCTGCACATATTGCTGAGGCGGTGGGTTAGGCTCATTGAAACTTTCTGCTCGTGCCCCTGCATCCCTAGCCATAAATTCTCTTTCGCGAAGTTCCCTCTGGCGTGCTCTAAATACTCGCTCAGGCTCTACATAGAATTGTGGAATTTGTTCATCCTGATTTTGTTCGTTGTTTTGGCGGCCATCACCATTAACACTACCTGCGTGCGACATGCTGGAAAGAGCAATTTACCGCAACATAAAAATAACACAAAAAAATAATCGAACACTAAATATAAAAACAAAAGGAAAAGAAACTCTTCACTGTAGCAGTTCCCCGGCAACGGCGCCAAAATTTGACATGCGTCGTTGTGCGCGCCAAACTTGTATTTATATCTCCAAGCTCTAGCTAGTGTAGCTGCAAGCAAGGGTCGAACCCAAGAGAACTAACTGTGAAGCGGTTTCCTATAAATACTGAACTAAAGGGGGGGGGGGGGGGGAGGGTTTGAGTAAATGGTCGCAAGAACGAATGTAAGAAAAGTGTGAATGACAATCGAGAGAAATATTCAGCTCAGGGAATTCAATAGTGACTGTTATCATTGACTTCTAAAGATATGATTCTATTCAAACGTTTGGTCACTCCGACAAAGGTAATAACCTAAAGTATCTCGACAAAGGTGATACTAAGCCTAGATTATACTATTTGTTTCCACGACAAAGCTTCGACAAGAGTTAATAATCAGAATTGATGAGCAAATAATTTCACGACAAAGTATACGCTAACCGTGCAAAACAATTCATGCAATTTAAGATCCAGAACTTAGGATTGAATAGAAACATGCATTAAATCCAAGTCTCAAACATGAATGTCACTAACTAAAAATCCCTAAACTGAAATAGAAATTTAGCTACTCATAGTCAATACTGAAAAATACACTAAACTGAAAAGAATGAAAATACTATTCACGATCACTCTTCACGCCGGAAACACTGTTCACGCCGGAATCACTGTTCACGTCGAAAACACTGTTCACGCCGAACTCCCAAAATTTCGTCCGTCATCTTTGTTCCAAATCTCTGTCGTCCAACCTGCCGTCTCTTTTTCTCCGAAACCCTAATTGAGATCGGGTTCTAAAAATTGATTTCGGGCCGCGGGCCCAATTGCTGACGTCATCATAAGCTGACCGCGCCCCAAGAAGACATTAGCTCGCGCGCCCAGAGAAGACATTAAGTTGCGGCGCGCGGTGCTAATGTTGCTTGCTGGCGCCGAACTAATTGAGATGCGCACCCATTTCCTTCGATGTCGATTTTCTTCCTAAAAACACCATTTTTATTCGCAAGTCTCTTTTCATGTATTCCGAACACCTGAAATGCAAACAACACTAAGAAGTAACTGTTCACATAAAAACATGTCGAAATAGTTGGGTTTAAACGGTTTAGCGTGACGTATAAATACGCCCCATCAATGCGCATGTTGTTCGAGCGTGTAATCCATCAATCATCCACCTAAACTTTCGTTTAGAACATCATCACAATATTTCAAACACACTAGACAAGATTCATCAAACCTTAGAATTAGGGGGATTACTCACAATACATGGAAAATGATTTCATTGCTTTCATAGATAAAGAAAGAGTTACAAATCCAATTCTCTAATGAAAACAATAGATTACAACCATGCACTTGAGTAATCAAGGATCGAAACACCTCTTTTCTTCCTCCTTTCTTCTCTGGTTCGTGCCCTATTTTCGCCTCCCAACTCGTCCCTCGCGTCCAATCCAATCCGCCTTCCTTTCTCCTCCCGGTTCCCTTCAAATTCTATGAAAATATGCTGAGTTGTCCGTATCGGTCGTATCAATACGGTCGATACGACCGATACGAGCATATCCACTCGCTACGGTCGATACGACTTCAGCTGTGAAATCGAACAATCAACACGGTCGTATCGACCATGCCGAACGTACCCATACGGGCAGTACGGGAGATACGGGCAATCTGACATATTCCTCGACTCTTTTGCATGCAGTTGCCTCTAACTTTACTCCTCATGGCGCCTGAGCAGATTGTTCCTGAAACAAGAAGGAGAGAGTGCATAATGGTCATAATATTCCAAAAATGAACGAAAACAACCAATAAACACAAGCGAAAATCGGTCGGGAATCCAACCGATCAATTAGTAAAACAAGAAATTAGTTTATACGACGAAATTAAGATGCGCTTTATAGTATCTAGTGGTTGATGCTGGTTAATGCTAGCTGCAGCTGATATTCTAGAAAGGAACGAATGGAGAGAGATTGGTGGCAGTCGGCGGATAAGATCATGAGATATCTCAGAAGAAGATCGACACCTCATAGATTTCTATTTTCTTCTCTTTCTAAGCTCTAACATGTCCAACAAGGAAATTCGCTATTGATTAGTTGTTCGAGATAGATCAAATAATAATATAAACCATCCATTATACACTAGCTAGCTTGAGCATCTGAACTTACCAGACAAGATTATTACATTGTCAAATTATGATTGTTAATGAGTCTATGTCTAGTTATACTCACCTAATCTCATGAATAATAAAATTCAAGTTCGGTAGTAGGGTAGGTTTATCGCTTTGGTTAATCCGGTTTAATTAGGGTTTTGATTGATTAAGAATAATGTCCGGCTGGCATGGTATTGGTTACTAAAAATTTCAACTATGGATTAACCAAACTTTAATATTGGAAAGTTTGATACACAAATCAATACAAAAAAAACAAAATGATCGGTGTGATTTTAATTGGCTGAATATTCTATTAATTGCCTCATTGGTCTCCTCTTGGCCATAGTGATTTTCGCCCCACTTGGCATGCATACATGTGATCAACATCAAATGATTCTCTCTAACAAGTATTTATAAATTGATCTTGCAAGTCCTAGCATGCAAGCTGGATTTGTTATTAGCTTAATTCGTGCAAAAAGTTGAAAACACCCTACCATGTGAAGAAGCTTCTTCTTCATTTGTTGGAAATTGCATTTCATCAAAGGTCGATACTACAAGTATTTTAGTGCTAAGTTTATGGACAAGTGCAACTTGCCAAGCAATCAAATAATCCATGACCGGTTGCGGCATCTCTTAACTTATGCATTTAAGTTTCGGTACAGTCCGCGCATAGATAAGAGAGCCTATTTGTTGTTTTGAATTATATGTGGATTGATCGTCCGATTATTCATCTAATTTTTATTATAATTTTGTTCGTTTTCCGAACTTTTTATTGTCATTTTATCATGTTACTCTTGTTTCCGGTCAAACTTTACTGAGTTGAAGTTTTGTAGTTCGTTTGGAGCAAATTAAGGCAAAACACAAAGATTCAGATGAAAACAGACCAAATATGGGCAGATTGACTTATTTGTCTTCAAAAGCTATCCGATTGTATGATAATTGTGTGATTACAACGTGTCATAGGTTTTTAGAAAAGCTAACTCAAAGGGCTACAACTTTTTAGTTTGCATCAAGATGAAATTCGAAGCTTTAAAGGGTCAAATAGGCGAGCAACGTTAGAATCATTGTGTAGCGCGAGTGTAGCCCTTCTTACTCGTATCGCACGTATCGGTCGTATCGACAAAGCTTTACGACCAAAACTGTCAAAACCTGTCCCTACGGAGCTCGTATCACCCGTATCAACACGTGATACGGGCGATAAGGTCAATTCACACCAAAACATAAAAATCGAGGCAATAAATAGAAAATGGCTATTTTTGTGAGAGGGGTCTGGAAATTAGTTTTCCTGACCTAGTTTTAGAGAAAAGAGGGAGCTCACATAAGTCCAAAGTAGTAGAAAGGAAGGCAACACCAAGGGAAGTGAAGATTTAACACACATAGAGAAGTTTCATCATCCCTCTATTATTTTTTCCCCCATATTTTCCAAATTTATCATAGATAACTCGACTAACGATTGAATCAACCTTAAGTAATAGTGACCACAACGGTGGCCTACAATCTTATTGGGGAAGTTGGCATTTTAGCTTGGAAGACTAAGACTTATTGATTTCTATTTGGATTAATCGCGCAATGATAGTTGGTGATAAAACGAGCTAGAAATAATTGAGTATGTTACGGATATGGCATCTGTAATAAAGCTGAGTGGACGAAATCGAGCGGAAGAAGATGCTACAGTATCCTGTGGTACTAGGAGTTGGTACATGCAAATGAAGACTGACAAAACAAAAGAGCCATAAAAAGCTATCCCATCCTGTGACGATTGAAGCTGGTACATATGATCAGAAGGGATCAAGACAAGAACCAAAAGAGGGTAGAGCATCTCCTGAAGATTCAAGGCTAAAGCATCAAAATAGTATCTTTGTAGCCGTTCAATCTGGAGGAGCTCGGAGGATGTCCGGGTGACTGCTGCCGGCGTAGCAAGGGTCAGAGAGAGCCCCCGTTGATCAGAGATCTTCAGTGGAGGCTCGGATGAAGGCAAACAAGATTTTTTTTCTAAGTTGTGTTTGGAAACAAAATCTCAACAACTTCCAGGAATCAAAGGGAACATTCGGATCGTGTCATTGTCGTTTAGGACAAGTTCCTAAGTTTAGTCGGACTGAAGTTTCTAAGTTGCTGAGCTGCTGAAGCTATATATGTAGGCAGAGACTGATGGAGTATATTTCTACTATCCATCGAGTTGTTTATTCCCATTGTTTAGTTGCATTTTGTGTGTGATAGATTCCTTCTTTGTAGTTTCGCATCGCAGGTGTATCAAGACCACTTTTGAGCTTTATTGCGTATTTGGAGCATTCTAAGCTTCACTTAATCACTCGGGAATGCAAAGGAGCAAAGACTTGATCGCGAGAGCATCGATAGAGCCAAAATGCCAGATGAGGTCGTACCACTCGTACTGGTCGTAAGGGTCGTATGAGTCGTATTGGATACGGACGAGCCATGAGATCCTGGGACAAGCTGAGGTTGTAATGGTTGTAAGGTTCGTATGGGTCATATAGGTCGTAATGGTCGCACATGCCCAAATCCCGAGGCCCGCATCCAGCAATCTAGGGTTTGCATCGATTTAGATAGAGAACTCTGAGAGGGAATTCAATTAACACATACATAGACAATTTTAGAGAGAGTCAAAAGTCAGAGGCGCCGTGAACAGTGCGCGACAGCTTTCGTATTCTCTAAACTCATTTTTCATTATTATTAGATGAATTGTATTAGTAGCTAAATGCTAACTCAGGTTAGGAATTTGCATTGTAACATTTGGTTTGAGATTTATGTATCATAATTCAATTTAGTGAATTATTGTTTTTGTATGAATTGCATGCTTTGATCATCAAGTTTAGCCTATCAGTGAAACTAAATTGATATCTATTGCATGATACTGAATTGACCGCCGTATTAGCTAAGACTAGCGGTAGAACTAAATTAGTATTGTTAGTCAAGTAATTGTTAACATATTCGAGAACTTAGCAGTTAAGAGTAGGTAGAACATTGGAGTCGACATTACCTTAGCAGGATTGTTAGACTAGAACATAAGTCTTTACTAGTTGAAGCATGTTCGATCAATGATTACTAGTTGAAATGCATATCCCTGAACTGATTCTTTCTGAAATTGATAAACAACATTCTTTCTGAGAAAATCTCCTGTTAATTATAAGAAGAACTCTAGGATTATTTGCTCTCTTTGGGCTCTACCCTACTTAGAGCTTGTTAGTATAGGAGGTTATTATAAATTTAAATTTGGCGCACACGATGACGTGCCGTCACAGACCGAACCAACAAGCATCAAATCAAGTACACGCACATAGGGAAAAAGATTAGAGTCCGTGGAAGCAGAGAGTGCTGGAGCGTTGATCGTGTGAGAGCAGAAGAGTGATTAGGACTGAAGAATTTTGATACTCTAATCCTACACTGATTTGAGGAAGTCAACTGGAGTAGAGCCTCGTTGACAGACCTAGCGACCGTGTAAAAGACAGAAGCAGAGTGCGACATGCGCATGTTGTTCGAGCGTGCTCCTGGATAGTGACGGGAGGTCATTGATCGAGGGGGAGCAGTGCAGAGTGTCAGACTGAATCAGCAGGAGGTGGATAGAAGAGTCGTCGACAGAAGCATCAGCAACTCGGCGGAAGAAGTTGTTACAACATCATATAGGTACACTTTGTAATAGGATATGCTGAGAGTTGTAGAACTGCTAGCTATCTATTGTTGAACGTAGATTACCTATGCAGCTAATCCATGGATCAGATTGAGCAAAGATTCCAGCTAGGTTAGAAGTAGAGGTTGTTCTAGCGTAGCCTGAGAACGAGATCCTTTGCACTTTAATTAGGAATAGTGGAATCTTGAGGACCAAGAACTATCCTTCCCAGATGTAGGCCGTTGCCGAACAAATCTAATTGTGTATTTCAAATTTGGCCAAAGCGTCAGCAACTTAGCGGAAAAAGGTGCTGAAGAAACCTGTGGATTCTCGTCAACAATAACGTAGTGCCAATTTCAGAGTATATGCCTTGACAGAGGACTCGTGTTTAAGGTGTATGTTTGAAGGGGAGAGGCGCAACGATAATTGGTATTTACTCGGTTACATGCACGGTCTGTTCCAATCGTATTAGACATTGCATGTATGCTTCATTCATTATCTACTTGAATGGTACATATAGATGAAGTTGTGACTTTAGAATATTATCTTGAATTGGTAAGGAATAACTATAAAGTTTTGGATCACATTATTTTTTAAATTACACACTCTAATATTCAAATTAGAATAGCTAAATCGAAACATCATCTTACTTAGTACACGTGTTTATCTTGCTCCCTTGGGACTCGACTTGGACTTGCTCAATATATAAATTATTTGACTACATTGATCCTCAAACTTGACATAAGAAAAGGTTAAAATTAAACATGTCATGGATATAGAGAGAGACATCCATGTTTAAAAAGGAAAAAGGTACATTAGTCGTGTTTTGAAGAGAAAAAACCAAGAAGAAAATGTTTATTTTTCAAAAGTCTTCTCTTAATTTTCATGTTTACTATTTTTTGATACTAGTACGTAGCTAGTCATGCAACTTTTATCATTGACTTTTACATAAATATTAAAAACGACACATATTGTTATTTCAAAAGTCTTCTCTTAATTTACTTTTTTTTTTATGCTAGCTAGTACGTAGCTAGTCATGCAACTTTTATCATTGACTTTTACATAAATATTAACATATTGTTGTGTGAATCACTTGTGTGTCCAAACATCTCCATTGTGATCAATATTCTACGTTGCTTGTTTTGTTGGATTTACAGTGTCACTCGGGGGTCTGAAGATCATCCTTCACCAAATACCTCTAGGCTTCAAAATGACAAAACCGCTGCATAATCAATAGTTACATTATATATGTTAAGTAGTTGCCTCAGCTGTGATATCATCCTTTGACTAACTTGTATCTGAATGATAAACTATACCAATGATTCTCCGTATAATAATCTTATATGTGATTAATTAAGTAAATGATGGCTGCTTGTAGCTCGAGAATCACGAGCTCATCTTTTATGCAACCAAATCAGACCAATAATATGATGTTATATTTCTAGGTTTGGTGATTTTTAAATGGCTATGAATGCATGTACGTAGGTTTAGCTAGGTTGCTAGGGCTACAAATAAAGCTATTTTCATAGATGATAAATTAACTTCTTCTCTCTCAATTCAAGATGCTCATTTTACAGTATTTGTTTTCTTCAAAATGTCACTTTCTGACACTTGCAATTTTAAAAATGCGATTCTAAAGTTTTTTTTTCGATTTAACACTTTTGATACAAATTGCATTTGTCAAAGACAGTTTGTTTTGAATCTCTCCGGTCAGTGTTCAAATCATCAATGAATTGACACACGCGTGACGTTTTAGACAAATCGCTTTTCGAAAATACGATCGTACGACAAGCCACTCAGTGCATCGACTTTTGATTTATAAATAAATCTGAAATTCGCAGCCCCTCTGAGTTGTAGATGGTGAACAAGCAGTTGCTACATCACACTCTTAAACACCCAAATCTATTGTAGCAAGGAACAAAGGTTTGTTCACCCAGTTCGACCAATCTGCCTACGTCTGGGAAGGGCTGAACTCTAACCCTTAATCCACTAGTTTCTCAGGTCCACATTACAACATGGTTCGACTCACGACACCTATGCTATCTGACTTGTGTAATGCACACCTACAGACTTGAAATAATTCAGAATAGCTACAACTCTAATCCCATAGACTCAGCCTATCTAATTAATTCAATGTTATCTGCAGGTTGCTATAGCACCTGTTGTAGCACACAGTTGGTGCCTAAACTGTTCGCGTTGCTCCAAGCCTTCTGCTGAGCCGATCGAACCTCTCCACAAGCACAGATGGTACTGCTTCCTGAACTAGCTCCAGCTATAGCAGCACTTTGTTCAGCCACTTGTTCATTTGTGCTGGTTTTGTCAAGGCCTGCCACACTGCATCATCAATCTCCCCCTTGGCATTTTGACAAAACCCTTGCTACAGATGTAGTCTTCCACAAAAAATAACTATAAAACTACTTAATAACAGTTTCAAAGTAAGAGTAAGTTGTGGCCACACTCGGCCTTAGCACAGCCATGCAGGGCTTAAAAAACATCTAGAGATTTCAGTTCATCTGGCCTTCATTCACTCCCCCCCTTTTTGACACAAATGGACAAGGGGAAACACATCAGAGCTCAGGAGGACATGACACAGAGACCCAACGCGGATCTCAGTGCTTTGAATCTGGTTGTATCCATGGGCTTGGTGAAGATGTCTGCAAGCTGACTTTCTGTACCAATATGATGTAGAGCAGTCGTTTTCCTCTCCACCAGATCCCTAATGAAGTGGTGTCTGATATCAATATGCTTGGTCCTCGAATGTTGTACTGGGTTCTTGAAAATGCTGATAGCACTCAGATTGTCACAGTATAAGACCATTTCATTTTGAGGCATCCCATACTCGGTGAGCATTTGCTTCATCCAGAGCAGTTGAGCACAGCAACTACCTGTGGCAATGGATTCTGCCTCAGCTGTGGAGAGGGAAATACTGTTCTGCTTTCGACTGAACCAAGTTACAAGATTATTCCCCAAGAAGAAGCACCCTCCAGAAGTGCTCTTACGATCTTTAATACAACCAGCCCAGTCTGCATCACTGTATCCTACCAGATTTGCATTTGTATCCTTCGAGTACCACAGACCATAATTCACTGTTCCTGCTACATACCGAATGATTCTCTTTACTAGTTTGGAAGTGGCTTTCCTTCGGGTTTGATGATGCAGTATGACAGTGTTTAACAAAACCAGCACAAGTGAACAAAGTGCAGCTTCAGCAGGGGATGCTATAGCAGGAGCTTGTTCAAGTTGCTGCAACATCTGTCCGAGAAGCAGCAGCAACCTGGGCTTGGCTAGAAGGCCTGGCAGTTTTGTGGAGAGTATCAGAAGAATCCTTTAAAGTGCTGCGGAGAATATTCCAGTGGGGAATTCCTAGCTAGAGAAGGAGATTTGTGTTGGAGATCAAAAACAAATCTAATCTCCTAAAAATTAGGAGATAATTGTTCTTTTTGGGACATTGCTAAATTCTGTTCTTGTTTAAACCTGGTGCTGCTATTTAAGAGAGAGGAGTTTAGAGCAGAAAGGTTGATCGAAGCTGAGGGATACACGAGTGCGTGCGCAGAATTCAGAGAGAGGAATTTTGGTGTGCGACGGACGAGTTCTTCGATCATCACCCGAAGGCAGAGCGTGAGCGCAGAGCTGTGGTGACAGAAGCAGAAGGAGATCAGGACTTGCGTAGTCTGATCCAAGCTTGATCAGGAAAGCCAATTCAGAGCAGTGGTGCTTGTTGGTTGATCAAGGGCAGCCGCGGAAGAACTGACGAGTGAGTGGCTCGGTCGAGTCTCAAAGCGGCAGTTCTCGCTAGTGGCAGGAGGTCACTGAGTGAGGGGGAGTATTCCAGAGTGTGCAGCGCTCGTGGAATCGTTCGATCGGCTTGGCAGAAGGCTTTGGAGCAATGCGGACAATTGTGCATCAGCTGTGTGCTACAGCAGTTGCTACAGCAACCCTGCAGAGTTGAGTGTAGTTTAGAATAGGCTGAGTTTCGGGGAGACAGTAGCTATTCTAGATTGACACTTGTAGAGGGTGTGCCGACACAAGTCAGAGCCTGTTCTGATTGTGTCGAGTGATCCACACAAGGTTGAGTAGCATAGGTTGCGTGGAGTTGTAACCGAGTGTACTCGGAGACCTCTGTGTTTAGTGGATTGAGGACTGGAGAATAGTCCTCCCCAGACGTTGGCAGTTGGCCGAACTGGGTGAACAAACTTCTGTCTTATTCATTGTTTGCTGAGACAATTTCCGAGTGAACAAGAGTGTGCTGCAGCAACTGCTTGTTCACAAACCTGTCTGTCAAGAGACGCTGCGAATTTCAATTGGTATCAGAGTGGGAGCTCAACACACAGAGTAAAAGATCCTACAGTGTCTCTGAAGAAGCCAAGACAATGAAGGAAGGACAGAGCAAAAGCAGACCTCCATTGTTGGAAGAAAACAACTACGGATATTGGAAGGCTAGGATGAAAGCCTTTCTCAAGGCCATTGATGAGAAGACCTGGAGAGCTATCGTGGTCCAGTGGTCTCCTCCAATCACCATGGATGAACAGGGACTCACACGGATAAAGCCTGAAGAACAATGGACTGCTGAAGAGGGAGCTGCAGCAACTGGTAATTCAAAGGCTCTGAATGCGATTTTTGCTGCAGTTCATGCTAACAATTTCAGGTTGATATCAAATTGTGACATGGCCAAACAAGCTTGGGAAATTCTGCAAACTGCACATGAAGGAACTAATAGAGTAAAGCTGTCAAGATTACAGATCATTGCCACATAGTTTGAGAATCTGAGAATGCTTGAAGAGGAGACTGTCACTGAGTTTAATGCTAAACTTTGTGATCTGGCAAATGAAGCCCATGCTCTTGGTGAACCTATCCCTGAAGAGAAGCTGATCAGGAAGGTCCTCAGATCATTCCCCACAAGATTTGACATGAAAGTGACGGCCATTGAAGAAGCTCAAAATGTCAGATTCATGAGGCTGGAAGAGTTGATGGGATCCCTCAAACAATTTGAGATGAAACTGGTTAAAGAAGACCTCACTCCTAAGGACAAGAATATTGGACTGAAGGCTGAAACAAAAGCTAAGAAGCCAGTTCCAGATAATCAGCTGAGTATGCTAGTCAAGAACCTTGGAAAGCTCCTGATGAACATGGACTCAAGAACTGGGCAAAGCTCATCCTCACGAAAACAATTCAGAAGAGGTGGAGAAAATAAAAGGAGAGGGAAGGAACCTGCTCAGAATGAAGATGAGAAGAAAGAAATAAAAAAAGGTGTCCAATGCTAGAACTGTGCAGGGTATGGCCATCGACAAATCAATTGCACCAGCAAACTGATGAAAAAGAGGGCTCTCTCTGCCAGTGGAAGTGAAGACGAGACAGATCTGAGTGAGGATGAATGCAACTTGGCCAGATACAGATCAGTCAGAAGAGGCAGAAAAACACAAGGAAGAGTGAACCAGCACCTGCTACAGCAACTTCTGTATCACCGTGACAAGAGAGTCTCAAAGTATAAAAGATGCTATAGCTGCGGGCACAAAGGTCACATAAAGAGGAACTGTTCTTCAGCGTACACCAGAAAAGGTTCGGCTAGGAAACCAATCAAGCAGAAACATGCGCGGAGTCAGCTTCTCGCGTTTGTCAGCACAGCAAGCACCTCGGATAAGATAAGCTGGTATTTTGATAGTGGTTGTTCAGGGCACATGACAGAAGAAAGATCCTTCTTGAAAAACATAACACCCTGCCTGGAACAACGGGTGAAGTTTGGAAATGGCCTGAGAGGAAGAGTTCTAGGAAAGGGAACTTTAGCAGTTGAAGGAATGCCAAACCTGAGCAATGTCTTGCTAGTGGAAGGACTAAAGGCAAACCTCATAAGCATCAGTCAGCTATGTGATGGAACTAAACAGGTGAAATTTTTGAAAGACTCGTGCAAAGTTTTCGACAAATCTGGAGAATGTATAATGGAAGGAGCCAGATCAAAAAGCAACTGTTATCTTCTCAACGTGAGTTCAAATTCACCGGTTCCGAAATGTATGCTGACAAAGGCTGAGGAAATGATTCTTTGGCACAGAAGGATGGGGCATGTTAACCTGAGGACTTTGAAGAGAATTGCAACAGAAGGGCTAGTCAGAGGAATACCGCTGATAAAAGGGGAGACAAACTCTATCTGTGGAGATTGTTTGATTAGGAAACAAAAGAAGGCTTCACACCCAAGAGTCAAGGATGTAGGTACTACCAGACCTCTACAGTTGATTCACATGGACCTGATGGGACCGATGGAAGTTGAGAGTTTGTGTTGATGACTACTTCAGATTCACCTGGATTGTTTTATCAGAGAAAAATTAGATACTGTGAAAGTTATAGTGTCACTGGTGTCCCGTCTAGAGCAAGAGAAAAATCTCAGAATCAGCAGCATTCGCAGTGATCATGGTAGGGAATTTGAAAACGAAGCTGTGGATGATTTCTGTCGTCAAAGGGGTATCTCACATCAGTATTCTTCTCCCATCACCCCTCAGCAGAATGGTGTAGTGGAGCGGAAGAATCGAACAATTCAAGAAATGGCCAGAGTCATGATTCATGCTAAGAGGGTTCCCATGAGATTTTGGGCAGAGGCCATGAACACCGCATGTTACATCATCAACAGAGTCACCTTACGGAGAGGAACCAACCAGACCTGCTATGAGCTCTGGAATCAGAAGAAGCCCACAGTTAAATATTTCCACATCTTTGGAAGTGACTGTTTCATTCTGAGAGATCGGGAGTATAGGAAGAAGCTTGACCCAAAGAGTGATCCTGGAGTGTTCTTGGGTTATTCGATAAACAGCAGGGCTTATCGAGTCTGTAACCAGCGGACAAATACAGTAATGGAATCCTTAAATGTAATAGTCAATGATGCTGAAGAAGTCCCTGCCTCTGATACTGCCACTGATGATGAAGACTCTGACTTTGAAATGGTGCCTGTCAGTCAGAACAGAAGATGCTACAGCAAGTGCTGAAGCAGAAAATCCAGATGAACAATTAGAAAGCCTGTCTGAAGATCCGAATATTGAGGCTCCTGATCCACCATCAAGGCAGCCTCCGAAGAAGATACAGAAGAATCATCCCCTGACAAATGTGATTGGAGACCCGGCAGAAAGAAGAAGAACCAGAAGCCATGCTTATCTCAATACCTGCTTTCTGTCCAGCATTGAACCTAAGAGCTTCAAGGAAGCCATGAGTGATGAATTCTGGATGATAGCGATGCAGGAAGAACTGGCAGAGTTCGAAAGACACGATGTTTGGGACCTGGTGGACAGACCCAATGGAGTGAATATTATAGGCACCAAGTGGATCTTCAAAAACAAAACTGATGAAAAGGGAAACATCACAAGAAATAAAGCCAGACTGGTTGCTCAAGGATACTCTCAGATTGAGGGCCTAGATTTTGAAGAAACGTTTGCTCCAGTTGCTCGTCTGGAGGCCATCAGACTCCTTCTAGCTATGTCTTGTTTGCTAGGGTTTAAACTGTATCAAATGGATGTCAAAAGTGCGTTCCTGAACGGAGACCTCTCTGAAGAAGTATATCTTTCTCAGCCAAGAGGCTTTGAAGATCCTCATCACCCAGAGCATGTATACAAGTTGAAGAAAGCCTTATACGGACTGAAACAGGCTCCTCGGGCATGGTATGAGAGGTTGACAGTGTTTCTGGAAAAACATGGCTACAAACGAGGGGGAGCTGACAAAACTCTATTTGTAAAAAGAACCAAGTCAGATGTGATCATTGCACAAATTTATGTGGATGACATTGTCTTTGGATCAAAGTCTCAGCACCTGGTGAAGCAGTTTGTGGATCACATGCAGCAGGAATTCCAAATGAGCATGGTCGGAGAACTGTCCTATTTTCTTGGTCTGGAGATTACCCAGAAAGAAGATGGCATCTTTATTGCACAAAGCAAATACAGCAAGAATCTTGTGCAGAAATTTCAACTAGATAAGGCCAGTCACAAACGAACCCCTGCTGCCACTCATGTCAAAGCCATCCAAGATGAACATGGAGTGGAAGTGAGTCAGACAGTCTACAGAAGCATGATTGGGAGCTTGCTGTACTCGACTGCTAGCCGCCCCGACATTTCCTTTGCAGTAGGAGTCTGTGCCAGATTTTAAGCCTGTCCCAAAGATAGTCACTTGCAGTTGGTCAAGTGAATCATTCGGTATGTTGGAGGAACTGTGAACTATGGCTTATGGTATACTAAGGACACAAATGCTAATCTGGTGGGATACAGTGATGCGGACTGGGCAGGATGCTCAGAGGACGGGAAGAGCACTTCGGGAGGATGCTTCTTTATAGGAAATAACCTGGTGTCCTGGTTCAGCAGGAAGCAAAACAGCATTTCATTATCCACAGCCAAGGCTGAATACATAGCTGCTGGGAGCTGCTGTGCTCAAATGTTGTGGATGAAGCAAATGCTGAGTGAGTATGGTCTTGATCAAGATGAAATGACTCTCTACTGTGACAACATGAGTGCCATCAGCATCTCTAAGAATCCGGTTCAGCACAGCAGAACCAAGCACATTGACATTCGTCATCACTTCATCCGTGATCTAGTGGAAAAGAATATCATTGCGCTACAGCATGTGGTGTCTGCCAAACAGCTTACTGATATCTTCACAAAAGCTCTGGATGCAGTCCGGTTCGAAGACCTGAGAGCCTCTCTGGGGCTCTGTGTATTGCCTCCCTAAGGCAGCCAGGAGCACCCCCTTGTCATTTATACCAAAAAGGGGGAGGAGAAGAAGGAGAAGAAGGGGAGGTTGAGGTTAAAAAATCTGTATTAAAAATTGGTATAGGGTTTTGTCAAAATGCGAAGGGGGAGATTGATGATGCAGTATGGCAATGTTTGACAAAACCAGCACAAATGAACAAGGTGCAGCTTCAGCAGGGGATGCTATAGCAGGAGCTTGTTCAAGTTGGTGCAACATCTGTCCGAGAAGCAGCAGCAACCTGAGCTTGGCTAGAAGGCCTGGCAGTTTTGTGGAGAGCATTAGAAGAATCCTTTAAAGTGCTGCGGAGAATATTCCAGTGGGGAATTCCTAGCTAGAGAAGGAGATTTGTGTTGGAGATCAAAAACAAATCTAATCTCCTAAAAATTAGGAGATAATTGTTCTGTTTGGGACATTGCTAAATTCTGTTCTTGTTTAAACCTGGTGCTGCTATTTAAGAGAGAGGAGTTTAGAGCAAAAAGGTTTATCGAAGCTGAGGGATACACGAGTGCGTGCGCAGAATTCAGAGAGAGGAATTTTGGTGTGCGACGGACGAGTTCTTCGATCATCACCCGAAGGCAGAGCGTGAGCGCAGAGCTGTGGTGACAGAAGCAGAAGGAGATCAGGACTTGCGTAGTCTGATCCCAGCTTGATCAGGAAAGCCAATTCAGAGCAGTGGTGCTTGTTGGTTGATCAAGGGCAGCCGCGGAAGAACTGACGAGTGAGTGGCTCGGTCGAGTGTCAAAGCGGCAGTTCTCGCTAGTGGCAGGAGGTCACTGAGTGAGGGGGAGTATTCCAGAGTGTGCAGCGCTCGTGGAATCGTCCGATCGGCTCGGCAGAAGGCTTTGGAGCGACGCTGACAATTGTGCATCAGCTGTGTGCTACAGCAACTCTGCAGAGTTGAGTGTAGTTTATAATAGGCTGAGTTTCGGGGAGACAGTAGCTATTCTAGATTGACATTTGTAGAGGGTGTGCAGACACAAGTCAGAGCCTGTTCTGATTGTGTCGAGTGATCCACACAAGGTTGAGTAGCATAGGTTGCGTAGAGTTGTAACCGAGTGTACTCGGAGACCTCTGTGTTTATTGGATTGAGGACTGGAGAATAGTCCTCCCCAGACGTAGGCAGTTGGCCGAACTGGGTGAACAAACTTCTGTCTTGTTCATTGTTTGCTGAGACAATTTCCGAGTGAACAAGAGTGTGCTGCAGCAACTGCTTGTTCACAAATCTGTCTGTCAAGAGACGCTGCGAATTTCAGGGTTGGCTTGGAAACGAGCACACACTCCAACTGAGAAAGATATGTCTGGATGGCTAGCACTTAGGTACAAAAGACTTCCAATCATACTTCGGTAGGTGGATTGATTTACTTCAATCCAAGCGACGTCTTTGCCAACCTTGATGTGAGTTGCCGCAGGAGTGCGTTTGTGGCTGGCTTTATCAAGTTGAAACTTCTTCACCAGATTCCTGCTATATTTGGTCTGTAATATGAATATTCCGTCATCTTTCTGAGCTACTTCTAGACCAAAAAAATAAGATAGCTCACCCACCATGCTCATTTTGTATTCTTGTTTCATCTGCTCCACAAGCTGCTTCACCAACCGCTGTGACCTGGAGCCAAACACAATGTCATCCACATTGAGCAATGACGAGATCTGACATGGTTCTTTTTACAAAGAGAGTTCTGTCAGTTCCTCCTCGTTCATAGCCATGTTTCTCCAGGTAAATGGTTAATCGCTCAGACCAGGCTCTTGGTGCTTGCTTAAGCTCGTACAGGGCTTTCTTCAGCTTGTAAACATGATGGGGATGATGAGGGTCTTCAAATCCTTTTGGCTGAGCCACATATACTTCTTCTGACAGATCCCCATTCAAGAAGGCACTCTTGACATCCATTTGGTAGAGTTTGAAGCCAAGACGACACGATAAAGCCAGGAAAAGTCTGATGGCTTCCAATCGTGCAACTGGTGCGAATGTTTCTTCAAAATCCACTCCCTCAATCTGAGTGTACCCTTGTGCAACGAGTCTAGCCTTGTTCCTTGTAATGTTTCCTTTTTCATCTGACTTGTTTAGAAGATCCACTTGGTCCCTATGATGTTTGTCCCTTCAGGTCTGGGCACAAGGTCCCACACATCATGTCTTTCGAACTCTGCCAACTCTTCCTGCATAACCAGTAGCCAATATTCATCACGCATTACTTCTTTGATGTTTCTTGGCTCTGTAAGAGATATTAAGCAATAACTGCAGATCGAGTCACAGGAGCTGAAGAGAGATGAGCTTCTGGTTCTTCTCCCTTCTGTAGGATTTCCAATTACATTGTCCAGTGGATGATTTCTCTATATCTTCTTTGGCGGTTGTCTCGATGATGGGAGGGGTTCTCTGTCAACTTGCCCAGTGACTGAGTTGTCTGTTTGTTGATCAGGACTTTCTGCTTCAGTATCTGCTGTAGCATTTTCTTGCACCACTTCTTGTTTACTTCTGTCATGATTACTTGTGCCTCCTTCTAAGTCAGAGTCTTCATCTTTAGGACTTGTGGAGATTTCTCCTTCCATGTCCTTGATGACAAACGTTAATGGATTCCATCACTATACCAGTTCTTTCATTGTAAACACGATAGGCACGGCTGTTGACTGAATAATCCAAGAATATTCCATGGTCACTCTTGGGATCCAGCTTTCTTTGGTATTCACGATCTCTCAAGATGTAGCAGTCGCTTCCAAATATGTGAAAGTATTTCACCGTAGGCTTCTTCTGATTCCAGAGCTCATAGCATGTTTAATCTGTCCCTTTTCAAATGGTGGCTCGGTTGATGATGTAGCACGCAGTATTCATTACCTCAGCCCAAAAATGCAGAGGAATTTTGTTGGAATGAATCATAACTTGGGCCATTTCTTGGATGGTTCGATTCTTGCTCTCCACAACACCATTTTGCTTAGGGGTGATAGGTGAGGAGTATTGATGGGTAATCCCCCGATCATTGCAGAATTTGTCAACAGATTCATTCTCGAATTCTCTTTGATGATCACTGATGTGCGCGCAAAGTGCATAGTATTTATGTGCATTCCCCTTTTAGTTCTTGTTCATTCCGTGATGTTATATAAGTCTTTTGATGCTTTTCGCGTGTGTTTCAGGTTTATATCGAGTAGTTGGAGTCACGCAGCAGCTTAGAAGAGTTTCGGACAAAATCCAGTCGATTGCGGGCGAAAGCGCAAAAGAATCATGATAATGAAGATTCGCCCGAGTCACATTGTGACTCGCCCGAGTCAATATGACTCGGCCTGGACTAGTTGACTCGCCCGGATCAAAGCACTCGAGCAAATTGGAACTCTCTGGAAAGTTGACTCGCCCGAGTCAACTATTTGACTCTCCCGAGTCAGTTCTGCCCGAGTCACGAAGCGCAAAACCGAGTCAAGAAGTGACTCGGCCAAATTCGAACCCTCTGGAAAGTTGAATCGCCCGAGTCAACTATTTGACTCGATCAACTATTTGACTCGGTCAACTCGGTCAATGCTGGTCAAACCTTCTAGGTATAAATGAAAAGCTTTGAAGAGAGAGAAATAGATCTCAATTTTAAAGAAAACTCAAGAAATCTTTCAAACCCTAAAGAGCAAAGATCAAACCTTTGGAGAAGATCAAGCTTGGTTGAAGATTGGAGCTTGGATTGAAGATCATTCAAGACCTAGACTACTTTTTCTAAACCCTTAACTTTGTATTTACATTCATATTTCACTTATTAATCATGTATTTGTGCACACTCATTATGAGTGAGTAGTTGTTCTTGTGGTTGGGGATTAAATGGATCCCCTAGGATTGGATATGATGTAGAACTATAATTTATTGCATTGAATGAAGGTTGGTTTGATTATATTGTGCCCTAGCTATGTATTCATTGTATGCACACCAAGTGTTTGACGAAATGCTTAAGTGAGTATGCTTGGTTAAAACCCCTAAGGAAGGAGCGAGAGTTGAACTTAGGATGTTTCATATCTATTGTATGATCATAGATGGAGTGTTTGTGCGTGAGAGCGACATGCATTCTTGACATTAGGCTAAGTTTTGAGCGGATTTGAGTAACCGGCCAATAGACCGAGAGGGTGCGGTTATGGGGCTCAAATTCTACACGGTTCAATAGAATGAGAGTTTGAGAACCATGTCATTTATGTATCCTCTCCATTCTAGGGAAGGAGCGAGAGTTGAACCTAGAGCGGATGATGCATTAGCCTTAATTTTATCAACCAAATGTAGTTCATGCATGTATTAGTGAGTTATTTCATTTCCTCATATCTTAGGGGGGAAGTTGAATCCCTAGTCACCCTTTTTATTCATTAAGCAAAACCCAAAAATATCATTTATCTTTAGTGCTTTCTAGAGATACCTCTATAGGAGGACAAACCCCCCCCCCCCCCCTCAAAACCGTAGACTTACATTAGTAGCATTGATTAGTTGTCAATTAGTCTAAGCTTTTCCCTTGGGTTCGATCCGAGGTCACTCGGTTATAAATATTGTTTGATATTTGCGTGACTAGAATAACACTTCATTTTGCTTGCCTAAAACGCCAACGTCAAAATGGCGCCGTTGCCGGGGAATTAGCCATTAGATTAGATTGCTAATTAGTATTACTTTTAGTTAGTTTACTTCACTTTTTTTTCTTTTATTTAGTTGTCGTAATTGCTTGCGCGCGTGCTATTCTTGTTTGTCTCTATTTAAGTTCACACTTATAAAAGCTCTCTTTGATTGCTTCATAGGTGTTTGAATGCAAACTAGAGCAAAGAGCAAGAGAGTACAAGAACAAGCTTCTACCTCAACTACAAGCCAAACTTCTCATCCCTCCGCTTCACACGAGCTTCACACTCCTCAATTGGATACTCCTTCGCCTACACGAGCCGAACAACCGGGAAATATGGATCCAAAAAATCCTAGAAGGCAAGGAAATGCTCCTCTTCCGCAAGAGGAAGAAGAAAGACCGGTTGGGGCATACATCTCCCCAACCATTGGACATTATGGTTCCCCAATTTGCTTACCGGGGGGAGAAGACCAAGAATTTGAAATCAAATCCGCCCTCCTCCATATGGTGGCCGCACATCAATTTGACGGATATGGGAACCCAAATGCCCATTTGGCCCAATTTACGGAGCTATGCCGCACATACAAAATGCCGGGCATCCAACAAGAGCGGGTATATATGAAGGTTTTTCCGTTCTCACTTTCCGGGAAATCTAAAGATTGGTTGATGAGTCATGAACCGGATACATTCAATACTTGGGAGGGACTAGCACAAGCCTTTTTAATCCAATATTTCCCTCCCGCCAAGACAAAAAAGATTCGGGATAGAATCAACCAATTTACTCAACGGGACGACGAAACCTTCTATGAGGCTTATGAGCGCTTCAAAGAGCTTCAAAGAGATTGCCCTCATCATGGATTCAACAAGTGGCAATTATTGCAAAGCTTTTACGATGGGATGGACCAAGATGCAAGGAACCATATGGACCATGCGAGTAATGGAGCGATGATGGACTTAACGGCTACCGATGGTTTCAAGATCATCGAAAAGATTGCACGAAATTCGCATCAATGGGGTGGTGAAAGGAACCACTTGAAGAAAAAGAGCAAGGAGGAAACCTCTAAGGCCGTGACAAAGGAAGATTTCAACTCCCTTGCAAAGACTGTAAATTCCTTGGCACAATCTCTTGGGAATATGAATTTGAACAAGAGAAGAGAACATCCGCAAGCGTGTAGCATATGCGCTAACCCGTCGCATGACGAAGACTCTTGCACCGCCAAACATGCAGATGAATTTGAAGATGTTAATTATCTTGTGATGAACCAAGAGAGAGCTTATGTGCCACCTCAATCAAGTGGGTATCAACCGAGAAATCCTCCCTACCAACCAAGGAACCCTCCTAAACATGTAAGGTTCCATGAAGACCCAAACTTTCCGAGGAGAGCACCCATCAACAATGAGCCAAAGCCTACACCTCCGGGATTCCCACCAAGGAAACAATTACAAGCTCCTTACCAAAGAAACGACGAGAGGCCTAGCCAAGAGGAATCATCCCTATTATCCATTGTCGCGCAATTGGCCGCAACTCAAGCTGAACAACAAAAAGATAACCAACTCATCCTTCAAAGACTCGACCAATTGCAAGCACACAACAAAATGCTTGAGACACAAATTGCTCAACAAGCGAGTTCTTCCTCAAAATATCAAGGGAAATTGCCTTCTCAACCGGATGTGAACTCTTCCGAAACCATAAATGCCATCACCTTAAAGAGCGGAAGAGTCTTAGAAGAGCCCCAAGCGAAGACCAAAGTTGCCAACTGATGAGCGGACAAATAACCTTATATTTGTCCATATTTTCCCCTTACTTCTTGTTTGTTTTCCTATTTTATAAAGTCACTTGATGTTTTCTTTGCCCATTTTAGGTTAAAAATGTATATTACATGATATGAAGTGGTGTGAAGAAAATCTGGATGAATTCTAGTCGATCGAGAGCAAAAGAGAGCAAAATCAAGCAAAAGGCTAGTTTGATTCGTCCATGATTGACCTATTCAACTTCGAAGGCTCGCCGAGCACACGTTTCTTATCCGATTAAGGCGTGTCATGTCTTGTTGGAAAGCTAACTCAAAGGGATACAACTTCATAGTTTACATCAAGACATAATTCGAAGGTTTAAGGGGTCAAAACAGGCGAGAATTCCAGCGCTACAAAGTTGATTCTCCCAAAGAGGAATTCAGGATAGGCCGAATCACTTTTGATTCGGCCAAGGAAAAGTGATTCGGCCAGTTTCCTTCCAGCACTGAGTAAATGATTCGGGCGAATCAAAACTATGGGGCTTCCCGAATCACTTGATTCGCGGAGAATTCGCCTGTAGATCAAATCTGGGCAGACTGACCTGTTTATCTTCGAAGGCTTGCCGAGCGCGCGATTCTTATCCGATTGGGACGTTCTATATCTTGTTGGAAAGGTAATTCAAATATCTACAACTTCATAGTTTACGTCAAGACGTAAATCAAAGGTTTAAAGTGTCAAACAAGCGAGTTGCTAACGCAGCAGAAGTGATTCGGACACCCTGTCCGAATCAACTTACTAAGCCTTGTCCGAATCACCTGATTCGGGCAGTGAGTGTAAATGTTGGAAAAGGTATAAATAGAATGAGATGGAAGTGAAGAGAGAGAGCTTCCACATTTTCTCAACCCTAGGCGACTGGAGCTCGGAGAAGACCAAGCTTGGGTGAAGAACCAAGCTTGAGTCGAAGATTCTACATCAACTTCTCTTAAAACCTTTACCCTTTGTATTTACATTCATGTCTCATTTAGTTTTCATGTATTTGTGCACACTCATTATGAGTGAGTAGTTGTACTTGTGGTTGGGGATTAAATGGATCCCCTAGGATTGGATATGATGTAGAACACTATTGTTATTGCATTGAATGAAGGTTGGTTTGATTATATTATGCCCTAGCTATGTATTCATTGTATGCACACCAAGTGTTTGACGAAATGCTTAAGTGAGTATGCTTGGTTAGAACCCCTAAGGAAGGAGCGAGAGTTGAACTTAGGATGTTTCATAGCTATTGTATGATCATAGATGGAGTGTTTGTGCGTGAGAGCGACATGCATTCTTGACAATAGACCGAGAGGGTGCGGTTATGGGACTCAAGTTCTACACGGTTCAATAGAGCAAGAGTTTGAGAACCATGTCCTTTGTGTATCCTCTCCACTCTAGGGAAGGAGCGAGAGTTGAACCTAGAGTGGACGATGCATTAGCCTTGCTTTTATCAACCAAATGTAGTTCATGCATGTGTTAGTGAGTTATTTCATTTTCCTCATATCTTAGGAGAGAAGTTGAATCCCTAGTCACTCTTTTGTTTCATCAACCAAAAACCAAAAATATCATTTATCTTTAGTACTTACTAGAGGTACCTCTAAAGGAGGACAAATCCCCCCCCCCCCCCCCCCCAAATCCGTAGACTTTCAATAATAGCATTAATTAGTTGTAAATTAGTCTAAGCTTTTCTCTTGGGTTCGACCCGAGGTCACTCGGTTATAAATATTGTTTGATATTTGCGTGACTAGAATAGCACTTCATTTTGCTTGCCTAAAACGCCAACGTCAAAATGGCGCCGTTGCCGGGGAATAGCCATTAGACTAGTTTGCTAGTTAATATTATTTTAGTTAGTCTACTACCTTTTTTTTTTTTTTTTTTTTTTTTTGTTGATCGTGATTGCGTGCTTTTCTTGCTTACTTTAATTTAAGTTCACACTTATTGATGCTTTCTCTGATTGCTTGGTAGGTGTTTGAATGAAAATCAAAGCACGCGCGAAAAAGGCATAAGAACAAGCCTCCACATCAACGGAGCAGAAATTGCCAGATTTTGATACTCCTTCACCTCAAATTTGCGCTGATCAACCACCAACAGAAACTATGGATCAACCAAACTCGAGGAGGGAAGGAAATGCCACTCTTCCGCAAGAGGAAGACGAGAGACCGGTTGAATTCCCACGCTATCGACGCATGTCACTTGAGAAGGGATCCTCGCAAAGGACTTCTCAAGTGTGTTTCTTATGAAAAAGGGAATCGGCTACGTCTTAGCCAAGACGTTAAACTAGGCTGGTGAGTATTTGTGCTTTTGCTTCTACTTGTTGGTAGTATAGAATTGTTTTGGACTTTATGTTGCACCGTGCGCCAAATGTTTGTTTAGTGGTTTTGTTTGTGCCCACAAATTACCCCTTTGGTTTGATTAGCTATATGTAGCAGTTTTAAGTGTGGGGTAATTGGATGATTTTTAGGTTGCGAACTTTTGATTTACACGAGCATATCTAAGTAAACTCATCGTTTGAATCGTTGCACATTTGTTTTCCAATCTTTCGCCTAGCTATATGTTCCGCATTGATTTATATGTAATAGCTAGCTGTTTCAATTTGCGAATTCAGGTGTTGCGCTGATATTTTTCTTGAGTTTTAGATTTACCGCAACCAATTTGGAGCATCATTCACGGATGTGAGCGGCAGCACATTTGGCTACCTCCACACGAGAGAAGTTCCTTCGAAACTCTCTTTGCTTCTTTTACTTTCTATTGCTTAGGGACTAAGCAAACTTTTAAGTGTGGGGTGTTTGCGCTTGCGCTTTTATTTGCTTAACAACATGATTCTATGCTATACATTTATTTTGTGCGCATTATACTCGCATGATTGCTTTCATCCTAGCTTTAAATATTGATCACACGGAGTAATGTCTGCTAAGAGATTAAGTAGTATCATTTAAAAACATATTTGGGATGAGTTGTGCTTTGAATTCATGAATAGTATCTTTAAGTCGATTGACATTCTTTGTGATGATTTTATTCACATGATTCGGTGTTTGACTAGCTTAGTTTGATTTTTTTTTTTAAGCTCTTTCCATGCATGAAAAATGAAGTTAAGTTAAGCGAGCACAAAAATAAAAATGTTTTCATACAAAAACCTTGTACTTGCTCTTGTTTGCTTTTAGGTGACTTTAGCATTCCTATTTAGCCTTTGCATTTGTTGAGCTCACACTTCATGCTTCATTATATATCACTTAGGCACATTGTCAAGTATTAAGTGTGGGGTCAAATAAAGTGTTTGCGATAAGAAAAACAAAAGAGGCGCAAGAAAGGACAAATTATATTTTTAAGGTTTTACAAATGCCGAGGGTTAGGAAGGTAAGTTCCCCCTTGAAAGCATTTGTATAAACACAAAAATATTATTTGTTTGTTTTTTGGGTCAAGGAAAAGTTTTACAATTGCCGAGGGTTAGGAAGGTAATTTCCCCCTCGAAAGCATTTGTATAAACGCAAAAAATAAAATAAATAAACACACTTAATTCTTGACTTTGTGCCTTTTCCGCAAATTCTTTCGTATGTGTGTGAGTAAGGCTTTTGCATTCGGTTTTTAGGAAGCGTCTAAGGTATGACCCTCGTAATTTATTACTTAAGCATCCAGATTTGTACGAGGGAATTCTAAATTGTTCATTGTCAAAACTCCTCTTCTCTTATGGTTTATCACGTATAGTCTAAAACTTGAGAACGAGTTTATTGTCTTGAGCTTATGGACTTGCCCTTAGCAAGCATATGTGATTGATTTGACAAAATTTTTGTGCTAGCGACGCTTTTCTTCATACTACTTGCATAGGAAATTGAGCGGAAATTTGAATCTGACGAATGCTAGGTTGATATCGATTCTATGAGTATTTATTGTCACATTGAAGTGAATGATCCTTAGAGTTTGCGTGAAGTGAATAATTTGCACAACTCTATTACCATTTGAGGTGATAGTGAACTACTTGCTTAGCTAGCTATATTTGGATTTTGAACTCTCATGGATGATTGCAAATGGGATTTGTGAGTATTCCTTTTCTGAAAACTCTCACGAGACTTCAACTCGTCCGCTAGGGTAACCTAGAGGTTTAAAGGCTTGATGCATACGCTAAATGCATTCGTGATTCCTACGACAGTGAGTTAGGAGTAGATTAATTTCCTTGTTTAAGTTTTCTTTAGTTAGGTTACATGAGTAGGAGGTTGATGTGTTTCATGTGCGTAAGATTTGCTACGTGCTTTGATATTGCCATATATGATCTAGCATCTTACTCTCCGCTTGACTTATGCACATATTTGTTCGGGACGAACAAAACTTAAGTGTGGGGTGTTTTGATGAGCGGACAAATAACCTTATATTTGTCCATATTTTCCCCTTACTTCTTGTTTGTTTCCCTATTTTATAAAGTCACTTGATGTTTTCTTTGCCCATTTTAGGTTAAAAATGTATATTACATGATATGAAGTGGTGTGAAGAAAATCTGGATGAATTCTAGTCGATCGAGAGCAAAAGAGAGCAAAATCAAGCAAAAGGCTAGTTTGATTCGTCCATGATTGACCTATTCAGCTTTGAAGGCTCGCCGAGCACACGTTTCTTATCCGATTAAGGCGTGTCATGTCTTGTTGGAAAGCTAACTCAAAGGGCTACAACTTCATAGTTTACATAAAGACATAATTCGAAGGTTTAAGGGGTCAAAACAGGCGAGAATTCCAGCGCTACAAAGTTGATTCTCCCAAAGAGGAATTCAGGATAGGCCGAATCACTTTTGATTCGGCCAAGGAAAAGTGATTCGGCCAGTTTCCTTCCAGCACTGAGTAAATGATTCGGGCGAATCAAAATTATGGGGCTTCCCGAATCACTTGATTCGCGGAGAATTCGCCTGTAGATCAAATCTGGGCAGACTGACCTGTTTATCTTCGAAGGCTTGCCGAGCGCGCGATTCTTATCCGATTGGGACTTTCTATAGCTTTTTGGAAAGGTAATTCAAAGATCTACAACTTCCTAGTTTACGTCAAGATGTAAATCAAAGGTTTAAAGTGTCAAACAAGCGAGTTGCTAACGCAGCAGAAGTGATTCGGACACCCTGTCCGAATCAACTTACTAAGCCTTGTCCGAATCACCTGATTCGGGCAGTGAGTGTAAATGTTGGAAAAGGTATAAATAGAATGAGATGGAAGTGAAGAGAGAGAGCTTCCACATTTTCTCAACCCTAGGCGACTGGAGCTCAGAGAAGACCAAGCTTGGGTGAAGAACCAAGCTTGAGTCGAAGATTCTACATCAACTTCTCTTAAACCCTTTACCCTTTGTATTTACATTCATGTCTCATTTAGTTTTCATGTATTTGTGCACACTCATTATGAGTGAGTAGTTGTACTTGTGGTTGGGGATTAAATGGATCCCCTAGGATTGGATATGATGTAGAACACTATTGTTATTGCATTGAATGAAGGTTGGTTTGATTATATTATGCCCTAGCTATGTATTCATTGTATGCACACCAAGTGTTTGACGAAATGCTTAAGTGAGTATGCTTGGTTAGAACCCCTAAGGAAGGAGCGAGAGTTGAACTTAGGATGTTTCATAGCTATTGTATGATCATAGATGGAGTGTTTGTGCGTGAGAGCGACATGCATTCTTGACATTAGGCTATGTTTTAAGCGGATTTGAGTAACCGGCCAATAGACCGAGAGGGTGCGGTTATGGGACTCAAGTTCTACACGGTTCAATAGAGCGAGAGTTTGAGAACCATGTCCTTTGTGTATCCTCTCCACTCTAGGGAAGGAGCGAGAGTTGAACCTAGAGTGGACGATGCATTAGCCTTGCTTTTATCAACCAAATGTAGTTCATGCATGTGTTAGTGAGTTATTTCATTTTCCTCATATCTTAGGAGAGAAGTTGAATCCCTAGTCACTCTTTTGTTTCATCAACCAAAAACTAAAAATATCATTTATCTTTAGTACTTACTAGAGGTACCTCTAAAGGAGGACAAATCCCCCCCAAATCCGTAGACTTTCAATAATAGCATTAATTAGTTGTCAATTAGTCTAAGCTTTTCTCTTGGGTTCGACCCGAGGTCACTCGGTTATAAATATTGTTTGATATTTGCGTGACTAGAATAGCACTTCATTTTGCTTGCCTAAAACGCCAACGTCACCAACACAACCGTTGAGGTTGAGAAAGAAGGGCCTTCATCTCAAGAGAAGGTTGAGAAGAGAACAAAAGAAAAAGCTCAAGAGCCCGCTCCATATGTGCCTCCCATTCCATTTCCACAAAGATTGAAGAAGAAGAAGGAGGACACACATTTCAAGCGCTTTGCGGATATCTTGAGCAAACTCCAAGTGACTCTCCCCTTCATGGAGGTACTAACTCAAATGCCTACTTATGCAAAATTTCTTAAAGATATTATATCGCATAGGAGAGAAATGCATGAAATTGATCACGTAGCTTTGGATGCTAATTGTAGCGCTATTATTCAACATAACATGCCTAGGGAGCTAAATGATCATGGTTCATTCTCTATTCCTATTGCTATTGGTGATTTTTGCATAGATAGTGCATTGTGTGACTTGGGAGCTAGTATTTCTTTGATGCCATTTTCCTTGTTTCAAAAACTTGACATGGGTGAACTCACTCCTACATCCATAAATCTTAGATTGGCGGATAGATCATCTAGGTTACCTAAGGGTATTTTAGAGGATGTTCCAATTAGAGTAGGGAAATTTTATGTTCCCGCTGACTTTTATGTGCTTGAGATGGATGAGGATCGTGAAATTCCTATCATACTAGGAAGGCCTTTCTTGAATACGGTAAAAGCCGTTATTAACTGTGGAGAGGGAGTTATAGAACTAAACTTGGGAACCGACAAAATTAAATTTTACTTGAAAAAGGTTTTAAATGCTCCTAGTTGGATTGTCATTTGCTTGAAATAAATGATGCTTGTGATGTTTTTGATGCTCATGATGAATCGACAAATTTTGAGTACGAGTTGCTCACCCAAGATAGTGGTAGTCCATCTTTCGCCTCGTTGATGAATCTTGAGGACGGTAACACTCTCGATGAGGACACCATTAAAGAAGACCCACGAAAAGGTAAGGAATTCGGTGAGGGGTTGAAACCCCTTCCACCGAATCTAAGGTATGAATTCCTCGGACCAAACAATTCACTACCCGTAATTATCGAAGCATCTCTTGATGAATGTGAGACCTCCAAGCTTATGCATGTGTTGCAATTGTATAAGGGTGCTATTGGGCATTCCATTGATGATTTGAAAGGGATTAGCCCCAAGGTTTGCATGCATAGGATAAGACTTGAGGAGAATGTGAAACCTAGTCGCGAATTTCTTAGGCGATTAAATCCTAAGCTTGGTGAGGTTGTGTTGAAAGAAGTGACTAAGTTGAGAGATGCGGGAATAATTTACTCGATCCCCGACTCCGAATGGGTGAGCCCAATTCATGTGGTGCCTAAGAAAGGCGGGCTCACCGTTGTGGAGAATGATAAAAATGAATTGATCCCTACGCGCACGGTCACGGGGTGGAGGATGTGCATAGACTATAGGAAATTAAACAAAGCCACCAAGAAAGATCATTTCCCAATTCCTTTTATTGATCAAATGCTAGAAAGATTAGCGGGACATGAATATTTTTGCTTTCTAGATGGTTTTAGTGGTTTTTTCCAAATTCCCATCCACCCCGATGACCAAGAAAAGACAACTTTTACTTGCCCCTATGGCACTTTTGAATATAGGAGAATGCCTTTTGGTCTTTGTAATGCGCCGGGTACTTTTCAAAGATGCATGATGTCCATATTTTCCGAATTTCTTGAAAATTCCATGGAAGTGTTTATGGATGATTTTTCGGTGCATGGATATTCTTTTGATGATTGTCTTACAAATCTTTCACGTGTTTTGGCTAGGTGCATTGAGATGGACTTAGTCCTCAATTGGGAGAAATGCCATTTCATGGTGAAAGAAGGCATAGTTTTGGGACATCGTGTTTCAAAGAGAGGGATCGAAGTCGATAGAGCTAAAATCGACGTGATTGAAAATTTGCCACCTCCAAGGGATGTTAAAGGGATTAGAAGTTTTCTCGGGCATGCAGGCTTTTATCGAAGGTTTATTAAGGATTTTTCAAAGATAGCAAAGCCCCTCACAAATCTTCTACGCAATGAGGTGGAATTTACTTTTAATGAGCCTTGTCTTGAGGCGTTTGAAGTATTGAAGCAAGCTTTGGTGACCGCACCTATTATTCAAGCACCGAATTGGGATTTACCATTCGAAATGATGTGCGATGCAAGTGATAGCGCCATTGGAGCCGTCTTGGGTCAACGAATCGATAAGCGCCTCCACGTAATCTATTACATTAGTAAGGCCCTTGACACTACCCAAGGAAACTACTCAACAACGGAGAAAGAGATGCTAGCCATTGTCTATGCCTTTGAAAAATTTAGGCAATACTTGATTGGTTCTAAAACAATAGTCTACACGGATCATGCCGCCATCAAGTATTTGGTTTCTAAGAAGGAAGCAAAGCCTAGACTTATCCGTTGGGTACTCCTATTGCAAGAATTTGATATAGAGATTAAGGACAAGAAAGGAGTAGAGAATGTAGTGGCGGATCACTTGTCAAGACTCGAACTAACCAAAGAAGATTCAATAACGATTCCCGTAAATGACACATTCATTGGAGAATACTTGATGAGCATCGAGACCGCGCAAGCTCCATGGTATGCGGACTTCGTGAATTTCCTAGCTTGTGGAATTCTACCGGAGGGAGCAAATTACAATCAAAGGAAGAAATTCCTTCATGATGTCAACCGGTACTATTGGGACGAGCCTTATCTATATAGGCTTTGCGCGGATGGACTTTATAGATCATGTGTCGCGGAATGCGACCAACAAGGTATTCTTGAAGGATGTCACTCTTCTCCTTATGGCGGGCACGGCTCAAGTTCCAAAACGGCCGCAAAGGTTCTTCAAAGCGGATTCTATTGGCCGAGTTTGTTCAAAGATGCATATGAGTTCGTGAAGTCTTGCGATGCGTGTCAAAGAACCGGAAATATTTCTAAGAGGGATGAAATGCCTCAAAAGGGTATTCTAGAGGTTGAGATATTCGACGTATGGGGGATCGATTACATGGGACCATTCCCATCTTCTTATGGGAATAAGTATATTTTGGTCGCCGTCGACTATGTCTCAAAATGGGTGGAAGCCATTGCCTCACCTTCTTGCGATGCCAAAGTTGTGATTAAGTTATTCAAGAAGGTCATCTTTCCAAGATTTGGAGCCCCTCGGACCGTAATTAGTGATAATGGTACTCATTTCAAAGAAAGACAATTCGAAGCGATGCTTCGAAAATATGGAGTTTATCATAAAATTGCGACGCCTTATCACCCTCAAACTAGTGGACAAGTTGAAGTTTCTAATAGGGAGATAAAAGCTATTCTAGAAAAAACGGTGGGGAACTCAAGGAAGGATTGGTCTTCAAAGCTCGAAGAATCTCTATGGGCATATCGCACCGCTTTCAAGACCCCGATTGGCATGTCACCATACCGCTTAGTCTATGGGAAGCCATGCCATCTCCCCGTCGAAATGGAGTACAAAGCCATGTGGGCAATCAAGAAGTTAAATTTTGACTTGAAGACGGCGATGGAAAAGAGAGTCCTCCAACTCCACGAACTAGATGAGATTAGACTCGACTCTTATGAGAGTTCAAGAATTTATAAGGAGAGAACCAAATTGTGGCATGACAAGAAAATTCAGAGGAGGACTTTCTCAAAGGGGGATAGCGTATTGCTTTTCAACTCTAGACTTAGATTATTCCCGGGAAAATTGAAATCAAGATGGTCGGGGCCTTTCAAAGTTGAAAAAGTATATGAAGATGGCCACTTCGAATTGATAAACAAAGAAGGTGAAACTTTCAAAGTAAATGGCCATCGAATTAAAGCCTACCATGGAGAAGTGCAAAGCTTGGAGCTTGGAGACTTCAAACTTGATGATTCTACCTAATTCCCTAATTATTGCATGCCATTTGAGAAGGGATCCTCGCAAAGGACTTCTCAAGTGTGTTTCTTATGAAGAAGGGAATCGGCTACGTCTTAGCCAAGACTTTAAACTAGGCTGATTTATTGCAACTGCCAAGAGCATCATACACGGACAGATGTGCATTAGGCTACCTCCACACGAGAGAAGTTCCTTCGCAACTTTCTCTTTACCATCCTTTGTTCTTTATATTGCTTAGGGACTAAGCAGAATTCTAAGTGTGGGGTGTTTTGCGCTTTTGCTTTGATTTTCTACAACTTGATTCTATGCTACACACTCACTTTGAGCACATTACACTCGCATAATTGCTCTCATCCAAGCTTTAAGATCACACGAAGTAATGTTTGCTAAGCAATTAAGTAGTATCAAAAAAAATTTTGGATTGAGTTGTGCCTTAAATTCATGAATCGCATCTTTAAGTCGATTGATCCTCTTTGTGATGATTTTATTCACATGATTCGATATTCGGCTAGCTTAGTTCGATTCTTTTTTAAGCTCTTTCCATGCATGAAAAATGAAGTTGAGTTTAGCGAGCACAAAATAAAAAATGTTTTCATACAAAAACCTTGTGCTTGCTCTTGGTTGCTTTTAGGTGATTTTAGCGTCCCTATTTAGCCTTTGCATTTGCTTTGCTCACACTTCATGCCCCATCAAATAACATTTAGGCACATTGTCAAGTCTTAAGTGTGGGATGTTTCAAAATGATTGCGAAAGAAGAGAAAAAAAGAAAAAGGAAAAAAAAGGCACATGAAAGAGAAAGAAAAAAAAAAGAATTATCATATTTTGAAGGTTTTGCATTCGCCGAGGGTTAGGAAGGTAATTTCCCCTCGAAAGTATTTGTATAAACACAAAAAAATAGGCACACTTAACTCTTGACTTTGTGCCTTTTCCGCAAGTTCTTTGAGCAAGGTTTTTGCATTCGGTTTTTAGGAAGCGTCTAAGGTATGACCCTCGTAATTTATTACTTAAGCATCCAGACTTGTACTAGGAAATTCTAAATTGTTCATTGTCAAAACTCCTCTTCTCTTGCGGTTTATCACGTATAGCCTAATCTTTGAGAACGATTTTATTGTCTTGAGCTTATGGACTTGCCCTTAGCAAGCATATGTGATTGATTTGACAAAATTTTTGTGCTAGCGACGCTTATCTTCATACTACTTGCATAGGAAATTGAGCGGAAATTTGAATTTGACGAATGCTAGGTTGACATCGATTCTATGAACATTTATTATCGCATTGAAGTGAATGATCCTTAGAGTTTGCGTGAAGTGAATAATTTGCACAACTCTATTCCAATTTGAGGTGATAGTGAACTACTTGCTTAGCTAGCTATATTTGGACTTTGAACTCTCGTGGATGATTGCAAGTGGGATTTGTGAGTATTCCTTTTCTGAAAACTCTCAAAAGACTAACCTCGAAAGTGAATTAGGAGTAGGCGTACTTTTAGTTAACTTGTTTCCATGTTAGGTTAGGAAATCGTAGTAGAATTGAATGGATCTTGATGATAGTAAGTATTGCTATGCGCCATTACATAGTTTCATATTTTATAGCATCTTACTCCTTTCATGACTTATGCATTTACTTGTTCGGGACGAACAAGAATTAAGTGTGGGGTATTTTGATGTGCGCGCAAAGTGCATAGTATTTATGTGCATTCCCCTTTTAGTTCTTGTTCATTCCGTGATGTTATATAAGTCTTTTGATGCTTTTCGCGTGTGTTTCATGTTTATATCGAGTAGTTGGAGTCACGCAGCAGCTTAGAAGAGTTTCGGACAAAATCCAGTCTATTGCGGGCGAAAGCGCAAAAGAATCATGATAATGAAGATTCGCCCGAGTCACATTGTGACTCGCCCGCGTCAATATGACTCGGCCTGGACTAGTTCTCCCATTTCCGAACTTAACATGTTGCTCTGAGCAAGGCTTAACATTCGTGAGGTAGGATCTTTCTCCAGTCATGTGCCCTGAGCATCCACTATCAAAGTACCATACCAGCTTTCTTTATGAGTTGATCTAGCTGTGCTAACCAGGGCTGTGTGTATCATCTTGGATCTTCTCTGCTGACGAGAGATCTTAGGGAGATTCTGACGAGTCAAGGGGAAAGGACAAATTCTCTTAATGTGTCTACTCTGACCACATTTGTAACACCTTTGATATCTGCAAAAGGTCTCTCTTCCAGTAGTGTGGTGATGATGCAGAGGTTGCTATAGCAGATCCTTGTTCCATTTCATTACCTCTTTCTTACCACTTTTTGAGTGCATCTAGACCTGGCCATGTGACATTCATCTCCACTGAGATCAGTATCCTCTTCACTCCAGTGTGCTGACATAGAGTGGTTGTTTTTCTGATCTAAGTTTGATAGTAGTTTGCTGGTACAGTCAGCCTTTCGATGACCATATCCCTCACAATTCCAGCACTGGATGTCTTTCCTTCTTTCTTTCTTTTCTTCTTCCTCTTGGGCTGGTTCTTTGGCTCTTCTCTGATTTCCTCCACCTCTTCTGGATTGTCTTCAAGAGGTTGAGGTCCGACCAGACCTTGTTTCCATGTTTTTCAAGAACTTCCCCAGATTTTTTACCAGTAAACTCAGTTGATCATCAGCTGAGGACTTCTTCTCTTCTGTTTCAGCTTTCAATCCAAGACTTTAACTTTTAGGGGAAGCATCTTCTTTGACTAGCTTCATCTCAAACTGCTTGAAAGATCCAATTAATTCTTCCAGCCTCATGTCCCGGACATTCTGAGCTTCTTCAATGGTTGTCACCTTCATGTCAAATCTGGATGGCAATGATCTGAGGACCTTCCTAACTAGCTTTTCTTCAGGGATAGGTTCTCCAAGAGCATGGGCTTCATTTGTCAGGTCACACAGGTTGGCATTGAATTCTGTGATGGTTTCCTCCTCCTGCATTTTCAGACCTTCAAACTGTGAAGTTATCAACTACATTATGGATATCTTCACTTTGTCAGTCCCCTCATGAGCAACTTCCAAGATCACCCAAGCTTGTTTTGCAATGTCACAATTGAAGATTAATCTAAAGTTGTTGGCATCCACAGCAGCAAAGATTGCATTCAGGGCTTTTCAATTGCCATTTGCTGCAGCATCCTCTTCTGCAGTCCACTGCTCTTCAGGTTTCTTCCGTGTGACTCCTTTATCATCAGTGGTTTTGGGAGAAGCCCACTCTGTCACCACAGCTTTCCACACTTTCTCATCAGTAGTCTTGAGAAACGCCTTCATCCTAGCCTTCTAGTAGCCATAGTTACTTTCTTTTAGCAGTGGAGGGCGGCCTATGCTTTGTCCTTCCTTCATTGTCTTGCTCTTCTTAGCTAGGTGCACAGGATCTGGACTCTGTATGTTAAACTCCGGCTCTGATACCAATTGATATTCGCAGCACCTCTGAGTTGCAGATGGTGAACAAGCAGTTGCTACAGCACACTCTTGAACATCTAAATCTGATGCAGCAAGAAACAAAGGTTTGTTCACCCAGTTCGGCCAATCTGCCTACGTCTGGGAAGGGCTGAACGCCAACCCTTAATCCACTAGTTTCTCAAGTCCACAGTACAACACGGTTCGACTCACGACACCTATGCTACCGGACCTAAACTAGTCACACAATCAGAACAAGCTCTGACTTGTGTAATGCACACCTATAGACTCGAAATAATTCAGAATAGCTACGACTTTGATCCCACAGACTCAGCCTATTCTAATTAATTCAATATTATCTGCAGGTTGCTATAGCACCTGTTGTAGCACACTGCTGGTGCCTAAACTGTCCGCGTCGCTCCAAGGCTTCTGCTGATCGAATCTCTCCACGAGCACTGCACGCTCTGAAGCACTCCCCCTCACTCAGTGACCTCCAGCCACTAGTGAGTTTGGCCGTCCAGTCACTTGACCGAGTTCTTCCACTCGTCAATACCTCCGCGGCCTCCCTTTATCAACCAACAAGCAACTGATGCTCTGAATTGGCTTCCTGATCAAGCTACGATCTGCAAGTCCTGATCACACTCTGCTTCAATCACCTCAGCTCTATGCTCACGCTCCGCTCTCGATGATGATCGAAGATCCTCGCACTTGAATTCTATCCTTTCGGTATTATGTGTATGCTCTCGTGTTTGCTCTCTTCACTTCGATGCCTTCGACGCTCTGAACAGCCTCCCTTAAATAGGAACACCAAGTTTCACCATTCACAATTTTTGCAATTTCTTCCAAACAACAATATCTCCGGAGATTATATTTGATTTGCAAATCTAATCTTCTACAAACAAATCTTCTCCACCATCTGGGAATCTCTCCTGGAATATTCTCTCTGAGAATTTAGGAACGGCCTTGATGTTCATGGATGCACTGCTAAGCTCCTTCTGCAAAGATTCGAGCTGCTGCTGACGAACAGATGCTACTGCTTCCTGAACTAGCTCCTGCTATAGCAGCACCTTGTTCAGCCTCTTGTTCATTTGTGCTGGTTTTATCAAGGCCTGCCATAATGCATCATCAAAATCGCTTTTGAAAAAAGCTGCTTGTTATACAAATCTCAATTCAGAGGAGTTGTTTTATATAAAAATGTCACGCACGCGTCAAATGATCTACAATTGGGCTTTGACCCTACGAAATTTAAAACAAATCATTTTTGCCAAAGATGGTTTACTATCAAAAGTGGTAAATTGAAAATGAATGGTGGAAGAATGACATTTATAAAACTGAAGTTTCGAGTATACTTTTAAACACTAATCTAAAGATTGTGTGATATTTTATAATAATAAAAGTGTAGTTTTAATTACTCTTTTATTCTTTTGTATGTGAAGGTTGTTGCCAATATGCGTAAGTTTTCATCCAATGGGATGATTCCCTCGATCCGTGTTGGTTATTAAAATAGTGTGGAACTTTGATAGGTTAAAAATGAAGTGAAACGCTATATAATAATGTGAAGGTAGGTTGTGTATTTTATGTCATCCCAAGAACAATCCAATCCAATCAAATCATTAGCATATATCTCCTCCGCTGGCATTGACAATAAGACTAGTGTTATTATTATCTAATGCTGCACGAATCGAACAATAAAATACAATAGAGAGATTATTTACGATAATTAAGATCGAGTCGGTCGGAATCAACTAGCGTTACTTGATTTGCCACGATCGATGGAGTGAGTCTGTTTCCGCGCTTCCTCTCAGCACATGCACATCACAGATTCCTTCCACGGACAAAATGATTGGTTCATGTTTCAACTATGTCTGGTTTTGATTATGAACAACCAAATCCGGCCACAGGAATTAGGATGTTACGTATAATAAGGCTAACTCCCTGGCCTATAATAATAATATATATATATATATAGAAGTAACGTGTTGTGTGTTTTGGCTACTTGCGACGAAGCTCAGCAAAAGTGAATTAATCTGCTTCTTAATCTAAGCGATCATCAAAACTTGGTGAAGAATTATGGGTATATAATAACTAAGCATGAGCTAGGCGAAAGATCCTAAAGTTATAGATAGAAAGATAATACGAAGAGTTATGAGTAGTGAAGTCAAACAGATTTGCTGTGTATGGAGGAGGGTTTTCAATAAATAGTTTCAACAACCACCACATTTTAAGGACGAAACTCACCCTACAAAAACTTAAGGTAAGGGCCCTTCCAAGCATCCCCCACCCCAACTACCGTACTTTTGATTCCATGTATCTCTCATGGAAATATTCCGAATCAATAAAAGTTCTTAATTCCTTCTTACCACCTTACATTTTGAGCCATTATTAGGTGATGATGCAGTATGACAGTATTTGACAAAACCAGCACTAGTGAACAAGCGGCTGAACAAGCTGTTGCTATAGCCGGAGCTGGTTCAGGAAGCTGTAGCATCTGTTCGTCAGCAGCAGCTCGGATATTCGAAGAAGAAGCTTGGCAGTGCATCCATTAGCATCAACGGAGTTCTTAAATTCTCAGAGAGAATATTCCAGTGGAGATTCCCAGATGGCAGAGAAGATTTTTTTGTAGAAGATTAGATTCTCCTACAAATTTAGAGATACTACAGATTGGAGGAAATTGCTAAAACTGTGAATGGTGGAACTGGGTGTTCCTATTTAAAGGAAGCTGCTCAGAGCGTCAAGGGCATCGAAGATAAGAGAGCAAACACGAGAGCATGCACATAATACCGTGAGAAATAGAATTCAAGTGCGAGAGGATCTTCGATCATCACCGAGAGCAGAGCGTGAGCGCAGAGCTGAGGTGATTGAAGCAGAGTGTGATCAGAACTTGAAGAGTCTGATCATAGCTTGATGTGGGAAGCCAATTCAGAGCACCGATTGCTTGTTAGTTGATCAAGGGAGGCCGCGAAGCAATTGTCGAGTGGAGGTACTCGGACAATTGGCAGGAGGCCAGATCTTGCTAGTGATAGATGGTCACTGAGTGAGGGGGAGTGCTCCAGAGTGTGCAGCGCTCGTGGAGAGGTTCGATCGGCTCAGCAGAAGGCTTGGAGCGACGCGAACAATTTTGGTACCAACTGTGTGCTACAACAGGTGCTATAGCAACCTGCAGATAATATTGAATTAATTAGAATAGGCTGAGTCTGTGGGATCAGAGTTGTAGCTATTCTGAATTATTTTAAGTCTGTAGGTGTGCATTACACAAGTCAGAGCTTGTTCTGATTGTGTGACTAGTTTATGTCAGGTAGCATAAGTGTCATGAGTCGAACCGTGTTGTATGTTGTACTGTTGACCTGAGAAACTAGTGGATTAAGGGTTGGAGTTCAGCCCTTCCCAGACGTAGGCAGATTGGCGGAACTGGGTGAACAAACCTTTGTTCCTTGTTATATCTTGCTGCATCAGATTTGGGTGTTCAAGAGTGTGCTGTAGCAACTGCTTGTTCACAATCTGCAACTCAGAGGTGCTGCGAATTTCAATTGGTATCAGAGTCGGAGCTTAACATATAGAGTCAAGATCCTGTGCACCTAGCTGAGAAGAGCAAGAAAATGAAGAAAGGACAAAGCACAAGCCGCCCTCCACTGCTAGAAGAAAGCAACTATGGCTACTGGAAGGCTAGGATGAAGGCGTTCCTCAAGGCTATTGATGAGAAAGTGTGGAAAGCTGTGGTGACAGAGTGGGCTCGTCCCAGAACAACTGATGAAAAAAGAGTCACTCGGAAGAAACCTGAAGAGCAGTGGACTGAAGAAGAGGATGCTGCAGCAACTGGCAATTCAAATGCCTTGAATGCAATCTTTGCTGCTGTGGATGCCAACAACTTCAAATTAATCTCCAATTGTGACATTGCAAAGCAAGCTTAGGAGATCTTGGAAATTGCTCATGAGGGGACTGACAAAGTGAAGAGATCCATAATGCAGATGATTACTTCACAGTTTGAAGGTCTGAAAATGCAGGAGGAGTAAACCATCACAGAATTCAATGCCAAGCTGTGTGACCTATCAAATGAAGCTCATGCTCTTGGAGAACCTATTCTTGAAGAAAAGCTAATTAGGAAGGTTCTCAGATCATTGCCATCCAGATTTGATATGAAGGTGACAGCCATTGAAGAAGCTCAGAATGTTAGGCACATGAGGCTGGAAGAATTAATTAGGTCTCTCAAGCAGTTTGAGATGAAGCTAGCCAAAGAAGATCCTCCCCCCAAAAGCAAAAATGTTGGATTGAAAGCTGAAACAGAAGAGAAGAAGCCCTCAACTGATGATCAACTAAGTTTACTAGTAAAAAATCTGGTGAAATTCTTGCCCAAGAGGAAGAACAGAAGAAAGAAAGAAGGAAAGGCATCTAGTGCTGGAATTGTGAGGGATATCGTCATCGAAAGGCTGACTGTACCAGCAAACCACTGTCAAACTCAGATCAGAAAAACAACAACTCTATGTCAGCAAACTGGAGTGAAGAGGATACTGATCTCAGTGGAGATGAATGTCACATGGCCAGGTCCAGATCCACTCGAAAAGTGGTAAGAAAGAGGTACAGAAATGTGAACAAGGATCTGCTACAGCAATCTCTGCATCATCTCCACACTACTGAAAGAGAGACCTTTCGCAGATATCAAAGGTGTTACAAATGTGGTCATAGTGGACACATTAAGAGAAACTGTCCTTTCACCTCGACTCGTCAGAATCTCCCTAAGATCTCTTGTCAGCAGAGAAGATCCAAGATGATACACATTGCCTTGGTTAGCACAGCTAGGGCAACTCATAAAGAAAGCTAGTACTTTGACAGTGGATGCTCAGGGCACATGACTGGAGAGAGAACCTTCCTCAAGAATGTTAAACCCTATTCAGAGCAACATGTTAAGTTCGGAAATGGGCTGAAAGGTAGAATTCTGGGAAAGGGGACCCTAGCTGTCACAGGACTGCCTCCTCTGGAAAATGTCATGCTAGTGGAAGGATTAAAGGCAAACCTCATAAGCATCAGCCAGCTCTGTGATGGGACTGACCAGGTGAAATTCACTCAAAATTCCTGTCAAGTCTACAACAATCTGGGGGAGTGCATACTGCATGGTTCCAGATCAGAGAACAACTACTATCTTCTCAAAGTTGGTGAATCCCACTTCTTATCAACATGCTTGATGACAAGCACAGGAGAAATGAATCTGTGGCACAGGAGGATGGGTCACATCAACCTAAGAACCCTGAAAAAAATTGCAGCAGAAAGGTTGGTCAGGGGCGTTCCAGAAATCAAAGGTGAAGTAAGCACTATTTGTGGAGAGCGCCAGATAGAAAAGCAGAAAAAAGCTTCTCACCCCAAAACGACCACCATCAACACTGGCAGACCTCTGCAGCTGCTACACATGGATCTAATGGGACCAATGCACGTAGAAAGTCTTGGAAGGAAGAGGTATGCTTGGATGATTATACAAGATTTACCTAGATTGATTTTATCAGAAAAAAATCAGACACAGGGGGAGCTATAGCAACCCTGATCTCTCGTCTTGAGCAACCGAAGAATCTCAGAACCTCAGCTATAAGGAGTGATCATGGAAGAGAGTTTCAGAATGAATCTGTTGACAAATTCTACAATGACCGGTGGATTACCCATCAATACTCCTCACCGATCACCCCTCAGCAAAATGGTGTTGTGGAGCGCAAGTATCGAACCATCCAAGAAATGGCCCGGGTTATGATTCATGCCAAGAAAATTCCTCTGCGTTTTTGGGCTGAAGCAATGAATACTGCTTGCTACATCATCAACCGAGTCACCATTCGAAAAGGGACCAAGCAAACATGCTATGATCTCTGGAATCAGAAGAAGCCTACTGTCAAATACTTTCACATATTTGGAAGCGACTGCTACATTTTGAGAGATTGGGAATACCGAAGAAAGCTTGATCCCAAGAGTGACCGTGGAATATTCTTGGGTTATTCAATCAACAGCCGTGCCTATCGTGTTTACAATGAAAGAATTGGAACAGTGAATGGATTCCATCAACGTTGTCATCAATGACATGGAAGAAGAAATCCCCACAAGTCCAAAAGATGAAGACTCTAACTCAGAAGGAAGCACAAGTAATCATGACAGAAGTAAACAAGAAGTGGGACCAGAAGATGCTACAGCAGATACTGAAGCAGAAAGTACTAATCAACAAACAGACAACTCAGTCACTGGGCAAGATGACAGAGAACCTCTCCCATCATCGAGACAACCTCTAAACAAGATACAGAGAAATCATCCACTGGACGATGTTATTGGAAATCCTACGAAAGGGAGAAGAACCAGAAGCTCATCTCTCTTCAGCTCCTGCGACTCGATCTGCAATTCTTGCTTCATATCCCTTACAGAGCCAAGTAAGATCACAGAAGCAATGAGTGATGAATATTGGCTGCAGGCTATGCAGGAAGAGTTGGCTGAGTTCGAAAGACATGATGTGTGGGACCTTGCCCAGACCTGAAGGGACAAACATCATAGGGACCAAGTGGATCTTCAAAAATAAGTCAGATGGAAAAGGAAACATTACAAGGAATAAGACCAGACTCGTTGCACAAGGGTACACTCAGATTGAGGGAGTAGATTTTGAAGAAACATTCGCACCTATTGCTTGATTGGAAGCCATCAGACTTCTCCTGGCCTTATCGTGTCATCTTGACTTCAGACTCTATTAAATGGATGTCAAGAGTGCCTTCTTGAATGGGGTTCTGTCAGAAGAAGTATATGTGGCTCAGCCAAAGGGATTTGCAGACCCTCATCATCCCCATCATGTTTACAAGCTGAAGAAAGCCCTGTACGGGCTTAAGCAAGCACCAAGATCCTGGTATGAGTGATTAACCAACTACCTGGAGAAACATGGCTATGAACGAGGAGGAACATACAAAACTCTCTTCGTAAAAAGAACCAAGTCAGATCTCATCATTGCTCAAATTTATGTGGATGACATTGTGTTTGGCTCCAGGTCACAGCGGTTGGTGAAGCAGCTTGTGGAGCAGATGAAACAAGAATTCAAAATGAGCATGGTGGGTGAGATGTCTTATTTTTTGGCTCTAGAAGTAGCTCAGAAAGATGAAGGGATATGATGATGCAAGTATGGAGTGTTTGACAAAACCAGCACAAGTGAACAAGGAGCAGCTACAGCAGGGGATGCTATAGCAGGAGCTTGTTCAACTGGCTGCAGCATCTGTCCGAGTAGCAGCAGCAACCTGGGCCTTTGGCTAGAAGGCCTGGCAGCCCTGCGGAGAGCATCAGAAGAATTTCTAAGTTGCTGCCAAGAATATTCCAGTGGGGAATTCCAAGCTAGAGAAGGAGATTTGTTTTGGGAATTAAAAACAAATCTAATCTCCTAAAAATTAGGAGATAATTGTTCTTTTTGGGACATTGCTAAGTTCGGTTCTTGATTGAAGCTGGAGTTGCTTTTAAGGAAGAACACGACAGAGTAGAAAGGTGATCGAAGCTGAGGGATACACGAGTGCGTGCGCAGAATTCAGAGAGAGGAATTTTGGTGTGCGACGGACGAGTTCTTCGATCATCACCCGAAGGCAGAGCGTGAGCGCATAGCTGTGGTGACAGAAGCAGAAGGAGATCAGGACTTGCGTAGTCTGATCCGAGCTTGATCTGGAAGCCAATTCAGAGCAGTGGTGCTTGTTGGTTGACCAAGGAAGGCCGCGGAAGAGCTGACGGGTGTGTGGCTCGGTCGAGTGTCTAAGTGGCAGTTCTCGCTAGTGGCAAAAGGTCACTGAGTGAGGGGGAGTATTCCAGAGTGTGCAGCGCTCGTGGAATCGTTCGATCGGCTCGCCAGAAGGCTTTGGAGCGACGCGGACAATTGTGCATCAGCTGTGTGTTACAGCAATTGCTACAGCAACCCTGCAGAGTTGAGTGTAGTTTAGAATAGGCTGAGTGTCGGGTAGACAGTAGCTATTCTAGATTGACATTTGTAGAGGGTGTGCAGACACAAGTCAGAGCCTGTTCTGATTGTGTCAAGTGATCCACACAAGGTTGAGTAGCATAGGTTGCGTGGAGTTGTAACCGAGTGTATGTGGAGACCTCTGTGATTAGTGGATCGAGGACTGGAGAACAGTCCTCCCCAGACGTAGGCAGTTGGCCGAACTGGGTGAACAAACTTCTGTCTTGTTCATTGTTTGCTGAGGCAATTTCCGAGTGAAAAAGAGTGTGCTGCAGCAACTGCTTGTTCACAAATCTGTCTGTTAAGAGACGCTGCGAATTTGAAATGGTATCAGAGCTGGAGCTCAACACACAGAGTAAAAGGTCCTACAGTGTCTCTGAAGAAGTCAAGACAATGAAGGAAGGACAGAGCACAAGCAGACCTCCATTGTTGGAAGAAAGCAATTATGGATATTGGAAGGCTAGGATGAAAGCCTTTCTCAAGACCATGGATGAACAGGGAGTCACAAGGATAAAGCCTGAAGAACAATGGACTGCTGAAGAGGGAGCTGCAGCAACTGGTAATTCAAAGGCTCTGAATGCGATTTTTGCTGCAGTTGATGCTAACAATTTCAGGTTGATATCAAATTGTGACATGGCCAAACAAGCTTGGGAAATTCTGCAAACTGCACATGAAGGAACTAATAGAGTAAAGCTATCAAGATTACAGATTATTGCCACACAGTTTGAGAATTTGAGAATGCTGGAAGAAGAATTTGTCACCGAGTTTAATGCAAAACTTTGTGATCTGGCAAATGAAGCCCATGCTCTTGGTGAACCTATTCCTGAAGAGAAGCTGATCAGGAAGGTCCTCAGATCGTTGCCCATAAGATTTGACATGAAAGTGACGGCCATTGAAGAGGCTCAAAATGTCAGATTCATGAGGCTGGAAGAGTTGATGGGATCCCTCAAACAATTTGAGATGAAACTGGTTAAAGAAGATCTCACTCCTAAGGAAAAGAATGTTGGACTGAAGGCTGAAACAGAAGCTAAGAAGCCAGTTCCAGATGATCAGCTGAGTATGCTAGTCAAGAACCTTGGAAAGCTCCTGAAGAACATGGACTCAAGAACTGGGCAAAGCTCATCCTCACGAAAACAATTCAGAAGAGGTGGAGAAAATAAAAGGAAAGGGAAGGAACCAGCTCAGAATGAAGATGAGAAGAAAGAAATAAAAAAGGGGTCCAATGCTGGAACTGTGAAGGGTATGGACATATTGAGGCTGACTGTCCGAGCAAACCTCTCAAAAACTCAGAGAAAAAGAACAACAAGTCCCTGATAGCAAAATGGAGTGACTCTGAGGAAAGTGATGAAGAAAACTGTGTTGTGTTAACCAATGTGTCAAATTTCAACCTCAAAGAGCTAAAGAAGGATGAACTTCACTATGGGATTGAAGTATCCGAAAGTGAAGATGAAGAGGACTCATCTGGCAGCCTTATTGACTATTTGGGGAAAATACTCAAACAGTGTGAGGCAGCCCTTCAGACGAATCAAGCATTGACTGACAGAGTCAAGCTTCTGGAAGAAGAACGAAGGAAATTTCTCTCCTTATCCAACAGTCAAGTTACCATTCTGAAAAGGGAAGACACAGGAAGCCAAGTCATTGACATTGGTTTCTCACCAGCAACAGCCAAGGCAGCTGATTCTCAGAAAAATATCTTGGATGAAATTTTGTCTTATCAAAGACTTGGAAAAGGGAGAACGGGGCTTGGATATACTAGTGAAGAAAGCTCTAGAGGAACAGTGTTCATTAAAGCTTCGGATGCTATGATATATGAAAAGAATAATACAGATGATTCTCCAAAGCCTGCAGGGAAAGATGGAACTAGACACGTGAACAAGAGGATGCTGCAGCACCTGGCGCATCATCCTTCTAAAACAAAGCCAAAGCCTCAGAATAAAAGGAGTTCTTGCACAAGTATTGGGAATCAGAAGATATCCTCCAACCTGAAGCGGCAGCAGAGAACCTCCTCAGCTGGAAAAGGGGGAACAAAATCCAGAGCCAACATATGCTGCATAAAGACTCCTTGCCCAGTAGTTTCAGGAAATGCTTATTAATGAAAAGAATCGCAGAGGAGGATCTCTAAGATCGCTGTACCAGGGCACTGGAAAGCTAAAGACAGGAGAAAGCCACAGGTAATACAGTTGTGTTAAGGTATGTGGCATCATTGACAAACTCCTACAAAGTGCACTAGAGCCTGCTACAGCAATTATGTAAAGAAAACAGCTGATGAAGAGCATTCCAGAGTGAGCAAGCTCAGTAAGTGGCGCGCCAGATGAAGACATGATGCGTGGAGTAAGCAAGTGCTACACAAGCTTGAGCTTAATGTCTTCATCAGGCGCGCCACCTAATGTAGGCGTGGGGCGCTCAGAAAACTTGAAGAGATCATGAAGACATCAGCTTGTGCAATCTGGGAGAGTGACTATCTCAGTGCTCAAGCAGTGGAGTAAGCAAGTGCTACAACAATCTCTGGAGCAGAAGTTCAGTAGCAGAAGATCAGCTCTCCTTCAGAAATCCATTGCAAGTATACAAGGCAGAAAAGCTGCAAGTGCTACAGCAGACGCTGGTGCCTGGAGCTGCAGCAGAAGTATTGCACTTCTTCAGAGTATGTGATACATCAGTCTCTGTAGTAGAAATCCAGAGCACACCTTCAGACAGCATGTGCTATAGCAGATGCTGGAGCTAAAATGCTGTAGCAGAAATTCAAAGCTTTCTCGGAGATTGCGTTCAAACAACAAATCAGTGGACCGAAGGGCTTCCGGAAAGAGCTGAATATTCAGGAGAATATTTCTAGAGTGTCTCTCAAGAACAAGGGCAGATTTGTTGAGTGAAGATTTGATTGGAAAATCAAATCTCCTACAAATTAGGAGATATGATCTTGTAGAAGATCTTGGGGGATCTTCCTTAAAATTGATGGGATTGTTTCCTAATGCATTTAGGAAATTCCAGCAGCAGCCAACAACTCAGCAAGCTCAAGGTAAAGATGGGATTTCTAAAACCGGTTTTGGGAAATCAAATCTCAACAAACTTGCAAGTATCTAGGAGAGCTTTTTGGAAGGCTTCCTAAATTTGATATTGATGGAGCATGGAGCTCCTATTTAAAGGAGGCTGGGCAGAGCATCAAAGTATCCATCCGAGCATCAATAATTCAAGAGAATTCAAAAAGGAGAAAGATTGGATCCAGCACCCAAAAGAGTGAGTGATTCGCATAAGCAAAGAGCGGAAGCTAAAGACTAGAGCGAAGATTTTGTGGGTTTATGAGCTGAAAGAAGATCAAGACTAGTGAAGTCTAATCTAAGCTTGATCTGAGTTCGATTGGAGCGTAGTCTCATTGAAAGGTCAAGTACTTTCTTTGGAGCATAGCCATAGAGAGGTAGTGGCCGTTGGAAATTCAAAGAGCAGATTTTGAGCCCTCGATATTGGCAGGTGGTCATTGAGTGAGGGTGAGTATTTCTGAGTGTGCAGTGCTCGTGGAAGAGTTCTATCAGCTCAGCGAAAAGCTTTGGAGTGACGCAGACAATTGTGCATCAGCTGCGTGCTACAGCAGATGCTGCAGCAACCCTGCAGAGTTGAGTGTAGTTTAGAATAGGCTGAGTTTCGAGGAGACAGTAGCTATTCTAGATTGACATTTGTAGAGGGTGTGCAGACACAAGTCAGAGCCTGTTCTTATTGTGTCCAGTGATCCACACAAGGTTGAGTAGCATAGGTTGCGTGGAGTTGTAACCGAGTATACTTGGAGACCTCTGTGATTAGTGGATTGAGGACTGGAGAATAGTCCTCCCCAGACGTAGGCAGTTGGCCGAACTGGGTGAACAAACTTCTGTCTTGTTCATTGTTTGCTGAGACAATTTTCGAGTGAACAAGAGTGTGCTGCAGCAACTGCTTGTTCACAAATCTGTCTAACTGAGACGCTGCGAATTTCAAGTTGTGGAAACCCAAATATGACAAACAAAGAGATAGGAGTCTTGAGGGTCGGAAGAGGAGGAACTCTAGACAAACCAAGGTATGGGTGAAGAAATCATCATCAGAACCTCACGAGGATCCGCCAAACAAAGCCGTCATCCGGAATGAGTAGGGGAACTAGCTCGCGTCTGCTATAGCAACCTGGTCAGAATAAGCTTGTTCACGTATTTTGGTTGCTAAAGATGGGAGAAGGCACATGTGTGGCACGTGATCCAGAAGCTTCAAATTGAAAAGGAAAAATAACGAGTAAATCAACTTCTAGGGCAAAGACAAGTTGAAGGCGTTTCCCCAAAATCGTTGCTGATCATCCTCACTGTGCGCTCCTCCAATCCTCTACAAACCCGCAACAATGGTGAAGACTCGCAGTTTGAAGAAGAATCTGGCAACAGATCGACAAGGCAGGTCTGAAAGGAGGTCTAAGTCGCGTAATGAAGCACCTGCCCAGCGTCTAGATGTGGTGGTGTGGGAGCCCGCACCTCTTCCTGTGTCGCACAGCGATCCTTCTCCACAAGAAGGAACCCCGCAGAAAAGAAGGCTTCTTGTCCGTGACGAGGAGCCTGTAGCCAGTGCAGCAGTGTTGTCTGAAGAAGCTGTGCTTTAAGAAGTCTCGGGAGAAGAAAAAGCTACAGAGGATGCTGTAGCAGGTTCTGCGGAAGAGAGGTGCAGAACCCTTGTCATGTCTCCTGGCATAGTTGGTGAAGGGGAGGAGATAGAAGCTGAGTCTTCTGAACAAGAACCTGCTGCAGCAGATCCTCCTCCACCCTCAGACAAAGGAAAAGCTCCAATCCTCATTCCTGATTCCAACAGTGAAGAAGAGGAATCCAGTGAAGAAGCTGAAGGCACTGCTGGTGAATCATCTGAGAGAGGTCATGCATTGACAGACTCAACTGCAATCACAGTAGGGGGGATTCGGTTTAGAAATAGGAATGCCTCTCAATCATGGAGCGATGTTAAGAGAAAGCACATTGGGTCAGAAAAGAGAATGGACCTGGACAAGTACAAATCAGCAGCCATTATCCAGCTTCTCTCTGAGGTAAACCTTCTCAAATCCCTGACTTACCCATTCAGATTCAATATAGCTCTTGTTAGGGAATTTATTGTGAACATGGAAGAAAAATTTGGTGAGGAAGGAGGAGATGAGTTTGGAAAGAGTTGGGTGCGGGGTAAGAAAGTACTGATCACCCCTGAGAAAATAGATGAGTTTCTTGAGATACATGAAAATGCTAGAGAACCCATGGATGTCCAGCCAGAGGTGCTGGCTAAGGTTCTGACAGGAGGAGTTTGCTTGTCTTGGGGTGGTCCAAATCTTACTGCTGCTGAACTCACCTCAAAAAATGCTTTGCTGTATCATTTGGGCATTAGAAACTGGATTCCCATCTCTCACAGGGGAAAGGTTAGCAGAGCCTTTGCTAACCTTTTACACTCTATTGGGAAAAGGAGGAAAATCAGCCTGGGCAGTGTGATGTTTCCCCAGCTGGCTACTCATGCTGGCAGCGCTTCCTCCAGCAAGCCCATCGTGCTACCCTCCCTCATCTATGGGATGATGGTCTCACAGCATCCAGAGCTTGGTGAGATTTCTGAAGGTTTATCCGAGGAGCTGCAAGTCTTCACGGTAGACCACAAACTGTTCAAAGGGAAACATGCAGTGGACATAGCCTACGAGGATCCACTCTTGGTTGGTGCTTCAGCCCCAGCTCCTCTGGAGGAATCCCTTCCCCCTGCCGCCACGATCCAATCAGCTCTCAGTGCCAGAATTGTGAGCCATCTCAGATCTGAGCTGCTCACTCTTGAAGCAGAAGCAAAAAGGAGGGATGCTAGGCGCGGCCAGATCAGAAGTCTGCTCAGAGACCTGGAGTTCCCGGCGGATGAAGAGCAGGCCCCTTGAGCATCTGTGCCAAAAAGGGGGAGAGTTCTTTGCAGCCACTGATGAACTGATGAATGAACTGATGAACTTTTTTTGGCCCTGCGTGGTCGTGCTTAGGCCGAGTGTGGCCACCTCTCACTCTTAACGTTAAACTTTTTCGTTTGGTGTATTTAATGGTTCATGGAAGTATGCATCAGTGTCCTAGGGTTTTGTCAAAATGCCAAGGGGGAGATTGATAATGCAAGTATGGCAGTGTTTGACAAAAATAGCACAAGTGAACAAGGAGCAGCTACAGCAGGGGATGCTATAGCAGGAGCTTGTTCAAGTGGCTGCAGCATCTGTCCGAGTAGCAGCAGCAACCTGGGCCTTTGGCTAGAAGGCCTGGCAGCTTTGCGGAGAGCATCAGAAGAATTTCTAAGTTGCTGCCAAGAATATTCCAGTGGGGAATTCCTAGCTAGAGAAGGAGATTTGTTTTGGGAATTAAAAACAAATCTAATCTCCTAAAAATTAGGAGATAATTGTTATTTTTGGGACATTGCTAAGTTTGGTTCTTGGTTGAAGCTGGAGTTGCTTTTAAGGAAGAACACGACAGAGTAGAAAGGTGATCGAAGCTGATGGATACACGAGTACGTGCGCAGAATTCAGAGAGAGGAATTTTGGTGTTCAACGGACGAGTTCTTCGATCATCACCCGAAGGCAGAGCGTGAGCGCAGAGCTGTGGTGACAGAAGCAAAAGGAGATCAGGACTTGCGTAGTCTGATCCGAGCTTGATCTGGAAGCCAATTCAGAGCAGTGGTGCTTATTGGTTGATCAAGGAAGGCCGCGGAAGAACTGACGGGTGTGTGGGTCGGTCGAGTGTCTAAGTAGCAGCTCTCACTAGTGGCAGGAGGTCACTGATTGAGGGGGAGTATTCCAGAGTGTGCAGCGCTCGTGGAATCGTTCGATCGGCTCGGCAGAAGGCTTTGAAGCGACGCGGACAATTGTGCATCAGCTGTGTGTTACAGCAGTTGCTACAGCAACCCTGCAGAGTTGAGTGTAGTTTAGAATAGGCTGAGTGTCGAGTAGACAGTAGCTATTCTAGATTGACATTTGTAGAGGGTGTGCAGACACAAGTCAGAGCCTGTTCTGATTGTGTCAAGTGATCCACACAAGATTGAGTAGCATAGGTTGCGTGGAGTTGTAACCGAGTGTACTTGGAGACCTCTGTAATTAGTGGATCGAGGACTGGAGAACAGTCCTCCCCAGACGTAGGCAGTTGGCCGAACTGGGTGAACAAACTTCTGTCTTGTTCATTGTTTGCTGAGACAATTTCCGAGTGAACAAGATTGTGCTGCAGCAACTGCTTGTTCACAAATCTGTCTGTTAAGAGACGCTGCGAATTTCAGGATATTCATATCACAGACCAAATATAGCAGGAATCTGGTGAAGAAGTTTCAGCTTGATAAAGTTAGCCACAAACGCACTCCTGCGGCAACTCACATCAAAGTTGGCAAAGACGTAGCTGGGGTTGAAGTAAATCAGTCCACCTACCGAAGTATGATTGGAAGTCTTCTGTATCTAACTGCTAGCCGTCCAGACATATCTTTCTCAGTTGGAGTGTGTGCTCGTTTCCAAGCTAGCCCGAAGGAAAGCCACTTCCAATTAGTAAAGAGGATCATTCGGTATGTAGCAGGAACAGTGAATTATGGTATGTGGTACTCAAAGGATACAAATGCAAATCTGGTAGGATACAGTGATGCAGATTGGGCTGGATGTATAGAAGATCGAAAGAGCACTTCTGGAGAGTGCTTCTTCTTGGGGAATAATCTTGTATCCTAGTTCAGTCGAAAGCAGAACAGTATTTCCCTCTCCACAGCTAAGGCAGAATACATTGCCGCCAGGAGTTGTTGTGCTCAACTACTCTGGATGAAGCAGATGCTCCCCGAGTATGGGATGCCTCAAAATGAAATGGTCTTGTACTGTGACAATCTGAGTGCTATCTGTATTTCCAAGAACCCAGTACAACATTCGAGGACCAAGCATATTGATATCAGATACCACTTCATTCGTGATCTGGTGGAGAAGAAAACGATTGCTCTACAGCATATTGGTACAGAAAGTCAGCTTGCAGACATCTTCACAAAACCCCTGGATACCGCCAGATTCGAAGCACTGAGATCCTCATTGGGTCTCTGTGTCATGTCCTCCTGAGCAAGTCAAGGCCCACTGATTGATCTCCACTATTAAACTTTTGTTTTGAAGCCCTGAGTGGCTATGCTGATCCTCAGGCCGAGTGTGGCCACAACTTACTTTTACTTTGAAACTGTTATTAAGTAGTTTTATGTTTGTCTTTCGTGGAAGACTTCATCTGTGGCCAAGGGTTTTGTCAAAATGCAAAGGAGGAGATTGATGATGCAGTATGGCAGTCTTTGACAAAACCAGCACTAGTAAACAAGCGGCTGAACAAGCTGTTGCTATAGCCGGAACTGGTTCAGGAAGCTGTAGCATTTGTTCGTCAGCAGCAGCTCGGATCTTCGCTGAAGAAGCTTGGCAGTGCATCCATTAGCATCAAGGGAGTTCCTAAATTCTCAGAGAGAATATTCCAGTGGAGATTCCCAGATGGCAGAGATGATTTGTTTATAGAAGATTAGATTTGCAAATCAAATATTTGCAAATCTAATCTCCTACAAATTAAGAGATATTGCAGATTGGAGGAAATTGCTAAAACTGTGAATGGTGGAACTGGGTGTTCCTATTTAAAGGAGGCTGCTCAGAGCGTCAAGGGCATCGAAGATAAGAGAGAAAACACGAGAGCGTACACAAAATATCGTGAGAATAGAATTCAAGTGCGAGAGGATCTTCGATCATCACCGAGAGAGCGTGAGCGCAGAGCTGAGGTGATTGAAGTAGAGTGTGATCAGGACTTGCAGAGTCTGATCATAGCTTGATCTGGGAAGCCAATTCAGAGCACTGATTGTTTGTTGGTTGATCAAGGTAGGCCTTGAAACAATTGTCGAGTTGAGGTACTCGGACAATGGGCAGGAGGCCAGGTCTCACTAGTGATAGGTTATCACTGAGTGAGGGGGAGTGCTCCAGAGTGTGCAACGCTCGTGGAGAGGTTCGATCGGCTCAGCAGAAGGTTTGGAGCGACGCGAACAGTTTTGTTACCAGTTGTGTGCTACAGCAGGTGCTCTAACAACCTGCAGATAACATTGAATTAATTAGAATATCTGTGGGATCAAAGTTGTAGCTATTCTGAATTATTTTAAGTCTGTAGGTGTGCATTACACAAGTCAGAGCTTGTTCTGATTGTGTGACTAGTTTAGGTCAGGTAGCATAAGTGTCGTGAGTCGAACCGTGTTGTATGTTGTACTGTGGACCTGAGAAACTAGTGGATTAAAGGTTGGAGTTCAGCCCTTCCCAGACGTAGGCAGATTGGCCGAACTGGGTGAACAAACCTTTGTTCCTTGTTCTATCTTACTGCATCAGATTTGGGTGTTCAAGAGTGTGCTATAGCAACTGCTTGTTCACAATCTGCAACTCAGAGGTACTGTGAATTTCATTAGGTTTCTTATATTCTAGTACAAACTTATTCACATTTCGGCATTTTGGTTTTTCTACTATAGTCAAAATTCTGATATATTTTTTCACTAACAACCCGTCTTATAAAAGTTCGTCACAATATGATATCGATCTATATTTGTATCTAGCTTAATTACTCATTCTTTATCAGATTTGTATATGCGACAGGCATCATTTCCTTTGAACAATATCGACTTAGGCATTTTATGTGGCCAAGAGTGAAAAAATTGAGAACATTTTTCACTTTTGCCACTTATATCGAATTCATTATCTTTCTTGTCATTCTTTCTGATAACATTCCATATTTGTCACTTTCCGACAAATATGTTTGACTTTATGTTTCTGTTAAATTGCTAGTTGCAATAGCGGTTTGTTAATTTCGATCTACTCAGTGCCTACGTGGCAGCCGACATATATATTTTCACAAATAACTATTGAGAATAGCGGCTTTTTATAATTTTTTTTAGGGTTTTTGTCTCTTCCACCGCCTTGGACGGCGAGATGTCACCTTCAGCTCCTAAGAATTCACAATCTCAGCCACCGACGCTAATCCCGCCCTCCCAGGCTACTGCTCATCCATCTCCAAATCCATATCGAGTGAAATCTCACCAGACACCTGCTGCCGATGCAGGAACAAGAACTGCCTACTCAGTTTCGACAGCCAATCATCCGCCACCTCCACTTCCAACTCGAACTCACTCTTCTGCTCCAGCTTCGGAAACCTAAACCCACCACCATTTACAACCGCACTCACTCTCTCCTCATCATCCTTCCAGAACTCATAACTCGACCCTCTCCCAATCTTCTCCTCGCCGCCGATCTTCACTGTCATCTCCTTCCGCTTAGACGTATTACTGGAGCACATCGCTTGGTCCTCGTGCGCCTGTAGGATCGGGAACTTCTCGTTCATGTCGTCATGCTTTCTGCTGAGAGAGCTTGAAGGAGAGAAACTCTAAAGAAAATTATAACAAGCCTAGTCGCGGCTAGTCTTAGTAACGGTTTGTCAAAATATATACGTTGGCTGTCATATGGACGTTGAATAGATCGAAATTAACAAACCCCTACTGTAAATAGCGGATTAACCAAAAGTCAGGTCAAACCGCTACTGACAGTAGCGGTTGGTTCGAAAAGTGGCAAATGTGGAATGTTTTCAAAATTAAATTAGAGATAATTGGCAAAAGTAAAGTTATTTCAAAAATTGGCGAGTATAAAATGTTTTGTTTTAGCTCTTTGGCTCAAGTATCATTTGACTTTTAGTATTAACAATTGAAGTAGAGGCAGGGCAGGGTTCTAGCTAGTCTAGGGCAACATAAATTAGTGAGGATACAACAATAAGAGCATCTCTTCATCCTCTCTGAACATTAAAATTATGATTAGTAAGAAAAATAAGAAATTTGCTGATTTCTGTTGTTCATTTTATTTCTCTATAAGATAGTATACTTTTCTATTCGCAAATTTACAAATGTAATTCCGTTTGAATAAAAATGAAAAGTTGTTGTGACTACGCTTTTATTAAAAAGATAAGATGAATTTCAAGTGATTTTCTTGAATTATAAATTCTATGTGTGGGAGTATCTCAAATGAAATAAGGAATGGCGAAGAATAGACATTATTATTATGGTGTGCTTTGATTACTTGACCATGGTAGCTATCACCATTATGTTGTTTGCTACTTTGGAGCTGCTTAATTTCACACACACACACACTTCTGGAGACCCTATTATTTCATATATACCGTATAATACCAATTGATAACAACCAAAAATCGAATCATAATATATATACATGACATGAGAAATCCTGATCATATAAAAATGAAATAACAAGTGTCAATGTTACTTGATCTTCATTTTTAAAAATGAATTAAGAGGCTTGCGAGTCTTCATTTTTCATATTATTTTTATTCGTTAAGATTAGAATTTTGAAATTATCTAGCTTCATTACTCATAGCTTCATTATCTAGCTTCATTACTCATAGCTTCATATTATTTTTATTCGTTGAGATTAGAATTTTGAAATTATCTAGCTTCATTACTCATAGCTTCATTTTTCATATTATTTTTATTCATAAATCTCAATCATTACTCATATCTACGAGAGGAGTACTTAGACCTTTATTTACGTGTTGTTAAGAAATCAATAACCGTCAGTATCACACCAAAATATAAATAATTATAGTGTCACATCATTTTGTGTTTTGAGTTTATAATGCGATGTAATTGTTTATTATTATTATTTTTCTTCAGATAAAATTACACCATTTTTAAAATCAAACCTATACCGTTAGATATCATTGATTTGATTTTACTGTACCGGATCTAAATTTACTTTAACTTGCCTTAGTTCTGGTAGATAATACATGGCAAATATAGAAGGCATCATAACATAGATTTAGAACCATGCATGCCAGCCATAAATCATTTTTTTTCTTCCATTATTTAAGAATAATATATCTTTAAGGTCCGGGTTCAATTTTTCTTAGCATCATTGGTTGGCTGATTTAGAGATTTGTAATCTCACCATTTTTGTGGGTCTTAAGTAATCTTTATATACAAGCTCTCTCTAACTTTTGGACGTGTTTTTTTTTGTTTAGAACAACCATTTTGCTTGGATAATTAAACCATAACCATCCTCCAAAAGTGTTTTGGACGTGTTATTTCTCAATTTTATTAAGTCCTGTTCTTGAGAAATAATAAATTGTGGCCGTAGAGTTTCATTTCAATAAATCAATCTGATTATACATCTGGTGTGATGTGAAAACCCTATTCTTGAATTAGGTTATGAGCATCTAAAGATTGATGTAATCAATCAAAATAGAAGAATAGAAAGATCCAAAAATGGAAGAATAAAGATCAGAAAAAAGAGAGAAGAAAAAAATGTCCAAGTCACCAATCTCTCTTTACACATGATCTTCTTCTTCTCCCATCCATGAACTTGTGTATTCTCCTCAAAGCAACCTCCAGTGTCTGCTCACTCATGTTGGCAAAGCAAACCCTAAACCAGCCTGGCTCAGAACAATGGCAAGATGAGCCTGGCGAAACATTCAGCCTAACTTCATGAAGAAACTCATCCCAGAGCCTCAGCTCACCTTGTGGACTGCTTTCATCAAGCAATGGGCTCAAGTTCATCCAGCAAAACAGCCCTGCATTCCCTTTCAAGCACTCGATCCCCGCCTTTCTCAGCCCAGCAATTATCATATCGTAGCGCATCCTCAGCCTTTCGCGGTTGGTTTTGATGTAGTTGATCGTAAAGTCCTCGTTTGACAACATGGAGGCAAGGAGATGTTGCGTCTGTGATGATATTAATGTGAAGCTGGACATCCTTCTGGCTGTTGTCACAACTCTATCATTGTACGAGTAAATTGTCCCAACTCGAAACCCTGGAAGCCCCAAGTCCTTTGAGAGGCTGTAAACAATGTGAACTCTGTTGGCTTCTCTATAATCTCTTGTTTCAACAACCTCAGCAATGCTCACAAATTCATGCGAAGAGAAGACGGAGCCTGAGTAGATTTCATCAGATACCAAGTGGATATTCTTGGCCACAGCAAAGTCCAAAATTTGCTCCAGAGCTTGTCTTTGGATAGTTGCTCCCAATGGGTTTGATGGATTTGTGATAAGAACTCCTCTTACTTTCATTTTCTTGGACTGTGCTCTTTTATAGGCATCTTCCATGGCTTGTGGGGTGACTTGAAAGTTGTTCGAACCATCACAGTGGATCGGTTCGATGTTTACTCCGGTCCTCCATCTCAAATCTCTGTCAAATCTGAAACAACATTTGAGTTTAATTGAGTACCAGCAGCCTCTTCAATAACACCATGTTGTTGTAGACTTGTAGTAAAATATGAGAAGAAAAAAGATACTCACAAATCGGGTTTCATCAACTTACCCAGGGTAATAAGGTGTTGGGACTAACAAAGCATCACCAGGATCAGCCAAGATGAAAGTGAGCAGCTCGTTGGCAGCTGTTGCACCGGCTGTCAATACAATTCTCTCAGGGTTGAATTTCGCTCTGTCACCTCTTATCTTCCCCATGAAATTAGCCATTGCTTGTCTAAAAGACTTGAGGCCATGATAGTCTTGGAACAAAGCACTCTCTCTGAACCCCGAAACACCGGTGCCGCCCGAGTTCTTCTCCAAGAACTCCTCGAGCAAATCAAATGAAACCTGATAAAAAAATAAAAGAGCATGAAATGATTTAGCCCAATGTATATTATCAATGGAAATTGTGGTCAGTGAAGTGAAAGCTTACTTGATTTTCAGCTAGACCCATTTGGATGACACCGGACGGATTAGAGGACTCGTCGTAAGGATTTTCATCATAAGCTTTCCAGCCTGCAAAGTATGGTGAGTCTTCCCCATGTGTTTCGGACACGGCAACTTTTGACAACTGAACATCTTTTGCTTCTTGGTGCAGCTCAATCTCCACCGCCATGCCGACAATCTCAATCACTCAGCTCAATCCGCTTTGACCAGATTTTGATCTTTCTCAGCCAAGATCAGATTAAAGAGAGCAAACAAAGAGAGAAGGAGAAGAAGATGAGTTTGATTTGAATGATGAGTTTGGTGAAGAAGGTAGTGTATATATATATATATATATAAGAAGAGGTTGAAGGAGAGTGACCAAATTGCCCAAGAAGAAGCATCGTTGGTTTTTGTTGTTGGAATGTTGGACTTATTAGAATGTTGTGATATGATTTACCTTTTTTTGTAGTTGTGGGTTGTCTTACACCTACTTGTTTATTTGTTGCTGGTCAAAGGATTTTTATGTTGTTTGAAAAGCTAGATTTTGATTTCTATACAACAGCCTGTGTTTCATATTTTTTTGTTCACACTTGGGTACAAAATCTCAATCAATAAATACTTTACCGCATTTCAATTTAATCTTGACTACTTTCTTTACTCTCACAATTGAGTTTTGCACACTTATTACAGTTATAATACAAGAATAAGTTTTTCTCCAACCCTTTTCATGTGTTATCATATAATTTAATTTACCCAATGGGAAGAGTATTTGACTTTTAGGCATTAACAGTTATTTGACTTTACATGAATGATTAACTAAAACTTAAACTAATTTGATAGAACAACAACAACCCCGTTTATTCGTCACTTAAAACTAGCTAGTAGCTAATGTGTAAATTGATATACGGCAGGCAATCAGCCAGACAAAGATACAACTGCTTGAGATGAAAACAAGACTTTTTCTTGTTGAGATGATTCCATGCAAGTCCTCGGGATTTGCTAACAACCGAATCAAAAACCGGGCCAGCAAAATCAAAGCTTAGTAGAATATACAACAAATTTCTTCCTTGTAAAACTCATTCCCTACCATAAAAGACATTTCGTCTAGAAATCCAAAACTGGACATAAGAAATCATCAGGCCACAATCTATTGTTCATGCAAAACACAAAAGCACTCGGTCCAATTCATATCAATGGCATTTTGCGTCTCCAAACTAATAACGACTAAATCAAATGTCGTACGTCTAGCAATAAACATAAAACTCAAGTCTCCCAATCTTATGAAACCTTGAAAACGTTTAAGTTAATCATCTCACCAAACCCACGGAATAAAAGACACTTATCAAAAAAAGTCTTGCTAATCCGCGCTTTTGCTACTCCGTGTAAGAGCTTCTCGTTGACATGTTCCATCTACCCTAATCCAACACCAATTTTGTCATACTATCTGTTATTTTTGATTATATTGCTTTGTATTCCAAATCTCATTCGCCCTAATTTTTTTTAAATCGATATACACCCTTCATACATTGTACTTAGTGTCCGAATTCATTTATCAATGCTTAGTCGGTTTCTTCACCTGAGCTTCTATTTAAATAGCAAAACAATTTATTAAGAAAATGTGTATATCTGGTTTAGGGTTGTGTGTATTTCTACACGTGTGTATTTGGTTCCAATCCGGGCCGTCCAGATGTATCGCCACGTGTCCGCGTTTAAAGATTTTGAGTGGAGAAACCAGCAACGGTAAACGAACGGCTAATTTGATTCTAACGGCCAACTACTTATGTCGGAGCGTGTCAGTCATCATTTTGTAAAGTAAAATGAAGACTGACTTGCTTCATTCCCGATTTGGTGGGGATGTGGCGCAAGCCCATGGGGCCGCGTGGTTAATGAGCGGCGAATGTTTTTGTTGGTGATTTTTTGTGCGCTAAGGTAAGGTGGTTTCCTAGGGGCATTTTTAGCGTTGTTTTGTTACATTTTAGTACAACTAAAACGAAACTCAACCCTTTAATTCTGAAATGGCGTTGTTTTTATAAAAATGCACATCATATAGATATATTGAGTATATTCCTATGTTCATCATAATAAGCTTATAGGTTGATTCTAAGTGATTTATGAATTTACAATCCAACTATTTGGTTGATCCATTTTGAGTGTGTCATAAATACTCATTTTAAATAAACTAAATGTGTAACAAGACATTGTTAGATTATTATGATTAATTTAATTTGGACCGAATGTGTAATTTAGATAATTGTATAATTCTTTTAGAAGCTTATCAAGTATAATTTTAGTCGTGAAATATATTGTGTAGATATCTATAGATCATTATGCTATTCTTTGAGAGACGAAATCCATGATTATCTTGATTCTTTGAGAGATAAATATGGGTTATGGTCCCCGGTCTATCATATCGTTCTCCAGTTTCTTACTCTCAAAGAAACTGACCCAAGAGACATACAGTTAGATTGGAAGCACCAACCCAGGCTTTTGCACTACAGGTTACTTCCCTTCCATGTTCAGGAATGGAATCAGATACGTTTTATTTTGTAGTAATCAGGTATGCTTAATTATTCTGGTATAGATTTGATCCTGTTAATTCGTTTTCCGCTGTATGATTATGATCCAACAAATGGTATCAGTCGCCTCTCATATGCAGTTAATTGAGCATAATACGAATATGATTTTTGTTGTTGTTAAAACTGAACAATTCAAAGTTAATATTAGTTCAAATTATTAAACAATTAAGATCAGATTTATACTGTAAAAACAAAAATTATTGATTTTCATCTATGATTTTCATTTATCCAACTCTTAGTGTTGGTTGGGCATGAATCTATGATGTACTTTCTTTGAGACTTGAGCTTAATGCATAGTTTACTTACTTGTATTAATCCTGTGCATACGGAGACAGCCAGTTGCATGAGTAGGGAAAGCCTTGAACCGCAATCTTACTTGTGTTGCTTGCTTGTCATATGTTAAACTAGTTGATAGCTTTACAGTGACAACTAGGAGTAACGAGCTAGGGTAAGCAGTTGCTACTGTGACAGGATTCGCAGCTGTTTTAGTCTATGTTCTAAGGATTAATAGCACATGAACTTTGAACGGAACATGCGCACGTGTTAGGAAGCCTTGACCGGACACTAACCCAAGTGAAATTAAGCTACAGACATATTAGAGTCAGTGATAAGGAATGCACTCATAGAGGATTGACTGCCCAATACTTCTCATAGTCATAGTATCTAATCTCTACTGCCTGCGCACGTCTAGTGCAAATTTCCTGCGTTACACTAGTTACTGTTCATTTGCGCATCGCGCATTTCAATCACTCACACACCCCCCCATTTTCGTAAGTGTAGGTTGCTAGCTAAAGACTTACTATTTGCTCCCTGTGGAGATCGACCCTTACTTAACCGCTGTACTGAGTGGAAGAGGAATGATTATATTTGACGCGCACAACGACGCGCGATCAAATTTTGGCACCGTTGCCGAGGAGCAACACAACTAAGTTTTAGTTGGTTTACATTTTTCCTTTTTAGTAACTAGTTATTTCAGTTTGTTTTCTCATTGTTGTTTCTGACAGCGCGCAATCACATCAGCCTGCGCAACCTTGAAACAGCTGCGCTGCGCAGATTCTAGTTGCGCTCTGACAGACGCAACAGCTTAGTTATCTTTTAATTCCGTTTTCTTTGAGATATAGAACAGATCATGGAGGATAACAGTGTCGTAGGAGACAACTTGGGGGACAGAACCCCAGAGGAAGCAAGAGCACACAACCGCGCAGCCCTGTTCAGAGAGGAAGTGCAGCGCGAGGTTGAGGCAAGGAGGGCTGCTGAAGTGTATAATGCGCCACCCGTGCAACAGGCCGTGCGACGCAGAACAGTGCGCGAGATGTCAGCCCCGATCACTGTCAACCAGCCTTGGTGCATCGTGCTTCCGCCAGACGGACATTTTGAGCTAAGGAGCTCGCTCATCCATCACATGCCCAAGTTCCACGGGATGAACGACGAAAATCCAGTCAAGCATGTGCGAGAGTTCCTAGTCATCTGCGAGAACATGAAAACCGAAGGGGAAAGTGATGAGGCGCTGAAAATGAAGGCATTCCCATTTTCATTGTGTGATACAGCCAGACATTGGTTGATGAATTTACCCGCAGGATCCATTCACACATGGGAGCAGCTGCAGAAGAAATTCCTAGATAAATTCTATCCAGCAGCAAAGATTGCGCTGCTCAGAAGGGAACTGGCCGCGCCAAGGCAGAGCGCAGGGGAGTCTCTGTCAGAATATTACGAGCGTTTCAGGGAGCTGGAGGCCAACTGTTACTATCACGGCCTGCCCCAGAACGTGCTAATAGAGAACTTTCTGAATGGACTGCTGCCCATGGAGCTGCGCCTACTGAATGCATGCGCAGGAGGGGACATTTGCAACATGTACCCAGAGGATGCGTGGCAGCTGATAGAAGACTCTGCTGGGCAGGTAAGACATCAACTAACGCTTGAAAATAGTCGTGCTCGCTCTGTGCATCAGGTCGAAACAAGCGCTGAGATCAAGGAAATGAAGGCCATGCTGCAGAAATTGATGAGTGCGCAGAGCGCACAACCAGTTGCGCCGAAGGTATGTGAATTCTGCAGGTCCACCGAGCACAAGACAGATGAATGCCCAACACTTTTTGAAGAATCTGGAGATGTCAACGCTCTTGGAGGATGGGACAACAGAGGGCCGCAGAGGCAGAATCAGCCGCGCTTTGGGCTTGCCGCAAATGGATTCAGATGGAGGGAAGAGAACAATTTCCAGAGGCAGTCCACTGATCAGCGCGCGCCACAGCAGACGCAACCAGCTGCGCCCTACAATCCACCGCATCGCCGCAATGACGCACCAGCACAGAACAACCAGCAGCAGCGGCGATCCCTAGAAGATATCGTGGGGCACCTAGCAGACACAGTGCGCAAAAATGACGAGAAATATGACAAAAGGTTCGAGTCCATCGAAAAGCAGTTATCACAGATCGCAACCACAGTATATGAGCTAAAAAAGAGCGATGGTAACCTGCCTTTGCAAGTGATTCAGAACCCTAAAGGAGGAGTCAATGCAGTGACACTGAGGACTGGGCGCACAGTAGGCACAGAGCAGACCGCGCAGGCGCCCGCGCAACCAGTTGCGCAAGTCCCGGATCCAGCAGATCAGAAAGCGCAACCAGAGCAAGATGCGCAACCAGAAGCACCAGCCACAAACCAGCAGGGCAACACGCCAGGTATGTCTCAGTCCAGAAACAAGGACATAAATCGTACTAACATACCTGCACCTTTCCCTGTGCAGGCACCATTGGCTAGAAAGAAAGCGCCGGACAAGGAGCTTTATGAGTTGTTCAGCAAGGTGGAAATCAATATTCCCCTCATTGAAGCTATTCGGCAGATTCCCAGGTATGCAAAGTTTTTAAAAGAGCTGTGCACAAACAAAAGGAGGAAGGGCGAATGCGCACAGGTAATGCTAAATGCGCAGGCCTCAGCAATCGTGCAACAAAAGGTACCACCTAAGTGCTGAGATCCAGGTACATTTACTATTTCATGCACGCTAGGTAAGACCACAGTGAGTAATTGCATGATCGATTTAGGCGCATCCATCAATTTGCTACCTTATTCCCTATATACGACGTTGCGCCTTGGACCACTTAAGCCTGCAGGTCTCACCATTCAGCTAGCAGATAGATCGTGCAAACAACCTGCAGGCATGATAGAAGATGTCCTAGTTCGAGTAGGAGAGCTGGTGTTCCCAGCAGATTTTTATGTGCTCGAAATGGAGGGTGAATCAAGCGCCAGCGGTGCGCAGATCCTCCTAGGCAGACCGTTTCTGATGACCGCGCGCACAAAGATAGACGTGTGGAGGGGCACGCTCTCCATGGAGGTAGATGGCGAAGAAATCCATTTCATCATATTCAAGGGGATGCAGCATCCACATGAGGACGCTACAGTGCACGCAATGGACAACTTAGATGATCTAGTCGCAGAAGCGCAATGTGCGAGCGCAACCGTAGGACCAGAGCTACTGACACAGGCAGAGCTGGAGGAGCAAGAGGAAGAGCTGAGCAGTGCGGAACCAGCACCCACACAGGTACGTGATATAGTTCATATTTGCACCGCTAACAAAATCTTGCCCCCTATTGAACAGGCACCCAAGATCGAACTGAAGCAACTCCCAGAGCACCTCAAATACATTTTCTTGGGAAGTGAGGACACCCTGCCAGTGATCATCAAGAAAGGATTAGAAGAAGAGCAGGAAGTGCGCCTACAGCAGGTACTGCGCAAGAACCAGCGCGCCATAGGATGGACACTTGCAGATCTGCGCGGAGTGAGCCCAGACGTATGCATGCATAGGATTCTACTGGAAGATGGTGCCAAACCATCCAGGGAGGCTCAGCGCAGGTTGAATCCAAACATGATGGAGGTAGTGCAAAAGGAAGTCCTGAAATTGCTTGGCGCAGGGGTCATTTACCCAATCTCGGACAGCAAATGGGTCAGTCCGGTGCATGTTGTGCCAAAGAAAGGAGGAATCACAGTGGAAGAAAATGCGCAGGGCGAGCTAGTTCCCAAGCGCATACAAACTGGCTGGCGCATGTGCATCGACTACAGGAAGCTTAACGCAGTAACGCGCAAGGACCACTTCCCGCTACCCTTCATGGACCAAATGCTGGATCGCTTAGCAGGTAGACCTTATTTTTATTTCTTGGACGGATATTCAGGGTACAACCAGATACCCATAGCTGCGGAAGATCAAGAGAAGACCACATTCACATGCCCGTTCGGTACGTTTGCGTTTCGGCGCATGTCTTTTGGGCTGTGCAACGCGCCAGGTACGTTCCAACGCCTTGTCATGAGCATTTTCTCTGATATGATTGGTATATGCATAGAAGTGTTCATGGATGATTTTACCGTATATGGAAGTACCTTTGATGCATGCTTAACACATCTAGATAAAGTCTTAGCGCGCTGCATTTCTAAGAACTTAGTGCTAAATTACCAAAAATGTCATTTCATGGTAACGCACGGAGTAGTACTAGGTCATATCATTTCAGAGGAGGGGATCAAGGTAGACAAAGCTAAGATAGATCTTATTTCTAATCTACCTTATGCCACCAACGTGCGCGACGTGAAATCATTCTTAGGGCATGCTGGGTTCTACAGGCGTTTTATCAAGGATTTCTCTAAAATTTGTATACCCCTGTCTAACCTTTTGCAAAAAGATGTGTGCTTCGACTTTACTGATGAGTGCAGGGCTGCGTTTGATAAGCTGAAAGAAGCGCTGACCAGTGTGCCAGTAATGCGCGCACCAGACTGGAACCTGCCATTTGAGCTGATGTGCGACGCAAGTGATTATGCAGTAGGTGCAGTCTTGGGGCAGCGCGTAGACAAGAAGCCGCATGCCATTTACTATGCATCGCGCACACTGGACTCTGCGCAGAGGAACTACACCACCACGGAGAAAGAGCTTCTGGCAATTGTATTTGCGCTGGAGAAGTTCCGAGCATATGTTCTAGGCGCAAGAGTCATCATCTACACTGACCACGCAGCTATCCGCTACCTCATGTCCAAGAAGGAAACCAAGCCGCGCCTGATGCGCTGGGTGCTCTTACTGCAGGAATTTGACTTGGAGATCATAGACAAGAAGGGCACGGAGAATCCAGTTGCTGATCACCTGAGCAGGATCGTGAAAGAGGAGGAACCAGGGCAGATCACGGAAACATTCCCTGACGAGCATCTGATGGCGCTGACAGGTAAGGTACCATGGTATGCGCACATCGCAAATTACCTGGTCACAGGTACGTTTCCTCCGCATTTCAATAAAACTCAGTGCATGCGATTAAAACATGAGTCCAAGCGTTACCTTTGGGATGATCCTTACATGCTTAGAATAGGACCAGATCAGATATTGAGCCGTTGCGTGCCTGACCACGAAATTAATTCTGTTTTGATGTTTTGTCATGCGCACGCATGCGGAGGACACTTCGGTCCCAAGCGCACAAGCAGAAAGGTCCTGGACTGCGGATTCTATTGGCCGCACCTGTTTAGAGATGCCTATAATCACTGCAGGAATTGTGACAGGTGCCAGCGCACAGGAGGAATATCCACGCGTAATGAGATGCCGCAGACCCCGATTCTGGTTGATGAAGTGTTCGATGTTTGGGGAATCGACTTCATGGGGCCATTTCCCCCATCTGCAGGTTACGAGTACATATTGGTGGCAGTTGACTATGTCTCCAAATGGGTGGAAGCTAAGGCTACGCGGAAGGATGATGGTAAGACTGTCGCTGATTTTCTCAGAACTAACATATTTTGCAGGTACGGAGTGCCTAAGGCAGTAATCAGCGACCAGGGGACACACTTTTGCAACAGGGTCGTGGCGCAAGTTTTCAAGCACTATGGGGTGCGCCACAAGACGTCCACCGCTTACCATCCGCAGACGAATGGACAGGCCGAAGTTTCTAACAGGGAGATCAAGCGCATCTTAGAAAAGACTGTGAGACCATCGCGCAAGGATTGGAGCCAGCACCTTGATGATGCGCTATGGGCATACCGCACTGCGCATAAGACGCCCATTGGGACCTCACCATTTCGGCTGGTCTATGGGAAAGCATGCCACCTGCCAGTAGAGCTCGAGCACAAGGCATATTGGGCCTTACGCATTTGCAACCTGAACTTGGATGAGGCAGGAAGGGAGCGCGCATTTGAGCTGAACGAACTAGAAGAGCTGCGCCTGGACGCCTATGAGGGACTGCGCGATTACAAGGAGCGCACCAAGGCCTTTCACGACAAGCATATCCTCAGACGCACTTTTGAACCAGGAGACCAGGTATTACTATTCTCATCGCGCCTGAAGCTTATGCCTGGAAAGCTGCGCAGCAAATGGACGGGACCATACACGGTCACCAAGGTTTTCCCCTACGGAACAATCGAGTTAGAAGACGGGCACCGGCATCGTTTTCAGGTTAATGGGCAGAGAGTCAAACGGTACTTAGGAGAACCTTGGGATCGCACAGCACGCAACATTGACTTGGCCGAACCAGAGATAATAGATGCGCAAGCTGCTGCGCCAGACACACCACCGGATGTACCAGAGGGAGAACTGGAACCTATTGCTCATATCTCTTCTTCCTCTGCATCTACCCTCGTTACGCATAATTTATCACATGCTGATTTCCCATCTTACCCTTTGCGCAGGACCAATGAGATCGCAACACACACACTGGCGCAGGAACACTCAAGAGCAAGAGTGGGGGAGGTTGCAGACACACGTTTTGGCACGTAACGAGGTACAGTCGAGCCAACGACGTTAAACAAAGGCACTTGTCGGGAGGTAACCCGACACGTTTTTACTTTTGCATATTTTATTTTCTACTTGTTTTGTTTTGTTTTGTTTTTTGTTTTTTGAGTTTTTTTAGCTAGTTTAGGACTTGGTAGTTTTTTAGTCACGCAGTAGTGCGCAGGACCGTACGCCTAGCACTGCGCAGGTCAGATTCTTCAGAGGATGTGGCGCTTGGATCAGCAGCTGCGTCTAGCTCGGAGGACTTCTAAGGCCGAGGGGTAGCAGCATTAGTTTTCTTTAGGGTGGTGTCTTTTATTTTTTGCTGCGTCTTATTGGATATTATGTGCTGAATATTTGTGCCGACTATTTTGTGACCCTTGTGCTATCGTTTATGCTGTGTGACTATTTGTTTGTGTTCTTATGTTCTTTATTCTTGCATTACATGCATGTGTGCGCTCTCCATGCGCTTGAGTCGTGGGGACGCGTCTCTGTTCAAGTGTGGGGGGGGGGGGGGGGGGCGTTACATTCACTTTTCACGTTTTTGAGCATTTTAGAATAGCTTAGTTTAAGTTAAAGAGAATAGTAGCAGTAGTGCGCTAGAGTGCAGGATGCGCATGCGCTCCAGCTAGTTTTGCGCTATCCGTATTGCGTGCGCTGCTATTTACTGTTTTAGTATAATTTTTTCATTTTTTTTGCTCCTGTTAGTTGGGATATGCAGGGGATGTGGAGTTGACAGAAATGCTCCAGAGAGGCGGTTAGTCGCTTTTCCTTCGAAGGCAAGGTATATGGTCGAGAGCGTTGGTGGAGGCCGGTGCTTCGCAGCCTTCGGGACAAAAGAGCGCGCTCAGTCACGCAGATGCCAAAGGCGAAATACCCATAGCGTGGCGAGGTGGGAAAACAGACCACCTTCTCTCTGGAAATCGAGCTAAAGAAGGCAGGCGCGGATGTAAACGCGTGCGCTGACCTGCGCAGACAGACCAAAGGAGAGAGAGCGGGGCGAGTTCCATAGCTGCTATCCGAAGGCTGAGACTGGAACTGCTCTGGGAATGTAAGAATTTAAGGAGAAAGCTGTACAAAAGAAAAATACCAGCAGATGATACGCGCTACAAAAGAATCAGCATGCGCACAAGCATCAATATGTGCAAAGACCATAAGGAAATCATCAGAAAGCTCAGGTTCCCAGGAAGTGCGCGGACAAATCACGCACTGGAAGAAGCTGCGTTATCCACCATATACCTATCTTCGGAGTAGGAGCTGGCAGGCTGGAGCCTAAGAAGAGCTATCTCCCAGCCATCCAAAAAATCTTCATCCCGGCTGAGAGGTAATGAATTGCGAAATTATTATATTAGAACTGTTGAGTGCAGTTGTGCGCAGGTGATAGAGCAGTGCGAGTTGAGCAATTGTGCATTCGCATCACAGTGCAAGACTGTGCGCTAAACTCCAGAAGAGGTAATTGTATCCGCGCTTCAGTGCTTGTTCGGGACGAACAAGGGGCAAGTGTGGGGGGTTTGATAGAGGCTATTTGTACGCATTATTTAGATCATAACCCTATGCTTGTTTGCAATATTTTATGAGCAAGATTACTCGTTTCTAGTGTTTTTGTATTACAGGGCAAAACGAGTCCTTGAGTCGGATACGCGCTAACAGGCAGCGTTCTAGGAGTGAAAGATCCGCCTGCGGAGCTAGCAGCACAAGCAGGAGAGAAGTTGGCGAGAGTCAGCAGAGGTGCGCTAGCCCATGCGCTAGCCGATGCCGTGCGCCAGGCGCAGAGTCCAGTACTGCCTAAACTTGACATGACCAGATTTGGAAGTTGCCAAGTGTGGACCTCTCGAGCAGTATATAAAGGGGAGAAGGTCTAGGGCTTGAGAGCATCATATCATCATCAGAGCCTCACGAGAGAGCGAGTGAGCGGCAAAATGGGAAAACACACGGACTTGTTGAGAGGATTTGCGCCAGCCGACTGCGCCAGCCGAGAAGACAAGCTGCACGCACTGTTTGCTACTGTTTTCTCAGACACATTAGTCATTATTTACTATTCTATGATGTTTATCACTAGCATGTCTAGCTAAACTCTTAGTGTTGGTGGGCATGAATCTATGATGTACTTTCTTTGAGACTTGAGCTTAATGCATAGTTTACTTACTTGTATTAATCCTGTGCATACGGAGACAACCAGTTGCATGAGTAGGGGAAGCCTGAACCGCAATCTTACTTGTGTTGCTTGCTTGTCATATGTTAAACTAGTTGATAGCTTTACGGTGACAACTAGGAGTAACGAGCTAGGGTAAGCAGTTGCTACTGTGACAGGATTCGCAGCTATTTTAGTCTATGTTCTAAGGATTAATAGCACATGAACTTTGAACGGAACATGCGCACGTGTTAGGAAGCCTTGACCGGACACTAACCCAAGTGAAATTAAGCTACAGACATATTAGAGTCAGTGATAAGGAATGCACTCATAGAGGATTGTCTGCCCAATACTTCTCATAGTCATAGTATCTAATCTCTACTGCCTGCGCACGTCTAGTGCAAATTTCCTGCGTTACACTAGTTACTGTTCATTTGCGCATCGCGCATTTCAATCACTCACACACCCCCCCATTTTCGTAAGTGTAGGTTGCTAGCTAAAGACTTACTATTTGCTCCCTGTGGAGATCGACCCTTACTTAACCGCTGTACTGAGTGGAAGAGGAAGGATTATATTTGACGCGCACAACGACGCGCGATCAGCCTCCTACCGCGCTCGCCACATCGTCCTTGCCTCGTTCACTGAAGACATGGCAGGCGTTAATGCCACCGCCGCAGATCTGAAATCGAACGCTACTGCTTTGTCGTCCTGCTGCTAGCATTTCTGAAGGTAGGCGCTCCGCGCCAGGCCTTTGGAAATGTCATCCTCGACGTTGGGCGAGTCTTTGGGGTCGAATTAGGAAGAGGAGAAGAGGAGTTTGGCTTTAGAGGAGGAAAGCTGCGCTGCGGCTGGAATGGAAGAAAATAAGGAATCTATTTTTCGGAACAGAAAGAAACCCTAGGTTTCTACGACGGAACCGGCATTTGGACAAGTTTGGTCCAATGCTGGGTTCGGTCTATTTTTTGTTGCGGTCCAATTTGTGGTTCGGTCTAATTTTGTTTGGTTTAATTTTGAATTGGTTCAATTCTGATTTTAGTTCAGAATTTGAATGTTGGTTGAATTAGTTTGCTGATTTGTTCTATGGTTCAATTTTTTAACCAATAATTTTGGGGTTTGACACATCTTCTCGTCAATGTTTTGATCACTACAGCAAGATATTCACTCAAAGTTAATACCACTATTTAAAGACTTGCTATTAATGTTGTGTGGCCGGTATTTTGGAATATCAATTTCTTCTTTTAATATTTGTGGTGTATACATTTATATGTATATATTTTGTGAGCCTAAACTTATTCAAATTCTTTTGTTCTCGGAATTCAGCTTACATGTCAATGTCTTCAGCAATTACCAACATAAACAACACTCCTAAGTTGAATGGGACCAACTTCAAGGATTGGAAGGATAATATGATGATTATGCTTGGCTGAAGAGAGTACTGACGACGATGTCCTTTATTCAGAAAAGTAGGACCGTTGAAATAGGATAAGTCTATTGATCATGAAGCATGGCTTCCAGAGACTTTTAGAGGTGCAATGACTGATGAGACGTCCTTACAGCAAGTGAGTTTCTCTACCGGGACTGAGCAGCGTTTTATGAAAATGATAAGGCTGAAACAAGCAAGCTTTTAGTTAGCTTGATTTCAATGAAGTACAACGGCAAGGGAAATGTTCGGGAGTATATCTTGGAGATGTCACATAGTGCTTCTAAACTTAAGGCACCGAAGCTTGAGTTATCTGATGATTTGCTTGTGCATTTGGTTTGATATCTCTTCCTGCACAGTTCAGGCACTTCAAGGTCAATTACAACTGTCAGAAGGATAAATGGACTCTTAACGAGCTCATTTCTTATTGTGTGCAAGAGGAAGAGAGGCTGAAGCAAGACAGGCCCGAGAATGCTCACTTAGCTCGCACATCAAAAGGAAAGGGCAAAGATAAGGTTAAGGAAATGAAGACTGCTGCACCTCTCAAGTTTCCTGACTTTAAAAAGCAGAAATCTGATTCTACCTGTCACTTTTGCAATAAGCCTGGACACTTTAGGAGGGATTATTCTCAGTACGCCAAATGGCGTGCTAGGAAGGGTAAGTTTCTCAACTTGGTATGTTCTGAAGTTAATTTAGCTTCGGTACCTAGAAACACATGGTGGATAGACTCTGGTGCTACTACTCATACATGTGTTTCTATGCAGGGTTGCCTGGACCACCGAAAGCCAAATGATGCTAAAAGACGCATCTATGTTGGAAATGGCGAGTCGGTGCAAGTAGAGGTAATTGGTTGCTTAAGATTATAAATGACATTCGGTCAATTCTTAGATTTAGTGGATACTTTTGTAGTATCTTCTTTTAGTCGGAACTTAATTTCAGTTTCTGTATTGGACAAATTTGGTTATTCTTGTTCATTTGGAAATAATCAGTTTCAGCTATCCTTTAATTCTAGAATTGTAGAAACTGGTGCATTCAATGTCTTTGATAATCTATACTCGTTGGATGTTGTTCCATCGTATTCTGAGACCCTGCACGTGGAAACACGTGATACGAAGCATAAATTGACTGATTCGGCTTCATTGTGGCACAAGCGTCTGTGTCATATCTCGAGATCTCAGATTCAGCTTCTTGTGTCTGATGGCATTTTGGATTCACTCAACTTTTCTGATCTTGATACTTGCGTCGAGTGCATCAAGGGAAAATAAACCAAGGTTAAGAAATTAGGTGCCAACAGAACTTCTGGCATCTTGGAACTGATTCATACCGATATATATGGGTCGTTCCCTACTGCTTCCAGGAATGGTCAACGATACTTTATCAGTTTCATAGATGATTACTCACTTTTTGGCTACTTATTTCTTATACATGAGAAATCACAATCTCTGGATGTGTTCAAAGCCTTTAAGGCTGAGGTTGATTTACAACTTAACAAGGAAATTAAGAGCGCTAGATAAGACCGTGGTGGTGAGTACTATGGTAGATATGATGGCTCAGGTGCATAACGTCCAGGACCGTTCGCTTTATATTTAGAGGAATGCGGGATCGTACATCAGTACACCTTGCCAGGTTCACCTAGCATGAACGGTGTATCTAAAAGACAAAGAAAGCAGTTAAAGCTTCAGCCACAGCCTGATACATGATGCTCCGGACAAGGCTCGCTTGCAGCATGTCATTAGCCAAAAATAATCACAAATCTTTATGTCCGAGCTTTGTAGTTTTTGGGCTCCATAAAGATGAATTTGCATTCTCATCTGAGATTTTTATTTTTTGCAAAAGGTAAAGGTTGTAATTTTAATGCCATGCAATGTGTCACTTGCAATTAAGAGGCTTTATGTTGAATGGGAAAAATAAATAAAATTTTAAAAAAAATCTGAAAGCCAAAATCGAACATTGAAGGATATGGTAAGAAGCATGATTAGTCATTTTTCGTTACCAGAAAGCCTCTGGGGTGAAGCACTTAGCACAAAAACATATCTCCTTAACCATGTGCCAACCAAAGCGACTGCTAAAGCACTTATTGAGCTTTGGTGTAGGCGTGGCCAGCTGAAGTGAGGCTTATAGGCCTCATGAAGGTAAATTGGAATTGCCACGCTTTGTTGTGTGCGCCAAATATGTGATTTATAATTCCAAGTTCTAGCTAATGCAGCGGTGATCGCGCGTCGTTGTACGCGTCAAATTAATCCTTCCTTCTCCACTTAGTATAGCGGCTAAGTCAGGGTCGACCCCACAAGGAGCAAGCAGACTCGTTCAGCTAGTAACCTACAACTTACGAGAATTGGATTGTGAGTGATTGGGTTGCGCAGGTGCGCGAATGAACAGTAGTGAAAGCAGATTTGCACTAGACGTGCGCAGGCAGTAGAGATTAAGTACTATGACTATGAGAAGTATCGGTAAAGACAATCCTCTATGAATGTATTCCTTATCATCGACTCTAAACGTCTATAGTTCGATTTACTGAAGTTAGTGTCCGATCAAGGCTTCCTAACATGTGCGCATGTTCTGATCAAAGTCTATGAGCTATTGATTCTTGGAACTAGTCTAAGCAGCTACGAATCCTGTCACAGTAGCAGCTGATTATCCTAGCACGTTACTCCTAGTTGTCACCGTCAAGCTACCAACTAGTTTAACATATAACAACAAGTAGTAAGAGTAAGATTGCGGTTCAAAGCTTCCCCTACTCATGCAACTAGCTGTCAACCGTGTGCACAGAATTAATACAAGCAAACAAACTATGCATTAAGCACAAGTCTCAAAGGAAATACTCATAGAATCATGCCCAACCGATACAAAGTGTTTAGCTAGACATTCTAGTGGTAAACATCTTAGAAATAGTAAATAAAAGCTAAAGTGTCCGAGGAAACAGTAACAAGCAGGTGCGTGCAGGTTGCTGTGTCTCGGTTCGCGCAAGTCCTTGGTGGCAGCTCGTGTGTTTTTCAGTTCTGGCTCTCTCTTCTTGATATCTCTCAAACCCTAGCCTTCCTCTCTTTATATACTGCTTGTGAGGCCCGAGGACAGTCTTGGCAACTTCCAAATCCTATGGTGTTCAAGATTTGGAAACACCCCTACCCTGCGCGTGGCTCACTGCGCACGTTGGTTCGCGCAGGGTTTGCGCACCGCACTCTGAATCTGCCACTTCCTATCCTGTCTGCGCTGCTAGCTCCGCAGGCTGTGTGTTGCGCTCCTTAAATGCGCCTATTAGCGTGTATCCGACTTAGGCCTTTGTTTTGTCCTGGAATACAAAAACACCGGAAACCAGTAATCTTGTACACAAAATAATGCAAACAAGCACAGTGTTAAGATCTAAATAGTGCGTATAAATAGGCTTTATCAAACCCCCCACACTTGCCCTTGTTCGTCCCGAACAAGCACTCAAGCACGGATACAATTACCTCTCTGGAGTCTATCGCACAGTCTTGCACTCAGGCGCGATCTGCACAACCGTTAACCTTGCGTTGCTCTTTCACCTGCGCGCACATGCCTTCAACAGTTTTAATATAACAATTCCGAAATTCGTTACCTCTCAGCTGGGATGGAAATTATTTCGAATGGCTGGGAGATAGCTCTTCATAGGCTCCGGGTTGTCGGTCTTTACTTCGAGTACGGGTATATGGTTAATTGCGCAAGTTTCTTCCGGTGCGTGATTCTTCCGCGCACTTCCTGGGAACTCGAGCCTTTTTGATGATTTCCTGTGAACTTGCGCACGCTGGTACGGAGTTGTGCGCATGCTGGTTTCTTTAGCGCATATCATCTGCTGGTGTTTTTTCCTTCTTTTGTACAGCTTTATCTACGGTTCCTATGCTCCCAGAACGGTTCCAGTCTCGGCCTTCGGATAGCAGCTATGGAACAACGCTCCGCTCTCCCTCCTTGATCTATTTGCGCAGATCAGCGCACACGTTTACACCCGCGCCCGCCTTCCCTTGCTCGACTTCCAGAGGAAAGGTGGTCTGTTTTCCCACCTCGCCACGCTTTGGGTGTTCGCCTTCGGCATCTGCGTGGCGGAGCGCGCTCTATTGTTCCGAAGGTCGCGAAGCACCGGCCTCCACTTGCGCTCTCAACCATATAACTTACCTTCGAAGCCAAAACGACTAACCGCCTCTCTAGAGCTTTTCTGTCAACTCCACATCCCGTGTATATCCCAACTAAAAGGAGCAGAAAAAATCGAAAAATATACTAAACAGTTGATAGCAGCGCATGCAAGATGAATAAGGCAATACAAGTCGAAAAATGTGCGCAACCCGCACACAAGCGCACCAGTGCTACTATTCCCTTCAACTAAACTAAGCTACACTACAAAGCTCAAAAAAACGTGAAATGTAAATGTAACCCCCCCCCCCCCCCCCACACACACTTAAACAGAGACGTGTCCCCACGACTCATGCTCAAGCGCAACGGAGAGCGCACACATGCATGCAAATAAAACAAAGGACATAAGAAAAACATAGTCATCGCAGCAAAAAGATAGGGTCAGGAGTTCACGAAATATTCAGCACAAAATAGCAAAAGAACATCGAGCAATAGTTTTCAGAAGGAGAAGAAACCACCCGAGAGGAATGTGCGCCCTCCCTGCGTCCCTAGTCATCCTCGGAGCTGGACTCAGCCGCGGATCCTTGCGCCTCCTCATCTGTGGAATCTGTCTCATATTCTGAACTGGAGGCTGGCGGCACGACAGAAACTGCGGCTGGCTGGGTCACGAGATTGTCCTCCGAGATAGGGTCCCATATTGAGTCTGAGCTCGAACCTATGATGGGATTGCCTTCAGAGGGGGACCTCTGTACAGAGGGCTGCGCAGGGGGTTCTGCAGGTGCTTGTATCGGGTCTACTACTGGGGTGGGCACTGCTGAATGGACCGGTGATTGTGCAGGAGGGCTGGCTGGCTTGCGCTGCTCGCTGGGGGACCCTAGAGGCGGCCTACGCAGACTTAGGAGAGGGGGGATAGAATCTCCAAATTTCCACCCTGATGGTGGACTTACGCTCAGATCTGCCCCCTCTGGCGCTAAATACTCTAGCACGCGCATGACGTTGAACATCATGCGCTGCTCCTCTGACACCTCCTCAGGCGCCTCCTCTGCCTCTGTCCTGGGGCGCTTTCCCCGTGCTCGCGGGGGAGAATCATTAATGGCTATTGTTACTGGCTCCCCCTGCTGCACACTCGCCCTCCGGTACGCTCCAGTCTGCGCACGAGTCCTCATGCGCCTGACTGGAGGCGCAACTGGCTCTGGGGCCTCTTCCATCTCCCTCTCCTCAGCGGCCCCCTCTGGCTGTGTGCTGCTCTCTGCTCTGTGCCTCGGTGCTCTAACCGGCTGCAGCTGGTAGCACCATTCTAAGGACCCGTCCTCTCTCGCAGTCACCGCTCGGATCTGCAGCATATGGGCACGATCAAGGGGGACGGCTGGCACTACTGTGTGCTCGGGCACTTCCAGTTCTCTATGCAGCGCACGCAGCAGGTGCGTGATCATTCCTCCGCAAGTCAGCGGCCCTTTTGTGCTGACCCTACTCCTATGCACCACCATGTTTGATACAAACCCCACCTTCTTCCCGTAGTAGAATCCCTTCAGTATATCCATGTCTAGCAGGCTGATCTTTGGCGCACCATTATAGCGCCCGATGATTGCATAGGCGACCATGCGCCAGAGGTAGAACATCCACGGGTCGTGCAGCTCGCGTCCTCTGCTGCGCCCCGCGGCAAAAGCTGGGCCTATCGCCATCTCACTCCATGCCTCCTGATTTTGGTGCGTGTCCAAATCCTCCTCACGCATCTTGGCGCACCTCAGCGTGCGCTTCAGCTTCTTGGCCGAGGCAATATACCACACCCCTCGGTGCCGATATCTGATTTCCAAGTCGGCAGTCTCTAACGATGCCAAGAACTCGCACGTATCCTCCTTATCAGCTGCGCTGTTGACCTCCAATAGCGCTTCCCAGCCCGCCGACACGAGCTTTTCCATAATCAGCTCCTCCATCCCGACTTCGCGCAGGAAGTCCCTGCTGATGTACGGGGTCCCATACATCTCTAGTCTCATGAAGGCGTCGTATTTGCTGGCGAACGACGCTGGGGTCTCCTGATCCTCTGCAGGTCTCATGGTGCGCGGCTTACCTCGGGTCAACTACGGTCAATGCTCAACAAATGTCCAAGAATCCAAACTCCGAATTACGCCCTCTAACTATCACCTAAAGATCGCCTATCCTCCGCCAACAAAACCCAGTACCTAGAACTCCAAATGGTGCGCACGAACTAGGTGCGATTTCAAACCTAGGGCAACTCCGCTATCGCACAAAACCCTAACTGAATCGGCTCAAACTGAAGGGAAGGGTTACCTGGCGTATGTGCGATGGTAAGCTCCTCAAATCTTTCTGGACGGAGGCCTGATCGATTGTCGAACGGTGAGCGGAGGCTGAGGGCAGGGGTTTTCTTGCAACGGTCGAATGTGAAAATGCTGAAATTTTTCTAAGTCCTTTCCTTTTATACCCCCTGTCTGGCGCATCTGTTCGGCGCACTGAATTTGCGCACTGACCTGCGTGACTAAAAATTGCAAGTCCTCAACTAACTAAAAACACTAAAAAAAACTAAAAAAAACGTGTAAAAGTAAAACGTGTCGGGTTACCTCCCGACAAGTGCCTTTGTTTAACGTCGTTGGCTCGACCGTACCTCGTTACTTGCTTAAAAGTGCGCCAGTGACCCCCCACTCTTGCTCCTGAGTGACCCCGCGCTCGTGTGTGCGTTGCGTTCTTCTTAGTTCTGCGCAACGTGGTTAATATCATGTAACAAATCATAAGTAACGAGGTTAGTTAATGAGGGGGAAGAAATATGAGCAATAGTTCCCAGTTCTCCCTCAGGTGCATCTGGTGGCGACTCTGGCGCAGCAACTTGCGCATCTTCTATTTCTGGCTCTGCCAAGTCAACTTCGCGCGCTGTGTCATCCCAAGGTTCTCCTAAATACTTTTTGACTCTCTGCCCATTTACCTGAAAACGATGCTGGTGTTCCGTAAGGGAAAACCTTGGTAACCGTGTATGTTCCCGTCCATTTGCTGCGCAGCTTCCCAGGCATTAGCTTTAAGCGCGAGGAGAACAATAGTACCTGGTCTCCTGGCTCAAAGGTGCGTCTTAGGATGTTTTTGTCGTGAAATGCTTTTGTGCGCACCTTGTAGTCGCGCAGCCCCTCATATGCATCTAGACGCAGCTCCTCTAACTCGCTTAGCTCAAACGCGCGCTCCTTACCAGCCTCGTCTAGGTTCAGATTGCAAACGCGCAATGCCCAGTATGCCTTGTGTTCCAACTCCACTGGCAGGTGGCACGCTTTTCCATAAACCAACCGAAACGATGAAGTCCCAATCGGTGTCTTATGTGCAGTTCGGTATGCCCATAGCGCATCGTCAAGGCGCTGGCTCCAGTCTTTGCGCGATGGTCTCACAGTTTTCTCCAGGATGCGCTTGATCTCTCGGTTGGAAAACTCGGCCTGGCCATTCGTCTGAGGATGGTAGGCTGTGGACGTCTTGTGGCGCACTCCATAATGCTTGAATATCTGCGCCACTATCCTATTACAAAAATGCGTCCCCTGGTCGCTTATGATTGCCTTAGGCACCCCGTACCTGGAAAAGATGTTAGTTCTCAAAAAGTCGGCGGCCGTCTTACCATCATCCTTTCGGGTGGCATTAGCCTCAACCCATTTTGAGACATAGTCCACTGCGACCAATATGTACTCATAACCGGAAGATGGAGGAAATGGCCCCATGAAGTCAATCCCCTAAATATCGAAAATACTTCATCCACTAGTATGGGCGTCTGCGGCATCTCATTGCGCACTGATATTCCTCCTGTGCGCTGACACCTGTCACAATTCCTGCAGTGGTTATATGAGTCACTAAACAAGTGTAGCCAATAAAATCCGCAATCCAGGATCTTTCTGCTCGTGCGCCTTGGACCAAAGTGTCCTCCACATGCGTGCGCATGACAAAACATTAAAACCGAGTTTATTTCATGGTCAGGCACGCATCGCCTCAAAATCTGATCAGGTCCTATTCTGAGCATATACGGATCATCCCAAATGTAATACCTGGACTCATGCTTTAATCTCATACATTGGGTTTTAGTGAAATGAGGAGGAAACGTACCTGTGACCAGGTAATTCGCAATGTGCGCATACCATGGTACCTTACCTGTCAGCGCCATCAGGTGCTCGTCAGGGAATGTCTCCGTGATCTACCCTGGCTCCTCTGCTTTCACTATCCTGCTCAGGTGGTCAGCGACTGTGTTCTTCGTTCCCTTCTTATCCTTGATTTCCAAGTCGAACTCCTGAAGTAGGAGCACCCAGCGCATCAGGCGCTGCTTAGTCTCTTTCTTGGACATCAGGTAATAGATTACTGCGCGGTCCAGGAAGCAAAAGTATGGCTTCCCCGCTAATCGATCTAGCATCTGGTCCATGAAGGGCAGCGGAAAATGATCCTTGCGCGTGACTGCGTTAAGCTTTCTGTAGTCGATGCACATGCGCCATCCAGTTTGCATGCGCTTGGGAACTAGCTCGCCCTGCGCATTCTCCTCTACTGTGATTCCTCCTTTCTTCAGCACAACGTGCACTGGACTCACCCATTTGCTGTCCGAGATTGGGTAGATGACTCCTGCGTCAAGTAGCTTCAGGATCTCCTTCTGTACCACCTCCATCATATTCGGATTCAATCTGCGCTGAGGCTCCCTGGATGGTTTGACACCATCTTCCAACAGAATCCTGTGCATGCATACGTCCGGGCTCACTCCGCGCAGGTCAGCAAGTGTCCATCCTATAGAGCGCTGGTTCTTGCGCAGCACCTCTTGTAATCGCGCCTCTTGCTCCTCTTCTAGTCCTTTCTTTATGATTACTGGCAGGGTGTCCTCATTTCCCAAGAATATGTACTTGAGGTGCTCGGGGAGTTGCTTCAGCTCGACCTTGGGTGCCTGTTCAATAGAGGGCACGATTTTATTAGCGGTGCTGACATTAACTATATCGTGTACCTGTCTGGATACTGGTTCCGCACTGCTCAGCTCATCCTCATGCGCCTCCATCTCTGCCTGTGTCAGCGGCCGTGGTCCTTCTGTTGCGCTCGCACACTGCGCATCTGCAACCAAATGGTCTATGCTGTCCAACGCGTGTACTGTGGCGTCCTCATGAGGGTGCTGCATCCCTTTAAATATGTTAAAGTGAATTTCCTCGCCATCAACTTCCATTGAGAGCGTACCCCTCCACACGTCTATCTTTGTGCGCGCTGTCATCAGAAATGGTCTCCCCAATAGGATCTGCGCACTTCCCTTGCTCGACTCACCCTCCATCTCTAAGACGTAGATATCTGCTGGGAACACCAGCTCTCCTACTCGGACGAGGACGTCCTCTATCATGCCCGTCGGTTGCTTGCACGACCGATCTGCTAGTTGAATGGTGAGACTTGCAGGCTTTAGTGGACCAAGGCGCAATGACGCATACAAGGAATAGGGAAGCACATTTATAGATGCGCCTAGGTCAATCATGCAGTTACTTACTGTGGTCTTACCTAAAGTGCATGGAATGGTGAACGTACCTGGATCCCGGCATTTAGGTGGTACCTTATGTTGCACGATTGCTGAGGCATGCGCATGTAGCATTACTTGCGCCCACTCGCCTTTCCTCTTCTTGTTTGTGCACAGCTCCTTTAAGAACTTGGCGTACCTAGGGATCTGCCGAACTGCTTCAATAAGGGGAATGTTTATTTCTACCTTACTGAATAACTCGTAGAGCTCCTTATCAAGCGCCTCTTTCCTAGCCAATGGTGCCTGATGGGGAGGGAATTCAATAGTGACTGTTATCATTGACTTCTAAGGATAGCTATTCTAATCAAACATGCGATCATCCCGACAAAGGTAATAATCTAGAGTATCCCGACAAAGGTGATACGGAGCCTGGATTCTACTACTTGTTTCCACGACAAAGCTTCAACAAGAGTTAATAATCAGAATTGTTAAACGGGTAGTTTCACGACAAAGTATACGCTAACCGTGCAATACAATTCAGGCAAATTAAGATCCAGAACTTACGAATGAATAGAAATATGCATTGAACCAAGTCTCAAACATGAATGTCACCAATTGAAAACCCTAAACTGAAATAAAAGTTTAGCTACTCATGTTCATAATTGCAAAATACATTAAACTGAAACACATAAAAAATACTGTTCACGATCACTATTCACCGCCGGAAACACTGTTCACTGCCGGAGACACTGTTCACGCCGGAAGTACTGTTCACGCAAGCTGCAAAATTCCGTCCGCCGTCTCCGTCAAACCTCCGTCGTCCAGAACTCTTCCGTTGTCAAAAAAACTGCCGTCCCAATCTTCCGAAACCCTAATTGAGATCGGGCTGTAAAACTGATTTCGGGCCGCGGGCCCGAATGGTGACGTCATCATAAACCCAGCGCGCCCCATGAAGACATTATGTCGCGTGCCCGACGAATACATTAACTCTCGGCGCGCGACACTAATGTTGCCTGCTGGCGCGCGACTCACTGCAGTGCACTCCCATTTCCGCCAACGCCGATTTCTTCCATAAAAACACCGGTTTGAGCCGCAAATCTCTTCTCATGTATTCCGAACACCTGAAATGCAAACAACACTAGGAGGTAACTGTTCACATCAAAACATGTCGAAATAGTTGGGTTTAAATGGTTTAGCGAGTCGTATAAATACTCCCCATCAGTGCCTGTACAGGAAAAGGTGCAGGTATGTTAGTACGATTTATGCCTTTGTCTTTCGATTGCGCCATACCTGACGCCTCGCCCTGCTGGTTTGTGGCTTGCGCTGCTGGTTGCGCATCCGGCTCTACTGGCGCTGGAGCTTGGACAACTGGTTGCGCGGGCGCCTTTGCAGTTTGCTCTATTCCTACCGTACGCCCAGTCCTCAGTGTCACTGCGTTGACTCCTCCCTTGGGATTCTGAATCACTTGCGAAAGCAAGTTGCCATCGCTCTTTTTTAGCTCATACACTGTGGTAGCTATCTGTGACAGCTTCCTTTCAATGGACTCGAACCTCTTGTCATACTTCTCATCATTCTTGCGCACTGTGTCTGCTAGCTGGCCCACGATATCTTCTAAGGATCGCCGCGGCTGCTGGTTATTTTGCGCTGGCGCGTCAGTGCGGCGATGTAGTGGATTGTAGGGCGCAGCTTGTTGCGTCTGCTGTGGTGCGCGCTGCTCCGCGGACTGCCTCTGGAAATTGTTATCCTCCATCCATCTGAACCCATTTGCGGCTAGTCCAAAACGCGGCTGATTCTGCCTTTGCGGCCCTCTATTATCCCATCCTCCTAGAGCATTGACATCTCCTGATTCCTCGAAAAGTGTGGGACATGCATCAGTTTTATGCTCGGTGGACGTGCAGAATTCGCATGCCTTTGGCGCAGCTGGTTGCGCCCCTTGCGCATTCATCAACTTCTGCAGCATGGCCTTCATCTCCTTTATCTCAGCACTTGTTTCTACCTGATGCACAGAATGAGCACGACTATTCTCAAGTGTTAGCTGATGTCTTACCTGTCCAGCAGAGTCTTCTATCAGCTGCCACGCGTCTTCCGGGTACATGTTGCAAATGTCGCCGCCTGCGCATGCATTCAGTAATCTCAGCTCCATTGGTAGCAATCCATTCAGGAAATTCTCTATCAGTACATTCTGGGGCAGGCCGTGATTGTAGCAGTTAGCCTCCAGCTCCCTGAAACGCTCATAATACTCCAATAGTGATTCTCCTGCGCCCTGCCTAGGTGCGGCCAACTCCCTCTTGAGTAGCGCGATCTTGGCTGCATGATAGAATTTTTCCAAGAACTTCTTCTGGAGCTGCTCCCATGTGTGAATAGATCCTGCTGGTAAGCACATCAGCCAATGCCTGGCCATGTCACACAATGAAAAAGGGAACGCCTTCAACTTCAGCGCTTCGTCGCTCTCCCCTTCGGCCTTCATGTTCTCGCACATGCTTGACTGGGTTCTCGTTGTTCATCCCGTGAAACTTGGGCATGTGATGAATAAGCGAGCTCCTTAGCTCAAAATGACCGTTTGGTGGAAGCACTATGCACCATGGCTGGTAACCGTGATTGGGGCTGACATCTCGCGCACTGTTCTGCGTCGCGCGACCTGTCGCGCGGGTGGCGCATTATACACTTCAGCGGCCATCCTTGCTTCAACTTCGCGCTGTACTTCCTCTCTGAACCGAACTGCGCGGTTATCTGCCCTAGCATTGTTAGGTCCCTCTGGGGTTCTGTCCCCTAAGTTATCTCCAATGACACTGTTATCCTCCATGACCTGTTCTAAATCTCAAAGAAAATGAAATTAAAGACAACTAAGCTGTTGCGTCTGTCAGTGCGCAACTATAATCTGCACAGCGCAACTGTTTCAAGGTTGCGCAGGCTGATGTTGATTGCGCGCTGTCAGAAACAACAACGAGGAAAATAAAGCAAACAGAAATAACTAACTACTGTAAAAGAAAACTTAAACTAGTTAAAACTTATCTGTGTTGCTCCCCGGCAACGGCGCCAAAATTTGATCGCGCGTCGTTGTACGCGTCAAATTAATCCTTCATTCTCCACTTAGTATAGCGGCTAAGTCAGGGTCGATCCCACAAGGAGCAAGCAGACTCGTTCAGCTAGTAACCTACAACTTACGAGAATTGGGTTGTGAGTGATTGGGTTGCGCAGGTGCGCGAATGAACAGTAGTGAAAGCAGATTTGCACTAGACGTGCGCAGGCAGTAGAGATTAAGTACTATGACTATGAGAAGTATCGGTAAAGACAATCCTCTATGAATGTATTCCTTATCATCGACTCTAAACGTCTATAGTTCGATTTACTGAAGTTAGTGTCCGATCAAGGCTTCCTAACATGTGCGCATGTTCCGATCAAAGTCCATGAGCTATTAATTCTTGGAACTAGTCTAAGCAGCTACGAATCCTGTCACAGTAGCAGCTGATTATCCTAGCACGTTACTCCTAGTTGTCACCGTCAAGCTACCAACTAGTTTAACATATAACAACAAGTAGTAAGAGTAAGATTGCGGTTCAAGGCTTCCCCTACTCATGCAACTAGCTGTCAATCGTGTGCACAGAATTAATAGAAGCAAACAAACTATGCATTAAGCACAAGTCTCAAAGGAAATACTCATAGAATCATGCCCAACCGATACAAAGTGTTTAGCTAGACATGCTGGTGGTAAACATCATAGAAATAGTAAATAAAAGCTAAAGTGTCCAAGGAAACAGTAACAAGCAGGTGCGTGCAGGTTGCTGTGTCTCGGTTTGCGCAAGTCCGTTGGCGCAAGTCCTCGGTGGCAGCTCGTGTGTTTTTCAGTTCTGGCTCTCTCTCCTTGATATCTCTCAAACCCTAGCCTTCCTCTCTTTATATACTGCTTGTGAGGCCCGAGGACAGTCTTGGGAACTTCCAAATCCTATGGTGTTCAAGATTTGGAAACACCCCTACCCTGCGCATGGCTCACTGCACACGTTGGTTCGCGCAGGGTTTGCGCACCGCACTCTGAATCTGCCACTTCCTATCCTGTCTGCGCTGCTAGCTCCGCAGGCTGTGTGTTGCGCTCCTTAAATGCGCCTATTAGCGTGTATCCGACTTAGGCCTTTGTTTTGTCCTGGAATACAAAAACACCGGGAACCAGTAATCTTGTACACAAAATAATGCAAACAAGCACAGTGTTAAGATCTAAATAGTGCGTATAAATAGGCTCTATCACCCCTTTCGTTTAATATCTGTGTGTCACGGATACGCGCTAACAGGCAGCGTTTAGGACGCGCAACACACAGCCTGCGGAGCTAGCGGCGCAAACAGAAGAAATGGCGAGACACAGCAGAGTTGCGCCGACCAATGCGCTAAGCAGTACGCCGTGCGCCAGGCGCAGAGTCCAGTATTTCCTAATCCCGACATGACCAGATTTGGAAGTTGCCAAGGATGGACCTCTCGAGCAGTATATAAAGGGGAGGAGGTCTAGGGTTTCATAAGAATAATAGGAAGAGACGATCATCATCAGAGACACACAGAGCGGCAAACTGGAAAACACACGGACTTGTTGAGAGGACTTGCGCCAGCCAACTGCGCCAGCCGAGAAACATTCTGCACGCACTGTTTGCTACTTGTTTCTCAGATACATTAGTTATTATTTACTATTCTATGATGTTTATCACTAGCATGTCTAGCTAAACGCTTAGTGTTGGTTGGGCATGAATCTATGATGTATTTCCTTTGAGACTTGAGCATAATGCATAGTTTGCTTACTTGTATTAAACTGTGTGCATACGGAGACAGCTAGTTGCATGAGTAGGGGAAGCCTTGAACCGCAATCTTACTCTTGTTGCTTGTTCGTCATATGTTAAACTAGTTGATAGCTTGACGGTGACAACTAGGAGTAACGAGCTAGGGTGATCAGTTGCTACCTTGAACGGATTCGTAACTGTTTTAGTCTAGTTCTAGAGATTAATAGCACATGAACTTTGAACGGAACATGCGCACGTGTTAGGAAGCCTTGACCGGACACTAATCCAAGTGAAATCAAGCTATAGACATATTAGAGTCAGTGATAAGGAATGCACTCATAGAGGATTGTCTGCCCAATACTTCTCATAGTCATAGTACTTAATCTCTACTTCCTGCGCACGTCTAGTGCAAATTCCTGCGTTTTACAACTGTTCACTTGCGCACTGCGCAACCCAATCACTCACCCCCCAATCTTCGTAAGTGTAGGTCACTGGCTAGAACCGAACTACTTGCTCCCTGTGGAGATCGACCCTTACTTAACCGCTGTACTGAGTGGAAGAGGAAGGATTATATTTGACGCGCACAACGACGCGCGATCAAATTTTGGCGCCGTTGCCGGGGAGCAACACAGCTAAGTTCTAGTTAGTTTACGTTTTTCCTTTTAGTAACTAGTTATTTCAGTTTGTTTTGTTGTCGTTGTTGTTTCTGACAGCGCGCAATCACCATTGGCCTGCGCAACCTTGAAACAGTTGCGCTGCGCAGATTCTAGTTGCGCACTGACAGACGCAGCAGCATTAGTTATCTTTTAACTTCATTTTTCTTTAAGATTCAGAACAGGTCATGGAGGATAACAGTGTCGTAGGAGATAACTTGGGGGACAGAACCCCAGAGGAAGCAAGAGCACATAACCGCGCAGCCCTGTTCAAAGAGGAAGTGCAGCGCGAGGTTGAAGCAAGGAGGGCCGCTGAAGTGTATCATGCGCCACCCGTGCAACAGGCCGCGCGACGCAGAACAGTGCGCGAGATGTCGGCCCCTATCACTGTTAACCAGCCATGGTGCATCGTGCTTCCACCAGACGGACATTTTGAGCTAAGGAGCTCGCTCATCCATCACATGCCCAAGTTCCATGGGATGAACAATGAAAATCCAGTCAAGCATGTGCGAGAGTTCCTGGTTATATGCGAAAACATGAAACCGAAGGGGAAAGCGATGAAGCGCTGAACATGAAGGCATTCCCATTTTCACTGTGTGATACAGCCAGACATTGGTTGATGAACTTACCCGCAGGATCCATTCACACATGGGAGCAGCTGCAGAAGAAATTCCTGGACAAATTCTATCCCGCAGCAAAGATCGCGCTACTCAGAAGAGAGCTGGCCGCGCCAAGGCAGAGCGCAGGGGAGTCACTGTCAGAATATTACGAGCGTTTCAGGGAGCTAGAGGCCAACTGCTACAATCATGGCCTGCCCCAGAATGTGCTGATAGAGAACTTCCTGAATGGACTGCTGCCCATGGAGCTGAGGCTATTGAACGCATGCGCAGGAGGCGACATTTGCAACATGTACCCAGAGGATGCGTGGCAGCTGATAGAAGACTCTGCTGGTCAGGTACGACATCAGCTAACACTTGAAAATAGTCGTACTCGTTCTGTGCATCAGGTAGAAACAAGCGCTGAGATCAAGGAAATGAAGGCCATGCTGCAGAAGTTGATGAGTGCGCAGAGCGTACAACCAGTTGCGCCAAAGGTATGTGAATTCTGCAGGTCCACCGAGCACAAGACTGATGAATGTCCCACACTATTTGAGGAAACTGGAGATGTCAATGCTCTTGGAGGATGGGATAACAGAGGGCCACCGAGGCAGAATCAGCCGCGCTTTGGACTGGCAGCAAATGGATTCAGATGGAAGGAGGAGAACAATTTCTAGAGGCAGTCCACAGATCAGCGCGCGCCACAACAGACGCAACAAGCTGCGCCTTACAATCCACCGCATCGCCGCACTGACGCACCAACACATAACAACCAGCAACCGAGGCGATCCTTGGAAGATATCATGGGGCAGCTAGCAGACACAGTGCGCAAAAATGACGAGAAATATGACAAGCGGTTCGAGTCCATTGAAAAGCAGCTATCACAGATTGCGACCACAGTATATGAGCTGAAAAAGAGCGATGGCAACCTGCCTTTGCAAGTGATTCAGAACCCCAAAGGAGGAGTCAATGCAGTAACATTGAGGACTGGGCACACGATAGGAACAGAGCAGACCGCGAAGGCACCCGCGCAACCAGCTGCGCAAGTCCCAGAATCGACAGAGCAGAATGCGCAACCAGAGCAGAGTGCGCAACCTGAAGTGCCAGCCGCGAGCCAGCAGGGCGAAGCGCCAGGTATAACAGAATTAAAAGGCAAGGGCACGAATCGTACTAATATACCTGCACCTTTCCCTGTGCAGGCACCCTTGGCTAGGAAGGAAGCGCAGGACAAAGAGCTCTATGAGTTATTCAGCAAGGTGGAAATCAACATTCCCCTTATTCAAGCAGTTCGGCAGATCCCAAGGTACGCCAAGTTTTTGAAAGAGCTGTGCACAAACAAGCGACGGAAAGGCGAATGCGCACAGGTAATGTTAAATGCGCAGGCCTCAGCGATCGTGCAACATAAGGTACCACCTAAGTGCCGAGACCCAGGTACATTCACTATCCCATGCACTCTAGGTAAAACCACGGTGAGCAACTGCATGATTGATTTAGGCGCATCCATAAATTTGTTACCGTATTCTCTATATGCAACATTGCGCCTTGGACCACTAAAGTCTGCAGGTCTCACCATTCAGCTAGCGGATCGATCGTACAAACAACCTGCAGGCATGATAGAGGATGTTCTCGTACGCGTAGGAGAGCTGGTGTTCCCAGCAGATTTTTATGTGCTAGAAATGGAGGGCGAATCGAGCACCAGCAGTGCGCAAATCCTACTAGGCAGACCTTTCCTTATGACCGCGCGCACGAAGATAGATGTGTGGAGAGGCACGCTCTCCATGGAAGTAGATGGCTGATAGAGCCTAGTTATACACGTTATTTAGATCATAACCCCTTGCTTATTTGCAATATTTTATGGGCAAGATTACTCGTTTCCACTATTTTTGTATATCAGGTCAGAACGAGCCCCTGAGTCGGATACGCGCTAACAGGCAGCGTTCTAGGAGTGAAAGATCAGCCTGTGGAGCTAGCGGCGCAAACAAAAGAAGAGATGGCGAAAGACAGCAGAGGTGCGCTACCCGATTGCGCCGACCAATGCTATGCGCCAAGCGCAAAATCCCAGTGACCAGATTTGGAAGCTGCCAAAAGATGAACCTCCTGAGCAGTATAAGAAGAAAGAGATTCTAGGGTTTCAAGGAGTTGGAAAGACTGCTGTTCCAGAGGCACCAGAGGACGCAAGGAGGCACTGTGCAGCAGGACTGGAAAACACACGGACCTGTTGAGAGGATTCGCGCCAGCCGACTGCGCCAGCCGAGAAGACACACTGCACGCTCTGTTTGCTACCGTTCTCTCTGATACATTAGATGTTATCTTACCATTTTATGATGTTTACCACTAGCATGTCTAGCTAAACACTTAGTGTTGGTCGGGCATGAATCTGTGATGTATTCCTTTGAGACTTGAGCTTAATGCATAGTTTATTTACTTGTATTAATTCTGTGCGTATTGAGACAGTTAGTTGCATAAGTAGGGGAAGCCTTGAACCGCAATCTTACTCGTGTTGCTCACTTGTCACATGTTAAACTAGTTGCACGCGTAGGGGAAGCCTTGAACCGCAAACTTACCGTGACAATTAGGAGTGACGAGTTAGGGTAGGCAGCTGCTACTGTGACAGGATTCGCAGCTGTTTAACCTAGTTCTAAGGATTAATAGCACATGAACTTTGAACGGAACATGCGCATGTGTTAGGAAGCCTTTACCGGACACTAACCCAAGTAAGACACAAGCTATAGACGTTTAGAGTCGATGATAAGGAATGCATTCATAGAGGATTGTCTGCCCAATACTTCTCATAAATATAGTACTTCATCTCTGCTGCTTGCGCACGTCTAGTGCAACTTCCCGCGTTACGATATTTGCTGTTACTCGCGCATCGCGCAAAACCCCCAATCACTCACGCAACCCCCGTTTTCTTAAGTGTAGGTTACTGGCTAAGACTCACTGCTTGCTCCCTGTGGAGATCGACCCTTACTTAACCGCTGTACTAGTGGGAGAGGAAGGAATTATATTTGACGCGTACAACGACGCGCGATCAAATTTTGGCGCCGTTGCCGGGGACGGACACAGCTAAGTTTTAGCTAGCTTACATTTCTCATTTTAGTAACTAGCTATTTCATTTTGTTTTGTTTTCTCGTTGTTGTTTCTGACAGCGCACAATTACATCAGCCTGCGCAACCTTGAAACAGTTGCGCTGCGCAGATTCTAGTTGCGCACTGACAGACGCAACAACTTCGTTGCCATTTAATTTCGTTTCTTGAGTTTGGATCAGGACATGGAGGATAACAGTGTGGTTGGAGATAACCTGGGAGACAGAACCCCAGAGGAAGCAAGGGCGCATAACCGCGCAGCCCTATTCAGAGAGGAAGTGCAGCGCGAGGTTGAGGCAAGGAGGGCCGCTGAAGTGTATCATGCGCCGCCCGTGCCACAAGTCGCGCGACGCAGAACAGTGCGCGAGATGTCGGCCCCTATCACTGTTAACCAGCCATGGTGCATCGTGCTTCCACCTGGCGGTCACTTCGAGCTAAGGAGCTCACTCATCCATCACATGCCCAAGTTCCACGGAATGAACAATGAAAATCCAGTCAAGCATGTGCGGGAGTTCCTGGTCATTTGCGAAAACATGAAGACCGAAGGGGAAAGCGATGAAGCGCTAAAAATGAAGGCATTTCCATTCTCACTAAATGATACAGCTAGACACTGGCTAATGAATTTACCTGCAGGATCTATTCACACATGGGAGCAGCTGCAGAAGAAATTCTTAGACAAATTTTATCCAGCAGCAAAGATTGCGCTGCTCAGAAGGGAATTGGCCGCGCCAAGGCAAGGCGCAGGGGAGTCTCTGTCAGAATACTACGAGCGTTTCAGGGAGCTAGAAGCCAACTGCTACAATCACGGGCTTCCCCAGAATGTGCTGATAGAGAACTTTCTGAATGGACTGCTGCCCATGGAGCTGCGACTACTAAATGCGTGCGCAGGAGGGGACATTTGCAACATGTACCCGGAGGATGCATGGCAGCTGATAGAAGATTCTGCTGGGCAGGTAAGACATCAATTAACACTTGAAAGTAGTCGTAATCGTTCTGTGCATCAGGTAGAGGCAAGCGCTGAGATCAAAGAAATGAAGGCCATGCTACAGAAGCTGATGAGTGCGCAGAGCGCACAACCAGTTGCGCCAAAGGTATGTGAATTCTGCAGGTCCACTGAGCACAAGACAGACGAGTGCCCAACACTTTTTGAAGAAACTGGAGATGTGAATGCCCTTGGAGGATGGGACAACAGAGGACCGCAGAGGCAGAATCAGCCGCGCTTTGGGCTTGCTGCAAATGGTTTCAGATGGAGAGAAGAGAACAATTTCCAGAGGCAGCCCATTGATCAGCGCGCACCACAGCAGACGCAACAAGCTGCACCCTACAATCCACCGCATCGCCGCACAGACGCACCAGCGCAGAACCATCAGCAACCAAAGCGATCCTTGGAAGATATCATGGGGCAGTTAGCAGACACAGTGCGCAAGAATGACGAAAAGTATGACAAGAGGTTCGAATCCATAGAAAAGCATCTATCACAAATTGCAACCACGGTGTATGAGCTGAAAAAGAGCGATGGCAACCTGCCTTCGCAAGTGATTCAGAACCCTAAGGGAGGAGTTAATGCAGTAACACTGAGGACTGGGCGCACAGTGGGAACAGAGCAGACCGCGCAGGCGCCCGCGCAACCAGTTGCGCAAGTCCCAGATTCAGCAGCTCAGAGTGCGCAACCAGAGCCAGAGGCGCAATCGGAAGCGCCAACCACGAACCAGCAGGGCAATGCGCCAGGTATGTCTCACTCGAAAAACAAGGACAAAAATTGTACTAACATACCTGCTCCTTTCCCTGTGCAGGCACCACTGGCGAGAAAAGAAGCACTGGACAAGGAACTGTATGAGCTGTTCAGCAAGGTGGAAATCAACATACCTCTCATAGAAGCTATTCGACAGATTCCCAGGTATGCGAAGTTTTTAAAAGAGCTGTGCACGAATAAAAGAAGGACAGGCGAATGCGCACAAGTAATGCTAAATGCGCAAGCCTCAGCAATCGTGCAGCAAAAGGTACCACCTAAGTGCCGAGATCCAGGTACATTCACTATCCCTTGCACCTTAGGTAAAACCACGGTGAGCAACTGCATGATCGATTTAGGTGCATCAATCAATTTATTACCATATTCTCTCTATGCGACCTTGCGCCTTGGACCACTAAAACCTGCAGGTCTCACAATTCAGCTAGCAGATAGATCGTGCAAACAACCTGCAGGCATGATAGAAGATGTCCTAGTTCGAGTAGGAGAGCTGGTGTTCCCAGCAGACTTTTATGTGCTCGAAATGGAGGGTGAATCAAGCGCCAGCGGTGCGCAGATCCTCCTAGGCAGACCGTTTCTGATGACTGCGCGCACGAAGATAGACGTGTGGAGGGGCACGCTCTCCATGGAGGTAGATGGCGAAGAAATCCATTTCAACATCTTCGAAGGGATGCAGCACCCACATGAGGACGCTACCGTGCACGCAATGGACAGCTTTGACGATTTAGTCACGGAAGCGCAGTGTGCGAGCGCAACCATAGGACCAGAGCTACTGACACAGGCAGAACTGGAGGAGCAAGAGAAGGAACTAAGCAGTGCTGAACCAGCATCCACAGAGGTACGTGATATAGTTCATATTTGCACCGCTAACAAAATCTTGCCCTCTGTTGAGCAGGCACCCAAGATCGAACTGAAGCAACTCCCGGAGCATCTCAAGTACATTTTCTTGGGAGATGAGGACACCCTGCCAGTGATCATCAAGAGGGGATTGGAAGAAGGGCAGGAGGCGCGCTTACAACAGGTGCTGCGCAGGAACCAGCGCGCCATTGGATGGACTCTTGCTGATCTGCGCGGAGTGAGCCCAGACGTGTGCATGCACCGAATTCTGTTGGAAGATGGCGCCAAACCATCCAGGGAGGGTCAGCGCAGGTTAAACCCAAATATGATGGAGGTCGTGCAAAAGGAAGTTCTGAAGTTGCTTGACGCAGGGGTCATTTACCCAATCTCAGACAGCAGATGGGTCAGCCCGGTGCACGTTGTGCCAAAGAAAGGAGGAATCACGGTGGAGGAGAATGCGCAGGGCGAGCTAGTTCCCAAGCGCATACAGACTGGCTGGCGCATGTGCATCGACTACAGGAAGCTGAACGCTGTAACGCGCAAGGACCACTTCCCGCTACCCTTCATGGACCAAATGCTGGATCGCTTGGCAGGTAAGCCTTACTTTTGTTTTTTGGACGGATATTCAGGTTACAATCAGATACCCATAGCTGCGGAGGATCAAGAGAAGACCACGTTCACATGCCCCTTCGGAACTTTTGCGTTTCGGCGTATGTCTTTTGGGCTGTGCAACGCGCCAGGTACGTTCCAACGCCTCGTCATGAGCATTTTCTCTGATATGATTGGTATATGTATAGAAGTGTTCATGGATGATTTCACTGTATATGGGAGTACCTTTGATGCATGCTTAATACATCTAGATAAAGTCTTAGCGCGCTGCATCTCTAAGAACTTAGTGCTAAACTACGAGAAGTGTCATTTCATGGTAACGCACGGAGTAGTACTAGGTCATATCATTTCAGAGGAGGGTATTAAGGTAGACAAAGCTAAGATAGATATTATTTCTAATCTGCCTTATGCCACCAACGTGCGCGACGTGAAATCGTTCTTAGGGCATGCTGGGTTTTACAGGCGTTTTATTAAGGATTTCTCTAAGATTTGCATACCCCTGTCTAACCTGTTGCAAAAAGACGTGTGCTTCGATTTTACTGATGAGTGCAGGGCGGCGTTCGATAAGCTGAAAGAAGCGCTGACCAGTGCGCCAGTGATGCGCGCACCAGACTGGAACCTACCATTTGAGCTGATGTGTGACGCAAGTGACTACGCAGTGGGAGCAGTCTTGGGGCAGCGCGAGGACAAGAAGCCGCATGCCATCTACTATGCATCGCGCACACTAGACTCCGCGCAGAAGAACTACACCACCACGGAGAAGGAGCTTCTGGCAATTGTATTTGCGCTGGAGAAGTTCCGAGCATACGTTCTAGGCGCCAGAGTCATCATCTACACGGACCACGCAGCTATCCGCTACCTCATATCCAAGAAAGAGACCAAGCCGCGCCTGATGCGCTGGGTACTTTTGCTTCAGGAATTCGATTTGGAGATCAAAGATAAGAAGGGCACGGAAAATACCGTCGCTGATCACCTGAGCAGGATCGTAAAGGATGAGGAGCCGGGGCAGATCAAGGAGACGTTCCCTGACGAGCACCTAATGGCGCTAACAGGTAAGGTACCATGGTATGCGCATATCGCAAATTACCTGGTCACAGGTGCGTTCCCTCCTCATTTCAATAAAACTCAGTGCATGCGATTGAAACATGAGTCCAAGCATTACCTTTGGGATGATCCTTACATGCTTAGAATAGGTCCAGATCGGATATTAAGACGTTGCGTGCCTGACCATGAGATTAACTCTGTATTGATGTTTTGTCATGCGCATGCCTGTGGAGGACATTTCGGTCCCAAGCGCACGAGCAGGAAGATCTTGGACTGTGGATTCTACTGGCCGCACCTATTCAGAGATGCCTATGACCACTGCAGGAAGTGTGACAGGTGCCAGCGCACTGGAGGAATCTCCGCGCGCAACGAGATGCCGCAGACCCCGATTCTGGTGGATGAAGTGTTCGATGTTTGGGGAATCGACTTCATGGGTCCATTTCCCCCATCTGCCGGGTACGAGTACATACTGGTGGCCGTGGATTACGTGTCCAAATGGGTCGAAGCTAAGGCCACGCGCAAGGATGATGGTAAGACTGTCGCTGATTTTCTCAGAACTAACATATTTTGCAGGTACGGAGTGCCTAAGGCAGTTATCAGCGACCAGGGGACGCACTTCTGCAACAGAGTTGTGGCGCAAGTCTTCAAGCACTATGGGGTGCGCCACAAGACGTCCACCGCTTACCATCCGCAGACGAATGGACAGGCCGAAGTTTCTAACAGAGAGATCAAGCGCATCTTGGAAAAGACTGTGAGGCCGTCGCGCAAGGATTGGAGCCAGCGCCTGGATGATGCGCTATGGGCATACCGCACGGCACACAAGACACCCATTGGAACCTCACCATTCCGGCTGGTCTATGGGAAGGCATGCCACCTACCAGTGGAGCTCGAGCACAAGGCATATTGGGCCTTACGTATTTGCAACTTGAACTTGGAGGAGGCAGGCCAAGAACGCGCATTTGAGCTGAGCGAACTAGAAGAGCTGCGCCTGGACGCCTATGAGGGACTGCGCGATTACAAAGCGCGCACCAAGGCGTTTCATGACAAGCACATCCTCCGGCGCACATTTGAACCAGGCGATCAGGTATTATTATTTTCATCACGCCTGAAGCTCATGCCTGGGAAGCTGCGCAGCAAGTGGACGGGACCATACACCGTCACCAAGGTTTTCCCCTACGGCACAATTGAATTAGAAGACGGGCACCAACATCGTTTTCAGGTTAACGGGCAGAGAGTCAAACGGTACTTGGGCGAACCTTGGGATGGCGCAGCACGCAACATTGACTTGGCCGAGCCAGAGATAGTAGACGAGCAAGCTGCTGCGCCAGACGCACCACCAGATGTTTCAGAGGGAGAACTAGCACCCATCGCCTATATCTCCTCTTCCTCTGCATCTGCCCTCCTTACGAATAATGTATCACATGCTGACCTCCCCTTTTATCCTTTGCGCAGGACCACTGAGATCGTAACACGAGCACTGGCGCAGGGACACTCAGGAGCAAGAGTGGGGGAGGGTGCAGACGCACTACTTGGCACGTAACGAGGTACCGTCGAGCCAACGACGTTAAACAAAGGCACTTGTCGGGAGGTAACCCGACACATTTTATTTTGGCCCATTTTATTCTGCTTGTTTTGTTTTTTTTTTGAGTGTTTTTAGCTTAGTTTAGGGTTTGGTAGTTTTTAGTCACACAAGTGCGCAGGACCGTGCGCCTCTCAATGCGCAGGTCAGTTGCGCCAGCCATAGGGGGTATATAAGGCCAGACTTAGAAAAATTCCCAGCACTTTTTCACTCGACCGTTACACACAAGCTCCCGCCCTCAGACCTCTGCCGTCGATCAGCGCTCATCCCACCGTCCGTCTAGAGAGATTCAAGGACCACACGACCGCACAGCACCCAGGTAACCCCCGATCCCGCTTTGAGCCGCTTCTGTTAGGGTTTGCGCGGAGAAGACAGTTTTTAGGGTTTTGAAATCGCACCAGGCTAGAGTGCGCGGCTTGGAGTGCTGTTTTGTGCGTTGTGTAGGCGACCAGTAGGCGCTCGTTCGGTGCAAATTTCGGAGGATTCTGAGCAGTTTCGATTTTTAGGGTTTTGGGGAGCATTGACCACGATGGACCTCCGCAGCGCATCAGACCAGGAGGACACGTGTGAGTTCCTGGCATCTATGGAGGCGGGGGACAGGGAGATTAGATATAGACACAGGGGTGTCTGGTTCATAGCCTCGGAAAGGAGGCTGAGGCGCGCATTTGGGTGCGCCAAGGTGCGTGAGGAGGAGTTAGACACGCACCCTAACCAGGAGGCTTGGAGGGACATGGCAACAGGGCCAGCGTTCGCCGCGGGGCGCAGCAGGGGCCGAGAGCTGCGCGACCCGTGGCTGTTCTACTTATGGCGCATCGTGGCCTACGCAATCATTGGCCGTTTCAATGGCGCACCAAAGATCAGCCTCCTGGATATGGAGATTTTGACGGGGCTTTATTATGAGCGGAAGGTGCTGTTCATCCTGAACATGGTGCACCATTGGAGCCGAGTCAGCATGAGAGGGCCGCTGACGTGTGGAGGGCTTATCACGCACTTGCTGCGGAGCTTACATGGAGAGCCCGAGGTGCCCGAGCACACCTTGGTGCAGCCTATACCTCTGGACCGCGCTCACATGCTGCAAATCAGGGCGGTAGCCGTTCGGGACGATGGCACACTAGAGTGGTGCTACCATCTGCAGCCAGCCAGACCACCGCGGGCCAGAGTAGAGAGCAGTGCGCGGGCCAGGGCGGAGAGCAGTGCGCAGGGCGCAGCTGCAGGCGCAGCAGCAGCTGCAGCAGCCGCAGCAGCAGACGATGAGATGGAGGAGGCCCTAGAACCAGAGGTGCCTCTAGTCAGGCGCCCAAGGACTCGGGCGCAGACTGGAGCACAACAGAGGGCCCGTGCACCACAAGGGGAGCCAGTAACCATTTCCATAGAGGACTCTCCCCCGCGTGCACCTGCCAAGCGCCCAAGGACTGAGACTGAGGCGGCGCCTGAGGAGGCCACTGCCGAGCAGCGCATGTTGTTCAACGTCATGCGCGTGCTCGAATACTTAGCGCCAGCGGGGGCGGATTTAAGTATGAGTCCACCATCCGGGTGGAAATTTGGAGACGCAATTCCCCCTCTCCTCAGCCTGCACCATCCACCTCCTACCCGTACCCCAGAAACTTCAGCAGCTCCAGCTCCAGCACCAGCTCCAACCCCAGCCCCAGCAGAGCCTACACCCGCACCAGCAGCCCCAGTAGCAGAGCCCACCCCTGTCCCAGACCCAGTACCACCACCAGCCGTTTCCCCTGCCCGGCCTTCTGTTCCGGAGTCCCCAATTAACTTTCCCAGCGTCAACTCCGATTCCTTATGGGAGTCACTCTCCGAGGACGAGCAGCCTGACCCCCTCACCATTGTACCCCCATCCTCCAGCACCGCCTCCACGACTGATTCTTCAGAGGCTGTAGCGCAGGATTCAGAGGCTGCATCTAGCTCGGAGGACTTCTAAGGCCAAAGGCAGGCGCAGTGCTTTTACTTTAGGGTGGTGTCTTTTATTAATTGCTGCGTCTAGTGACTACTTTGTGCGCTGAATATTTGAGCCCTACATTCTGTGAACCCCTTGCTATATTTTGTGTGACTATTCGTGTTTACTCTTATGTTCTTTATTGTCGTTGCATTGCATGCATGTGCGCCGCCTCCGTGCGCTTGAGCTTGAGTCGTGGGGACACGTCTCTGTTCAAGTGTGGGGGGGGGGGGGGGGGGGGCGTTACTCTTACATTTTATGTTTCTGAGCATTTTTTAGTATAGCTTAGTTTAAGTTGAAGAGAATTAGTAGCAGTAGTGCGCTAAGGTGCAGGATGCGCATGCGCTCTAGCTTGTTTTGCGCTATCCGTATTGTGTGCACTGCTATCTACTGTTTTAGCATAATTTTTTCGTTTTTTCTGCTCCTGTTAGTTGGGATATACAGGGGATGTGGAGTTGATAGAAATGCTCCAGAGAGGCGGTTAGTCGCTTCTGCTTCGAAGGCGAGGTATATGGTCAAGTGCGCTAGTGGAGGCCGGTGCTTCGCAACCTTCGGAACAACAGAGCGCGCTCAGTCACGCAGATGCAAAAAGGCAAAATACCCAAGCGTGGCGAGGTGGGAAAACAGACCACCTTCTCTCTGGAAATCAAGCTAAGGAAAGCGGGCGCGGATGTAAACGCGTGCGCTGACCGGCGCAGACAGACCAAGGAGGGAGAGCGGAACGAGTTCCATAGCTGCTATCCGAAGGCTGAGATTGGAACTGTTCTGGGAATAAAATAAAAAAAAATTGGAAAGGAAGCTGTACAAAAGAAAAAATACCAGCAGAAGCAGATGATTTGCGTTACAAAGAATCAGCATGCGCACTACTTAGTACCTGCGTGCGCAAGACCACAAGGATATCATCAAAGGCTCAGGTTCCCAGGAAGTGTGCGAACGAATCACGCACTGGAAGAAGCTCGCGCAAGAAACCATATACCTATCTTCGGAGCGGAAGCTGACAACCAGGAGCCTAAGAAGAGCTATCTCCCAGTCATCCAAAGATCTTCATCCTGGCTGAGAGGTAATGAATTTTCGGAATTATTATACTAGAGCTATTGAGTGCAGTTGTGCGCAGGTGATGGAGCAGCACAAGTTGAGCAACTGTGCATCTTGCGCCAGAATGCAAGGCTGTGCGCTAGTCTCCAGAAAAGGTAATTGTATCCGCGTTTCAGTACTTGTTCGGGACGAACAAGGGGTAAGTGTGGGGGGTTTGATAGAGCCTAGTTATACACGTTATTTAGATCATAACCCCTTGCTTATTTGCAATATTTTATGGGCAAGATTACTCGTTTCCACTATTTTTGTATATCAGGTCAGAACGAGCCCCTGAGTCGGATACGCGCTAACAGGCAGCGTTCTAGGAGTGAAAGATCAGCCTGTGGAGCTAGCGGCGCAAACAAAAGAAGAGATGGCGAAAGACAGCAGAGGTGCGCTACCCGATTGCGCCGACCAATGCTATGCGCCAAGCGCAAAATCCCAGTGACCAGATTTGGAAGCTGCCAAAAGATGAACCTCCTGAGCAGTATAAGAAGAAAGAGATTCTAGGGTTTCAAGGAGTTGGAAAGACTGCTGTTCCAGAGGCACCAGAGGACGCAAGGAGGCACTGTGCAGCAGGACTGGAAAACACACGGACCTGTTGAGAGGATTCGCGCCAGCCGACTGCGCCAGCCGAGAAGACACACTGCACGCTCTGTTTGCTACCGTTCTCTCTGATACATTAGATGTTATCTTACCATTTTATGATGTTTACCACTAGCATGTCTAGCTAAACACTTAGTGTTGGTCGGGCATGAATCTGTGATGTATTCCTTTGAGACTTGAGCTTAATGCATAGTTTATTTACTTGTATTAATTCTGTGCGTATTGAGACAGTTAGTTGCATAAGTAGGGGAAGCCTTGAACCGCAATCTTACTCGTGTTGCTCACTTGTCACATGTTAAACTAGTTGCACGCGTAGGGGAAGCCTTGAACCGCAAACTTACCGTGACAATTAGGAGTGACGAGTTAGGGTAGGCAGCTGCTACTGTGACAGGATTCGCAGCTGTTTAACCTAGTTCTAAGGATTAATAGCACATGAACTTTGAACGGAACATGCGCATGTGTTAGGAAGCCTTTACCGGACACTAACCCAAGTAAGACACAAGCTATAGACGTTTAGAGTCGATGATAAGGAATGCATTCATAGAGGATTGTCTGCCCAATACTTCTCATAAATATAGTACTTCATCTCTGCTGCTTGCGCACGTCTAGTGCAACTTCCCGCGTTACGATATTTGCTGTTACTCGCGCATCGCGCAAAACCCCCAATCACTCACGCAACCCCCGTTTTCTTAAGTGTAGGTTACTGGCTAAGACTCACTGCTTGCTCCCTGTGGAGATCGACCCTTACTTAACCGCTGTACTAGTGGGAGAGGAAGGAATTATATTTGACGCGTACAACGACGCGCGATCAATGGCGAAGAGATCCATTTCAATATTTTCAAGGGGATGCAGCACCCACACGAGGACGCCACAGTGCACGCAATGGACAACTTGGATGATTTAGTCACAGATGCGCAATGCGCAAGCGCAACAGTAGGACCAGAGCCACTGGCACAAGCAGAGTTGGAAGAGCAGGAAGACGAGCCGAGCAGTGCTGAACCAGAGTCCACACAGGTACATGATATAGTTCATATTTGCACCGCTACTAAAATCTTGCCCTCCATTGAACAGGCACCCAAGGTCGAGCTGAAGCAACTCCCAGAACACCTCAAATACATTTTCCTGGGAAGTGAGGACACCCTGCCAGTGATCATCAAGAAAGGATTAGAAGAAGAGCAGGAAGTGCGCTTACAGCAGGTGCTGCGCAAGAACCAGCGCGCCATAGGATGGACACTTGCTGACCTGCGCGGAGTGAGCCCAGACGTATGCATGCATAGAATTCTGTTGGAAGATGGTGCCAAACCATTCAGGGAGGCTCAGCGTAGATTAAACCCAAACATGATGGAGGTAGTACAAAAGGAGATTTTAAAGTTGCTTGACGCAGGAGTCATCTACCCCATCTCGGACAGCAAATGGGTCAGTCTAGTGCATGTTGTGCCTAAGATGGGAGGAATCACAGTGGAGGAAAATGCGCAGGGCGAGCTAGTTCCCAAGCGCATTCAGACTGGATGGCGCATGTGCATCGACTACAGGAAGCTTAACGCAGTCACGCACAAAGACCATTTCCCGCTGCCCTTCATGGATCAGATGCTGGACAGATTAGCAGGTAAGCCCTATTTCTGCTTCTTGGACGGATATTCAGGGTATAATCAGATACCCATAGCTGCGGAGGATCAGGAGAAGACCACGTTCACCTGCCCGTTCGGTACGTTTGCGTTTCGGCGCATGTCATTTGGGCTGTGCAACGCGCCAGGTACGTTCCAACGCTTAGTCATGAGCATTTTCTCGGATATGATTGGTATATGCATAGAAGTGTTCATGGATGATTTTACTGTATATGGAGGTACCTTTGATACATGCTTGACTCATCTAGATAAAGTCTTAGCGCGCTGCATTTCTAAGAACCTAGTGCTAAATTATGAAAAATGTCATTTCATGGTAACGCATGGTGTAGTACTAGGACATATCATCTCAGAGGAGGGGATCAAGGTAGATAAAGCTAAGATAGACCTTATTCCTAATCTACCTTATGCCACTAACGTGCGCGATGTGAAGTCTTTCTTAGGACATGCCGGCTTTTACAGGCGATTTATAAAAGACTTCTCTAAAATTTGCATACCCCTGTCTAACCTCTTGCAAAAAGATGTGTGCTTCGATTTTACTGATGAGTGCAGGGCCGCATTTGATAAGCTGAAGGAAGCGCTGACCAGTGCGCCAGTGATGCGCGCGCCAGACTGGAACCTGCCATTTGAGTTAATGTGCGACACAAGTGATTATGCAGTAGGTGCAGTCTTGGGACAGCGCATGGACAAGAAGCCGCACGCCATTTACTATGCTTCGCGCACACTGGACGCTGCGCAGAGGAACTACACCACCACGGAGAAGGAGCTTCTGGCAATTGTGTTTGCGCTTGAGAAGTTCCGTGCATATGTTCTAGGCGCCAAGGTCATTGTATACACAGATCACGCAGCCATCCGCTACCTGATGTCCCAGAAGGAGACTAAGCCGCGCCTGATGCGCTGGGTACTCTTACTTCAGGAATTCGACTTGGAGATCAAAGACAAGAAGGGTACGGAGAACACAGTTGCTGACCACCTGAGCAGGATCGTGAAAGAGGAGGAGCCAGGGCAGATCACAGAGACATTCCCTGACGAGCATCTGATGGCGCTGACAGGTAAGGTACCATGGTATGCGCACATTGCGAATTCCCTTGGTCCTGGATTGCGGATTTTATTGGCCGCATCTGTTCCGAGACGCATATGATCATTGCAGGAATTGTGATAGGTGCCAGCGCACAGGAGGCATATCAGCGCGCAATGAGATGCCGCAGACGCCGATTCTAGTGGATGAAGTATTTGATGTATGGGGCATTGATTTCATGGGGCCATTTCCTCCATCTGCCGGATACGAGTACATTTTAGTGGCAGTGGATTATGTCTCCAAATGGGTCGAAGCTAAGGCCACGCGGAAGGATGATGGTAAGACCGTCGCTGATTTTCTCAAAACTAACATCTTTTGCAGATACGGAGTGCCTAAGGCGGTCATCAGCGACCAAGGGACGCACTTTTGCAGCAGGATTGTGGCGCAAGTTTTCAAGCACTATGGAGTGCGCCACAAGACGTCCACTGCCTATCATCCTCAGACAAATGGACAGGCCGAGGTTTCCAACAGAGAGATCAAGCGCATCCTGGAAAAGACTGTCAGACCTTCGCGCAAAGATTGGAGCCAGCGCCTGGACGATGCGCTGTGGGCATACCGCACCGCGCATAAGACACCCATCGGGACTTCACCATTCCGGTTGGTCTACGGAAAAGTGTGCCACCTGCCAGTAGAGCTAGAGCACAAAGCATATTGGGCCTTGCGCATTTGCAACCTGAATCTAACGAGGCCGGGATGGAGCGCGCCTTTGAGCTCAGTGAATTAGAAGAGCTGCGCCTGGATGCCTATGAGGGACTGCGCGATTACAAGGAGCGGACAAATGCGTTTCATGACAAGCATATCCTCAGACGTACTTTCACGCCAGGAGACCAGGTATTATTATTCTCATCACGACTAAAGCTCATGCCTTGAAAGCTGCGCAGCAAATGGACAGGACCGTACATAGTCACCAAGGTTTTCCCCTACGGAACAATCGAGTTAGAAAACGAGCACCGGCATCGTTTTCAGGTAAATGGGCAGAGAGTCAAACGGTATCTTGGAGAACCTTGGGATGGTGCAACGCGCGACATTGAGTTGGCAGAACCAGAAATAACAGATGCGCCAAATGCCGCGCCAGAGGCACCACCGGATGTACCAGAGGGAGAACTGGAGACTATTGCTCACATTTCTTCTTCCTCTTCATCCACCCTCGTTACTGCAGATTTATCACATATTAACCATGCTGATTTCCCTTTTTATCCTTTGCGCAGAACTAAGAAGAATGACGTTGGCATTTTAGGCAAGCAAAATGAAGTGCTATTCTAGTCACGCAAATATCAAACAATATTTATAACCGAGTGACCTCAGATCGAACCCAAGGGAAAAGCTTAGACTAATTGACAACTAATCAATGCTACTAATGTAAGTCTACGGTTTTGGGGGGGGGGGGGGGGGGTTTGTCCTCCTATAGAGGTATCTCTAGCAAGCAGTAAAGATAAATGATATTTTTGGGTTTTGCTTAATGAATAAAAAGGGTGACTAGGGATTCAACTTCCACCCTAAGATATGAGGAAATGAAATAACTCACTAATACATGCATGAACTACATTTGGTTGATAAAAGTAAGGCTAATGCATCATCCGCTCTAGGTTCAACTCTCGCTCCTTCCCTAGAATGGAGAGGATACATAAATGACATGGTTCTCAAACTCTCATTCTATTGAACCGTGTAGAATATGAGTCCCATAACCGCACCCTCTCGGTCTATTGGCCGGTTACTCAAATCCGCTCAAAACTTAGCCTAATGTCAAGAATGCATGTCGCTCTCACGCACAAACACTCCATCTATGATCATACGATAGCTATGAAACATCCTAAGTTCAACTCTCGCTCCTTCCTTAGGGGTTTTAACCAAGCATACTCACTTAAGCATTTCGTCAAACACTTGGTGTGCATACAATGAATACATAGCTAGGGCACAATATAATCAAACCAACCTTCATTCAATGCAATAAATTAGAGTTCTACATCATATCCAATCCTAGGGGATCCATTTAATCCCCAACCACAAGAACAACTACTCACTCATAATGAGTGTGCACAAATACATGATTAATAAGTGAAACATGAATGTATATACAAAGTTAAGGGTTTAGAAAAGTAGTCTAGGTCTTGAATGATCTTCAATCCAAGCTCCAATCTTCAACCAAGCTTGATCTTCTCCAAAGGTTTGATCTTTGCTCTTTAGGGTTTGAAAGATTTCTTGAGTTTTCTTTAAAATTGAGATCTTTTTCTCTCTTCAAAGCTTTTCATTTATACCTAGAAGGTTTGAGCAGCATTGACCGAGTTGACCAGCGTTGACCGAGTTGACCAGCGTTGACCGAGTCAAATAGTTGACTCGGGCGAGTCAACTTTCCAGAGGGTTTGAATTTGGCCGAGTCACTTCTTGACTCGGTCTTCCGCTTCGTGACTCGGGCAGAACTGACTCGGGCGAGTCAAATAGTTGACTCGGGCGAGTCAACTTTCCAGAGAGTTCCAATTTGCCCGAGTGCTTTGATCCGGGCGAGTCAACTAGTCCAGGCCGAGTCACATTGACTCGGGCGAGTCACAATGTGACTCGGGAGAATCTTCATTATCATGATTCTTTTGCGCTTTCGCCCGCAATCGACTGGATTTTGTCCGAAACTCTTCTAAGCTGCTGCGTGACTCCAACTACTCGATATAAACCTGAAACGCACGCGAAAAGCATCAAAAGACTTATATAACATCACGGAATGAACAAGAACTAAAAGGGGAATGCACATAAATAATATGCACTTTGCGCGCACATGAAAGAACACAGCGCCTGCACATGCGCAGGATCACTCAGGAGCAAGGGTGGGGGAGGTCGCTGACACACATTTTGGCACGTAACGAGGTACAGTCGAGCCAACGACGTTAAACAAAGGCACTTGTCGGGAGGTAACCCGACTCGTTTTTATTTTTACATGTTTTCTTTTTAGTTTTTCTAGTGTTTTTTTAGGCAGTTTAGGACTTGTTATTTTTTAGTCGAGCAGCAGTGCGCAGGTCCGTGCCAACGCGCCAGAACTTGTGTGCTACATATTTTTGTGCCCCTATGCTATATTTGCGCTGCTTTGACTATTATGTTTTTTAGGGTTTTATGTTCTTTATTTTTGCTTGCATGCGTGTGCGCCGCCTCCGTGCGCTTGAGCTTGAGTCGTGGGGACACGTCTCTGTTTAAGTGTGGGGGGGGGGGGAGCGTTACACTTACATTTCACGTTTTTTTGAGCATATTTAGTGTAGCTTAGTTTAATTGAAGGAAACAGTAGCAGTAGTGCGCTGTGTGCGGGTTGCGCGCACTGATCAGCTTGTTTGCGCTATCCATATTGCGCCGTGCGCTATCAACTGTTTTTAGTATATTTTTTCGTTTTTTCTGCTCCTGTTAGTTGGGATATACAGGGGATGTGGAGTTGACAGAAACGCTCCAGAGAGGCGGTTAGTCGTTCGCGCTTCAGAGGAAAGGTATATGGTCGAGAGCGCGAGTGGAGGCCAATGCTTCGCGACCTTCGGAGCAAGAGAGTGCGCTCAGTCACGCAGATGCCAAAGGCAAAATACCTAAAGCGTGGCGAGGTGGGAAAACAGACCACCTTCCTTCTGGAAGTCGAGCTAAGGAAGGCGGGCGCGGGTGTAAACGCGTGCGCCGACCTGCGCAGATAGACCAAGGAGGGAGAGCGGGGCGGTGTTCCATAGCTGTTATCCGGAGGCCGAGACTGGAACCGTTCTGGGAAGATAGGAACCATAGACAAAGCTGTACGAAAGAAAAAATACCAGCAGATGATACGCGCCACAAAAGAATCAGCATGCGCACTGATAAGCACCAGCGTGCGCAAAGACCACAAAGAAAGAAATCATCAAAAAGGCTTGAGTTCCCAGGAAGTGCGCGAAAGAATCACGCATCGGAAGAAGCTTGCGCTGTTAACCATATACCCATCCTCGGAGCAAGAGCTGACAACCTGGAGCCTATGAAGAGCTATCTCCCAGCCATCCAAAATGATTTTTTCCATCCCAGCTGAGAGGTAATGAATTTCGAAATTATTATACTTGAAACTGTTGAGAGCAGATGTGCGCAGGTGGCAGAGCAGCGCAAGGTGATCAGTAGTGCAGACCGCGCCAGAGTGCAAGGCTGTGCGCTAGACTCCACAGAGGTAATGGTATCCGTGCTTGAGTGCTTGTTCGAGGACGAACAAGGGGCAAGTGTGGGGGGTTTGATAGAGTCTATTTATACGCATTATTTAGATCATAACCCTATGCTTGTTCGCATTATTTTATGTACAAGATTACTGGTTTCCAGTGTTTTTGTATTTCAGGGCAAAACGAGGGCCTAAGCCGGATACGCGCTAACAGGCAGCGTTTAGGACGCGCAGCACACAGCCTGCGGAGCTAGCGGCGCAAACAGAAGAAATGGCGAGACACAGCAGAGTTGCGCCGACCAATGCGCTAAGCAGTACACCGTGCGCCAGGCGCAGAGTCCAGTATTTCCTAATCCCGACATGACCAGATTTGGAAGTTGCCAAGGATGGACCTCTCGAGCAGTATATAAAGGGGAGGAGGTCTAGGGTTTCATAAGAATAATAGGAAGAGACGATCATCATCAGAGACACACAGAGCGGCAAACTGGAAAACACACGGACTTGTTGAGAGGACTTGCGCCAGCCAACTGCGCCAGCCGAGAAACATTCTGCACGCACTGTTTGCTACTTGTTTCTCAGATACATTAGTTATTATTTACTATTCTATGATGTTTATCACTAGCATGTCTAGCTAAACGCTTAGTGTTGGTTGGGCATGAATCTATGATGTATTTCCTTTGAGACTTGAGCATAATGCATAGTTTGCTTACTTGTATTAAACTCTGTGCATACGTAGACAGCTAGTTGCATGAGTAGGGGAAGCCTTGAACCGCAATCTTACTCTTGTTGCTTGTTCGTCATATGTTAAACTAGTTGATAGCTTGACGGTGACAACTAGGAGTAACGAGCTAGGGTGATCAGTTGCTACCTTGAACGGATTCGTAGCTGTTTTAGTCTAGTTCTAGAGATTAATAGCACATGAACTTTGAACGGAACATGCGCACGTGTTAGGAAGCCTTGACCGGACACTAATCCAAGTGAAATCAAGCTATAGACATATTAGAGTCAGTGATAAGGAATGCACTCATAGAGGATTGTCTGCCCAATACTTCTCATAGTCATAGTACTTAATCTCTACTTCCTGCGCACGTCTAGTGCAAATTCCTGCGTTTTACAACTGTTCACTTGCGCACTGCGCAACCCAATCACTCACCCCCCAATCTTCGTAAGTGTAGGTCACTGGCTAGAACCGAACTACTTGCTCCCTGTGGAGATCGACCCTTACTTAACCGCTGTACTGAGTGGAAGAGGAAGGATTATATTTGACGCGCACAACGACCACTACAAGAAAAAGTACTAAAATCTACGATATAAAAGCAACAGATTTTATGTTGTTGTTTTTATATATAATGCCAACGAAAATAGGTTGGAACTAATTCCGTTGATAATATGATTTTATTTGCAACAGATATCTGTTGTAACAAAAGTCGTTGATTGTAGGAAGCATATATTCGACAGAATTTACGTAAGTGATGAAAATTGTAAATATAAATTTTTCAAACTTAATTCCATGTAATTTTAATATTTTAAGTATCAACAAATATTGTGAGAACTATTTCCGTCACTAATATTTCTTTTAATTTCAATAGAGTTTCGTTGGAATAAACGTCGTTGATTGGTGAACATAATTTTACAACGGAATTTCCGTGAGAAGTGAAAATGGTTAATCATAAATATAAGAAACCAAAATACCACATAATTATTAAGTTTTAAGTATCAACGAAAACGGTAGGAAATAAATTTGTAGCAAATATTATTTTTCTATTCTATAAATATTTGTCATATTAAAATTCATAGTCTTTAACTATCATTTAATCAACAACCGTACTTAAGAATGATAAATTTAAATATAAATTTTAAACCCTTAAATTGGTGTTGTTGCTATATATTTTGAGTATTACAAAAAGGGTTTAAAATACATCGTCACAAATTTTGTGTGATGCTTTAGTTTTAAATTCATTCCATATATATATATAATATTTTCATATTTGAATGTGTGTTGTTCTTAAGCTGACATATTTTTTGGAAACAAAAATTAAAGAATTTGTTTTATACAAACATTATATTCGCATTATATCAATCTTTATACTTTGATATTTTAATTTTTTTATTTTTAGCACATCACTTATTTATTTATGGAAACCAAACTTTAAAAATCAAGTACGTATGAGAGTATTAATTTACAATGCACTTGATAACAAAATTTAGCAACGTTAAACAACCTAATTTTATTTTTCTACCCTCAAGATAATGAAGTTTAATTATTTTATTTTATAAGAATATAATTTGTGTTAAATAAAATCAATTAATTATATTGAATAATAAATCTGATGCTCTTAGGATTTGAAACAACAAACTCAGAGATTCAAAGCCGGTCGGCTTGTTGTTCCTCTATTCTACCTATCGATTAGGCTAGCTTGCAATACATATTAAAAATCAATGTATGACCTTCAATCAGACACTATCGTATTACCTGATTCATAAGCCGTGTAAACCTTGTTTAATTCGCCATTGTGGTTTGTGCTTATCAATAAGAAATTGCCTTGTTCTCCGGTTCCTACACTTAGTAACCTTAAGGTCATCAAGGTATGGATATACTTATTTATCTTCTCATTTTTTGATGATTCCTATATGGCATGAGAAAAAATAACTCATATTCATTTATAAATAAGACTTTGCAAGGAGGAAAATCAAACCTCTGCATGTGGACTAATATGTTAACCAATTATTAATGTGCTCCACTTCTATGCATTGTTATTTCTGTTTCAATAATTATAAAAAGTTTGTATATACTCTGTTTGAATGAAGTGAAGTATCTTTTCATCTTAACTTCAAAATATCCGAGGCACACTAAAAGTTCCTCCTCAACCTGACTTAAAAATGTACTTGACATATGTGCTAGGGTCTCTCTTAAACTTAAAGAATTCTTCTCATTTGGAAACACCTAACTCTGTTTTATGTATGTGCGATGCTTGTTGCAAAACTTAGTTGGGAATATGATGTTAGGCACTAACCAACTTTTTATGAATATATACGTAATTAAATATAATAATACTTTTTTTTTGTACAAAAGCATATCATACGCACATTGTGCTAAAATTGTGCATTGTTTAATTTTATTTTCTGATAAAAAAACTGAATCTTTAAAAATTTAAAAATATAAAAAAAATCTTCAAATATAAAAATTCTAATATAAATGGTAAAATAAATCCCTTAAAAATCTCTAACCTCCCCAAAATCAAGCCTTGGATCGTGCTCATTTACTTTTGGCCCAAGTAGTAGTTCTAAGTTAAAAAAAATAATTTTAAGAAAATTCCTTCCTGCGACCTCAGTCCCGCAGGCCGGAGCTCCAGCAGCCTCGCTCCTCTTCACAGATGACATACCCAGGTCCGTCGCAGCCCCTTGCCAGATCCGCGCAGCTCCCGCGGCCCGCGGTCCGTCTTCACTCACCTTCTTCTGCTTGGCTGAGACGGCAGACCCCTCAGTCCCTGACTCCCTGCTCGTGGCCTCGTCTCGTAGTCGTCGACGCGACAATCGACATCCCGAATTCCCGATTCTCGCTCATCTCCCTTAGTCCCTCGTCAGATCCGCCATCAGTTCGGAGCCTTTTGCCAAAAATTCCTATAGACCTGAACCCTAAGGTTTGCTTTCTTTGAGTTTACAACCTTCCTGGATTCAAATTCATTACCGCATGGATTCAAATACATACATTTTCATGGTCTCTATTTTATGTTAGTTTAATGTCAAGCTTTTGAAATTGTTCAATTTGATATGTTTGCTGTCTGCCTGTTGCAGGATGTGCTGAAGGATGATGGAGATGTTGGGTTGCCATTTGTTGCTCCCCTCAAAGATGAAATAAACAGGTTAGCTCTCAATTTCTCAACAGTATTAGTTAGATGAATTGTTTCCAAGTCTTTGCTCATGTACTAGAGAATCCCCATTCCCGGAATTCTTCTAATTTTTCTAATCAATGGAAGTGGAGATAAAAATACATCATATTGATTCTAAATCTATAGGCATACGCACAACTATGTATATCCTTCCTGTTCTTTAATGCTATGACTCAAAGATGATGATGCAAAATTTTTATCGGTGGATTTGCAGTCAACTTTAGCAAAGTTGGTAATTGGTATTTACTAAGTAAGCTTCTCTCTTGTCCAAACCTTTAGCATACTCTGTCCGCTTAATGTTGTATTTCAAATGATCACAATTCACATTTACATTTTACAGGTAATGGCTGACTAGTGACTCCATATCAAAGCTTCCTACTATATTAATTCGGTGACGACCTTGTCTGAGATCAGTCAGTTTATTGAAGACATATTTGGTATTTAAAAGTTCTTATCATCTTATTCTTCTTTGACGTATTATTATAGGTTTAGTGAAGACAATGACGGATCAAAGAAAAGGTAAGCGTTACAAAAATTTATGTAGATGGTTAAAAAATTTTAGCCCTAGGAACTGATCAATCCACAATATTTTTAAGGTAATTTTCTCACTTTTACTTCATGTCCATAAAATGCAGGGAAGGGAAAACTTCTATTTATTATGTTTATAATAATTTTTTATTATATATTTTAGGAATGGAATGAAGATGATCAAGAAAATGAAGCAAGTTCTGCTGAAGATATTGGCCTTGCAATAGATTTTGGACCCTTTAATACTTTAAAGTCTTAGATAGGTTATTATTGCTTTTATATTTTCTGTTATTCTCTAAAAAAAACAAATCATTTTTTTATTTGATGAATATAATGCTTCTTTTATATAGAATTATTGTATTGTATTCAATTAATTTATAAATAATTTCATTTTATGGAAATTAAATGATAGATATGGCTGTAATTAAATTTCATGTTGATTTTAAATAACAACAATAACAAAAGAAAATTCTATTTTGGAAATTGTGAAATACATCATAATCGACCGAAAAGTTGTGGTAAATAATATAATACATCCGTAGAAATTGTGAAAAGGTTATAATAGTAATAGTGTCTTCTAGATAGTATAATCAACAACTTACAAAACCTACGACATGTTTGTCGACTTTATATTTATCTAAATTTTAGGAAATTAATAAAGGCAACGGAAAATTGTTGCAAATATTCTTAGAAATTCGTAACAAATATAAAAGGGTATAAAGGTAAATGCATCTTATAAATACTTTATCTACAATTTTAATACCAACGAATTTATCGTTAGTTTTGATTAATTTTTTAAACTGTTTTAAATCGGCTTAATCAACAGAAATTTCTGTTGAGAAAATCGTAAAACCAACCGATTTCACAAAATCTACGCAACTATAACCTACAACATACCAACGGAAATATCTGTTGCTTATAACAATATTTCCAACCGATACATGCCAAAATCAACGAAAAAAGTTGTTGATATTGGCTGTTTTTCTTGTAGTGGACGCGCGATCAAGGGGATTGGAGTAGGTTGACGCAAGAAGGAAAGTAAGAAAAAGTAAATATCAATCAAGAGAGGTATTCAGTCCACGAAAATTCAATAGTGACTGTTATCATTGACTTCTAAGGATTGCGATTCTAATCAAGCGTGTGGTCATTCCGACAAAGGTAATAACCTAGACTACCCTGACAAAGGTGATACTAAACCTAGCTTTACTACTGGCTTCCACAATAAAGCTTCGACAAGTGTTAATAATCAGAATTGATAATCCGATTAGTTTCACGATAAAGTATATGCTAACTGTACAATACAATTCATGTAATTTTAGATCCTAAGATTCAATAGAATCGAGCATTAAATTCGAGTCTCAAACATGTATGTCACAAACTGAAAACCTTAGACTGAAATAGAAGTTTAGTTACTCATAATCAAGAATGAAAAACACATTAGATTAAAAAAGGAATGAGAAAACGTCTTTGGTTTGCTGGTCGGAACGGTTCCTTGTAGAACAATTGCACGATTCAATGAGAATCCCTCCTTTCTTTTCGCCCCCTCTCTATTTTTAAAAAACTGACTTCCTTTTCTTTTAGAGTTGGAAACCCTAATTGAGATTGTGCTTCAAAATTTGATCTCGGGCCATGAGCCTGATGATGACATCATCACCTGCTAGCCGCGCCTTATGTTGACATTAACAAGCGCGCAAGGAAGAGATATTAAGCTCTGGCGCGCGACACTAAAGTATTCTTCCAAAACGGGGTCGACTGGAACGCACACGTAATTTCCTTCAGCGTCAATTTCCGCATCGACTCTCTAAAAATGTCATTTTAAGACATGAGTCTCTTTTTATGTATTCCGAACACCTGAAATGCAAAGAACACTAAAAAGTAACTGTTCACATACAAAAATGGCAAAATTGTTGGGCTAAAATGGTTCATCGAGTCGTGTAAATACGCCTCATCAAACCACCCCCACACTTAGACTTGTTCGTCTCGAACAACAAAAATACAAGTAAAAGAGAATCCAAATGTGAACCACACTTATACGATGAGTTACTTATATTAGCCTTCTTATGACTACGCATGCTAATCAACATGGGAAATAATCGGATACCCATTACCTCTCAGCTGAAATTTAAACTACTCCGGATGATTGGGAGATAGTCTTGTTTAGAGCGACGATCTGCATTCTCTGTCCCAACCTCCAGTCATATGTTTATACTTCACCGCTTCTTCTGACACATGATTGATCCGAGCTTCAGAGAATTAGGGTTATCATCTTGTAGGACAGCTTGAATACGACTTTCTTGTCTTGGTATGTCATTTATGGTGTTGAAACATCACAATTTGGCTGATTTTTTTTTCTTGAGCTTTGCTCCTTTATCGTGAGTTGCTTGTCCCTTCGTTCCTTTTTTAACGGATCGAGTCATAGCCTTCGGATAGCAGCATATGGATTGCATCCCGCTCTTTCTCATCTTCGCTGTTTCAATGCGAGGAAGGATAGTGGTTACCCACCCATTCCTGGTGAATCATGAAATTATCTTGCGCTGCTGAACTCGAGTTACAGCCAGTGGAGTTACACCTTCTGCTGTAGCACTCTCTGTCTCTTCCTACGGAAATTATTCTACAAACGAATAAGGAAGACACAGTCATTTTGTTCACCCATTCCGGCAAATTGCCCACGTCTGGGGAGGATCACTCTCCGATCCTAAAGACTTCACTATTCGTGGTTCAAATTACAAAGGACTCAACACCTCTACTTCTCCCCTAGTCGAAATCTTCTACTCAGTCTAACTCTCTAGACTAGCTAGCAGTCTGATCACACAGACTCTTTTCGTGCTGCCTACACATTTCCAGAAACAAATAACTACGGACCTGACTCACAGACCAACTCTATTCTATTACAATGTGTTGTACAAGGACTGCGTCAGCATACTTCTATCAGATTTGTTATATCTTCTGTCAACAACTATTCTAGCTCTTCTGCCAAACAGTCAGACACTCTCTGTTCTGCAAACTCAGGCACTACTCCGCCTCAATCAATGACACTCTCTGTCACTATTGGGTAACCTCGATCAGCTCTAACTCAGCCTACGACAAACCTGTCTGCAGCTATTCTACGAGCTCTGATTGATCCTTCAACGAGTAGCGCTCTAGTTCAATATCAAGGATTAATGCTGAACCAAACTCCACCAGTTTTGATTCCCTCTGCATGCAACACAAGCATTCAACTCAGTGTATATACGCTGCTATCGTAGGTTGATCTCTGTGTGTTTTCTCTTACACTCTTTATTTGTGTGTGCTTCTGTGTCTGTGTGAATGCAACCTCTACATTCCTTTTGTATCAATCATCCCTCTATTCTTTTGGCACCCGCATTTGCCAACGAATTCCCTGGGCAGCACAGAATCTTCTCCTGGATTCTTGTAAGCTGTTGAAGATTCCGTTGCCTAATATGGATTTTTGAAGCCTTATCTCTTTCGAAAGCTTCTGCCCATTACTAACGTTCTAGATGATGTTTGTACAACTCCCTGAGCTTTCGCGATGCCTGCCGCACCATGCCGGAGCCTCTCCGTGCATCTCCAGGTTGTTCGGACAAACTACTCTAGCTTTGGGTCATCAAAGATTGCTGAAGCAGAATCTGTTGCTTGGTTGCTGTATCTCTCACATTCTTCAGATTGTGCTCCAGCAGGGATTGGTAAAGTAGAATCTTCGTGTAGTTTTGTCAAGGTATGACATACCTCAACAATCTTCTCCTTGGCATTTTGACAAAAACTACAACAACTAAACTACTGATAACCTGGTTACATTCCCCTCCCCCTTTTTTCACAAATGATAGGGCTGCTGTCAGCTCATTCAGGAACTATGCACAATCCCAAGGTCGCTCTGAGTTCCTAGAAACGAGCTCCATCCAATGGTTTTGTGAAGATGTCCGCTAGCTGCTTCTCTGTGGCTACATGTTTCAGCACAACAGTATGATTCTCCACCCGGTGTATGATAAAATGGTGTATAATATCAATGTGTTTGGTTCGAGAGTGCTGCACCAGATTCTTGCTAATACTGATGGCACTCATTTTGTCACAGTAAATGGTCATAGTGCCTTGTTGAACCATATTCACCTAACATTTGCTTCATCCAAATCAGTTGTGCACAACAACTTCCAGCAGCAATATACTCAGCTTCAGCAGTAGATAAGGAGATACTATTCTGCTTTTTGCTGAACCAAGAAACCAAGTTATTCCCCAGAAAGAAACATCCCCCAGATGTACTCTTCTCGTCTTCTACACAGCCGCCTAGCCGGCATCACAATATCCCACCAATTGTACACTTGTTTACTTTGTATACCACAGTCTATAGTTGGTTGTGCCTCCAACATCTATGATAATCTCTTTACAAGCTGCAAGTGACTCTCCTTTGGACAGGATTGATATCTGGCTCTCACTCGTACTGCGAAGGATATATTTGGTAGGCTAGCAGTCAGATAAAGAAGACTACCAATCATGCTTCTGTATAATGTATGATCAGCTGCAATCCTAGCTACATCTTGATGGCTTTGGTATAGGTTTCTGCAGGAGTACGTTTGTGACCGACCGTGACCATGCCAAATTTCTTTACTAGGTTCCTTGCATACTTGCCTTGAGAAATGAAGATTCCATCTTCCTTTAAGAAATTTGTAGCCCTAGAAAGTAAGTTAATTATCCCACCATACTCATGTGAAACTCCATTTTCATATGCTTTACAAACTGCTTCACCATTCTTTATGACCTGGAGCCAAAAACTATGTCATCCATATATATATATATATTTGTGCTATAATAAAATCTAACCTGGATCGGTGAACAAAGAGTGTCTTGTCCACCCCTCCTCGATCATATCTGTGCTTGGTCAGGAATTCAGTCAGCCTTTCGTACCAGGCTCTGGGGGCTTGCTTCAAATCGTAGAGAGCCTTCTTTAGTTTGTAGACATGGTTTGGATGATGAGGATCCTCAAACCCCTTGAGCTGGGCAACATAAACTTCTTAAGTCAGAATCCAGTTGAGAAATGCACTCTTGACATCCATTTGATACAGGTTGAACTTAAGATGACATGCCAGGGTGAGTAGCAGTCTGATAGCTTTTATAGTCCTATGATTATGTATTGCATGTTTTTGTGCAAAGAGTTGTTTAAGTAAGTTAGAGATATGTGTAAAATAGTTAGATGTTAAAACTGCAAAACTAAAGTCAGGAGATGCAGCATAAGATGTTATAGCAAGTGCTGGAGTACGCGCTGACTATAAACCAAAGGTGTATATTCTTAGGAATCAGCAGATCCCGAGAATTAAGGGCGCGGGGCACATCTCCGAGATTATTAGAGTCTTAACTGGATAAAGACTCAAAATATCTTCAACTACATTTTGGAAACGCAATCTCTTGGTTTGGCAACAAGAGGAAGATAAAATCAACAAATATTCAAACATATTCTTTTTGAATATTGGTTAAGATATTTTAGGAGATTGACGTGCGCTATAAAAGAAGGTGGAACCAAGTTGAAGAGTACGGACGTCCATGCATCTCTCTTGAGTTATAGAACTATACAAGAGAAGTCGAGGTTAAGTGATTAAGTGCACATATTGGAGATCGGAGCAAAGTTAGCACTCAAGCACGAGAACCAGAAGTATCTCCTGAAGATATACGTTCCACAAACCCTGTTGCAAAACAGATCTGTCCAGCTATCCGGGAGGAAGTTGAGTTGACGAGCAGCTGTTCGGGAGAACGAAGCTGTTGTGACAAGCCATAGAGAGGGATCTCCTCACAGTGGGGAGCTCAGTGCGCATCTAGACGAGTCAGTGATAGAAGGACTTGAAGAGGGAGTCTTGCAAATTTGTACTTCGTTGTCTGATCGTTATTAGTGGATTGCTGCTTGTTGGGGTTAGGAGAACCCCCCACATTACGAACACATTGTCCCGAAGTGGGTTACCAAATCTCTGTGTCTCGTATTTACTTCCACTCGAAACAGTCGAAACATTCCTAAATCGTTTCCTCATGAGTTGTCATAGCAACTATTGGGACAAGTTCTATCATCCGTACTAGAACTAAAGCTTCCATTCGAGCAAATGGGGCGAAAGTTTCATCAAAGTCTACTCCCTCAATTTCTTGTGATGTTCCCCTTGTCATCATACTTGTTTTTGTGTATCCATTTTGTGCCGATGACATTAACATTGTCTAGATGAGAGACCAAGTCCCATACCTCGTTCCTTTCAAACTCACCAAGTTCTTCTTGCATTGCAGCTATCCAAAATTTGTCTCCCAGAACCTCTTTAATAATCTTGGACTCTGTACTGAACAAGAAGCAGGAGTTATTGATCATATCACAGAGGTTAATATAAGAGGTACAGCGAGTTTGCAATCCTTTGGTCAAGCTACCAATAACGTTTATTGTCGGGTGATCCTTTTGGATTTTTCTTGGGGGAAGTATAGTTGTGCCTGGTGTGGTTGGTGGATTCTCTATTGGTACTAGAGCCTCTAGTTCAGACTCCTTGTCTGAATTTTGGTGAACATCAGGTTCTGCTGAAGCATTCTCTGGTGCTTACTCTTGGTGCTTCCTCTTGGTCCTCTTCATTACTAGTCATAATGTATAAATAAACCAACGTTAAGAAATTAGGTGCAATAGAATTTCTGGCGTCTTGGAACTGATTCATATCGATATATGTGGGCCGTTTCCCTACTACTTCCTGGAATGGTCAACGGTACTTGATCAGTTTCGTAGATGATTACTCACGTTTTGGCTACTTATTCCTTATACATGAGAAATCACAGCCTTTGGATGTGTTCAAATCCTTTAAGGCTGAGGTAGAGTTACAACTCAACAAGGAAATTAAGAGCGTCAGATTAGACATTGGCGTTGAGTACTATGGTAGATATGATGGCTCGGGAGCACAACGTCCAGGATCGTTCTCTTTATACCTAGAGGAATGCGGGATCGTTGATGAGCGGATAAATGACCATATATTTGTCCATATCTTCCCATTACTTCTTGTTTGGTCCGTTGTTTTATGAAATCGTTTGATGTTGGTCCGTTGTTTTATGAAATCGTTTGATGCTTTCTTTGTCCATTTCAGGTTAAAAATGTCTAATACATGATAAGTGGCCCGAAGAAAATCTGGATGAATTCCGGTCAATCGAGAGCAACAAAGAGCAAAATTGAGCAAAAGGCAAAAGTGATTCGCCCAAGGTAGATTTGACTCGGCCAGGGAGTGCACGAATCACATGTGATTCGGACACCCTTGGTCGAATCAACATCCATGCTGCCCGGATCAAAAATGACTTGAGGAGAATTCGCCAGAGACCAAATTTGGGCAGAGTGACCTGTTCACCTCTGAAGGCTTGCTGAGCGCATGATAATTTTTTGATTGAGGCGTGCTATAGCTTGTTAGAAAGCTGATTCAATGGTCTACAACTTTGTAGTTATATTAAGACTTAGTTCGATTGTTTAGAGGGTCAAACAGGCAAGATTCTAGCAATGCAAAGTTGATTCACCAAATAGGAATTCAAGGCTTGGCCGAATCATAAGTGATTCGCCCAAGGAAAAGTGACTCGCCCATCTTCATTACAGCATTGAGATGGTGATTCGAGCTAATCACCTTACTAGAGCGTGTCCGAATTACTTTCGATTCGGGCACGACGGGTAACTATGAATAGAAAAAGATGGGAAATATTAGAGTGTGCCTTGGGGTGCCTCCGGCGCCTAGGGTTCCTCTCTTGGAATGAAACCCTAATTGGAGAACTTGGAAATTTTCAAGATTCCGGAGAAGACACCAACAATTGAAGACTCTACGACATTCTTCTACTCTAAACCCTACTTCTCTACTACTTCACTTTCTTTACTTTTTCTTGTTGAACTATTTCATTATGTTTTGTTTCAAACTCACCATGAGTGAGTAGTTGTTTAGTGGTAGGGATTCTTTTGGATCCCTTAGGCTAGATTGTAATGCAAAACATGTTCTTTTATCTATATGAGTGAAGTTTGATTGAAAATTCTTATGCTTGTTCTTCATGATTATTCTATGCACATCAAGTGTTTGACGAAACGCATGAATGAGTATGAATTGATAAAACACCTAGGGATGGAATGAGAATTGAACTTAGGTTGTTTAGAAGACCAAGCATGATTATTTTAGATAGCATTTGTGCGCGAAGTGACATTCGCCTTCTATTAGGCTAAGTATAGAGCGGACTTTAGTTAACTATCAATAGACCGAGAGGTTGAGATTAGGAGATTTTTGTTCTACACGATTCAACAGAGCGAGAGTTTGAGAATTGTGTCACTTAGGTATCATTCCCATTCTAGAGAAGGAGCGAGAGTCGAATTTAGAATGCTTGATACTTTAGCCTAGAATAATCAATCAAATTAACTCATGAATATGTTTATGTTTTGCATTGCCAGTCGTATGACCCAGGGGTGAAATAGGATTCCGCCTACGTTTTCTCTATTACTTTCTTTTAACCAAATTTGATCTTGTCTTTAGTATTCACTAGAGATACTTCGCATATAGGAAAAACCCCCATTTTTATTTGGTAGACTCGCATTTGGCATTACTAGCTAGCTTTAGACTAATTTAGGCTTTTCTCTTGGGTTCGACTCGAGGTCACTCGGATTATAAATATTGTTTGCATACCGTGATTGGACTAGTATTTTTACTACCACAATTTTGACAACGTTCAAAATGGCGCCATTGCCGGGGATTAGGCATTAGACTAGTTTGATTTTTAGTATTGCTTTAGTTAGTCTACTTTAATTTTTTTCTTTATTGTGATTGCGTGTTTGCGTGCTATTCTTGCCTACTTTAATTTAAGTTCATACTTATTGACGCTTTCTCCGATTGCTTGGTAGGTGTTTGAATGAAACCAAAGCACGCACGAAAAAGGCATAAGAACAAGCCTCCACATCAACGGAGCAGAAATTGCCAGCTTTTGATACTCCTCCTCCTCAAATTCGCGTTGATCAAACACCAACAGAAATTATCGATCAACCGGACCCTAGGAGGGAAGGAAATGCCGCTCTTTCTCAAGAGAAAGATGAGAGACCGGTTGGAGCTTGGAGACTTCAAGCTCGACGACTTTACTTGATTCCCACACTATCGATGCATGCCACTTGAGAAGGGATCCTCAAAAAGGACTTCTCAAGTGTGTTTCTTATGAAGAGGGGATCAGCTACGTCTTAGCCAAAACGTTAAACTAGGCCGGTGAGTATTTGTGCTTTTGCTTCTACTTGTTGATAGTATAGAATTATTTTGGACTTTGTGTTGCACCATGCACCAAATATTTGATTAGCGGTTTTTGGGATTTTTTTGTTTGTGTGCCCTCGAATTACCCCTTCGGTTTGATTTTCTATATGTAGCAGTTTTAAGTGATGGGTAATTCGATTTGTGGAATCAGGTAAATTTTGGGAGAATTTAGTGGAGAGGGCAGGCTGTAACACACATCAGTTGATTCTCCCGAATCAGTTTCTAGCTTCCTTGATTCGTGCAGCTTACTGTTTAAAACAACACTGTGTTTGATTCGAGCAAATCATTTTTGGCCTTTCCCGAATCAACTTTGATTCATACAAGCTCACATTATTTGAACTGCTTCGATACGACCAGGGTGTGGCCGGATCATATTTTGAGCACCCCGAATCAATTCTGATTCGGACAGTTTTGAGCAGAACAGTTTTAGATTGAGTTTGGAAAATTTTGCAACTTTACTCGCATTTGTTAGAAACTTTTTCAAGCACTATAATACACTAGTTCATGACTTTTGATTTACACGTGAATATCTAAGTGAACTCATCGTTTGAATCGTCGCACATTTATTTTCCAATCTTTTGCCTTGCTATATGTTTCACATTGATATATATGTCATAGCTTGCTGTTTTAATATGTGAATTTAGGTGTTGCGCTAACATTTTTCTTGAGTTGCATATTAAATGCAACTGATTAGAGCATCATTCACGGATGTGAGCGGAAGCACATTTGGCTACCTCCACACGAGAGAAGTTCCTTCGAAGCTTTATCTTTAATTCTTTTACTTTCTATTGCTTAGGGACTAAGCAGATTTTTAAGTGTGGGGTGTTTTGCGCTTGCGCTTTTATTTGTTTAACAATATGATTCTATGCTACATATTTTGTGCGCATTATACTCGCATGATTACTTTCATTCTAGCTTTAAATATTGATCATACGAAGTAATGTTTGCTAAGCAATTAAGTAGTATCATCTAAAGATATGCGTTGTGCTTTGAATGCATGAATTGTATCTTTAAGTTGATTGATTCTTTGTGATGATTTTATTCACATGATTCGGTGTTTCGACTAGCTTAGTTTAATTTATTTTTAAGCTCTTTTTGTGCATGAAAAATGAAGTTAAGTTTAGCGAGCACAAAAATAAAATAAAAATAGTTTTCATAAAAAAACCTTGTACTTGCTCTTGCTTGCTTTTAGGTGACTTTAGCATTCCTCTTTAGCCTTTGCATTTGTTTAGCTCACACTTCATGCTCCATTAAATATCACTTAGGCACATTGTCAATTATTAAGTATGGGGTCAAATAAAGTGTTTGCGAAAAGAGAAAAAAAGGGCGCAAGAAAGAAAAATTATATTTTTAAGGTTATACCAAGGCCGAAGGTTAGGAAGGTAAGTTTCTCCTTGAAAGCAAAAATATTATTTGTGTTTTTTGGGTCAAGGAAAAGTTTTAAAAATGCCGAGGGTTAGGAAGGTAAGTTCCCCTTTGAAAGCATTTGTATAAACGCATGAAAAACATTAAACGCACTTAATTCTTGACTTTGTGCCTATTCCACAAATTCCCTCGTAATTTATTACTTAAGCATCAAAATTTGTACGAGTGAATTTTAAAATTTTCAATGTCAAAACTCCTCTTTTCTTACGGATTATTTCGTATAGTCTAAAAGTTGAGAATGAGTTTGTTGTCATGAGCTTATGGACTTGCCCTTACCAAGCGTATGTGATTGGCTCGATAAAGTTTTTGTGTAATCGACGCCTTTCTTCATACTACTTGCATAGGAAATTGAGCGGTTATTTGAATTTGACGCATGCTAGTTTTGATATCGATTATATGAATATTTATTGACGCAAAAAAGTGAATGATCCTTAGAGTTTGCGTGAAGTGAATGATTTGCACAATTTTTTCATTATGTGGGCTGATAAAGAACTACTTGCTTAGCAAACTATATTTAGATTTTGTACTCTTATGGATGATTGCGAGTAGGATTTGTGAGTATTCCTATTCTGAAAATTCTCACGAGACAATAACTCGTCCACTAGGGTAGCCTAGCGGTTTAAAGGCTTGATGCATACGCTAAATGCATCCGTGATTCCTACGACAGTGAGTTAGGAGTAGATTAATTTTCTTTGTTTAGTTATTTTTATATTATGTTACATGAGTAGGGGGTGGATGTGTTTTATGTGCATAAGATTTGCTACGTGCTTTGATACTGTCATATATATTCTAGCATGTTACTATCCGCTTGACTTATGCATATACTTGTTCGGGACGAACAAGACTTAAGTGTGGGGTGTTTAGATGAGCGGATAAATGACCTTATATTTATCCATATTTTCCTTTACTTCTTGTTTGGTCCGTTGTTTTATGAAAATTATTAAGGTATGTGACATCATTGACAAACTCTTACAAGATGCACAAGAGTCTGTTATAACAAGCATGTGAAGATAGCAGGTGGTGCAGAGCGTTTCAAAGTGAACAAGCAGAGTGCACAAGGCGCTGCTACAGCAACTTGTGTCAGAGAGCTGTAGCATCCCAAATAGAAGATTTCCTTGTGAAGAACAAGCTGTCCAGAATTGAAGAGAAGAGCAACGGAAGCTTTCTAAATGCCATTTAGAAGATTCCAAGAATCAATAGGATGCCGATAAATTTGGAGCAGCCCAAAGAACGTACGGAGGGTTACTGTCAGCATCGCAACAGGTCGGTATAGTATCTTGAAGATTGAAAGCAAAATGATACAACTACCCATGTGAAGATAGCAGCTGGTGCAAAACCAGCCAGAGTGAACAAGCTTAGTGTACAAGCAGTTGCTACAGTAGGAGCTGTAGCAGCAAAGCAGCAGTTTTGGCACGAAGAATAATCTGTCCAGATATGGAGTAGCAGTGCAACGGGAGGCTTCCAAATATTCTATAAATATCCTCAGTGAAGATTCCATGCCACATCTTGAAGATTTGATTGGGAAGTCAAATCTCCTACAAAGAGGAGAACACCTGGGATTGTTTCCTAATGGGTTTAGGAAATTTCAGCAACAACAAACAACTCAACAAACTCGAGGTAAAGATAAGATTTCTAATATTGGTTTTAGGAAATCAAATCTTAACAAACTTGCAAGAATCTAGGAGAGCTTTTTGGAAGGCTTCCTAAATTTGATATTGATGGAGCATGGAGTTCCTATTTAAAGGAGGCTGGGCAGAGCAGCAGAGAATCTATCCAATAGAGAATCCATCGAATACAGAGAATCCAAGCACCTCAAATATTAAAAGAGAGCAAAGCAATATTCAGAGAAGATCAAATTCAGAGAGCTGTGTAGAGAATTGGATCACCACCGAGAGCAGAGCGTGAGCACAGAGCTTTGTGGTTAAAGGAGAGGCTGATCGAAGACTTGTAGAGTCTGTCAGAGCTTGACCAGAGAAGGCCAATTCAGAGTAGGACTTGCTTGTTGGCTGATCAAGGAAGGTGGCAGGAGAGTTATCGAGTGGAGGAACTCAGACAATCTGTAGAAGGCTATTCTCGCTAGTGACAGGCGGTCACTGAGTGAGGGGGAGCATCTCAGTGTGACGAGCACTCATATTTGAGTTCGAGCAGCTCAACTGAAGGCTTTAGAGCGAAGCAGACAGACCTGTACAAGCTAGTTGCACAAGGGTGTGCTGTAGCAAACCTACTGAGACATTGTGTTAGTTAGAATAGGCTGAGTCTATGTGATAAGAGGAATAGCTATTCTGAATTAATTCTAGTGTGTAGGTGAGTGAGACACAAATCAGAGGGTGTTCTGATTTTGTGCAAGTTGCTAGATGAGGTCGGGTAGCATAGATTATCGCGGAGTCGAGTCTCTGTTGTATGGAGTACTTTGGAGACTAGTGGATTGAGGACTGGACTATATCCCTAGACGTAGGCAGATTGGCCGAATTGGGTGAACAAATCGTTGTTCACTGTTTTGTTTCTTATAGCAACTACTTGTACACAATCAGTAACTCAGAGGCAATGCAAATTTCAATTAGTATCTGAGCGGTAACTCGACACACGGAGTAAAGATCCTGAGCGCCTTGCTAAGTTCATCAAGCGAAGATGAAAGAGAGACAAAGCACAAGTCGGCCGCCCCTACTATAAGAAGGAAATTATTGTTTAATAAAAAGGCGAGGATGAAGGCCTTCCTAAAGGTGATGGATGAGAAGACATGGAGAGCAGTAGTCTCTGGGTGGTCACACCCACTGACCATCGATAAGAAAGGAGTTGCACTGGAGAAACCCGAGGAGACGTGGACAGCTGAAGAGGAAGCTGTAGCAACTAGTAACTCCAAAGCCTTAAACGCGCTATTTGCCGCTGTTGACGCAAATAATTTCAGGCTGATCTCCAACTGTGAAGTTGCCAAGCAAGCATGAGAGATCCGCCAGACGGCTCATGAAAGGAACAAGACTTCTGTTGCAAACTTGAGAGATGAAGACAGTGAAGAAGACTCTGAACAAACGAGTAACGTTGCTCTGATAACTACAACTGATATGAAGAACACCATTTCAGCAAAGCCAGAGATTGTTCATGGTGTTGAGGAGTCAGACAGTAGTGATGATGAGGAAATCACTGAGGAGTCCATTGCAAGCAACTTTGTCCTGTTGCACGAAGAGTGGCAAGTCATCGAGATCAACAAAGGATTGACTGCCAAAGTATCAGACCTGGAAGAAAAATAAGAGGAGCTGCTGAAGACGATCACTTCTCTTACTGATCAGGTTGCCCAGCAAGAAGAGAAGCTTGCTGCAGAGTAGGAAGAGCTCAACCTCTGCAGGAAGACCGCAATGATGCTTAACAATGGCTCAAGCACTCTTGAAGATATTCTAGCATGCTAAAGATATGAAGGGGGCTACTCTAGTCTTGGATAAAGGGGTGAAGAAAATACTGGGATAACGGTATTTGTCAAAGCTATGGAGCCGGAAGATGCTGGGAATGGCGTGGAGAAACTTGTCTTGTCCCATAAAACCAGTTCAGAAGAAAGGGCCAAGAATGGTGAACCAGAGGATGCTACAGCAACCTCTGTGTCAACAACCTGTAGCTGAGAAGAAGCCCAGGAGCGATGGTCGGAGATGCTATTTTTGTGATCAGAAGGGACACATTCAAAGGAGATGCCCGATCCTGAACAAGTATTGGAGGCATCAAAGACCACCCACACACAGACAACACCGGATGAAGCCAAGGATCAGACGTGGCACGCAGATGACCTTCAGCTCAACAAAGCTGATGAAGGAACATCACTGTCCTGTTATGCACAAAAATCTCAGATGCACTGGAGGGACAATGAACTAGAGAATGAGGATTGCAGAGGACACTAGCACAGATCAGGTGAGACAAAGAATCAATACCGGAAGGAAAAAAAGAGTTGCTAGACACAACAGAGCTTGGAAGCAGTGGGTTCAAAAATCAGTACAAGTGTGGGTGGAGAAGCAGCCACCAAATATTCCCCCAAAGTCATCGGAAGAGGCACACGTTGAGATTGGCCTATTCGTTGAGTTTATCTTGAGTCCCCCCATCATTTGTGACAAAAAGGGGGAGAAGATGTGTTCTGCTGTTTGTATTGTGTGGTAGGTTTTGCCAGTCGACCTCAGAGGGAGAAGAGGAGCCTTTGCAGATGATGCTCAGGTTTTGTCAAAAATGCCAAGGGGGAGATTGTTAAGTTAATGACATCCTTGACAAAACCAGCGCAAGGATAGCTTGAGATCAGCAGAGTCCTTGAATTGAGATGAATCTTGAAGAAGCTGAGGAAACTGCTAGAGAAGGAGTCTGAAGACGAGATGAGGATTGCCTAAGACCAGAAGGGTCTTTGTATTTTGTCAAAAATGCCAAGGGGGAGATTGTTAAGGTATGTGGCATCATTGACAAACTCCTACAAGGTGCACAAGAGTCTGCTATAGCAAGCATGTGAAGACAGCAGCTCGTGCAGAGCGTTCCAGAGTGAACATTTGATGCTTGGACGAGTTATAGCCTCGTGAGAGTTTTTAGAATTGGAATACTCACAAATCCTACTCGCAATCATCCATAAGAGTTCAAAATCTAAATATAGTTTGCAAAGCAAGTAGTTCTTTTATCAACCATCATTATAATAGAGTTGTGCAAATCATTCTATTAGTCTCATGATTATGTATGGCATGTTTTTGAGCAAAGAGTTGTTCAAGTAAGCTAGAGATATGTGTAGAATAGTAAGATGGTAAAATTGAAATACTGAAGTCAGGAGATGCAACACAAGATGTTGTAGCAAATCCTGAAGTCGAGCTGGCTGTCATCCAGAGGAGGATATCGGCAGATTCCAAGAATCTTCTGCAGATCTCGAAGATCAAGGAATCTGAGATCTCTGGAGTATCGGCTATACAGAATACCTTCGCCGATATCCATGATACGCTATCGTCTGGTATGGCAACAAGATAAGATCAACAAATATTTTAATTGAATATTTAGTTGAGATCTTTGAGGAAATTGGCAAGGGCTTTAAAAGGTGTGAATCATATCCGCAAGATTGCTGAATTCTCTACTACACAGAATCTCCTCAACGATATCTTTGATACGCAATCGCTAGGGATGGCAACAAGATAAGATCAACAAATATTCCAATTGAATATTTGGTTGAGATCTTTAAGGAGATTGGCGAGGGCTTTAAAAGAAGGAGAACAAAGTTGAAGTGAACATCCAGAAAAATATTCAAGCAGCTCTCTTGCATTATAGCAATATACAAGAGAGGCTGATGTCAAGTGATTGAGTGCACCTGACGAAGATTTGAGCTAAAGTTATCACTCAAGCACGAGGACTAGAAGTACTTGCTGGAGCAACACGTTTAGTGGACGTTGAGTGGACAAGCAGCTGTACGGGAGAACGAAGCTGCTGTGACAAGCCGTAGAGAGAGATCTCTACACTGAGGGGAGCTCAGTGCGCATCCAGACGAGTCGGTGGTAGAAGGACTTGAAGAGGGAGTCTTGTAAGTTTGTACTTCGTTGTCCGATCGTCAAATAGTGGATTGTTGCTTGTTAGGGTTAGGAGTACCCCCCCCACAGTAGGGACACGTTGTCCCGAAGTGGGTTACCAAATCCCTGCATCTCGTATTTACTTTCACGCTAAACAGTCGAAATATCGAAACAGTCATATATTCCTAACGAGTTTCCTTAGGAGTTGTCATAACAACAGTTGGGACAAGTTCTGCCGTCCGTACTAGAACTACAAGTGATATCTGAGCAAACATCCGACAGACAGGGTGAGATCAGAGGAAACTCAGAATGAGTGGAAGAGACATGGGGAGACCTCCCAGCTTGGAGGAAGATGAGTTTGGCTACATGAAGTCGAAGATGAAAGCCTACATCAGATCAATAATTGAGTATGCATGGAAGGCAGTTGTTGAAGGTTGGGCTGCACCAACAAGTGGTGCAGATGCTATTGGAGTAAAAGAAGAAAAAGATTGAACTGAGGAGGAGAAGAAACTGTTCCACGGTGATGATGCAGTATGGCAGTGTTTGACAAAACCAGCACACGTGAACAAGATGCTGCTATAGTAGGAGTCCAGCTTTCGTGAACAAGATCAGTGAACAAGGAGCAGCTATAGCTGGAGGAAGCTATAGCAAGAGCTTGTTCAGAAGAGCTGTAGCGTCTGTCCGAGCAGCAGCAGCCTGGGTATTTGGAAAGAGGGCTTGGCAGTCCTTCTAAGAGCATCAGAGGAGTTTCTAAGTTGCTGCAGAGAATATTCCAGTGGAGATTCCCAGCTGAAGAAGGAGTTTTGATTGTGGGAGATTTGAATCTCAAATCAAATCTAATCTCCTAAAAATTAGGAGATATTGATATTACTAGGGAAATTGCGAAATCATGATAATGATGGAAGTGGGTGCTCCTATATAAAGAAGACCCTTCAGACCAATGAAGTTGATCAAAGGAGAGAGCGTGAACGAGTACACACACACAGAAATCTGAGAGAGTATTTTGGTGTGCGAGGAAATCTTTGATCCTCACCGAGAGAAGAGCGTGAGCGCAGAACTGAGGTGACAGAAGCAGAGGGCGATCAGGACTTGCGGAGTCAGATCCAAGCTTGACCGGGAAGCCAATTCAGAGGAGTGGTGCTTGTTGGTTGATCAAGGAAGGCCGCGAAGGAATTGTCGAGTGGAGGGACTCGGGCAATCGGTAGAAGGCCAGCTCTCGCTAGTGGCAGGAGGTCACTAAGTGAGGGGGAGTATTCCAGAGTGTGCAGCACTCGTGGAATCGTTCGAACGGCTCAGCGGAAGGCTTCGGAGCGACGCGGACAGTTTGTGCATCAGCTGTGTGCTACAGCAAATGCTAAAACAACCCTGCAGAATCTGAGTATTATTTAGTATAGGCTGAGTTTCGAGGAGACAGTAGCTATTCTAGATAGATATCAGTAGAGGTTGTAGCTACAAGTCAGAGCCTGTTCTGATTGTGTTCGTGGATCCACTTAAGGTTGAGTAGCGTAGGTTGCGTGGAGTTGTAACCGTGTGTACTTGGAGACCTTTGAGATTAGTGGATTGAGGACTTAGAATAGTCCTCCCCAGACGTAGGCAATTGGTCGAACTGGGTGAATGATAGAGCCTATTTATACACATTATTTAGATCCTAACCCTATGCTTGTTTGCATTATTTTGTGTACAAGATTACTGGTTTCCAGTGTTTTTTGTATTTCAGGGCAAAACGAGGGCTTAAGTCGGATACGCGCTAACAGGCAGCGTTTAGGACGCGCATCACACAGCCTGCGGAGCTAGCGGCGCAAACAGAAGAGTTGGCAGAGTCGACCAAGTGCGCTAACCGATTGCGCTAACCAGGAGCAGTGCGCCATGCGCAGAGTGTGGTGTTTCCAAATCTTGACACGACCAGATTTGGAAGTTGCCAAGGATGGGCCTCTTGAGCATTATATAAAGAGAGGAAGGCTAGGGTTTGAGAGACATTGAGAGCATCCATCATCATCACAGCACACGAGAGAGCAGCGAAGCAGAAAAACACACGAGTTTGCTGAGAGGACCTGCGCTAGCCGACTGCGCCAGCCGAGACTGCAACCTGCACGCACTGTTTGCTATTGTTTTCTTGGATACTTTAGATATTATTTACTGTTTCTATGATGTTTACTACTAGCATGTTTAGCTAAACGCTTAGTATCGGTTGGGCATGAATCTATGAGTATTTCCTTTGAGACTTGCGCTTAATGCATAGCTTGTTTGCTTATATTAATTCTGAGCACATTGTTGGCAGCTAGTTGCATGAGTAGGGGAAGCCTTGAACCGCAATCTTACTCTTGTTGCTTGTTGTTATATGTTAAACTAGTTGAATAGCCTGACGGTGCCGACTAGGAGTAACGCGCTAGGATAATCAGTTGCTACTATGATAGGATTCGCAGCTGCTTAGACTAGTCCTAAGAATTAATAGCTCATGAACTTTGATCGGAACATGCCCACATGTTAGGAAGCCTTGATCGGACACTAACATTAGCAAATCAAACTGTAGACATTTAGAGTCGATGATAAGGAAGACACTCATAGAGGATTGTCTGCGCCGATACTTCTCATAGTCATAGTACTTAATCTCTACTGCCTGCGCACGTCTAGTGCAATTCCTGCATTTTACTACTGTTTACTCGCGCATTGCGCAACCCCAATCACTCAAATCCCCAGTTTTCGTAAGTGCAGGTTACTAGTTAAAGCTAATCTACTGCCTCCCCGTGGATTCGACCCCGACTTAACCGCTGTACTAAGTGGAAGAGGAAGGAATTAATTTGACGCGCACAACGACGCGCGATCAAACTTTGGCGCCGTTGCCGGGGAAGGCAACATAGATAAGCTTTAACCAGCTAGGGTTTTCTTTTAATAGTTAGTTATTTCTGTTTGCTTTATTTTCGTTGTTGTTTCTGACAGCGCGCAATCACCATTAGCCTGCGCAACCTTGAAACAGCTGCGCTGCGCAGATTCTAGTTGCGCACTGACAGACACAGCAGCTTAGTTACCTTTTAATTTCGTTTTCTTTGAGACTTAGAACAGGTCATGGAGGATAACAGTGTCGTTGGGGACAATTTAGGGGACAGAACCCCAGAGGAAGCGAGAGCACATAACCGCGCAGCCCTGTTTAGAGAGGAAGTGCAGCGCGAGGTTGAAGCAAGGAAGGCCGCTGAAGTGTATAATGCGCCACCGCGCATTAGGCCGCGCGACGCAGAACAGTGCGCGAGATGTCAGCCCCACTCATAGTTAACCAGCCATGGTGCATCGTACTTCCACCAGACGGTCATTTTGAACTAAGGAGCTCGCTCATTCATCACATGCCCAAGTTCCACGGGATAAACAACGAGAATCCAGTCAAGCATGTGCGAGAGTTCCTAGTCATTTGCGAGAACATGAAGGCCGAAGGGGAGAGCGATGAAGCGCTGAAGATGAAAGCATTCCCATTTTCATTGTGTGACACGGCTAGGCATTGGCTAATGAACTTACCAGCAGGATCAATTCACACATGAGAGCAGCTGCAGAAGAAGTTCCTGGACAAGTTCTACCCAGCAGCAAAGATTGCGCTACTCAGGAGAGAGCTGGCCGCACCTAGGCAAAGCGCAGGAGAGTCGCTGTCAGAGTATTACGAGCGTTTCAGAGAGCTAGAGGCCAACTGTTACAATCACGGCCTGCCCCAGAATGTGCTAATAGAGAACTTCCTGAATGGATTGCTGCCCAAGGAGCTGAGATTATTGAACGCATGCGTAGGAGGCGACATTTGCAACATGTACCCAGAGGACGCGTGGCAGCTGATAGAAGACTCTGCCGGACAGGTAAGACATCAGCTAACACTTGAAAATAGTCGTGCTCGTTCTGTGTATCAGGTAGAAACAAGCGCTGAGATCAAGGAAATGAAGGCCATGCTGCAGAAGTTGATGAGTGCGCAAGGCGCACAACCAGTTGCGCCAAAGGTATGCGAATTCTGCAATTCCACCGAGCACAAAACCGATGCATGTCCCACGCTGTTTGAGGAATCGGGAGATGTCAATGCTCTTGGAGGATGGGATAACAGAGGGCCACAGAGGCAGAATCAGCCGCGTTTTGGACTAGCCGCAAATGGGTTCAGATGGAAGGAAGAAAACAATTTCCAGAGGCAGTCCACGGATCAGCGCGCGCCACAGCAGACGCAACAAGCTGCGCCATACAATCCACCGCATCGCCGCCTTGACGCACCAGCGCAGAACAACCAGCACCCGAGGCGATCCTTAGAAGATATCGTGGGGCAGCTAGCAGACACAGTGCGCAAGAATGATGAGAAGTACGACAAGAGGTTCGAGTCCATTGAGAAGCAGCTATCACAGATTGCGACCACGGTGTACGAGCTGAAAAAGAGAGATGGTAACCTGCCTTCGCAAGTGATTTAAAACCCCAAGGGAGGAGTGAACGCTGTGACACTGAGGAATGGGCGCACGATAGGAACAAAGCAGACCACGAAGGCACCCGCGCAACCAGTTGCGCAAGTCCCGGATCCAGCAGAGCAGAATGCGCAACCGGAGCAAGACGCGCAACCAGAAGAGCCAGCCACAAGCCAGCGGGGCGAAGCGCCAGGTATGACACAATTAAAAGACAAGGGCACGAATCATACTAACATACCTGCACCTTTCCCTGTGCAGGCACCATCGGCTAAGAAGGAAGCACTCGACAAGGAGCTCTACATGGAGGGTGAATCAAGCACCAGCAGTGCGCAGATCCTACTAGGCAGACCATTTCTGATGACCGCGCGCACAAAAATAGACGTGTGGAGGGGCACACTCTCCATGGAAGTTGATGGCGAAGAAATCCATTTCAACATATTCAAGGGGATGCAGCATCCTCATGAAGACGCCACAGTGCACGCAATGGACAGCTTAGATGAGTTGGTCGCAGATGCGCAATGTGCGAGCGCAGCAGAAGAACCTATAACACTAGCACAGGCAGAGTTGGAGGCGCAAGAGGATGAGCTGAGCAGTGCTGCACCAGAACCCAGATAGGTACAAGCCATAGTTAAAGTCTGCAATGCTAATAAAATCTTGCCCTCTATTGAACAGGCACCCAAGGTCGAGCTGAAGCAACTCCCAGAGCACCTCAAGTACATATTCTTGGGAAATGAAGACACCCTGCCAGTGATTGATCGCGCGTCGTCGTGCGCGTCAAATATAATCCTTCCTCTCCCACTAGTACAGCGGTTAAGTAAGGGTCGATCTCCACAGGGAGCAAGCAGTGAGTCTTAGCCAGTAACCTACACTTAAGAAAACGGGGGTTGCGTGAGTGATTGGGGGTTTTGCGTGATGCGCGAGTAGCAGTGAATATCGTAACGCAGGAAATTGCACTAGACGTGCGCAAGCAGTAGAGATGAAGTACTATCTTTATGAGAAGTATTGGGCAGACAATCCTCTATGAATGCATTCCTTATCATCGACTCTAAACATCTATAGCTTGTGGTTTACTTGGGTTAGTGTCCGGTAAAGGCTTCCTAACACGTGCGCATGTTCCGTTCAAAGTTCATGTGCTATTAATCCTTAGAACTAGACTAAACAGCTGCGAATCCTGTCACAGTAGCAACTGCCTATCCTAACTCGTTACTCCTAATTGTCACGGTAAGTTTGCGGTTCAAGGCTTCCCCTACGCATGCAACTAGTTTAACAGGTGACAAGCAAGCAACACAAGTAAGTTTGCGGTTCAAGGCTTCCCCTACTCATGCAACTAACTGTCTCAGTACGCACAGAATTAATACAAGTAAATAAACTATGCATTAAGCTCAAGTCTCAAAGGTAATACATCATAGGTTCATGCCCGACCAACACTAAGTGTTTAGCTAGACATGCTAGTGGTAAACATCATAAAATAGTAAGTAATAACTACTGAATCCAAGAAAACGGTAGCAACAGTGCGTGCAGTGTCTTCTCTCGGCTGGCGCAGTCGGCTGGCGCAGATCTCCTCAATAAGTCCGTGTGTTTTCCAGTTCTGCCGCACAGTGCCTCCTTGCGTCCTCTGGTGCCTCTGGAACAACAGTTGTTTCGAACTCTCTGAAACCCTAGACTTACTTCCTTTATATAGGAGGTTCAACTTTCGGCAACTTCCAAATCTGGTCACTGGGACTTTGCGCCTGGCGCACGGCATTGGTTGGCGCAATCGGGTAGCGCACCTCTGCTGTCTTACCCATTTCTTCTTCTGTTTGCGCCGCTAGCTCCGCAGGCTGATCTTTCACTCCTAGAACGCTGCCTGTTAGCGCGTATCCGACTCAAGGACTCGTTCTGACCTGATATACAAAAACATCGGAAACGAGTAATCTTGCTCATGAAATATTGCAAACAAGCATAGGGTTATGACCTAAATAATGTGTATAACTAGGCTCTATCAAACCCCCCACACTTGCCCCTTGTTCGTCCCGAACAAGTACTGAAACGCGGATACAATTACCTTTTCTGGAGACTAGCGCACAGCCTTGCATTCTAGCGCAAAATGCACAGTCACTCAGCTTGTGCTGCTTTATCACCTGCGCACAACTGCACTCAATAGTTCTAATATAATAATCCCGAAATTTCATTACCTCTCAGCCGGGATGAAGATCTTTGGATGACTGGGAGATAGCTCTTCTTAGGCTCCTGGTTGTCAGCTCCCGCTCCGAAGATAGGTATATGGTTTCTTGCGCGAGCTTCTTCCAGTGCGTGATTCGTTCGCACACTTCCTGGGAACCTGAGCCTTTGATGATATCCTTTTGGTCTTGCGCACGCAGGTACTAAGTAGTGCGCATGCTGATTCTTTGTAACGCAAATCATCTGCTTCTGCTGGTATTTTTCTTTTGTACAGCTTCCTTTCCAATTTGTTTCATTCCCAGAACGGTTCCAGTCTCGGCCTCCGGATAACAGCTATGGAACAACGCTCCACTCTCCCACCTTGGTCTATCTGCGCAGGTCAGCGCACGCGTTTACTCCCGCGCCCGCCTTCCTTCGCTCAACTACCAGAGGAAAGGTGGTCTGTTTTCCCACCTCGCCACGCTTTGGGTATTTCGCCTTCGGCATCTGCGTGACTGAGCGCACTCTCTTGTTCCGAAGGTCGCGAAGCACCGGCCTCCACTAGCGCTCTCGACCATATACCTCACCTTCGAAGCTCAAACGACTAACCGCCTCTCTAGAGCGTTTCTGTCAACTCCACACCCCTGTATATCCCAACTGACAGGAGCAGAAAAAATGAAAAAAAATATACCAAAACAATTGATAGCAGCGCATGCAGTATGGATAGCGCAATACAAGCTGAACAGCTTGCGCAACCCGCACACAAGCGCACTACTGCTACTGTTTCCTTCAACTAACTAAGCTACACTATATAAAGCTAAAAAAAAACGTGAAATGTAAATGCTACGCTCCCCCCCACACTTAAACAGAGACGTGTCCCCACGACTCATGCTCAAGCGCACGGAGAGCACAAATGCATGCAAGCAAAACAAAGAACATAAGAACATATAGCCAACGTAGCACACTATAGCAAGGGGTCACAAAATACTCAGCAAAATATAGCAACATATAGCAACAGTTTTCAAAAAGATAAGAAAAGAAACCACCCGAAAGAAATGCGCGCCCCACTGCAGCCCTAGATGTCCTCGGAGCTGGACTCAGCCGCTGATCCGCGCGCCTCCTCATCTGAAGAATCAGTCACATACTCGGTGCTGGAGGCTGGCGGCACTACAGAAATGGCGGCGGGCTGAGCCACGAGGTCGTCCTCTGAGATAGGATCCCATAGTGAATCCGAGTTGGTACTAATGATGGGATCAGCTTCAGGGGACCTGTGAATGGAAGGCTGTGCAGGGGGTGGTGCAGGTGCTGGTACTGGGTCTGCTGCTGGGGTGGGCTCTGTGCTGGGGCTGGTACTGGTGCTGGAGCTGGCTCTGCTGTATGCACTGGGGACTGGGTAGGAGGGCTGGCTGGCTGGTGCGGCTCGCTGCGGGATCCTGGAGGTGGCCTGCGCAGGCTGAGGAGAGGGCGAATAGCATCTCCAAATCTCCACCCTGATGGTGGGCTCATACTCAAATCTGCCCCCTCTGGCGCTAAATATTCGAGCACGCGCATGACGTTGAACATCATGCGCCGCTCCTCTGGTACCTCCTCTGGCGCCTCTTCTGACTCCATCCTGGGGCGCTTTCCTTGTGCACGCGGGGGAGAATCCTCAATGGAAATGGTAACTGGCTCCCCCTGCGGTGCACTGGCCCTCCGGCGCGCTCCAGTCTGGGGACGAGTCCTCATGCGCCTGACTGGAGGCGCAACTGGCTGTGGGGCCTCGTCCTCCTCCATCTCCTCCGCAGCCTCTTCTACTTGCGCGCTGCTCTCCGCTCTTGGCCTCGGCGCTCTGGCCGGCTGCAGCCGGTAGCACCACTCCAATGTGCCATCCTCTCTCACGGCTACCGCTCTTATCTGCAGCATCTGGGCGCGGTCCAAGGGAACAGCCGGCACCACTGTGTGCTCTGGCACCTCAGGCTCCCCATGCAACGCACGCAGCAGGTGCGTTATGATCCCTCCACAAGTCAGCGGCCCCTTCGTGCTGACCCGTACATCTCAAGCCTCAGGAAGGCTTCGTACTTGCTGGCGAAGTGAGCTGGGGTCACTTGGTCCTCGGCAGGCTGCATCGTGCTCTGGGGCTCTCTGGTCAACTACGGTCAACACTCTCTAAAGCTCAAAAAATTCCAAACTCCTCCAAATGCCCTGAAACTGTCACCAAATGGGCGCCTACTGCCCGCCTACAAAACCCACTAACCAAACCTCCAATCGGTGCACGCTAGCTCGGTGCGATTTCAGACCTAGGGTACCCCTCTTCTCGCACAAACCCTAATGCAATCGGCTCAAATCGGGAGGGAAAGGTTACCTGTTGTGTGTGCGACTGTGTGCTCCTCAAATCTCTCTAAACGGAAGCTGGGTTGAGCGCCGGACGGTGAGCGGCTGCTGAGGGCGGGAGTTTCTCTTGCAACGGTCGAGTGTGAAAAGTGCTAAAATTTTTCTAAGTACTGCCCTTATATACCCCCCTGACTGGCGCAACTGTCCTGCGCACTGAAGTGCGCACTGCTGCTCGACAAAAAACTACAAGTCCTAAACTAGCTAAAAGACACTAGAGAAACTAAAAGAAAAAACATGTAAAAGTAAAACGTGTCGGGTTACCTCCCGACAAGTGCCTTTGTTTAACGTCGTTGGCTCGACTGTACCTCGTTACTTGCGTGAAAGTGTACCAGCGACCTCCCCCACACTTGCTCCTGAGTGACCCTGCGCCCGTGCATGTGTTGCGTTCTTCTTGGTCCTACGCAAAGGATCGGAGGGGTGGTTAGCATGGTTAATAGTCTGTGATAAATTATAAGTAACGAGGTTAGGTAAAGAGGGAGAAGAAATATGAACAATAGTTCCCAGTTCTCCCTCTGGTGCGTCTGGTGGTGACTCTGGCGCAGCAACCTGCGCATCTACTATCTCTGGCTCTGCCAATTCAACTTCGCGCGCTGTGCCATTCCAAGGTTCTCCTAAATACCTTTTGACTCTCTGCCCATTGACCTGAAAACGATGCCGGTGCTCGTTTTCTAACTCGATTGTTCCGTAGGGGAAAACCTTGGTGACTATGTACGGTCCCATCCATTTGCTGCGCAGCTTTCCAGGCATGAGCGTTAGGCGTGATGAGAATAATAATACCTGGTCTCCTGGCTCAAAAGTGTGTCTGAGGATATGTTTGTCATGAAATGCCTTCGTGCGCGCCTTATAATCGCGCAGTCCCTCATATGCATCCAGGCGCAGCTCTTGTAATTCGCTCCGCTCAAATGCGCGCTCCTTGCCCAGTATGCTTTGTGCTCTAACTCTACTGGCAGGTGGCACGCTTTTCCATAAACCAACCGAAACGGTGAGGTCCCAATTAGTGTCTTATGCGCTGTTCGGTATGCCCACAGCGCATCGTCAAGGCGCTGGCTCAAGTCTTTGCGTGACGGTCTCACAATTTTCTCCAGAATGCGCTTGATCTCTCTGTTGGAAACCTTGGCCTGTCCATTCGTCTGAGGGTGGTAAGCGGTGGACGTCTTGTGGCGCACTCCATAATGCTTGAAAACCTGCGCCACGATCCTGTTGAAAACGTGCGTCCCCTTGTCGCTAATGATTGCCTTAGGCACTCCGTACCTGCAAAATATGTTAGTCCTTAAAAAGTCAGCGACCGTCTTACCATCATCCTTCCGTGTAGCCTTGGCCTCAACCCATTTGGAGACATAATCTACCGCGACTAATATGTACTCGTATCCGGAAGATGGAGGAAATGGCCCCATGAAGTCAATCACCCAAATGTCGAATACTTCATCCACTAGAATTGGCGTCTGCGGCATCTCGTTGCGCGTTGATATGCCTCCTGTGCGCTGGCACCTGTCACAGTTCCTGCAGTAGTTATATGAATCACTAAACAAGCACGACCAATAAAATCCGCAGTCCAGGATCTTTCTGCTCGTGCGCTTCGGACCAAAGTGTCCTCCACATGCGTGCGCATGACAAAACATCAAAACAGAGCTAATTTCATGGTCAGGCACGCAACGCCTTAAAATCTGATCAGGTCCTATTCTGAGCATATATGGATCATCCCAAAGGTAATGCTTGGACTCATGCTTTAATCTCATGCATTGGGTTTTAGTGAAATGAGAAGGAAACGTACCTGTGACTAGGTAATTTGCAATGTGCGCATACCATGGTACCTTACCTGTCAGCGCCATAAGATGCTCGTCAGGGAACGTCTCCGTGATCTGCCCTGGCTCCTCCGCTTTCACGATCCTGCTCAGGTGGTCCGCGACTGTGTTCTCCGTGCCCTTCTTATCTTTGATCTCCAAGTCGAATTCCTGAAGTAGGAGCACCCAGCGCATCAGGCACGGCTTAGTTTCCTTCTTGGACATTAGGTAACGGATTGCTGCGTGATCTGTTGAGACGATGACTCTGGCGCCAAGAACATATGCACGGAACTTCTCCAGCGCAAACACAATTGCCAGAAGTTCCTTCTCCGTAGTGGTATAGTTCCTCTGCGCAGCGTCCAGTGTGCGCGATGCATAATAAATGGCGTGCGGCTTCTTGTCCACTCGCTGACCCAGGACTGCACCTACTGCATAATCACTTGCGTCGCACATCAGTTCAAATGGCAGGTTCCAGTCTGGCGCGCGCTTCACTGGCGCACTTGTCAGCGCCTCCGTCAGCTTATCAAACGCGGCCCTGCACTCATCAGTAAATTCGAAATGCACATCCTTTTGCAAGAGGTTAGACAGGGGAATACAAATTTTAGAGAAATCTTTTATGAAGCGCCTGTAAAACCCAGCATGCCCAATGAATGATTTCACATCGCGCACGTTAGTGGAATAAGGCAGATTAGCAATAAGATCTATTTTGGCTTTATCTACCTTGATCCCCTCCCGCGAGATAATATTTCCTAGTACTACACCATGCGATACCATGAAATAACATTTTTCATAAATAAGCACTAGGTTCTTTGAAATGCAGCGCGCTAAGACCTTATCAAGATGAGTTAAGCATGCGTCAAAGGTACTTCCGTGTATGGTAAAATCATCCATGAACACTTCTATGCATATACCAATCATATCAGAAAAAATGCTCATGACTAGACGTTGGAACGTACCTGGCGCGTTACACAGCCCAAATGACATGCGCCGAAACGCAAACGTACCGAATGGGCAGGTAAATGTGGTCTTCTCTTGATCTTCCGCATCTATGGGTATCTGATTGTACCCTGAATATCCGTCCAAGAAACAAAAGTAGGGCTTACCTGCCAATCGGTCTAGCATCTGATCCATGAAAGGTAGCGGGAAATGGTCCTTGCGCGTGACTGCGTTAAGCTTCCTGTAGTCGATGCACATGCGCCATCCAGTTTGTATGCACTTGGGAACTAGCTTGCCCTGCGCATTCTCTTCTACTGTGATTCCTCCTTTCTTCGACACGACGTGCACTGGACTTACCCACTTGCTGTCTGAAATGGGGTAAATGACTCCTGCGTCAAGCAACTTCAGGATCTCCTTCTGCACCACCTCCATCATGTTCGGGTTCAATCTGCGGTGAGCCTCCCTGGATGGTTTGGCACCATCTTCCAATAGAATCCTATGCATGCATACGTCCGGGCTCACTCCGCGCAGATCAGCAAGTGTCCATCCTATAGCCCGCTGGTTCTTGCGCAGCACCTGCTGTAATCGCGCCTCCTGCTCCTCTTTTAATCCTTTCTTGATGATCACTGGCAGGGTGTCTTCATTTCCCAAGAATATGTACTTGAGGTGTTCTGGGAGTTGCTTCAGCTCGACCTTGGGTGCCTGTTCAATAGAGGGCATGATTTTATTAGCAGTGCAGACATTAACTATGTCTTGTACCTGTCTGGGTTCTGGTTCAGCACTGCTCAGCTCATTCTCTTGCGCCCCCAACTCTGCCTGTGCCAGTGTTATAGGTTCTTCTGTTGCGCTCGCATATTGCGCATCTGCGACCAAGTCATCTATGCTGTCCATTGCGTGCACTGTGGCGTCTTCATTAGGGTGCTGCATCCCTTTGAATATGTTAAAATGAATTTCCTCGCCATCAACTTCCATAGAGAGCGTGCCCCTCCACACATCTATCTTTGTTCGCGCGGTCATCAGAAATGGTCTACCCAGTAGGATCTGCGCACTGCTTATGCTCGATTCTCCCTCCATTTCTAGGACATAGAAGTCTGCTGGGAACACCAGCTCTCCTACTCGGACAAGAACATCCTCTATCATGCCCGTAGGTTGCTTGCACGACCGATCTGCTAACTGAATGGTGAGACCTGCAGGCTTTAGTGGTCCAAGGCGCAATGACGCATATAGGGAATAGGGTAGCACATTTATAAATGCGCCTAAGTCAATCATGCAATTGCTAACTGTGGTTTTACCTAAAGTGCATGGAATGGTGAACGTACCTGGGTCTCGGCATTTAGGTGGTACCTTATGTTGCACGACTGCTGAGGCCTGCGCATTTAGCATTACCTGTGCGCACTCGCCTTTCCAACTCTTGTTTGTGCACAGCTCCTTTAGAAATTTGGCGTACCTAGAGATTTGCCGAACTGCTTCAATAAGGGGAATGTTTATTTCCACCTTGCTGAATAACTCGTAGAGCTCCTTATCAAGCGCTTCTTTCCTAGCCGATGGTGCCTGTACAGGGAAAGGTGCAGGTATGTTAGTACGATTCGTGCCCTTGTCTTTTAATTGTGTTATACCTGGCGCTTCGCCCTGCTGGCTTGTGGCTGGCGCTTCTGGTTGCGCGTCCTGCTCTGGTTGCGCATTCTGCTCTGTTGGTTCTGGAACTTGCGCAACTGGTGGCGCGGGGCCTTCGTGGTCTGCTCTGTTCCTATCGTGCGCCCAGTCCTCAGTGTCACGCCATCGCTCTTTTTCAGCTCATACACCGTGGTAGCAATCTGTGATAGCTGCTTCTCAATGGACTCGAACCTTTTGTCATATTTCTCATCATTTTTGCGCACTGTGTCTGCTAGCTGCCCCACGATATCTTCTAAGGATCGCCTCGGCTGCTGGTTGTTCTGCGTTGGTGCGTCAGTGCGGCGATGCAGTGGATTGTATGGCGCAGCTTGTTGCGTCTGCTGTGGCGCGCGCTGATCCGTGGACTGCCTCTGGAAATTGTTTTCATCCTTCCATCTGAACCCATTTGCGGCTAGTCCAAAACGTGGTTGATTCTGCCTCTGTGCCCCTCTGTTATCCCATCCTCCGAGAGCATTGACATCTCCTGATTCCTCGAAAAGTGTGGGACATGCATCGGTTTTGTGCTCAGTGGAATTGCAGAACTCGCATACCTTTGGCGCAACTGGTTGTGCCCCTTGCGCACTCATCAACTTCTGCAGCATGACCTTCATTTCCTTGATCTCAGCGCTTGTTTCTACCTGATGCACAGAACGAGCACGACTATTTTCAAGTGTTAGCTGATGTCTTACCTGCCCAGCAGAGTCTTCTATCAGCTGCCACGCGTCCTCTGGGTACATGTTGCAAATGTCGCCTCCTGCGCATGCATTCAATAATCTCAGCTCCATGGGCAACAATCCATTCAGGAAATTCTCTATCAGCACATTCTGGGGCAGGCCATGATTGTAGCAGTTGGCCTCCAGCTCCCTGAAACGCTCGTAATACTCTGACAGCGACTCTCCTGCGCCCTGCCTAGGTGCGTGATAGAGCCTAGTTATACACATTATTTAGGTCATAACCCTATGCTTGTTTGCAATATTTCATGAGCAAGATTACTCGTTTCCGATGTTTTTGTATATCAGGTCAGAACGAGTCCTTGAGTCGGATACGCGCTAACAGGCAGCGTTCTAGGAGTGAAAGATCAGCCTGCGGAGCTAGCGGCGCAAACAGAAGAAGAAATGGGTAAGACAGCAGAGGTGCGCTACCCGATTGCGCCAACCAATGCCGTGCGCCAGGCGCAAAGTCCCAGTGACCAGATTTGGAAGTTGCCGAAAGTTGAACCTCCTATATAAAGGAAGTAAGTCTAGGGTTTCAGAGAGTTCGAAACAACTGTTGTTCCAGAGGCACCAGAGGACGCAAGGAGGCACTGTGCGGCAGAACTGGAAAACACACGGACTTATTGAGGAGATCTGCGCCAGCCGACTGCGCCAGCCGAGAGAAGACACTGCACGCACTGTTGCTACCGTTTTCTTGGATTCAGTAGTTATTACTTACTATTTTATGATGTTTACCACTAGCATGTCTAGCTAAACACTTAGTGTTGGTCGGGCATGAACCTATGATGTATTACCTTTGAGACTTGAGCTTAATGCATAGTTTATTTACTTGTATTAATTCTGTGCGTACTGAGACAGTTAGTTGCATGAGTAGGGGAAGCCTTGAACCGCAAACTTACTTGTGTTGCTTGCTTGTCACCTGTTAAACTAGTTGCATGCGTAGGGGAAGCCTTGAACCGCAAACTTACCGTGACAATTAGGAGTAACGAGTTAGGATAGGCAGTTGCTACTGTGACAGGATTCGCAGCTGTTTAGTCTAGTTCTAAGGATTAATAGCACATGAACTTTGAACGGAACATGCGCACGTGTTAGGAAGCCTTTACCGGACACTAACCCAAGTAAACCACAAGCTATAGATGTTTAGAGTCGATGATAAGGAATGCATTCATAGAGGATTGTCTGCCCAATACTTCTCATAAAGATAGTACTTCATCTCTACTGCTTGCGCACGTCTAGTGCAATTTCCTGCTTTACGATATTCACTGCTACTCGCGCATCGCGCAAAACCCCCAATCACTCACGCAACCCCCGTTTTCTTAAGTGTAGGTTACTGGCTAAGACTCACTGCTTGCTCCCTGTGGAGATCGACCCTTACTTAACCGCTGTACTAGTGGGAGAGGAAGGATTATATTTGACGCGCACGACGACGCGCGATCAAATTTTGGCGCCGTTGCCGGGGAGCAACACAGCTAAGTTTTAGCTAGCTTACATTTCTCATTTTAGTAACTCGTTATTTCATTTTGTTTTGTTTTCTCGTTGTTGTTTCTGACAGCGCACAATCACATCCGCCTGCGCAACCTTGAAACAGTTGCGCTGAGCAGATTCTAGTTGCGCACTGACAGACGCAACAACTTCGTTGCCATTTAATTTCGTTTCTTGAGTTTGGATCAGGACATGGAGGATAACAGTGTGGTTGGAGATAACCTGGGAGACAGAACCCCAGAGGAAGCAAGGGCACATAACCGCGCAGCCCTATTCAGAGAGGAAGTGCAGCGTGAGGTCGACGCACGGATGGCCGCTGAACCATACATTGCGCCACCCGTTCGTCCAGTCGCGAGGCGCAGGACAGTGCGCGAGATGTCGGCCCCTATCACTGTTAACCAGCCATGGTGCATCGTGCTTCCACCAGGCGGTCACTTCGAGCTAAGGAGCTCACTCATCCATCACATGCCCAAGTTCCACGGGATGAACAATGAAAATCCAGTCAAGCATGTGCGAGAGTTCCTGGTCATTTGCGAAAACATGAAGACCGAAGGGGAAAGCGATGAAGCGCTAAAAATGAAGGCATTCCCATTTTCATTAAGTGATACAGCTAGACACTGGCTAATGAATTTACCTGCAGGATCTATTCACACATGGGAGCAGCTGCAGAAGAAGTTCTTAGACAAATTTTATCCAGCAGCGAAGATTGCGCTGCTCAGAAGGGAATTGGCCGCGCCAAGGCAGAGCGCAGGGGAGTCTCTGTCAGAATACTACGAGCGTTTCAGGGAGCTAGAAGCCAACTGCTACAATCACGGGCTTCCTCAGAATGTGCTGATAGAGAACTTTCTGAATGGATTGCTACCCATGGAGCTGCGACTACTGAATGCATGCGCAGGAGGGGACATTTGCAACATGTACCCGGAGGATGCATGGCAGCTGATAGAAGATTCTGCTGGGCAGGTAAGACATCAATTGACACTTGAAAGTAGTCGTAATCGTTCTGTGCATCAGGTAGAGGCAAGCGCTGAGATCCAAGAAATGAAGGCCATGCTACAGAAGCTGATGAGTGCGCAGAGCGCACAACCACTTGCGCCAAAGGTATGTGAATTCTGCAGGTCCACTGAGCACAAGACAGACGAATGCCCAACACTTTTTGAAGAAACTGGAGATGTAAATGCCCTTGGAGGATGGGACAACAGAGGACCGCAGAGGCAGAATCAGCCGCGCTTTGGGCTTGCTGCAAATGGATTCAGATGGAGAGAAGAGAACAATTTCCAGAGGCAGCCCACTGATCAGCGCGCGCCACAGCAGACGCAACAAGCTGCACCCTACAATCCACCGCATCGCCGCACAGACGCACCAGCGCAGAACAATCAGCAACCAAAGCGATCCTTGGAAGATATCATGGGGCAGCTAGCAGACACAGTGCGCAAGAATGACGAAAAGTATGACAAGAGGTTCGAATCCATAGAAAAGCATCTATCACAAATTGCAACCACGGTGTATGAGCTGAAAAAGAGCGATGGCAACCTGCCTTCGCAAGTGATTCAGAACCCTAAGGGAGGAGTTAATGCAGTAACACTGAGGACTGGGCGCACAGTGGGAACAGAGCAGACCGTGCAGGCGCCCGCGCAACCAGTTGCGCAAGTCCCAGATCCAGCAGCTCAGAGTGCGCAACCAGAGCCAGAGGCGCAATCAGAAGCGCCAACCACGAACCAGCAGGGCAAAGCGCCAGGTATGTCTCACTCGATAAACAAGGACAAAAATTGTACTAACATACCTGCTCCTTTCCCTGTGCAGGCACCACTGGCGAGAAAAGAAGCACTGGACAAGGAACTATATGAGCTGTTCAGCAAGGTGGAAATCAACATACCTCTCATAGAAGCTATTCGACAGATTCCCAGGTATGCGAAGTTTTTAAAAGAGCTCTGCACAAATAAAAGAAGGACAGGCGAATGCGCACAGGTAATGCTAAATGCGCAGGCCTCAGTAATCGTGCAACAAAAGGTACCACCTAAGTGCCGAGATCCAGGTACATTCACTATCCCTTGCACCTTAGGTAAAACCACGGTAAGCAACTGCATGATCGATTTAGGCGCATCAATCAATTTATTACCATATTCTCTCTATGCGACCTTGCGCCTTGGACCATTAAAACCTGCAGGTCTCACAATTCAGCTAGCAGATAGATCGTGCAAACAACCTGCAGGCATGATAGAAGATGTCCTAGTTCGAGTAGGAGAGCTGGTGTTCCCAGCAGACTTTTATGTGCTCAAAATGGAGGGTGAATCAAGCGCCAGCGGTGCGCAGATCCTCCTAGGCAGACCGTTTCTGATGACTGCGCGCACGAAGATAGACGTGTGGAGGGGCACGCTCTCCATGGAGGTAGATGGCGAAGAAATCCATTTCAACATCTTCGAAGGGATGCAGCACCCACATGAGGACGCTACTGTGCACGCAATGGACTGCTTTGACGATTTAGTCACAGAAGCGCAGTGTGCAAGCGCAACCATAGGACCAGAGCTACTGACACAGGCAGAGCTGGAGGAGCAAGAGGAGGAGCTAAGCAGTGCTGAACCAGCACCCACACAGGTACTTGATATAGTTCATATTTGCACCGCTAACAAAATCTTGCCCTCTATTGACCAGGCACCCAAGATCGAACTGAAGCAACTCCCGGAGCACCTCAAGTACATTTTCTTGGGAGATGAGGACACCCTGCCAGTGATCATCAAGAGGGGATTGGAAAAAGAGCAGGAGGCGCGTTTGCAACAGGTGCTGCGCAGGAACCAGCGCGCTATTGGATGGACTCTTGCCGATCTGCGCGGAGTGAGCCCAGACGTGTGCATGCACCGAATTCTGTTGGAAGATGGTGCCAAACCATCCAGGGAGGCTCAGCGCAGGTTAAACCCAAATATGATGGAGGTAGTGCAAAAGGAAGTCCTGAAGTTGCTTGACGCAGGGGTCATTTACCCAATCTCAGACAGCAAATGGGTCAGCCCGGTGCACGTTGTGCCAAAGAAAGGAGGAATCACAGTGGAGGAGAATGCGCAGGGCGAGCTAGTTCCCAAGCGCATACAAACTGGCTGGCGCATGTGCATCGACTACAGGAAGCTGAACGCTGTAACGCGCAAGGACCACTTCCCGCTACCCTTCATGGACCAGATGCTGGATCGCTTGGCAGGTAAGCCTTACTTTTGTTTTTTGGACGGATATTCAGGTTACAATCAGATACCCATAGCTGCGGAGGATCAAGAGAAGACCACGTTCACATGCCCCTTCGGAACATTTGCGTTTCGGCGTATGTCTTTTGGGCTGTGCAACGCGCCAGGTACATTCCAACGCCTTGTCATGAGCATTTTCTCTGATATGATTGGTATATGCATAGAAGTGTTCATGGATGATTTCACTGTATATGGGAGTACCTTTGATGCATGCTTAACACATCTAGATAAAGTCTTAGCGCGCTGCATCTCTAAGAACTTAGTGCTAAATTACGAAAAATGTCATTTCATGGTAACGCACGGAGTAGTACTAGGTCATATCATTTCAGAGGAGGGTATTAAGGTAGACAAAGCTAAGATAGATATTATTTCTAATCTGCCTTATGCCACCAACGTGCGCGACGTGAAATCGTTCTTAGGGCATGCTGGGTTTTACAGGCGTTTTATTAAGGATTTCTCTAAAATTTGCATCCCCCTGTCTAACCTGTTGCAAAAAGACGTGTGCTTCGATTTTACTAATGAGTGCAGGGCGGCGTTCGATAAGCTGAAAGAAGCGCTGACCAGTGCGCCAGTGATGCGCGCACCAGACTGGAACCTGCCATTCGAGCTGATGTGTGACGCAAGTGACTACGCAGTAGGAGCAGTCTTGGGGCAGCGCGAGGAAAAGAAGCCGCATGCCATCTACTATGCATCGCGCACACTGGACTCCGCGCAGAAGAATTACACCACCACGGAGAAAGAGCTTCTGGCAATTGTATTTGCGCTGGAGAAGTTCCGAGCATATGTTCTAGGCGCCAGAGTCATCATCTACACGGACCACGCAGCTATCCGCTACCTCATGTCCAAGAAAGAGACCAAGCCGCGCCTGATGCGCTGGGTACTTCTGCTTCAGGAATTCGACTTAGAGATCAAAGATAAGAAGGGCACAGAAAATACCGTAGCTGATCACCTGAGCAGGATCGTAAAGGATGAGGAGCCAGGGCAGATCAAGGAGACATTCCCTGACGAGCATCTGATGGCGCTAACAGGTAAGGTACCATGGTATGCGCATATCGCAAATTACCTGGTCACAGGTGCGTTCCCTCCTCATTTCAATAAAACTCAGTGCATGCGATTGAAACATGAGTCCAAGCATTATCTTTGGGATAATCCTTACATGCTTAGAATAGGTCCAGATCGGATATTAAGACGTTGCGTGCCTGACCATGAGATTAATTCTGTGTTGCTGTTTTGTCATGCGCACGCCTGTGGAGGACATTTCGGTCCCAAGCGCACGAGCAGGAAGATCTTGGACTGCGGATTCTACTGGCCGCACCTATTCAGAGATGCCTATGACCACTGCAGGAAGTGTGACAGGTGCCAGCGCACTGGAGGAATCTCCGCGCGCAACGAGATGCCGCAGACCCCGATTCTGGTGGACGAAGTGTTCGATGTTTGGGGAATCGACTTCATGGGTCCATTTCCCCCATCTGCCGGCTACGAGTACATTTTGGTGGCCGTGGATTACGTATCCAAATGGGTCGAAGCTAAGGCCACGCGCAAGGATGATGGTAAGACTGTCGCTGATTTTCTCAGAACTAACATATTTTGCAGGTACGGAGTGCCTAAGGCAGTTATCAGCGACCAGGGGACGCACTTCTGCAACAGGGTTGTGGCGCAAGTTTTCAAGCACTATGGGGTGCGCCACAAGACGTCCACCGCTTACCATCCGCAGACAAATGGACAGGCCGAAGTTTCTAACAGAGAGATCAAGCGCATCTTGGAAAAGACTGTGAGGCCGTCACGCAAGGATTGGAGCCAGCGCCTGGATGATGCGCTATAGGCATACCGCACTGCACACAAGACGCCCATTGGAACCTCACCATTCCGGCTGGTCTATGGGAAGGCATGCCACCTGCCAGTAGAGCTCGAGCACAAGGCATATTGGGCTTTACGTATTTGCAACTTGAACTTGGAGGAGGCAGGAAAAGAACGCGCATTTGAGCTGAGCGAACTCGAAGAGCTGCGCCTAGACGCCTATGAGGGACTGCGCGATTACAAAGCGCGCACCAAGGCGTTTCATGACAGGCATATCCTCCGGCGCACATTTGAACCAGGAGACCAGGTACTGTTATTTTCATCGCCCCTGAAGCTCATGCCTGGGAAGTTGCGCAGCAAGTGGACGGGACCATACACCGTCACCAAGGTTTTCCCCTACGGCACAATTGAATTAGAAGACGGGCACCAGCATCGTTTTCAGGTTAACGGGCAGAGAGTCAAACGGTACTTGGGCGAACCTTGGGATGGCGCAACACGCAACATTGACTTGGCCGAGCCAGAGATAGTGGACGCTCAAGCTGCTGCGCCAGACGCACCACCAGATGTTTCAGAGGGAGAACTAGCACCCATCGCCTATATCTCCTCTTCCTCTGCATCTACCTTCATTACGAATCATGTATCACGTGCTGACCCTCCCTTGTATCCTTTGCGCAGGACCAATGAGATCGTAACACAAGCACTGGCGCAAGGCCACTCAGGAGCAAGAGTGGGGGGGGGGGGCTGCAGACGCACTTCTTGGCACGTAACGAGGTACCGTCGAGCCAACGACGTTAAAAAAAAAGGCACTTGTCGGGAGGTAACCCGACACGTTTTAATTTGGCACATTTTATTCTGCTTGTTTTGTTTTTTGAGTGTTTTTAGTTAGATTAGGGTTTGGTAGTTTTTAGTCACACAAGTGCGCAGGACCGTGCGCCTATCAATGCGCAGGTCCGTTGCGCTAGCCAGAGGGGGGTATATAAGGCCAGACTTAGAAATTTCCCAGCACTTTTTCACTCGACCGTTACACACAAGCTCCCGCCTTCAGACCTCTGCCGTCGATCAGCGCCCAACCCACCGTCCGTCTTGAGAGATTCAAGGACAACACGACCGCACAGCACCCAGGTAACCTCCGATTCCGCTTTGAGCCGCTTCTGTTAGGGTTTGCGCGGAGAAGACAATTTTAGGGTTTTGAAATCGCACCAGGCTAGAGTGCGCGGCTTGGAGTGCTGTTTTGTGCGTTGAGTAGGCGACCATTAGGCGCTCGTTCGGTGCAAGTTTCAGAGGTTTCTGAGCAGTTTCGAATTTTAAGTTTATGTTTATGTTTATGTTTTGCATTGCCAGTCGTATGACCCAGGGGTGAAATAGGATTCCGCCTACGTTTTCTCTATTACTTTCTTTTAACCAAATTTGATCTTGTCTTTAGTATTCACTAGAGATACTTCGCATATAGGAAAAACCCCCATTTTTATTTGGTAGACTCGCATTTGGCATTACTAGCTAGCTTTAGACTAATTTAGGCTTTTCTCTTGGGTTCGACTCGAGGTCACTCGGATTATAAATATTGTTTGCATACCGTGATTGGACTAGTATTTTTACTACCACAATTTTGACAACGTTCAAAATGGCGCCATTGCCGGGGATTAGGCATTAGACTAGTTTGATTTTTAGTATTGCTTTAGTTAGTCTACTTTAATTTTTTTCTTTATTGTGATTGCGTGTTTGCGTGCTATTCTTGCCTACTTTAATTTAAGTTCATACTTATTGACGCTTTCTCCGATTGCTTGGTAGGTGTTTGAATGAAACCAAAGCACGCACGAAAAAGGCATAAGAACAAGCCTCCACATCAACGGAGCAGAAATTGCCAGCTTTTGATACTCCTCCTCCTCAAATTCGCGTTGATCAAACACCAACAGAAATTATCGATCAACCGGACCCTAGGAGGGAAGGAAATGCCGCTCTTTCTCAAGAGAAAGATGAGAGACCGGTTGGAGCTTGGAGACTTCAAGCTCGACGACTTTACTTGATTCCCACACTATCGATGCATGCCACTTGAGAAGGGATCCTCAAAAAGGACTTCTCAAGTGTGTTTCTTATGAAGAGGGGATCAGCTACGTCTTAGCCAAAACGTTAAACTAGGCCGGTGAGTATTTGTGCTTTTGCTTCTACTTGTTGATAGTATAGAATTATTTTGGACTTTGTGTTGCACCATGCACCAAATATTTGATTAGCGGTTTTGGGGATTTTTTTGTTTGTGTGCCCTCGAATTACCCCTTCGGTTTGATTTTCTATATGTAGCAGTTTTAAGTGATGGGTAATTCGATTTGTGGAATCAGGTAAATTTTGGGAGAATTTAGTGGAGAGGGCAGGCTGTAACACACATCAGTTGATTCTCCCGAATCAGTTTCTAGCTTCCTTGATTCGTGCAGCTTACTGTTTAAAACAACACTGTGTTTGATTCGAGCAAATCATTTTTGGCCTTTCCCGAATCAACTTTGATTCATACAAGCTCACATTATTTGAACTGCTTCGATACGACCAGGGTGTGGCCGGATCATATTTTGAGCACCCCGAATCAATTCTGATTCGGACAGTTTTGAGCAGAACAGTTTTAGATTGAGTTTGGAAAATTTTGCAACTTTACTCGCATTTGTTAGAAACTTTTTCAAGCACTATAATACACTAGTTCATGACTTTTGATTTACACGTGAATATCTAAGTGAACTCATCGTTTGAATCGTCGCACATTTATTTTCCAATCTTTTGCCTTGCTATATGTTTCACATTGATATATATGTCATAGCTTGCTGTTTTAATATGTGAATTTAGGTGTTGCGCTAACATTTTTCTTGAGTTGCATATTAAATGCAACTGATTAGAGCATCATTCACGGATGTGAGCGGAAGCACATTTGGCTACCTCCACACGAGAGAAGTTCCTTCGAAGCTTTATCTTTAATTCTTTTACTTTCTATTGCTTAGGGACTAAGCAGATTTTTAAGTGTGGGGTGTTTTGCGCTTGCGCTTTTATTTGTTTAACAATATGATTCTATGCTACATATTTTGTGCGCATTATACTCGCATGATTACTTTCATTCTAGCTTTAAATATTGATCATACGAAGTAATGTTTGCTAAGCAATTAAGTAGTATCATCTAAAGATATGCGTTGTGCTTTGAATGCATGAATTGTATCTTTAAGTTGATTGATTCTTTGTGATGATTTTATTCACATGATTCGGTGTTTCGACTAGCTTAGTTTAATTTATTTTTAAGCACTTTTTGTGCATGAAAAATGAAGTTAAGTTTAGCGAGCACAAAAATAAAATAAAAATAGTTTTCATAAAAAAACCTTGTACTTGCTCTTGCTTGCTTTTAGGTGACTTTAGCATTCCTCTTTAGCCTTTGCATTTGTTTAGCTCACACTTCATGCTCCATTAAATATCACTTAGGCACATTATCAATTATTAAGTATGGGGTCAAATAAAGTGTTTGCGAAAAGAGAAAAAAAGGGCGCAAGAAAGAAAAAATATATTTTTAAGGTTATACCAAGGCCGAAGGTTAGGAAGGTAAGTTTCTCCTTGAAAGCAAAAATATTATTTGTGTTTTTTGGGTCAAGGAAAAGTTTTAAAAATGCCGAGGGTTAGGAAGGTAAGTTCCCTTTTGAAAGCATTTGTATAAACGCATGAAAAACATTAAACGCACTTAATTCTTGACTTTGTGCCTATTCCACAAATTCCCTCGTAATTTATTACTTAAACATCAAAATTTGTACGAGTGAATTTTAAAATTTTCAATGTCAAAACTCCTCTTTTCTTACGGATTATTTCGTATAGTCTAAAAGTTGAGAATGAGTTTGTTGTCATGAGCTTATGGACTTGCCCTTACCAAGCGTATGTGATTGGCTCGATAAAGTTTTTGTGTAATCGATGCCTTTCTTCATACTACTTGCATAGGAAATTGAGCGGTTATTTGAATTTGACGCATGCTAGTTTTGATATCGATTATATGAATATTTATTGACGCAAAAAAGTGAATGATCCTTAGAGTTTGCGTGAAGTGAATGATTTGCACAATTTTTTCATTATGTGGGCTGATAAAGAACTACTTGCTTAGCAAACTATATTTAGATTTTGTACTCTTATGGATGATTGCGAGTAGGATTTGTGAGTATTCCTATTCTGAAAATTCTCACGAGACAATAACTCGTCCACTAGGGTAGCCTAGGGGTTTAAAGGCTTGATGCATACGCTAAATGCATCCGTGATTCCTACGACAGTGAATTAGGAGTAGATTAATTTTCTTTGTTTAGTTATTTTTATATTATGTTACATGAGTAGGGGGTGGATGTGTTTTATGTGCATAAGATTTGCTACGTGCTTTGATACTGTCATATATATTCTAGCATGTTACTATCCGCTTGACTTATGCATATACTTGTTCGGGACGAACAAGACTTAAGTGTGGGGTGTTTAGATGAGCGGATAAATGACCTTATATTTATCCATATTTTCCTTTACTTCTTGTTTGGTCCGTTGTTTTATGAAAATTATTAAGGTATGTGACATCATTGACAAACTCTTACAAGATGCACAAGAGTCTGTTATAACAAGCATGTAAAGATAGCAGGTGGTGCAGAGCGTTTCAAAGTGAACAAGCAGAGTGCACAAGGCGCTGCTACAGCAACCTGTGTCAGAGAGCTGTAGCATCCCAAATAGAAGATTTCCTTGTGAAGAACAAGCTGTCCAGAATTGAAGAGAAGAGCAACGGAAGCTTTCTAAATGCCATTTAGAAGATTCCAAGAATCAATAGGATGCCGATAAATTTGGAGCAGCCCAAAGAACGTACGGAGGGTTACTGTCAGCATCGCAACAGGTCGGTATAGTATCTTGAAGATTGAAAGCAAAATGATACAACTACCCATGTGAAGATAGCAGCTGGTGCAAAACCAGCCAGAGTGAACAAGCTTAGTGTACAAGCAGTTGCTACAGTAGGAGCTGTAGCAGCAAAGCAGCAGTTTTGGCACGAAGAATAATCTGTCCAGATATGGAGTAGCAGTGCAACGGGAGGCTTCCAAATATTCTATAAATATCCTCAGTGAAGATTCCATGCCACATCTTGAAGATTTGATTGGGAAGTCAAATCTCCTACAAAGAGGAGAACACCTGGGATTGTTTCCTAATGGGTTTAGGAAATTTCAGCAACAACAAACAACTCAACAAACTCGAGGTAAAGATAAGATTTCTAATATTGGTTTTAGGAAATCAAATCTTAACAAACTTGCAAGAATCTAGGAGAGCTTTTTGGAAGGCTTCCTAAATTTGATATTGATGGAGCATGGAGTTCCTATTTAAAGGAGGCTGGGCAGAGCAGCAGAGAATCTATCCAATAGAGAATCCATCGAATACAGAGAATCCAAGCACCTCAAATATTAAAAGAGAGCAAAGCAATATTCAGAGAAGATCAAATTCAGAGAGCTGTGTAGAGAATTGGATCACCACCGAGAGCAGAGCGTGAGCACAGAGCTTTGTGGTTAAAGGAGAGGCTGATCGAAGACTTGTAGAGTCTGTCAGAGCTTGACCAGAGAAGGCCAATTCAGAGCAGGACTTGCTTGTTGGCTGATCAAGGAAGGTGGCAGGAGAGTTATCGAGTGGAGGAACTCAGACAATCTGTAGAAGGCTATTCTCGCTAGTGACAGGCGGTCACTGAGTGAGGGGGAGCATCTCAGTGTGACGAGCACTCATATTTGAGTTCGAGCAGCTCAACTGAAGGCTTTAGAGCGAAGCAGACAGACCTGTACAAGCTAGTTGCACAAGGGTGTGCTGTAGCAAACCTACTGAGACATTGTGTTAGTTAGAATAGGCTGAGTCTATGTGATAAGAGGAATAGCTATTCTGAATTAATTCTAGTGTGTAGGTGAGTGAGACACAAATCAGAGGGTGTTCTGATTTTGTGCAAGTTGCTAGATGAGGTCGGGTAGCATAGATTATCGCGGAGTCGAGTCTCTGTTGTATGGAGTACTTTGGAGACTAGTGGATTGAGGACTGGACTATATCCCTAGACGTAGGCAGATTGGCCGAATTGGGTGAACAAATCGTTGTTCACTGTTTTGTTTCTTATAGCAACTACTTGTACACAATCAGTAACTCAGAGGCAATGCAAATTTCAATTAGTATCTGAGCGGTAACTCGACACACGGAGTAAAGATCCTGAGCGCCTTGCTAAGTTCATCAAGCGAAGATGAAAGAGAGACAAAGCACAAGTCGGCCGCCCCTACTATAAGAAGGAAATTATTGTTTAATAAAAAGGCGAGGATGAAGGCCTTCCTAAAGGCGATGGATGAGAAGACATGGAGAGCAGTAGTCTCTGGGTGGTCACACCCACTGACCATCGATAAGAAAGGAGTTGCACTGGAGAAACCCGAGGAGACGTGGACAGCTGAAGAGGAAGCTGTAGCAACTAGTAACTCCAAAGCCTTAAACGCGCTATTTGCCGCTGTTGACGCAAATAATTTCAGGCTGATCTCCAACTGTGAAGTTGCCAAGCAAGCATGAGAGATCCGCCAGACGGCTCATGAAAGGAACAAGACTTCTGTTGCAAACTTGAGAGATGAAGACAGTGAAGAAGACTCTGAACAAACGAGTAACGTTGCTCTGATAACTACAACTGATATGAAGAACACCATTTCAGCAAAGCCAGAGATTGTTCATGGTGTTGAGGAGTCAGACAGTAGTGATGATGAGGAAATCACTGAGGAGTCCATTGCAAGCAACTTTGTCCTGTTGCACGAAGAGTGGCAAGTCATCGAGATCAACAAAGGATTGACTGCCAAAGTATCAGACCTGGAAGAAAAATAAGAGGAGCTGCTGAAGACGATCACTTCTCTTACTGATCAGGTTGCCCAGCAAGAAGAGAAGCTTGCTGCAGAGTAGGAAGAGCTCAACCTCTGCAGGAAGACCGCAATGATGCTTAACAATGGCTCAAGCACTCTTGAAGATATTCTAGCATGCTAAAGATATGAAGGGGGCTACTCTAGTCTTGGATAAAGGGGTGAAGAAAATACTGGGATAACGGTATTTGTCAAAGCTATGGAGCCGGAAGATGCTGGGAATGGCGTGGAGAAACTTGTCTTGTCCCATAAAACCAGTTCAGAAGAAAGGGCCAAGAATGGTGAACCAGAGGATGCTACAGCAACCTCTGTGTCAACAACCTGTAGCTGAGAAGAAGCCCAGGAGCGATGGTCGGAGATGCTATTTTTGTGATCAGAAGGGACACATTCAAAGGAGATGCCCGATCCTGAACAAGTATTGGAGGCATCAAAGACCACCCACACACAGACAACGCCGGATGAAGCCAAGGATCAGACGTGGCACGCAGATGACCTTCAGCTCAACAAAGCTGATGAAGGAACGTCACTGTCCTGTTATGCACAAAAATCTCAGATGCACTGGAGGGACAATGAACTAGAGAATGAGGATTGCAGAGGACACTAGCACAGATCAGGTGAGACAAAGAATCAATACCGGCAGGAAAAAAAGAGTTGCTAGACACAACAGAGCTTGGAAGCAGTGGGTTCAAAAATCAGTACAAGTGTGGGTGGAGAAGCAGCCACCAAATATTCCCCCAAAGTCATCGGAAGAGGCACACGTTGAGATTGGCCTATTCGTTGAGTTTATCTTGAGTCCCCCCATCATTTGTGACAAAAAGGGGGAGAAGATGTGTTCTGCTGTTTGTATTGTGTGGTAGGTTTTGCCAGTCGACCTCAGAGGGAGAAGAGGAGCCTTTGCAGATGATGCTCAGGTTTTGTCAAAAATGCCAAGGGGGAGATTGTTAAGTTAATGACATCCTTGACAAAACCAGCGCAAGGATAGCTTGAGATCAGCAGAGTCCTTGAATTGAGATGAATCTTGAAGAAGCTGAGGAAACTGCTAGAGAAGGAGTCTGAAGACGAGATGAGGATTGCCTAAGACCAGAAGGGTCTTTGTATTTTGTCAAAAATGCCAAGGGGGAGATTGTTAAGGTATGTGGCATCATTGACAAACTCCTACAAGGTGCACAAGAGTCTGCTATAGCAAGCATGTGAAGACAGCAGCTCGTGCAGAGCGTTCCAGAGTGAACATTTGATGCTTGGACGAGTTATAGCCTCGTGAGAGTTTTTAGAATTGGAATACTCACAAATCCTACTCGCAATCATCCATAAGAGTTCAAAATCTAAATATAGTTTGCAAAGCAAGTAGTTATTTTATCAACCATCATTATAATAGAGTTGTGCAAATCATTCTATTAGTCTCATGATTATGTATGGCATGTTTTTGAGCAAAGAGTTGGTCAAGTAAGCTAGAGATATGTGTAGAATAGTAAGATGGTAAAATTGAAATACTGAAGTCAGGAGATGCAACACAAGATGTTGTAGCAAATCCTGAAGTCGAGCTGGCTGTCATCCAGAGGAGGATATCGGCAGATTCCAAGAATCTTCTGCAGATCTCGAAGATCAAGGAATCTGAGATCTCTGGAGTATCGGCTATACAGAATACCTTCGCCGATATCCATGATACGCTATCGTCTGGTATGGCAACAAGATAAGATCAACAAATATTTTAATTGAATATTTAGTTGAGATCTTTGAGGAAATTGGCAAGGGCTTTAAAAGGTGTGAATCATATCCGCAAGATTGCTGAATTCTCTACTACACAGAATCTCCTCAACGATATCTTTGATACGCAATCGCTAGGGATGGCAACAAGATAAGATCAACAAATATTCCAATTGAATATTTGGTTGAGATCTTTAAGGAGATTGGCGAGGGCTTTAAAAGAAGGAGAACAAAGTTGAAGTGAACATCCAGAAAAATATTCAAGCAGCTCTCTTGCATTATAGCAATATACAAGAGAGGCTGATGTCAAGTGATTGAGTGCACCTGACGAAGATTTGAGCTAAAGTTATCACTCAAGCACGAGGACTAGAAGTACTTGCTGGAGCAACACGTTTAGTGGACGTTGAGTGGACAAGCAGCTGTACGGGAGAACGAAGCTGCTGTGACAAGCCGTAGAGAGAGATCTCTACACTGAGGGGAGCTCAGTGCGCATCCAGACGAGTCGGTGGTAGAAGGACTTGAAGAGGGAGTCTTGTAAGTTTGTACTTCGTTGTCCGATCGTCAAATAGTGGATTGTTGCTTGTTAGGGTTAGGAGTACCCCCCCCACAGTAGGGACACGTTGTCCCGAAGTGGGTTACCAAATCCCTGCATCTCGTATTTACTTTCACGCTAAACAGTCGAAATATCGAAACAGTCATATATTCCTAACGAGTTTCCTTAGGAGTTGTCATAACAACAGTTGGGACAAGTTCTGCCGTCCGTACTAGAACTACAAGTGATATCTGAGCAAACATCCGACAGACAGGGTGAGATCAGAGGAAACTCAGAATGAGTGGAAGAGACATGGGGAGACCTCCCAGCTTGGAGGAAGATGAGTTTGGCTACATGAAGTCGAAGATGAAAGCCTACATCAGATCAATAATTGAGTATGCATGGAAGGCAGTTGTTGAAGGTTGGGCTGCACCAACAAGTGGTGCAGATGCTATTGGAGTAAAAGAAGAAAAAGATTGAACTGAGGAGGAGAAGAAACTGTTCCACGGTGATGATGCAGTATGGCAGTGTTTGACAAAACCAGCACACGTGAACAAGATGCTGCTATAGTAGGAGTCCAGCTTTCGTGAACAAGATCAGTGAACAAGGAGCAGCTATAGCTGGAGGAAGCTATAGCAAGAGCTTGTTCAGAAGAGCTGTAGCGTCTGTCCGAGCAGCAGCAGCCTGGGTATTTGGAAAGAGGGCTTGGCAGTCCTTCTAAGAGCATCAGAGGAGTTTCTAAGTTGCTGCAGAGAATATTCCAGTGGAGATTCCCAGCTGAAGAAGGAGTTTTGATTGTGGGAGATTTGAATCTCAAATCAAATCTAATCTCCTAAAAATTAGGAGATATTGATATTACTAGGGAAATTGCGAAATCATGATAATGATGGAAGTGGGTGCTCCTATATAAAGAAGACCCTTCAGACCAATGAAGTTGATCAAAGGAGAGAGCGTGAACGAGTACACACACACAGAAATCTGAGAGAGTATTTTGGTGTGCGAGGAAATCTTTGATCCTCACCGAGAGAAGAGCGTGAGAGCAGAACTGAGGTGACAGAAGCAGAGGGCGATCAGGACTTGCGGAGTCAGATCCAAGCTTGACCGGGAAGCCAATTCAGAGGAGTGGTGCTTGTTGGTTGATCAAGGAAGGCCGCGAAGGAATTGTCGAGTGGAGGGACTCGGGCAATCGGTAGAAGGCCAGCTCTCGCTAGTGGCAGGAGGTCACTAAGTGAGGGGGAGTATTCCAGAGTGTGCAGCACTCGTGGAATCGTTCGAACGGCTCAGCGGAAGGCTTCGGAGCGACGCGGACAGTTTGTGCATCAGCTGTGTGCTACAGCAAATGCTAAAACAACCCTGCAGAATCTGAGTATTATTTAGTATAGGCTGAGTTTCGAGGAGACAGTAGCTATTCTAGATAGATATCAGTAGAGGTTGTAGCTACAAGTCAGAGCCTGTTCTGATTGTGTTCGTGGATCCACTTAAGGTTGAGTAGCGTAGGTTGCGTGGAGTTGTAACCGTGTGTACTTGGAGACCTTTGAGATTAGTGGATTGAGGACTTAGAATAGTCCTCCCCAGACGTAGGCAATTGGTCGAACTGGGTGAATGATAGAGCCTATTTATACACATTATTTAGATCCTAACCCTATGCTTGTTTGCATTATTTTGTGTACAAGATTACTGGTTTCCAGTGTTTTTTGTATTTCAGGGCAAAACGAGGGCTTAAGTCGGATACGCGCTAACAGGCAGCGTTTAGGACACGCATCACACAGCCTGCGGAGCTAGCGGCGCAAACAGAAGAGTTGGCAGAGTCGACCAAGTGCGCTAACCGATTGCGCTAACCAGGAGCAGTGCGCCATGCGCAGAGTGTGGTGTTTCCAAATCTTGACACGACCAGATTTGGAAGTTGCCAAGGATGGGCCTCTTGAGCATTATATAAAGAGAGGAAGGCTAGGGTTTGAGAGACATTGAGAGCATCCATCATCATCACAGCACACGAGAGAGCAGCGAAGCAGAAAAACACACGAGTTTGCTGAGAGGACCTGCGCTAGCCGACTGCGCCAGCCGAGACTGCAACCTGCACGCACTGTTTGCTATTGTTTTCTTGGATACTTTAGATATTATTTACTGTTTCTATGATGTTTACTACTAGCATGTTTAGCTAAACGCTTAGTATCGGTTGGGCATGAATCTATGAGTATTTCCTTTGAGACTTGCGCTTAATGCATAGCTTGTTTGCTTATATTAATTCTGAGCACATTGTTGGCAGCTAGTTGCATGAGTAGGGGAAGCCTTGAACCGCAATCTTACTCTTGTTGCTTGTTGTTATATGTTAAACTAGTTGAATAGCCTGACGGTGCCGACTAGGAGTAACGCGCTAGGATAATCAGTTGCTACTATGATAGGATTCGCAGCTGCTTAGACTAGTCCTAAGAATTAATAGCTCATGAACTTTGATCGGAACATGCCCACATGTTAGGAAGCCTTGATCGGACACTAACATTAGCAAATCAAACTGTAGACATTTAGAGTCGATGATAAGGAAGACACTCATAGAGGATTGTCTGCGCCGATACTTCTCATAGTCATAGTACTTAATCTCTACTGCCTGCGCACGTCTAGTGCAATTCCTGCATTTTACTACTGTTTACTCGCGCATTGCGCAACCCCAATCACTCAAATCCCCAGTTTTCGTAAGTGCAGGTTACTAGTTAAAGCTAATCTACTGCCTCCCCGTGGATTCGACCCCGACTTAACCGCTGTACTAAGTGGAAGAGGAAGGAATTAATTTGACGCGCACAACGACGCGCGATCAAACTTTGGCGCCGTTGCCGGGGAAGGCAACATAGATAAGCTTTAACCAGCTAGGGTTTTCTTTTAATAGTTAGTTATTTCTGTTTGCTTTATTTTCGTTGTTGTTTCTGACAGCGCGCAATCACCATTAGCCTGCGCAACCTTGAAACAGCTGCGCTGCGCAGATTCTAGTTGCGCACTGACAGACACAGCAGCTTAGTTACCTTTTAATTTCGTTTTCTTTGAGACTTAGAACAGGTCATGGAGGATAACAGTGTCGTTGGGGACAACTTAGGGGACAGAACCCCAGAGGAAGCGAGAGCACATAACCGCGCAGCCCTGTTTAGAGAGGAAGTGCAGCGCGAGGTTGAAGCAAGGAAGGCCGCTGAAGTGTATAATGCGCCACCGCGCATTAGGCCGCGCGACGCAGAACAGTGCGCGAGATGTCAGCCCCACTCATAGTTAACCAGCCATGGTGCATCGTACTTCCACCAGACGGTCATTTTGAACTAAGGAGCTCGCTCATTCATCACATGCCCAAGTTCCACGGGATAAACAACGAGAATCCAGTCAAGCATGTGCGAGAGTTCCTAGTCATTTGCGAGAACATGAAGGCCGAAGGGGAGAGCGATGAAGCGCTGAAGATGAAAGCATTCCCATTTTCATTGTGTGACACGGCTAGGCATTGGCTAATGAACTTACCAGCAGGATCAATTCACACATGAGAGCAGCTGCAGAAGAAGTTCCTGGACAAGTTCTACCCAGCAGCAAAGATTGCGCTACTCAGGAGAGAGCTGGCCGCACCTAGGCAAAGCGCAGGAGAGTCGCTGTCAGAGTATTACGAGCGTTTCAGAGAGCTAGAGGCCAACTGTTACAATCACGGCCTGCCCCAGAATGTGCTAATAGAGAACTTCCTGAATGGATTGCTGCCCAAGGAGCTGAGATTATTGAACGCATGCGTAGGAGGCGACATTTGCAACATGTACCCAGAGGACGCGTGGCAGCTGATAGAAGACTCTGCCGGACAGGTAAGACATCAGCTAACACTTGAAAATAGTCATGCTCGTTCTGTGTATCAGGTAGAAACAAGCGCTGAGATCAAGGAAATGAAGGCCATGCTGCAGAAGTTGATGAGTGCGCAAGGCGCACAACCAGTTGCGCCAAAGGTATGCGAATTCTGCAATTCCACCGAGCACAAAACCGATGCATGTCCCACGCTGTTTGAGGAATCGGGAGATGTCAATGCTCTTGGAGGATGGGATAACAGAGGGCCACAGAGGCAGAATCAGCCGCGTTTTGGACTAGCCGCAAATGGGTTCAGATGGAAGGAAGAAAACAATTTCCAGAGGCAGTCCACGGATCAGCGCGCGCCACAGCAGACGCAACAAGCTGCGCCATACAATCCACCGCATCGCCGCCTTGACGCACCAGCGCAGAACAACCAGCACCCGAGGCGATCCTTAGAAGATATCGTGGGGCAGCTAGCAGACACAGTGCGCAAGAATGATGAGAAGTACGACAAGAGGTTCGAGTCCATTGAGAAGCAGCTATCACAGATTGCGACCACGGTGTACGAGCTGAAAAAGAGAGATGGTAACCTGCCTTCGCAAGTGATTTAAAACCCCAAGGGAGGAGTGAACGCTGTGACACTGAGGAATGGGCGCACGATAGGAACAAAGCAGACCACGAAGGCACCCGCGCAACCAGTTGCGCAAGTCCCGGATCCAGCAGAGCAGAATGCGCAACCGGAGCAAGACGCGCAACCAGAAGAGCCAGCCACAAGCCAGCGGGGCGAAGCGCCAGGTATGACACAATTAAAAGACAAGGGCACGAATCATACTAACATACCTGCACCTTTCCCTGTGCAGGCACCATCGGCTAAGAAGGAAGCACTCGACAAGGAGCTCTACATGGAGGGTGAATCAAGCACCAGCAGTGCGCAGATCCTACTAGGCAGACCATTTCTGATGACCGCGCGCACAAAAATAGACGTGTGGAGGGGCACACTCTCCATGGAAGTTGATGGCGAAGAAATCCATTTCAACATATTCAAGGGGATGCAGCATCCTCATGAAGACGCCACAGTGCACGCAATGGACAGCTTAGATGAGTTGGTCGCAGATGCGCAATGTGCGAGCGCAGCAGAAGAACCTATAACACTAGCACAGGCAGAGTTGGAGGCGCAAGAGGATGAGCTGAGCAGTGCTGCACCAGAACCCAGATAGGTACAAGCCATAGTTAAAGTCTGCAATGCTAATAAAATCTTGCCCTCTATTGAACAGGCACCCAAGGTCGAGCTGAAGCAACTCCCAGAGCACCTCAAGTACATATTCTTGGGAAATGAAGACACCCTGCCAGTGATCATAAAGAAAGGATTAGAAGAGGAGCAGGAGGCGCAATTACAGCAGGTACTGCGCAGAAACCAGCGCGCTTTAGGATGGACACTTGCTGATCTGCGTGGAGTAAGCCCGGACGTATGCATGCATAGGATTCTATTGGAAGATGGAGCCAAACCATCCAGGGAGCCTCAGTGCAGATTGAACCCGAATATGATGGAGGTAGTGCAGAAGGAAATTCTGAAGTTGCTTGACGCAGGAGTCATTTACCCTATTTCGGACAGCAAATGGGTAAGTCTAGTGCACGTTGTGCCGAAGAAAGGCGGAATCACAGTAGAAGAGAATGCGCAGGGCGAGCTAGTTCCCAAGCGCATCCAGACTGGATGGCGCATGTGCATCGACTACAGGAAGCTTAACGCAATCACGCGCAAGGACCATTTCCCGCTACCCTTTATGGACCAGATGCTAGACCGATTGGCAGGTAAGCCCTACTTTGCTTTTTGGACGGATACTCAGGGTACAATCAGATACCCATAGCTGCGGAAGATCAAGAGAAGACCACATTTACCTGCCCATTTGGTACGTTTGCGTTTCGGCGCATGTCATTTGGGCTGTGTAACGCGCCAGGTACGTTCCAACGCCTTGTCATGAGCATTTTTTCTGATATGATTGGTATATGCATAGAAGTGTTCATGGATGATTTTACTGTATACGGAGGTACCTTTGATGCATGCTTAACACATCTTGATAAGGTCTTAGCGCGCTGCATTTCAAAGAACCTAGTGCTCAATTATGAAAAATGTCATTTCATGGTATCGCATGGTGTAGTACTAGGACATATTATCTCGCAGGAGGGGATCAAGGTAGATAAAGCTAAAATTGATCTTATTTCTAATCCGCCTTATGCCACTAGCGTGCGCGATGTGAAGTCATTCCTCGGGCACGCCGAGTTTTACAGGCGCTTCATAAAAGATTTCTCTAAAATTTGCATACCCCTGTCTAACCTCTTGCAAAAGGATGTGTGTTTCGAATTTAATGATGAGTGCAGGGCCATATTTGATAAGCTGAAGGAGGCGCTGAAAAGTGCGCCAGTGATGCGCGCACCAGACCGGAACCTGCCATTTGAACTGATGTGCGACGCAAGCGACTATGCAGTAGGTGCAGTCCTGGGACAGCGCGTGGACAAGAAGCCGCACGCCATTTATTATGCATCGCGCACACTAGACGCTGCGCAGAGGAACTATACCACTACGGAGAAGGAGCTTCTGGCAATTGTGTTTGCGCTGGAGAAGTTCCGTGCATATGTTCTTGGCGCCAGAGTCATCGTTTACACAGACCACGCAGCAATCCGCTACCTAATGTCCAAGAAGGAAACTAAGCCGAGCCTGATGCGCTGGGTACTCCTACTCCAGGAATTTGACTTGGAAATCAAAGATAAGAAGGGCACGGAGAACACAGTCGCAGACCACTTGAGCAGGATCGTGAAAGCGGAGGAGCCAGGGCAAATCACGGAGACGTTTCCTGACGAGCATCTGATGGCGTTGACAGGTAAGGTACCATGGTATGCGCACATTGCAAATTACCTGGTCACAGGTACGTTTCCTCCTCATTTCTCTAAGACCCAATGCATGAGATTAAAACATGAGTCCAAACACTACATTTGGGATGATCCGTATATGCTCAGAATAGGACCTGATCAGATTTTAAGGCGCTGCGTGCCTGACCATGAAATTAACTCTGTTTTGATGTTTTGTCATGCGCACGCATGTGGAGGACACTTTGGTCCGAAGCGCACGAGCAGAAAGATCCTGGACTGTGGATTCTATTGGCCGCGCTTGTTCAGTGACTCATATAACTACTGCAGGAACTGTGACAGGTGCCAGCGCACAGGAGGCATATCAGCGCGCAATGAGATGCCGCAGACACCAATTCTAGTGGATGAAGTATTTGACATTTGGGGGATTGAATTCATGGGGCCATTTGCCCCATCTTCCAGATACGAGTTTATTTTGGTCGCGGTAGATTATGTCTCCAAATGGGTTGAGGCCAAGGCTACACGGAAAGACAATGGTAAGACGGTCGCTGACTTTTTGAGAACTAACATATTTTGCAGGTACGGAGTGCCTAAGGCAATCATTAGCGACCAGGGGACGCACTTTTGCAACAGGATTGTGGCGCAAGTTTTCAAGCATTATGGAGTGCGCCACAAGACGTCCACCGCTTACCATCCTCAGACAAATGGACAGGCCGTGGTTTCCAACAGAGAGATCAAGGGCATCCTGGAGAAGACTGTGAGACCGTCGCGCAAAGATTGGAGCCAGCGCCTTGACGATGCGCTGTGGGCATACCACAATGCGCATAAGACGCCAATTGGGACTTCACCGTTCCGGCTGGTTTACGGAAAAGCGTGCCACCTGCCAATGGAGTTAGAGCACAAAGCACATTGGGCATTACGCATTTGCAACCTAAACCTAGACGAGGCCGGAAAGGAGCGCGCATTTGAGCTAAGCGAATTAGAAGAGCTGCGCCTGGATGCCTATGAGGGACTGCGCGATTACAAGCCGCGCACAAAGGCATTTCATGACAAGCATATCCTCAGACGCACTTTTGAGCCAGGAGACCAGGTATTATTATTCTCATCACGCCTAACGCTCATGCCTGGAAAGCTGCGCAGCAAATGGACGGGACCGTACACAGTCACCAAGGTTTTCCCCTACGGAACAATCGAGTTAGAAAACGAGCACCGGCATCGTTTTCAGGTCAATGGGCAGAGAGTCAAACGGTATTTAGGAGAACCTTGGGATGGCACAGCGCGCGAAATTGAATAGGCAGAGCCTGAGATAGCAGATGCGCAGGTTGCTGCGCCAGAGTCGTCATCAGATGCACCAGAGGGAGAACTAGGAACTATTGCACATATTTCTTCTCCCTCTTATCCTACCCTCGTTACTTATAATTTATCACATACTATTAACCATGCTGACCACCCTTCCGACCCTTTGCGCAGGACCAAGAAGAACACAACACATGCACAAGCGCAAGATCACTCAGGAGCAAGTGTGGGGGAGGTCGCTGGTATACTTTCACGCAAGTAACGAAGGCGGACGCGGGTGTAAACGCATGCGCTGACCTGCGCAGATAGACCAAGGAGGGAGAGCGGAGCGTTGTTCCATACCTGTTATCCGGAGGCCGAGACTGGAACCGTTCTGGGAAACATAGGAACCGTAGACAAAGCTGTACAAAAGGAAAAATAACAGCAGATGATATGCGCCACAAAGAAGCCAGCATGCGCACAAATACGTACCAGCGTGCGCAAAGTCCACAAGAAAATCATCAAGGGCTTGAGTTCCCAGCAAGTGCGCGGAAGAATCACGCACCGGAAGAAGCTGTGCTGTTCACCATATACCCGTCTTCGGAGTGAGAGTGAACCCGGAGCCTATGAAGAGCTATCTCCCAGCCATCCAAAGTAATCTTCATCCCAGCTGAGAGGTAATGAATTGCGAAATTATTATATTGAAACTGTTGAAGGCAGTTGCGCGCAGGTGGTAGAGCAGCGCAAGATGATCAGTAGTGCAGATCGCGCCAGAGTGCAAGACTGTGCGCTAGACTCCAGAGAGGTAATGGTATCCGTGCTTGAGTGCTTGTTCGGGACGAACAAGGGGCAAGTGTGGGGGGTTTGATAGAGGCTATTTATACACATTATTTAGATCCTAACCCTATGCTTGTTTGCATTATTTTGTGTACAAGATTACTTGTTTCTAGTGTTTTTTGTATTTCAGGGCAAAACGAGGGCTTAAGTCCGATACGCGCTAACAGGCAGCGTTTAGGACGCGCATCACACAGCCTGCGGAGCTAGCGGAGCAAACAGAAGAGTTGGCAGAGTCGACCAGGTGCGCTAACCGATTGCGCTAACCAGGAGCAGTGCGCCATGCGCAGAGAGTGGTGTTTCCAAATCCTGACAGGACCAGATTTGGAAGTTGCCAAGGATGGGCCTCTTGAGCATTATATAAAGAGAGGAAGGCTAGGGTTTGAGAGACAAAGAGGAGACATTGAGAGCATCCATCATCATCACAGCACACGAGAGAGCAGCGAAGCAGAAAAACACACGAGCTTGCTGAGAGGACCTGCGCTAGCCGACTGCGCCAGCCGAGACTGCAACCTGCACGCACTGTTTGCTATTGTTTCTTGGATACTTTAGATATTATTTACTGTTTCTATGATGTTTACTACTAGCATGTCTAGCTAAACGCTTAGTATCGGTTGGGCATGAATCTATGAGTATTTCCTTTGAGACTTGCGCTTAATGCATAGCTTGTTTGCTTATATTAATTCTGAGCACATTGTTGGCAGCTAGTTGCATGAGTAGGGGAAGCCTTGTACCGCAATCTTACTCTTGTTGCTTGTTGTTATATGTTAAACTAGTTGAATAGCCTGACGGTGCCGACTAGGAGTAACGCGCTAGGATAATCAGTTGCTACTGTGACAGGATTCGCAGCTGCTTAGACTAGTCCTAAGAATTAATAGCTCATGAACTTTGATCGGAACATGCGCACATGTTAGGAAGCCTTGATCGGACACTAACATTAGCAAACCAAACTGTAGACATTTAGAGTCGATGATAAGGAATACACTCATAGAGGATTGTCTGCGCCGATACTTCTCATAGTCATAGTACTTAATCTCTACTGCCTGCGCACGTCTAGTGCAATTCCTGCATTTTACTACTGTTTACTCGCGCATTGCGCAACCCAATCACTCACACCCCCAGTTTTCGTAAGTGCAGGATACTAGTTAAAGCTAATCTACTTGCTCCCGGTGGATTCGACCCCGACTTAACCGCTGTACTAAGTGGAAGAGGAAGGAATTAATTTGACGCGCACAACGACGCGCAATCAATGAACAAACATTTGTCCTTGTTCATTCTTGCTGAAATAGTTTCCGGGTGAACAAGAGTGTGATGTATGATGCGCGCATCATTGTGCGCGTTCAAATTAATTCCTTCCTCTTCCACTTAGTACAGCGGTTAAGTCGGTGTCGAATCCACCGGGAGCAAGTAGATTAGCTTTAACTAGTATCCTGCACTTACGAAAACTGGGGGTGTGAGTGATTGGGTTGCGCAATTCGCGAGTAAACAGTAGTAAAATGCAGGAGTTGCACTAGACGTGCGCAGGCAGTAGAGATTAAGTACTATGACTATGAGAAGTATCGGCGCAGACAATCCTCTATGAGTGTATTCCTTATCATCGACTCTAAACGTCTATAGCTCGGTTTACTAAAGTTAGTGCCCGGTCAAGGCTTCCTAACTTGTGCGCATGTTCCGATCAAAGTTCATGAGCTATTAATTCTTAAGACTAGTCTAAGCAGCTACGAATCCTGTCACAGTAGCAACTGATTATCCTAGCACGTTACTCCTAGTCGTCACCGTCAGACTATTCAACTAGTTTAACATATAACAAACAAGCAACAAGAGTACGATTGCAGTTCAAGGCTTCCCCTACTCATGCAACTAGCTGTCAACAGTGTGCACAGAATTAATATAAGCAAACAAGCTATGCATTAAGCGCAAGTCTGAAAGAAAATACTCATAGATTCATGCCCAACCGATACTAAGCGTTTAGCTAGACATGCTAGTAGTAAGCATCATAGAACAGTAAATAATATCTAAAGTGTCTAAGAAACAGCAACAAGCAGGTACGCGCAGGTTACAGTGTCTCGGCAGGCGCAGTCGGCCAGCGCAGGTCCTCGCAGTAAGCTTGTGTGTTTTTGATCCTGGCTCTCTCTCCTTGATATCTTGTGTGTCTCTTCAAACCCTAGCCTTCCCCTCTTTATATACTGCTCAAGAGGCCCAACCTTGGCAACTTCGAAATTTGGTCGTGTCAAGATTTGGAAACACCACTATCTGCGCATGGCGCACTGACTAGCGCAATCGGTTAGCGCACCGTAGCTGATTCTGCCAACTCCTATCTGTTTGCGCTGCTAGCTCTGCAGGCTGTATGATGCGCTCCTTAAAAGCTGCCTGTTAGCGCGTATCCGACTTAGGCTCTCGTTTCGCCCTGAAATACAAAAACACTGGAAACCAGTAATCTTGTACACAAAATAATGCAAACAAGCATAGGGTTAGGATCTAAATAATGTGTATAAATAGGCTATATCAAACCCCCCACACTTGCCCCTTGTTCGTCCCGAACAAGCAGTCAAGCACGGATACCATTACCTCTCTGGACTCTAGCGCACAGTCTTGCACTCTAGCGCGATCCGCACTACTGTTCGCCTTGCGCTGCTCTACCACCTGCGCGCATCTGCCTTCAACAGTTTTAATATAATAATTTCGAATTTTGTTACCTCTCAGTTGGGATGAAGATCTTGTTGGATGACTGGGAGATAGCTCTTCATAGGCTCCGGGTCGTCAGCTTGCACTCCGACGACAGGTATATGGTTAACAGCGCAAGCTTCTTCCGGTGCGTGATTCTTCCGCGCATTTCCTGGGAACTCAAGCCTTTGATGACTTTCTTGTGGACTTTGCGCACGCTGGTACGTATTTGTGCGCATGCTGATTCTTTTGTAGCACATATCATCTGCTGGTACTTTTTCCTTTTTGTACAGCTTTATCTATGGTTCCTATCTTTCCCAGAACGGTTCCAGTCTCGGCCTCCGGATAACAGCTATGGAACAACGCTCCACTCTCCCACCTTGGTCTATCTGCGCAGGTCAGCGCACGCGTTTACTCCCGCGCCCGCCTTCCTTCGCTCAACTACCAGAGGAAAGGTGGTCTGTTTTCCCACCTCGCCACGCTTTGGGTATTTCGCCTTCGGCATCTGCGTGACTGAGCGCACTCTCTTGTTCCGAAGGTCGCGAAGCACCGGCCTCCACTAGCGCTCTCGACCATATACCTCACCTTCGAAGCTCAAACGACTAACCGCCTCTCTAGAGCGTTTCTGTCAACTCCACACCCCTGTATATCCCAACTAACAGGAGCAGAAAAAATGAAAAAAAATATACCAAAACAATTGATAGCAGCGCATGCAGTATGGATAGCGCAATACAAGCTGAACAGCTTGCGCAACCCGCACACAAGCGCACTACTGCTACTGTTTCCTTCAACTAACTAAGCTACACTATATAAAGCTAAAAAAAAACGTGAAATGTAAATGCTACGCTCCCCCCCACACTTAAACAGAGACGTGTCCCCACGACTCATGCTCAAGCGCACGGAGAGCACAAATGCATGCAAGCAAAACAAAGAACATAAGAACATATAGCCAACGTAGCACACTATAGCAAGGGGTCACAAAATACTCAGCAAAATATAGCAACATATAGCAACAGTTTTCAAAAAGATAAGAAAAGAAACCACCCGAAAGAAATGCGCGCCCCACTGCAGCCCTAGATGTCCTCGGAGCTGGACTCAGCCGCTGATCCGCGCGCCTCCTCATCTGAAGAATCAGTCACATACTCGGTGCTGGAGGCTGGCGGCACTACAGAAATGGCGGCGGGCTGAGCCACGAGGTCGTCCTCTGAGATAGGATCCCATAGTGAATCTGAGTTGGTACTAATGATGGGATCAGCTTCAGGGGACCTGTGAATGGAAGGCTGTGCAGGGGGTGGTGCAGGTGCTGGTACTGGGTCTGCTGCTGGGGTGGGCTCTGGTGCTGGGGCTGGTACTGGTGCTGGAGCTGGCTCTGCTGTATGCACTGGGGACTGGGTAGGAGGGCTGGCTGGCTGGTGCAGCTCGCTGCGGGATCCTGGAGGTGGCCTGCGCAGGCTGAGGAGAGGGCGAATAGCATCTCCAAATCTCCACCCTGATGGTGGGCTCATACTCAAATCTGCCCCCTCTGGCGCTAAATATTCGAGCACGCGCATGACGTTGAACATCATGCGCCGCTCCTCTGGTACCTCCTCTGGCGCCTCTTCTGACTCCATCCTGGGGCGCTTTCCTTGTGCACGCGGGGGAGAATCCTCAATGGAAATGGTAACTGGCTCCCCCTGCGGTGCACTGGCCCTCCGGCGCGCTCCAGTCTGGGGACGAGTCCTCATGCGCCTGACTGGAGGCGCAACTGGCTGTGGGGCCTCGTCCTCCTCCATCTCCTCCGCAGCCTCTTCTACTTGCGCGCTGCTCTCCGCTCTTGGCCTCGGCGCTCTGGCCGGCTGCAGCCGGTAGCACCACTCCAATGTGCCATCCTCTCTCACGGCTACCGCTCTTATCTGCAGCATCTGGGCGCGGTCCAAGGGAACAGCCGGCACCACTGTGTGCTCTGGCACCTCAGGCTCCCCATGCAACGCACGCAGCAGGTGCGTTATGATCCCTCCACAAGTCAGCGGCCCCTTCGTGCTGACCCGTACATCTCAAGCCTCAGGAAGGCTTCGTACTTGCTGGCGAAGTGAGCTGGGGTCACTTGGTCCTCGGCAGGCTGCATCGTGCTCTGGGGCTCTCTGGTCAACTACGGTCAACACTCTCTAAAGCTCAAAAAATTCCAAACTCCTCCAAATGCCCTGAAACTGTCACCAAATGGGCGCCTACTGCCCGCCTACAAAACCCACTAACCAAACCTCCAATCGGTGCACGCTAGCTCGGTGCGATTTCAGACCTAGGGTACCCCTCTTCTCGCACAAACCCTAATGCAATCGGCTCAAATCGGGAGGGAAAGGTTACCTGGTGTGTGTGCGACTGTGTGCTCCTCAAATCTCTCTAAACGGAAGCTGGGTTAAGCGCCGGACGGTAAGCGGCTGCTGAGGGCGGGAGTTTCTCTTGCAACGGTCGAGTGTGAAAAGTGCTAAAATTTTTCTAAGTACTGCCCTTATATACCCCCCTGACTGGCGCAACTGTCCTGCGCACTGAAGTGCGCACTGCTGCTCGACAAAAAACTACAAGTCCTAAACTAGCTAAAAGACACTAGAGAAACTAAAAGAAAAAACATGTAAAAGTAAAACGTGTCGGGTTACCTCCCGACAAGTGCCTTTGTTTAACGTCGTTGGCTCGACTGTACCTCGTTACTTGCGTGAAAGTGTACCAGCGACCTCCCCCACACTTGCTCCTGAGTGACCCTGCGCCCGTGCATGTGTTGCGTTCTTCTTGGTCCTACGCAAAGGATCGGAGGGGTGGTTAGCATGGTTAATAGTCTGTGATAAATTATAAGTAACGAGGTTAGGTAAAGAGGGAGAAGAAATATGAGCAATAGTTCCCAGTTCTCCCTCTGGTGCGTCTGGTGGTGACTCTGGCGCAGCAACCTGCGCATCTACTATCTCTGGCTCTGCCAATTCAACTTCGCGCGCTGTGCCATTCCAAGGTTCTCCTAAATACCTTTTGACTCTCTGCCCATTGACCTGAAAACGATGCCGGTGCTCGTTTTCTAACTCGATTGTTCCGTAGGGGAAAACCTTGGTGACTATGTACGGTCCCATCCATTTGCTACGCAGCTTTCCAGGCATGAGCGTTAGGCGTGATGAGAATAATAATACCTGGTCTCCTGGCTCAAAAGTGTGTCTGAGGATATGTTTGTCATGAAATGCCTTCGTGCGCGCCTTATAATCGCGCAGTCCCTCATATGCATCCAGGCGCAGCTCTTGTAATTCGCTCCGCTCAAATGCGCGCTCCTTGCCCAGTATGCTTTGTGCTCTAACTCTACTGGCAGGTGGCACGCTTTTCCATAAACCAACCGAAACGGTGAGGTCCCAATTAGTGTCTTATGCGCTGTTCGGTATGCCCACAGCGCATCGTCAAGGCGCTGGCTCAAGTCTTTGCGTGACGGTCTCACAATTTTCTCCAGAATGCGCTTGATCTCTCTGTTGGAAACCTCGGCCTGTCCATTCGTCTGAGGGTGGTAAGCGGTGGACGTCTTGTGGCGCACTCCATAATGCTTGAAAACCTGCGCCACGATCCTGTTGAAAAAGTGCGTCCCCTTGTCGCTAATGATTGCCTTAGGCACTCCGTACCTGCAAAATATGTTAGTCCTTAAAAAGTCAGCGACCGTCTTACCATCATCCTTCCGTGTAGCCTTGGCCTCAACCCATTTGGAGACATAATCTACCGCGACTAATATGTACTCGTATCCGGAAGATGGAGGAAATGGCCCCATGAAGTCAATCACCCAAATGTCGAATACTTCATCCACTAGAATTGGCGTCTGCGGCATCTCGTTGCGCGTTGATATGCCTCCTGTGCGCTGGCACCTGTCACAGTTCCTGCAGTAGTTATATGAATCACTAAACAAGCACGACCAATAAAATCCGCAGTCCAGGATCTTTCTGCTCGTGCGCTTCGGACCAAAGTGTCCTCCACATGCGTGCGCATGACAAAACATCAAAACAGAGCTAATTTCATGGTCAGGCACGCAACGCCTTAAAATCTGATCAGGTCCTATTCTGAGCATATATGGATCATCCCAAAGGTAATGCTTGGACTCATGCTTTAATCTCATGCATTGGGTTTTAGTGAAATGAGAAGGAAACGTACCTGTGACTAGGTAATTTGCAATGTGCGCATACCATGGTACCTTACCTGTCAGCGCCATAAGATGCTCGTCAGGGAACGTCTCCGTGATCTGCCCTGGCTCCTCCGCTTTCACGATCCTGCTCAGGTGGTCCGCGACTGTGTTCTCCGTGCCCTTCTTATCTTTGATCTCCAAGTCGAATTCCTGAAGTAGGAGCACCCAGCGCATCAGGCACGGCTTAGTTTCCTTCTTGGACATTAGGTAACGGATTGCTGCGTGATCTGTTGAGACGATGACTCTGGCGCCAAGAACATATGCACGGAACTTCTCCAGCGCAAACACAATTGCCAGAAGTTCCTTCTCCGTAGTGGTATAGTTCCTCTGCGCAGCGTCCAGTGTGCGCGATGCATAATAAATGGCGTGCGGCTTCTTGTCCACTCGCTGACCCAGGACTGCACCTACTGCATAATCACTTGCGTCGCACATCAGTTCAAATGGCAGGTTCCAGTCTGGCGCGCGCTTCACTGGCGCACTTGTCAGCGCCTCCGTCAGCTTATCAAACGCGGCCCTGCACTCATCAGTAAATTCGAAATGCACATCCTTTTGCAAGAGGTTAGACAGGGGAATACAAATTTTAGAGAAATCTTTTATGAAGCGCCTGTAAAACCCAGCATGCCCAATGAATGATTTCACATCGCGCACGTTAGTGGAATAAGGCAGATTAGCAATAAGATCTATTTTGGCTTTATCTACCTTGATCCCCTCCCGCGAGATAATATTTCCTAGTACTACACCATGCGATACCATGAAATAACATTTTTCATAAATAAGCACTAGGTTCTTTGAAATGCAGCGCGCTAAGACCTTATCAAGATGAGTTAAGCATGCGTCAAAGGTACTTCCGTGTATGGTAAAATCATCCATGAACACTTCTATGCATATACCAATCATATCAGAAAAAATGCTCATGACTAGACGTTGGAACGTACCTGGCGCGTTACACAGCCCAAATGACATGCGCCGAAACGCAAACGTACCGAATGGGCAGGTAAATGTGGTCTTCTCTTGATCTTCCGCATCTATGGGTATCTGATTGTACCCTGAATATCCGTCCAAGAAACAAAAGTAGGGCTTACCTGCCAATCGGTCTAGCATCTGATCCATGAAAGGTAGCGGGAAATGGTCCTTGCGCGTGACTGCGTTAAGCTTCCTGTAGTCGATGCACATGCGCCATCCAGTTTGTATGCACTTGGGAACTAGCTTGCCCTGCGCATTCTCTTCTACTGTGATTCCTCCTTTCTTCGACACGACGTGCACTGGACTTACCCACTTGCTGTCTGAAATGGGGTAAATGACTCCTGCGTCAAGCAACTTCAGGATCTCCTTCTGCACCACCTCCATCATGTTCGGGTTCAATCTGCAATGAGCCTCCCTGGATGGTTTGGCACCATCTTCCAATAGAATCCTATGCATGCATACGTCCGGGCTCACTCCGCGCAGATCAGCAAGTGTCCATCCTATAGCCCGCTGGTTCTTGCGCAGCACCTGCTGTAATCGCGCCTCCTGCTCCTCTTTTAATCCTTTCTTGATGATCACTGGCAGGGTGTCTTCATTTCCCAAGAATATGTACTTGAGGTGTTCTGGGAGTTGCTTCAGCTCGACCTTGGGTGCCTGTTCAATAGAGGGCATGATTTTATTAGCAGTGCAGACATTAACTATGTCTTGTACCTGTCTGGGTTCTGGTTCAGCACTGCTCAGCTCATTCTCTTGCGCCCCCAACTCTGCCTGTGCCAGTGTTATAGGTTCTTCTGTTGCGCTCGCATATTGCGCATCTGCGACCAAGTCATCTATGCTGTCCATTGCGTGCACTGTGGCGTCTTCATTAGGGTGCTGCATCCCTTTGAATATGTTAAAATGAATTTCCTCGCCATCAACTTCCATAGAGAGCGTGCCCCTCCACACATCTATCTTTGTGCGCGCGGTCATCAGAAATGGTCTACCCAGTAGGATCTGCGCACTGCTTATGCTCGATTCTCCCTCCATTTCTAGGACATAGAAGTCTGCTGGGAACACCAGCTCTCCTACTCGGACAAGAACATCCTCTATCATGCCCGTAGGTTGCTTGCACGACCGATCTGCTAACTGAATGGTGAGACCTGCAGGCTTTAGTGGTCCAAGGCGCAATGACGCATATAGGGAATAGGGTAGCACATTTATAAATGCGCCTAAGTCAATCATGCAATTGCTAACTGTGGTTTTACCTAAAGTGCATGGAATGGTGAACGTACCTGGGTCTCGGCATTTAGGTGGTACCTTATGTTGCACGACTGCTGAGGCCTGCGCATTTAGCATTACCTGTGCGCACTCGCCTTTCCAACTCTTGTTTGTGCACAGCTCCTTTAGAAATTTGGCGTACCTAGAGATTTGCCGAACTGCTTCAATAAGGGGAATGTTTATTTCCACCTTGCTGAATAACTCGTAGAGCTCCTTATCAAGCGCTTCTTTCCTAGCCGATGGTGCCTGTACAGGGAAAGGTGCAGGTATGTTAGTACGATTCGTGCCCTTGTCTTTTAATTGTGTTATACCTGGCGCTTCGCCCTGCTGGCTTGTGGCTGGCGCTTCTGGTTGCGCGTCCTGCTCTGGTTGCGCATTCTGCTCTGTTGGTTCTGGAACTTGCGCAACTGGTGGCGCGGGGCCTTCGTGGTCTGCTCTGTTCCTATCGTGCGCCCAGTCCTCAGTGTCACGCCATCGCTCTTTTTCAGCTCATACACCGTGGTAGCAATCTGTGATAGCTGCTTCTCAATGGACTCGAACCTTTTGTCATATTTCTCATCATTTTTGCGCACTGTGTCTGCTAGCTGCCCCACGATATCTTCTAAGGATCGCCTCGGCTGCTGGTTGTTCTGCGTTGGTGCGTCAGTGCGGCGATGCAGTGGATTGTATGGCGCAGCTTGTTGCGTCTGCTGTGGCGCGCGCTGATCCGTGGACTGCCTCTGGAAATTGTTTTCATCCTTCCATCTGAACCCATTTGCGGCTAGTCCAAAACGTGGTTGATTCTGCCTCTGTGCCCCTCTGTTATCCCATCCTCCGAGAGCATTGACATCTCCTGATTCCTCGAAAAGTGTGGGACATGCATCGGTTTTGTGCTCAGTGGAATTGCAGAACTCGCATACCTTTGGCGCAACTGGTTGTGCCCCTTGCGCACTCATCAACTTCTGCAGCATGACCTTCATTTCCTTGATCTCAGCGCTTGTTTCTACCTGATGCACAGAACGAGCACGACTATTTTCAAGTGTTAGCTGATGTCTTACCTGCCTAGCAGAGTCTTCTATCAGCTGCCACGCGTCCTCTGGGTACATGTTGCAAATGTCGCCTCCTGCGCATGCATTCAATAATCTCAGCTCCATGGGCAACAATCCATTCAGGAAATTCTCTATCAGCACATTCTGGGGCAGGCCATGATTGTAGCAGTTGGCCTCCAGCTCCCTGAAACGCTCGAAATACTCTGACAGCGACTCTCCTGCGCCCTGCCTAGGTGCGTGATAGAGCCTAGTTATACACATTATTTAGGTCATAACCCTATGCTTGTTTGCAATATTTCATGAGCAAGATTACTCGTTTCCGATGTTTTTGTATATCAGGTCAGAACGAGTCCTTGAGTCGGATACGCGCTAACAGGCAGCGTTCTAGGAGTGAAAGATCAGCCTGCGGAGCTAGCGGCGCAAACAGAAGAAGAAATGGGTAAGACAGCAGAGGTGCGCTACCCGATTGCGCCAACCAATGCCGTGCGCCAGGCGCAAAGTCCCAGTGACCAGATTTGGAAGTTGCCGAAAGTTGAACCTCCTATATAAAGGAAGTAAGTCTAGGGTTTCAGAGAGTTCGAAACAACTGTTGTTCTAGAGGCACCAGAGGACGCAAGGAGGCACTGTGCGGCAGAACTGGAAAACACACGGACTTATTGAGGAGATCTGCGCCAGCCGACTGCGCCAGCCGAGAGAAGACACTGCACGCACTGTTGCTACCGTTTTCTTGGATTCAGTAGTTATTACTTACTATTTTATGATGTTTACCACTAGCATGTCTAGCTAAACACTTAGTGTTGGTCGGGCATGAACCTATGATGTATTACCTTTGAGACTTGAGCTTAATGCATAGTTTATTTACTTGTATTAATTCTGTGCGTACTGAGACAGTTAGTTGCATGAGTAGGGGAAGCCTTGAACCGCAAACTTACTTGTGTTGCTTGCTTGTCACCTGTTAAACTAGTTGCATGCGTAGGGGAAGCCTTGAACCGCAAACTTACCGTGACAATTAGGAGTAACGAGTTAGGATAGGCAGTTGCTACTGTGACAGGATTCGCAGCTGTTTAGTCTAGTTCTAAGGATTAATAGCACATGAACTTTGAACGGAACATGCGCACGTGTTAGGAAGCCTTTACCGGACACTAACCCAAGTAAACCACAAGCTATAGATGTTTAGAGTCGATGATAAGGAATGCATTCATAGAGGATTGTCTGCCCAATACTTCTCATAAAGATAGTACTTCATCTCTACTGCTTGCGCACGTCTAGTGCAATTTCCTGCTTTACGATATTCACTGCTACTCGCGCATCGCGCAAAACCCCCAATCACTCACGCAACCCCCGTTTTCTTAAGTGTAGGTTACTGGCTAAGACTCACTGCTTGCTCCCTGTGGAGATCGACCCTTACTTAACCGCTGTACTAGTGGGAGAGGAAGGATTATATTTGACGCGCACGACGACGCGCGATCAAATTTTGGCGCCGTTGCCGGGGAGCAACACAGCTAAGTTTTAGCTAGCTTACATTTCTCATTTTAGTAACTCGTTATTTCATTTTGTTTTGTTTTCTCGTTGTTGTTTATGACAGCGCACAATCACATCCGCCTGCGCAACCTTGAAACAGTTGCGCTGAGCAGATTCTAGTTGCGCACTGACAGACGCAACAACTTCGTTGCCATTTAATTTCGTTTCTTGAGTTTGGATCAGGACATGGAGGATAACAGTGTGGTTGGAGATAACCTGGGAGACAGAACCCCAGAGGAAGCAAGGGCACATAACCGCGCAGCCCTATTCAGAGAGAAAGTGCAGCGTGAGGTCGACGCACGGATGGCCGCTGAACCATACATTGCGCCACCCGTTCGTCCAGTCGCGAGGCGCAGGACAGTGCGCGAGATGTCGGCCCCTATCACTGTTAACCAGCCATGGTGCATCGTGCTTCCACCAGGCGGTCACTTCGAGCTAAGGAGCTCACTCATCCATCACATGCCCAAGTTCCACGGGATGAACAATGAAAATCCAGTCAAGCATGTGCGAGAGTTCCTGGTCATTTGCGAAAACATGAAGACCGAAGGGGAAAGCGATGAAGCGCTAAAAATGAAGGCATTCCCATTTTCATTAAGTGATACAGCTAGACACTGGCTAATGAATTTACCTGCAGGATCTATTCACACATGGGAGCAGCTGCAGAAGAAGTTCTTAGACAAATTTTATCCAACAGCGAAGATTGCGCTGCTCAGAAGGGAATTGGCCGCGCCAAGGCAGAGCGCAGGGGAGTCTCTGTCAGAATACTACGAGCGTTTCAGGGAGCTAGAAGCCAACTGCTACAATCACGGGCTTCCTCAGAATGTGCTGATAGAGAACTTTCTGAATGGACTGCTACCCATGGAGCTGCGACTACTGAATGCATGCGCAGGAGGGGACATTTGCAACATGTACCCGGAGGATGCATGGCAGCTGATAGAAGATTCTGCTGGGCAGGTAAGACATCAATTGACACTTGAAAGTAGTCGTAATCGTTCTGTGCATCAGGTAGAGGCAAGCGCTGAGATCCAAGAAATGAAGGCCATGCTACAGAAGCTGATGAGTGCGCAGAGCGCACAACCACTTGCGCCAAAGGTATGTGAATTCTGCAGGTCCACTGAGCACAAGACAGACGAATGCCCAACACTTTTTGAAGAAACTGGAGATGTAAATGCCCTTGGAGGATGGGACAACAGAGGACCGCAGAGGCAGAATCAGCCGCGCTTTGGGCTTGCTGCAAATGGATTCAGATGGAGAGAAGAGAACAATTTCCAGAGGCAGCCCACTGATCAGCGCGCGCCACAGGAGACGCAACAAGCTGCACCCTACAATCCACCGCATCGCCGCACAGACGCACCAGCGCAGAACAATCAGCAACCAAAGCGATCCTTGGAAGATATCATGGGGCAGCTAGCAGACACAGTGCGCAAGAATGACGAAAAGTATGACAAGAGGTTCGAATCCATAGAAAAGCATCTATCACAAATTGCAACCACGGTGTATGAGCTGAAAAAGAGCGATGGCAACCTGCCTTCGCAAGTGATTCAGAACCCTAAGGGAGGAGTTAATGCAGTAACACTGAGGACTGGGCGCACAGTGGGAACAGAGCAGACCGTGCAGGCGCCCGCGCAACCAGTTGCGCAAGTCCCAGATCCAGCAGCTCAGAGTGCGCAACCAGAGCCAGAGGCGCAATCAGAAGCGCCAACCACGAACCAGCAGGGCAAAGCGCCAGGTATGTCTCACTCGATAAACAAGGACAAAAATTGTACTAACATACCTGCTCCTTTCCCTGTGCAGGCACCACTGGCGAGAAAAGAAGCACTGGACAAGGAACTATATGAGCTGTTCAGCAAGGTGGAAATCAACATACCTCTCATAGAAGCTATTCGACAGATTCCCAGGTATGCGAAGTTTTTAAAAGAGCTCTGCACAAATAAAAGAAGGACAGGCGAATGCGCACAGGTAATGCTAAATGCGCAGGCCTCAGCAATCGTGCAACAAAAGGTACCACCTAAGTGCCGAGATCCAGGTACATTCACTATCCCTTGCACCTTAGGTAAAACCACGGTAAGCAACTGCATGATCGATTTAGGCGCATCAATCAATTTATTACCATATTCTCTCTATGCGACCTTGCGCCTTGGACCATTAAAACCTGCAGGTCTCACAATTCAGCTAGCAGATAGATCGTGCAAACAACCTGCAGGCATGATAGAAGATGTCCTAGTTCGAGTAGGAGAGCTGGTGTTCCCAGCAGACTTTTATGTGCTCAAAATGGAGGGTGAATCAAGCGCCAGCGGTGCGCAGATCCTCCTAGGCAGACCGTTTCTGATGACTGCGCGCACGAAGATAGACGTGTGGAGGGGCACGCTCTCCATGGAGGTAGATGGCGAAGAAATCCATTTCAACATCTTCGAAGGGATGCAGCACCCACATGAGGACGCTACTGTGCACGCAATGGACTGCTTTGACGATTTAGTCACAGAAGCGCAGTGTGCAAGCGCAACCATAGGACCAGAGCTACTGACACAGGCAGAGCTGGAGGAGCAAGAGGAGGAGCTAAGCAGTGCTGAACCAGCACCCACACAGGTACTTGATATAGTTCATATTTGCACCGCTAACAAAATCTTGCCCTCTATTGACCAGGCACCCAAGATCGAACTGAAGCAACTCCCGGAGCACCTGAAGTACATTTTCTTGGGAGATGAGGACACCCTGCCAGTGATCATCAAGAGGGGATTGGAAAAAGAGCAGGAGGCGCGTTTGCAACAGGTGCTGCGCAGGAACCAGCGCGCTATTGGATGGACTCTTGCCGATCTGCGCGGAGTGAGCCCAGACGTGTGCATGCACCGAATTCTGTTGGAAGATGGTGCCAAACCATCCAGGGAGGCTCAGCGCAGGTTAAACCCAAATATGATGGAGGTAGTGCAAAAGGAAGTCCTGAAGTTGCTTGACGCAGGGGTCATTTACCCAATCTCAGACAGCAAATGGGTCAGCCCGGTGCACGTTGTGCCAAAGAAAGGAGGAATCACAGTGGAGGAGAATGCGCAGGGCGAGCTAGTTCCCAAGCGCATACAAACTGGCTGGCGCATGTGCATCGACTACAGGAAGCTGAACGCTGTAACGCGCAAGGACCACTTCCCGCTACCCTTCATGGACCAGATGCTGGATCGCTTGGCAGGTAAGCCTTACTTTTGTTTTTTGGACGGATATTCAGGTTACAATCAGATACCCATAGCTGCGGAGGATCAAGAGAAGACCACGTTCACATGCCCCTTCGGAACATTTGCGTTTCGGCGTATGTCTTTTGGGCTGTGCAACGCGCCAGGTACATTCCAACGCCTTGTCATGAGCATTTTCTCTGATATGATTGGTATATGCATAGAAGTGTTCATGGATGATTTCACTGTATATGGGAGTACCTTTGATGCATGCTTAACACATCTAGATAAAGTCTTAGCGCGCTGCATCTCTAAGAACTTAGTGCTAAATTACGAAAAATGTCATTTCATGGTAACGCACGGAGTAGTACTAGGTCATATCATTTCAGAGGAGGGTATTAAGGTAGACAAAGCTAAGATAGATATTATTTCTAATCTGCCTTATGCCACCAACGTGCGCGACGTGAAATCGTTCTTAGGGCATGCTGGGTTTTACAGGCGTTTTATTAAGGATTTCTCTAAAATTTGCATCCCCCTGTCTAACCTGTTGCAAAAAGACGTGTGCTTCGATTTTACTAATGAGTGCAGGGCGGCGTTCGATAAGCTGAAAGAAGCGCTGACCAGTGCGCCAGTGATGCGCGCACCAGACTGGAACCTGCCATTCGAGCTGATGTGTGACGCAAGTGACTACGCAGTAGGAGCAGTCTTGGGGCAGCGCGAGGAAAAGAAGCCGCATGCCATCTACTATGCATCGCGCACACTGGACTTCGCGCAGAAGAATTACACCACCACGGAGAAAGAGCTTCTGGCAATTGTATTTACGCTGGAGAAGTTTCGAGCATATGTTCTAGGCGCCAGAGTCATCATCTACACGGACCACGCAGCTATCCGCTACCTCATGTCCAAGAAAGAGACCAAGCCGCGCCTGATGCGCTGGGTACTTCTGCTTCAGGAATTCGACTTAGAGATCAAAGATAAGAAGGGCACAGAAAATACCGTAGCTGATCACCTGAGCAGGATCGTAAAGGATGAGGAGCCAGGGCAGATCAAGGAGACATTCCCTGACGAGCATCTGATGGCGCTAACAGGTAAGGTACCATGGTATGCGCATATCGCAAATTACCTGGTCACAGGTGCGTTCCCTCCTCATTTCAATAAAACTCAGTGCATGCGATTGAAACATGAGTCCAAGCATTATCTTTGGGATAATCCTTACATGCTTAGAATAGGTCCAGATCGGATATTAAGACGTTGCGTGCCTGACCATGAGATTAATTCTGTGTTGCTGTTTTGTCATGCGCACGCCTGTGGAGGACATTTCGGTCCCAAGCGCACGAGCAGGAAGATCTTGGACTGCGGATTCTACTGGCCGCACCTATTCAGAGATGTCTATGACCACTGCAGGAAGTGTGACAGGTGCCAGCGCACTGGAGGAATCTCCGCGCGCAACGAGATGCCGCAGACCCCGATTCTGGTGGACGAAGTGTTCGATGTTTGGGGAATCGACTTCATGGGTCCATTTCCCCCATCTGCCGGCTACGAGTACATTTTGGTGGCCGTGGATTACGTATCCAAATGGGTCGAAGCTAAGGCCACGCGCAAGGATGATGGTAAGACTGTCGCTGATTTTCTCAGAACTAACATATTTTGCAGGTACGGAGTGCCTAAGGCAGTTATCAGCGACCAGGGGACGCACTTCTGCAACAGGGTTGTGGCGCAAGTTTTCAAGCACTATGGGGTGCGCCACAAGACGTCCACCGCTTACCATCCGCAGACAAATGGACAGGCCGAAGTTTCTAACAGAGAGATCAAGCGCATCTTGGAAAAGACTGTGAGGCCATCACGCAAGGATTGGAGCCAGCACCTGGATGATGCGCTATGGGCATACCGCACTGCACACAAGACGCCCATTGGAACCTCACCATTCCGGCTGGTCTATGGGAAGGCATGCCACCTGCCAGTAGAGCTCGAGCACAAGGCATATTGGGCTTTACGTATTTGCAACTTGAACTTGGAGGAGGCAGGAAAAGAACGCGCATTTGAGCTGAGCGAACTCGAAGAGCTGCGCCTAGACGCCTATGAGGGACTGCGCGATTACAAAGCGCGCACCAAGGCGTTTCATGACAGGCATATCCTCCGGCGCACATTTGAACCAGGAGACCAGGTACTGTTATTTTCATCGCCCCTGAAGCTCATGCCTGGGAAGTTGCGCAGCAAGTGGACGGGACCATACACCGTCACCAAGGTTTTCCCCTACGGCACAATTGAATTAGAAGACGGGCACCAGCATCGTTTTCAGGTTAATGGGCAGAGAGTCAAACGGTACTTGGGCGAACCTTGGGATGGCGCAACACGCAACATTGACTTGGCCGAGCCAGAGATAGTGGACGCGCAAGCTGCTGCGCCAGACGCACCACCAGATGTTTCAGAGGGAGAACTAGCACCCATCGCCTATATCTCCTCTTCCTCTGCATCTACCTTCATTACGAATCATGTATCACGTGCTGACCCTCCCTTGTATCCTTTGCGCAGGACCAATGAGATCGTAACACAAGCACTGGCGCAAGGCCACTCAGGAGCAAGAGTGGGGGGGGGGCTGCAGACGCACTTCTTGGCACGTAACGAGGTACCGTCGAGCCAACGACGTTAAAAAAAAAGGCACTTGTCGGGAGGTAACCCGACACGTTTTAATTTGGCACATTTTATTCTGCTTGTTTTGTTTTTTGAGTGTTTTTAGTTAGATTAGGGTTTGGTAGTTTTTAGTCACACAAGTGCGCAGGACCGTGCGCCTATCAATGCGCAGGTCCGTTGCGCTAGCCAGAGGGGGGTATATAAGGCCAGACTTAGAAATTTCCCAGCACTTTTTCACTCGACCGTTACACACAAGCTCCCGCCTTCAGACCTCTGCCGTCGATCAGCGCCCAACCCACCGTCCGTCTTGAGAGATTCAAGGACAACACGACCGCACAGCACCCAGGTAACCTCCGATTCCGCTTTGAGCCGCTTCTGTTAGGGTTTGCGCGGAGAAGACAATTTTAGGGTTTTGAAATCGCACCAGGCTAGAGTGCGCGGCTTGGAGTGCTGTTTTGTGCGTTGAGTAGGCGACCATTAGGCGCTCGTTCGGTGCAAGTTTCAGAGGTTTCTGAGCAGTTTCGAATTTTACGGTTTTGGGGAGCATTGACCGCGATTGACCGGAGCTCAGCGCAAGATGAGACCCGCCGCAGACCAGGTGACCCCAGCGGCTTTCGCTAACAAGTATGCAGCATTCATCAGCCTGGACATGTACGAGACACCGTACATATGCCGAGACTTCCTGCGCGAGGTAGGATTGGAGGACCTCGTGGCGCAGAGGCTAGCGATCGCCGGCTGGGAGGCGCTTATGGACCTCCGCAGCGCGTCAGACCAGGAGGATACGTGTGAGTTCCTGGCGTCTATGGAGGCAGGGGACAGGGAGATCAGATATAGACACAGGGGTGTCTGGTTCATAGCCTCGGAAAGGAGGCTGAGGCGCGCATTCGGGTGCGCCAAGGTGCGTGAGGAGGAGTTAGACACGCACAATAACCAGGAGGCTTGGAGGGACATGGCAACAGGGCCAGCATTCGCCGCGGGGCGCAGCAGGGGCCGCGAGCTGCGCGACCCGTGGCTGTTCTACTTGTGGCGCATAGTCGCCTATGCAGTCATTGGCCGTTTCAACGGCGCGCCAAAGATCAGCCTCCTGGATATGGAGATTTTGACGGGGCTGTATTATGAGCGGAAGGTGCTGTTCATCCTGAACATGGTGCACCATTGGAGCCGCGTCAGCATGAGGGGGCCGCTGACGTGTGGAGGCCTTATCACGCACCTGCTGCGGGCCTTACATGGAGAGCCCGAGGTGCCAGAGCACACCTTGGTGCAGCCTATACCTCTGGACCGCGCCCACATGCTGCAAATCAGGGCGGTAGCAGTTCGGGACGATGGCACACTAGAGTGGTGCTACCGTCTGCAGCCAGCCAGACCACCGCGGGCCAGAGCAGAGAGCAGTGCACAGGGCGCAGCAGCCGCCGCAGCAGCAGCCGCCGCAGCAGATGAAGAGATGGAGGAGGCCCTAGAACCAGAGGTGCCTCTAGTCAGGCGCCCAAGGACCCGGGCGCAGACTGGAGCGCACCAGCGGGCCCGTGCACCACAGGGGGAGCCAGTGACCATTTCCATTGAGGATTCTCCCCCTCGTGCACCTGCCAAGCGCCCAAGGACCGAGACTGAGGAGGCGCCTGAGGAAGCCACTGCCGAGCAGCGCATGTTGTTCAACGTCATGCGCGTGCTCGAATACTTAGCGCCAGAGGGGGCAGATTTAAGTATGAGTCCACCATCCGGGTGGAAATTTGGAGATGCGATTCCCCCTCTCCTCAGCCTGCACCATCCACCTCCTACCCGAACCCCAGAAGCCCCAGCATCACCTTCTCCAGCACCAGCCCCCGCCCCAGCAGAGCCCGCACCAGAACCATCAGCCCCAGTAGCAGAGCCCACCCCTGAACCTGAACCAGCACCGGTACCATCACCAGTAGCTTCCCCTGCCCGGCCTTCTGTTCCGGAGTCCCCCATTAACTTTCCCAACATAGACTCCGATTCCATATGGGAGTCACTTTCCGAGGACGAGCAGCCTGACCCCCTCACCATTGTGCCACCATCCTCCAGCACCGACTCCATGACTGATTCTTCAGAGGATGAGGCGCATGGGTCAGCAGCTGATTCTAGCTCGGAGGACTTCTAAGGCTTTGGGCAGGCGCAGTGATTTTCTTTAGGGTGGTGTCTTTTATTTTTGCTGCGTCTAGTTGACTATTGTGTGTGCTGAATATTTGTGCCATACATTCTGTGACTCCCTTGCTATATTTTGTGTGACTATTTGTGTTCCCTTTTCTGTTCTTTATTTTCGTTGCATTGCATGCATGTGCGTAGCCTCCGTGCGCTTGAGCTTGAGTCGTGGGGACACGTCTCTGTTCAAGTGTGGGGGGGGGGGGGGGGGCGTTACTCTTACATTTCATGTTTTGAGCATTTTTAGTATAGCCTAGTTTAAGTTGAAGAGAATTAGTAGCAGTAGTGCGCTAAGGTGCAGGATGCGCATGCGCTCCAGCTTGTTTTGCGCTATCCGTATTGCGTGCGCCGTTCTCTACTGTTTTAGCATAATTTTTTCGTTTTTTCTGCTCCTGTCAGTTGGGATATACAGGGGATGTGGAGTTGATAGAAATGCTCCAGAGAGGCGGTTAGTCGCTTGTGCTTCGAAGGCGAGGTATATGGTCGAGTGCGCGAGTGGAGGCCGGTGCTTCGCAACCTTCGGAACAAAAGAGCGCGCTCAGTCACGCAGATGCCAAAGGCAAAATACCCAAAGCGTGGCGAGGTGGGAAAACAGACCACCTTCTCTCTGGAAATCCAGCTAAGGAAGGCGGGCGCGGATGTAAACGCGTGCGCTGACCGGCGCAGACAAACCAAGGAGGGAGAGCGGAACGAGTTCCATAGCTGCTATCCGAAGGCTGAGATTGGAACTGTTCTGGGAATGAAACAAATTGGAAAGGAAGCTGTACAAAAGAAAAATACCAGCAGAAGCAGATGATTTGCGTTACAAAGAATCAGCATGCGCACTACTTAGTACCTGCGTGCGCAAGACCAAAAGGATATCATCAAAGGCTCAGGTTCCCAGAAAGTGTGCGAACGAATCACGCACTGGAAGAAGCTCGCGCAAGAAACCATATACCTATCTTCGGAGCGGGAGCTGACAACCAGGAGCCTAAGAAGAGCTATCTCCCAGTCATCCAAAGATCTTCATCCCGGCTGAGAGGTAATGAAATTTCGGGATTATTATATTAGAACTATTGAGTGCAGTTGTGCGCAGGTGATAAAGCAGCACAAGCTGAGTGACTGTGCATTTTGCGCTAGAATGCAAGGCTGTGCGCTAGTCTCCAGAAAAGGTAATTGTATCCGCGTTTCAGTACTTGTTCGGGACGAACAAGGGGCAAGTGTGGGGGGTTTGATAGAGCCTAGTTATACACATTATTTAGGTCATAACCCTATGCTTGTTTGCAATATTTCATGAGCAAGATTACTCGTTTCCGATGTTTTTGTATATCAGGTCAGAACGAGTCCTTGAGTCGGATACGCGCTAACAGGCAGCGTTCTAGGAGTGAAAGATCAGCCTGCGGAGCTAGCGGCGCAAACAGAAGAAGAAATGGGTAAGACAGCAGAGGTGCGCTACCCGATTGCGCCAACCAATGCCGTGCGCCAGGCGCAAAGTCCCAGTGACCAGATTTGGAAGTTGCCGAAAGTTGAACCTCCTATATAAAGGAAGTAAGTCTAGGGTTTCAGAGAGTTTGAAACAACTGTTGTTCCAGAGGCACCAGAGGACGCAAGGAGGCACTGTGTGGCAGAACTGGAAAACACACGGACTTATTGAGGAGATCTGCGCCAGCCGACTGCGCCAGCCGAGAGAAGACACTGCACGCACTGTTGCTACCGTTTTCTTGGATTCAGTAGTTATTACTTACTATTTTATGATGTTTACCACTAGCATGTCTAGCTAAACACTTAGTGTTGGTCGGGCATGAACCTATGATGTATTACCTTTGAGACTTGAGCTTAATGCATAGTTTATTTACTTGTATTAATTCTGTGCGTACTGAGACAGTTAGTTGCATGAGTAGGGGAAGCCTTGAACCGCAAACTTACTTGTGTTGCTTGCTTGTCACCTGTTAAACTAGTTGCATGCGTAGGGGAAGCCTTGAACCGCAAACTTACCGTGACAATTAGGAGTAACGAGTTAGGATAGGCAGTTGCTACTGTGACAGGATTCGCAGCTGTTTAGTCTAGTTCTAAGGATTAATAGCACATGAACTTTGAACGGAACATGCGCACGTGTTAGGAAGCCTTTACCGGACACTAACCCAAGTAAACCACAAGCTATAGATGTTTAGAGTCGATGATAAGGAATGCATTCATAGAGGATTGTCTGCCCAATACTTCTCATAAAGATAGTACTTCATCTCTACTGCTTGCGCACGTCTAGTGCAATTTCCTGCGTTACGATATTCACTGCTACTCGCGCATCGCGCAAAACCCCCAATCACTCACGCAACCCCCGTTTTCTTAAGTGTAGGTTACTGGCTAAGACTCACTGCTTGCTCCCTGTGGAGATCGACCCTTACTTAACCGCTGTACTAGTGGGAGAGGAAGGATTATATTTGACGCGCACGACGACGCGCGATCAGTGCGCCCAGCTCCCTCCTGAGTAGCGCGATCTTTGCTGCGGGATAAAATTTGTCCAGGAACTTCTTCTGCAGCTGCTCCCATGTGTGAATTGATCCTGCTGGTAGGTTCATCAGCCAATGCCTGGCTGTGTCACACAATGAAAATGGTAATGCTTTCATCTTCAGCGCTTCGTCGCTCTCCCCTTCGGCCTTCATGTTCTCGCAAATGACTAGGAACTCTCGCACATGCTTGACTGTATTCTCGCTGTTCATCCCGTGGAATTTGGGCATGTGATGAATGAGCGAGCTCCTTAGTTCAAAATGACCGTCTGGTGGAAGCACTATGCACCATGGCTGGTTAACCGTGATTGGGGCTGACATCTCGCGCACTGTCATGCGTCGCGCAGCTTGTCGCGCGGGTGGCGCATTATACAGTTCAGCGGCCATCCTTCCTTCAACCTCGCGCTGCACTTCCTCTCTGAACAGGGCTGCGCGGTTGTGTGCCCTGGCTTCCTCTGGGGTTCTGTCCCCCATGTTATCTCCAATGACGCTGTTATCTTCTATGACCTGTTCTAAATCTCAAAGAAAACAAAATTAAAAGAAAACTAAGCTGTTGCGTCTGTCAGTGCGCAACTAGAATCTGCGCAGCGCAACTGTTTCAAGGTTACGCAGGCCAATGGTAATTGCGCGCTGTCAGAAACAACAACAAAAATAAAGCAAACAGAAATAACTAACTATTATAAAAGAAAACTTAAGCTGATTAAATCTTATCTGTGTTGCTCCCCGGCAACGGCGCCAAAATTTGATGCGCGCGTCGTTGTGCGCGTTCAAATTAATTCCTTCCTCTTCCACTTAGTACAGCGGTTAAGTCGGGGTCGAATCCACAGGGAGCAAGTAGATTAGCTTTAACTAGTATCCTGCACTTACGAAAACTGGGGGTGTGAGTGATTGGGTTGCGCAATGCGCGAGTAAATAGTAGTAAAATGCAGGAGCAGGCAGTAGAGATTAAGTACTATGACTATGAGAAGTATCGGCGCAGACAATCCTCTATGAGTGTATTCCTTATCATCGACTCTAAACGTCTATAGCTCGGTTTATTAAAGTTAGTGCCCGGTCAAGGCTTCCTAACTTGTGCGCATGTTCCGATCAAAGTTCATGAGCTATTAATTCTTAAGACTAGTCTAAGCAGCTACGAATCCTATCACAGTACCAACTGATTATCCTAGCACGTTACTCCTAGTCGTCACCGTCAGGCTATTCAACTAGTTTAACATATAACAAACAAGCAACAAGAGTAAGATTGCGGTTCAAGGCTTCCCCTACTCATGCAACTAGCTGTCAACAGTGTGCACAAAATTAATATAAGCAAACAAGCTATGCATTAAGCGCAAGTCTCAAAGGAAATACTCATAGATTCATGCCCAACCGATACTAAGCGTTTAGCTAGACATGCTAGTAGTAAGCATCATAGAACAGTAAATAATATCTAAAGTGTCTAAGAAACAGCAACAAGCAGTGTCTCGGCAGGCGCAGTCGGCCAGCGCAGGTCCTCGCAGTAAGCTCGTGTGTTTTTGATCCTGGCTCTCTCTCCTTGATATCTTGTGTGTCTCTTTAAACCCTAGCCTTCCCCTCTTTATATACTGCTCAAGAGGCCCAACCTTGGCAACTTCCAAATCTGGTCGTGTCAAGATTTGGAAACACCACTATCTGCGCATGGCGCACGGCACACTGACTAGCCCCAATCGGTTAGCGCACCGTAGCTGATTCTGCCAACTTCTATCTGTTTGCGATGCTAGCTCTGCAGGCTGTATGATGCGCTCCTTAAAAGCTGTCTATTAGCGCGTATCCGACTTAGGCTCTCGTTTCGCCCTGAAATACAAAAACACTGGAAACCAGTAATCTTGTACACAAAATAATGCAAACAAGCATAGGGTTAGGATCTAAATAATGTGTATAAATAGGCTCTATCAATGTAGCAACTGCTTGTTCACGAATCTGTTTATCAGAGGCGCTCCGAATTTCACACGGGAATAGTCAAGCTTTGTATGCTATTATTGCAGCTGTGGATAAGCGGACCAATAAGTTGATAGCTGGTCGTGTGGACTATTCTGGAAACAAATTTTGAAGGAAATGCTGAAGTAAAAAAGACCAGAATGCAGATGCTGAGACTTAGCTATGAGCAGCTGATGATGAAGGATGATTAGATCATTGCTGACTTCAACAACCGTTTGATGGATATAGTGAATAAAATGGGCATACTTGTGAAGCATGTGTCAGAGGCTGAGCAGGTTGAAAAGGTTCTCAGGTCACTTCCTCAGAAGTTTGATGTCAAGGTGATAGCTATTGAGGAAACTGCTGATCTGGAGAACATGAAGATGAACTCACTCGTAGGATCTCTCAGAGTCTATGAAATGAAGATGAACAGCAGAAAGGCAGCAGAGAAAAAGATTAGAGGAATTACACAACAGTCTGCTGCAAAGAGCGCTGACTCAGAGTTGGATGATGAGATGGAGGACGGTCAAGTAGCTATGATGGTCAAGTAGTTTGGGAGGTTCTTGACACCTCCTCAGGCGCCTCCTCTGCCTCTGTCCTGGGGCGCTTTCCCCGTGCTCGCGGGGGAGAATCATCAATGGCTATTGTTACTGGCTCCCCCTGCTGCACACTCGCCCTCCGGTACGCTCCAGTCTGCGCACGAGTCCTCATGCGCCTGACTGGAGGCGCAACTGGCTCTGGGGCCTCTTCCATCTCCCTCTCCTCAGCGGCCCCCTCTGGCTGTGTGCTGCTCTCTGCTCTGTGCCTCGGTGCTCTAACCGGCTGCAGCTGGTAGCACCATTCTAAGGACCCGTCCTCTCTCGCAGTCACCGCTCGGATCTGCAGCATATGGGCACGATCAAGGGGGACGGCTGGCACTACTGTGTGCTCGGGCACTTCCAGTTCTCTATGCAGCGCACGCAGCAGGTGCGTGATCATTCCACCGCAAGTCAGCGGCCCTTTTGTGCTGACCCTACTCCTATGCACCACCATGTTTGATACAAACCCCACCTTCTTCCCGTAGTAGAATCCCTTCAGTATATCCATGTCTAGCAGGCTGATCTTTGGCGCACCATTATAGCGCCCGATGATTGCATAGGCGACCATGCGCCAGAGGTAGAACATCCACGGGTCGTGCAGCTCGCGTCCTCTGCTGCGCCCCGCGGCAAAAGCTGGGCCTATCGCCATCTCACTCCATGCCTCCTGATTTTGGTGCGTGTCCAAATCCTCCTCACGCATCTTGGCGCACCTCAGCGTGCGCTTCAGCTTCTTGGCCGAGGCAATATACCACACCCCTCGGTGCCGATATCTGATTTCCAAGTCGGCAGTCTCTAACGATGCCAAGAACTCGCACGTATCCTCCTTATCAGCTGCGCTGTTGACCTCCAATAGCGCTTCCCAGCCCGCCGACACGAGCTTTTCCATAATCAGCTCCTCCATCCCGACTTCGCGCAGGAAGTCCCTGCTGATGTACGGGGTCCCATACATCTCTAGTCTCATGAAGGCGTCGTATTTGCTGGCGAACGACGCTGGGGTCTCCTGATCCTCTGCAGGTCTCATGGTGCGCGGCTTACCTCGGGTCAACTACGGTCAATGCTCAACAAATGTCCAAGAATCCAAACTCCGAATTACGCCCTCTAACTATCACCTAAAGATCGCCTATCCTCCGCCAACAAAACCCAGTACCCAGAACTCCAAATGGTGCACACGAACTAGGTGCGATTTCAAACCTAGGGCAACTCCGCTATCGCACAAAACCCTAACTGAATCGGCTCAAACTGAAGGGAAGGGTTACCTGGCGTATGTGCGACGGTAAGCTCCTCAAATCTTTCTGGACGGAGGCCTGATCGATTGTCGAACGGTGAGCGGAGGCTGAGGGCAGGGGTTTTCTTGCAACGGTCGAATGTGAAAATGCTGAAATTTTTCTAAGTCCTTTCCTTTTATACCCCCTGTCTGGCGCATCTGTTCGGCGCACTGAATTTGCGCACTGACCTGCGTGACTAAAAATTGCAAGTCCTCAACTAACTAAAAACACTAAAAAAACTAAAAAAAACGTGTAAAAGTAAAACGTGTCGGGTTACCTCCCGACAAGTGCCTTTGTTTAACGTCGTTGGCTCGACCGTACCTCGTTACTTGCTTAAAAGTGCGCCAGTGACCCCCCACTCTTGCTCCTGAGTGACCCCGCGCTCGTGTGTGCGTTGCGTTCTTCTTAGTTCTGCGCAACGTGGTTAATATCATGTAACAAATCATAAGTAACGAGGTTAGTTAATGAGGGGGAAGAAATATGAGCAATAGTTCCCAGTTCTCCCTCAGGTGCATCTGGTGGCGACTCTGGCGCAGCAACTTGCGCATCTTCTATTTCTGGCTCTGCCAAGTCAACTTCGCGCGCTGTGTCATCCCAAGGTTCTCCTAAATACTTTTTGACTCTCTGCCCATTTACCTGAAAACGATGCTGGTGTTCATTTTCTAACTCGATTGTTCCGTAAGGGAAAACCTTGGTAACCGTGTATGTTCCCGTCCATTTGCTGCGCAGCTTCCCAGGCATTAGCTTTAAGCGCGAGGAGAACAATAGTACCTGGTCTCCTGGCTCAAAGGTGCGGCTTAGGATGTTTTTGTCGTGAAATGCTTTTGTGCGCACCTTGTAGTCGCGCAGCCCCTCATATGCATCTAGACGCAGCTCCTCTAACTCGCTTAGCTCAAACGCGCGCTCCTTACCAGCCTCGTCTAGGTTCAGATTGCAAACGCGCAATGCCCAGTATGCCTTGTGTTCCAACTCCACTGGCAGGTGGCACGCTTTTCCATAAACCAACCGAAACGATGAAGTCCCAATCGGTGTCTTATGTGCAGTTCGGTATGCCCATAGCGCATCGTCAAGGCGCTGGCTCCAGTCTTTGCGCGATGGTCTCACAGTTTTCTCCAGGATGCGCTTGATCTCTCGGTTGGAAAACTCGGCCTGGCCATTCGTCTGAGGATGGTAGGCTGTGGACGTCTTGTGGCGCACTCCATAATGCTTGAATATCTGCGCCACTATCCTATTACAAAAATGCGTCCCCTGGTCGCTTATGATTGCCTTAGGCACCCCGTACCTGGAAAAGATGTTAGTTCTCAAAAAGTCGGCGGCCGTCTTACCATCATCCTTTCGGGTGGCATTAGCCTCAACCCATTTTGAGACATAGTCCACTGCGACCAATATGTACTCATAACCGGAAGATGGAGGAAATGGCCCCATGAAGTCAATCCCCTAAATATCGAAAATACTTCATCCACTAGTATGGGCGTCTGCGGCATCTCATTGCGCACTGATATTCCTCCTGTGCGCTGACACCTGTCACAATTCCTGCAGTGGTTATATGAGTCACTAAACAAGTGTGGCCAATAAAATCCGCAATCCAGGATCTTTCTGCTCGTGCGCCTTGGACCAAAGTGTCCTCCACATGCGTGCGCATGACAAAACATTAAAACCGAGTTTATTTCATGGTCAGGCACGCATCGCCTCAAAATCTGATCAGGACCTATTCTGAGCATATACGGATCATCCCAAATGTAATACCTGGACTCATGCTTTAATCTCATACATTGGGTTTTAGTGAAATGAGGAGGAAACGTACCTGTGACCAGGTAATTCGCAATGTGCGCATACCATGGTACCTTACCTGTCAGCGCCATCAGGTGCTCGTCAGGGAATGTCTCCGTGATCTACCCTGGCTCCTCTGCTTTCACTATCCTGCTCAGGTGGTCAGCGACTGTGTTCTTCGTTCCCTTCTTATCCTTGATTTCCAAGTCGAACTCCTGAAGTAGGAGCACCCAGCGCATCAGGCGCTGCTTAGTCTCTTTCTTGGACATCAGGTAATAGATTACTGCGCGGTCCAGGAAGCAAAAGTATGGCTTCCCCGCTAATCGATCTAGCATCTGGTCCATGAAGGGCAGCGGAAAATGATCCTTGCGCGTGACTGCGTTAAGCTTTCTGTAGTCGATGCACATGCGCCATCCAGTTTGCATGCGCTTGGGAACTAGCTCGCCCTGCGCATTCTCCTCTACTGTGATTCCTCCTTTCTTCAGCACAACGTGCACTGGACTCACCCATTTGCTGTCCGAGATTGGGTAGATGACTCCTGCGTCAAGTAGCTTCAGGATCTCCTTCTGTACCACCTCCATCATATTCGGATTCAATCTGTGCTGAGGCTCCCTGGATGGTTTGACACCATCTTCCAACAGAATCCTGTGCATGCATACGTCCGGGCTCACTCCGCGCAAGTCAGCAAGTGTCCATCCTATAGAGCGCTGGTTCTTGCGCAGCACCTCTTGTAATCGCGCCTCTTGCTCCTCTTCTAGTCCTTTCTTTATGATTATTGGCAGGGTGTCCTCATTTCCCAAGAATATGTACTTGAGGTGCTCGGGGAGTTGCTTCAGCTCGACCTTGGGTGCCTGTTCAATAGAGGGCACGATTTTATTAGCGGTGCTGACATTAACTATATCGTGTACCTGTCTGGATACTGGTTCCGCACTGCTCAGCTCATCCTCATGCGCCTCCATCTCTGCCTGTGTCAGCGGCCGTGGTCCTTCTGTTGCGCTCGCACACTGCGCATCTGCAACCAATTGGTCTATGCTGTCCAACGCGTGTACTGTGGCGTCCTCATGAGGGTGCTGCATCCCTTTAAATATGTTAAAGTGAATTTCCTCGCCATCAACTTCCATTGAGAGCGTACCCCTCCACAAGTCTATCTTTGTGCGCGCTGTCATCAGAAATGGTCTCCCCAATAGGATCTGCGCACTTCCCTTGCTCGACTCACCCTCCATCTCTAAGACGTAGATATCTGCTGGGAACACCAGCTCTCCTACTCGGACGAGGACGTCCTCTATCATGCCCGTCGGTTGCTTGCACGACCGATCTGCTAGTTGAATGGTGAGACTTGCAGGCTTTAGTGGACCAAGGCGCAATGACGCATACAAGGAATAGGGAAGCACATTTATAGATGCGCCTAGGTCAATCATGCAGTTACTTACTGTGGTCTTACCTAAAGTGCATGGAATGGTGAACGTACCTGGATCCCGGCATTTAGGTGGTACCTTATGTTGCACGATTGCTGAGGCATGCGCATGTAGCATTACTTGCGCCCACTCGCCTTTCCTCTTCTTGTTTGTGCACAGCTCCTTTAAGAACTTGGCGTACCTAGGGATCTGCCGAACTGCTTCAATAAGGGGAATGTTTATTTCTACCTTACTGAATAACTCGTAGAGCTCCTTATCAAGCGCCTCTTTCCTAGCCAATGGTGCCTGATGGGGAGGGAATTCAATAGTGACTGTTATCATTGACTTCTAAGGATAGCTATTCTAATCAAACATGCGATCATCCCGACAAAGGTAATAATCTAGAGTATCCCGACAAAGGTGATACGGAGCCTGGATTCTACTACTTGTTTCCACGACAAAGCTTCAACAAGAGTTAATAATCAGAATTGTTAAACGGGTAGTTTCACGACAAAGTATACGCTAACCGTGCAATACAATTCAGGCAAATTAAGATCCAGAACTTACGAATGAATAGAAATATGCATTGAACCAAGTCTCAAACATGAATGTCACCAATTGAAAACCCTAAACTGAAATAAAAGTTTAGCTACTCATGTTCATAATTGCAAAATACATTAAACTGAAACACATAAAAAATACTGTTCACGATCACTATTCACCGCCGGAAACACTGTTCACTGCCGGAGACACTGTTCACGCCGGAAGTACTGTTCACGCAAGCTGCAAAATTCCGTCCGCCGTCTCCGTCAAACCTCCGTCGTCCAGAACTCTTCCGTTGTCGAAAAAACTGCCGTCCCAATCTTCCGAAACTCTAATTGAGATCGGGCTGTAAAACTGATTTCGGGCCGCGGGCCCGAATGGTGACGTCATCATAAACCCAGCGCTCCCCATGAAGACATTATGTCGCGTGCCCGACGAATACATTAACTCTCGGCGCGCGACACTAATGTTGCCTGCTGGCGCGCGACTCACTGCAGTGCACTCCCATTTCCGCCAACGCCGATTTCTTCCATAAAAACACCGGTTTGAGCCGCAAATCTCTTCTCATGTATTCCGAACACCTGAAATGCAAACAACACTAGGAGGTAACTGTTCACATCAAAACATGTCGAAATAGTTGGGTTTAAATGGTTTAGCGAGTCGTATAAATACTCCCCATCAGTGCCTGTACAGGAAAAGGTGCAGGTATGTTAGTACGATTTATGCCTTTGTCTTTCGATTGCGCCATACCTGACGCCTCGCCCTGCTGGTTTGTGGCTTGCGCTGCTGGTTGCGCATCCGGCTCTACTGGCGCTGGAGCTTGGACAACTGGTTGCGCGGGCGCCTTTGCAGTCTGCTCTATTCCTACCGTACGCCCAGTCCTCAGTGTCACTGCGTTGACTCCTCCCTTGGGATTCTGAATCACTTGCGAAAGCAAGTTGCCATCGCTCTTTTTTAGCTCATACACTGTGGTAGCTATCTGTGACAGCTTCTTTTCAATGGACTCGAACCTCTTGTCATACTTCTCATCATTCTTGCGCACTGTGTCTGCTAGCTGGCCCACGATATCTTCTAAGGATCGCCGCGGCTGCTGGTTATTTTGCGCTGGCGCGTCAGTGCGGCGATGCAGTGGATTGTAGGGCGCAGCTTGTTGCGTCTGCTGTGGTGCGCGCTGCTCCGCGGACTGCCTCTGGAAATTGTTATCCTCCATCCATCTGAACCCATTTGCGGCTAGTCCAAAACGCGGCTGATTCTGCCTTTGCGGCCCTCTATTATCCCATCCTCCTAGAGCATTGACATCTCCTGATTCCTCGAAAAGTGTGGGACATGCATCAGTTTTATGCTCGGTGGACGTGCAGAATTCGCATGCCTTTGGCGCAGCTGGTTGCGCCCCTTGCGCATTCATCAACTTCTGCAGCATGGCCTTCATCTCCTTTATCTCAGCACTTGTTTCTACCTGATGCACAGAATGAGCACGACTATTCTCAAGTGTTAGCTGATGTCTTACCTGTCCAGCAGAGTCTTCTATCAGCTGCCACGCGTCTTCCGGGTACATGTTGCAAATGTCGCCGCCTGCGCATGCATTCAGTAATCTCAGCTCCATTGGTAGCAATCCATTCAAGAAATTCTCTATCAGTACATTCTGGGGCAGGCCGTGATTGTAGCAGTTAGCCTCCAGCTCCCTGAAACGCTCATAATACTCCAATAGTGATTCTCCTGCGCCCTGCCTAGGTGCGGCCAACTCCCTCTTGAGTAGCGCGATCTTGGCTGCATGATAGAATTTTTCCAAGAACTTCTTCTGGAGCTGCTCCCATGTGTGAATAGATCCTGCTGGTAAGCACATCAGCCAATGCCTGGCCATGTCACACAATGAAAAAGGGAACGCCTTCAACTTCAGCGCTTCGTCGCTCTCCCCTTCGGCCTTCATGTTCTCGCACATGCTTGACTGGGTTCTCGTTGTTCATCCCGTGAAACTTGGGCATGTGATGAATAAGCGAGCTCCTTAGCTCAAAATGACCGTTTGGTGGAAGCACTATGCACCATGGCTGGTAACCGTGATTGGGGCTGACATCTCGCGCACTGTTCTGCGTCGCGCGACCTGTCGCGCGGGTGGCGCATTATACACTTCAGCGGCCATCCTTGCTTCAACTTCGCGCTGCACTTCCTCTCTGAACCGAACTGCGCGGTTATCTGCCCTAGCATTGTTAGGTCCCTCTGGGGTTCTGTCCCCTAAGTTATCTCCAATGACACTGTTATCCTCCATGACCTGTTCTAAATCTCAAAGAAAATGAAATTAAAGACAACTAAGTTGTTGCGTCTGTCAGTGCGCAACTATAATCTGCACAGCGCAACTATTTCAAGGTTGCGCAGGCTGATGTTGATTGCGCGCTGTCAGAAACAACAACGAGGAAAATAAAGCAAACAGAAATAACTAACTACTGTAAAAGAAAACTTAAACTAGTTAAAACTTATCTGTGTTGCTCCCCGGCAACGGCGCCAAAATTTGATCGCGCGTCGTTGTACGCGTCAAATTAATCCTTCATTCTCCACTTAGTATAGCGGCTAAGTCAGGGTCGATCCCACAAGGAGCAAGCAGACTCGTTCAGCTAGTAACCTACAACTTACGAGAATTGGGTTGTGAGTGATTGGGTTGCGCAGGTGCGCGAATGAACAGTAGTGAAAGCAGATTTGCACTAGACGTGCGCAGGCAGTAGAGATTAAGTACTATGACTATGAGAAGTATCGGTAAAGACAATCCTCTATGAATGTATTCCTTATCATCGACTCTAAACGTCTATAGTTCGATTTACTGAAGTTAGTGTCCGATCAAGGCTTCCTAACATGTGCGCATGTTCCGATCAAAGTCCATGAGCTATTAATTCTTGGAACTAGTCTAAGCAGCTACGAATCCTGTCACAGTAGCAGCTGATTATCCTAGCACGTTACTCCTAGTTGTCACCGTCAAGCTACCAACTAGTTTAACATATAACAACAAGTAGTAAGAGTAAGATTGCGGTTCAAGGCTTCCCCTACTCATGCAACTAGCTGTCAATCGTGTGCACAGAATTAATAGAAGCAAACAAACTATGCATTAAGCACAAGTCTCAAAGGAAATACTCATAGAATCATGCCCAACCGATACAAAGTGTTTAGCTAGACATGCTAGTGGTAAACATCATAGAAATAGTAAATAAAAGCTAAAGTGTCCAAGGAAACAGTAACAAGCAGGTGCGTGCAGGTTGCTGTGTCTCGGTTTGCGCAAGTCCGTTGGCGCAAGTCCTCGGTGGCAGCTCGTGTGTTTTTCAGTTCTGGCTCTCTCTCCTTGATATCTCTCAAACCCTAGCCTTCCTCTCTTTATATACTGCTTGTGAGGCCCGAGGACAGTCTTGGCAACTTCCAAATCCTATGGTGTTCAAGATTTGGAAACACCCCTACCCTGCGCATGGCTCACTGCACACGTTGGTTCGCGCAGGGTTTGCGCACCGCACTCTGAATCTGCCACTTCCTATCCTGTCTGCGCTGCTAGCTCCGCAGGCTGTGTGTTGCGCTCCTTAAATGCGCCTATTAGCGTGTATCCGACTTAGGCCTTTGTTTTGTCCTGGAATACAAAAACACCGGGAACCAGTAATCTTGTACACATAATAATGCAAACAAGCACAGTGTTAAGATCTAAATAGTGCGTATAAATAGGCTCTATCACCCCTTTCGTTTAATATCTGTGTGTCACGGATACGCGCTAACAGGCAGCGTTTAGGACGCGCAACACACAGCCTGCGGAGCTAGCGGCGCAAACAGAAGAAATGGCGAGACACAGCAGAGTTGCGCCGACCAATGCGCTAAGCAGTACGCCGTGCGCCAGGCGCAGAGTCCAGTATTTCCTAATCCCGACATGACCAGATTTGGAAGTTGCCAAGGATGGACCTCTCGAGCAGTATATAAAGGGGAGGAGGTCTAGGGTTTCATAAGAATAATAGGAAGAGACGATCATCATCAGAGACACACAGAGCGGCAAACTGGAAAACACACGGACTTGTTGAGAGGACTTGCGCCAGCCAACTGCGCCAGCCGAGAAACATTCTGCACGCACTGTTTGCTACTTGTTTCTCAGATACATTAGTTATTATTTACTATTCTATGATGTTTATCACTAGCATGTCTAGCTAAACGCTTAGTGTTGGTTGGGCATGAATCTATGATGTATTTCCTTTGAGACTTGAGCATAATGCATAGTTTGCTTACTTGTATTAAACTCTGTGCATACGGAGACAGCTAGTTGCATGAGTAGGGGAAGCCTTCAACCGCAATCTTACTCTTGTTGCTTATTCGTCATATGTTAAACTAGTTGATAGCTTGACGGTGACAACTAGGAGTAACGAGCTAGGGTGATCAGTTGCTACCTTGAACGGATTCGTAACTGTTTTAGTCTAGTTCTAGAGATTAATAGCACATGAACTTTGAACGGAACATGCGCACATGTTAGGAAGCCTTGACCGGACACTAATCCAAGTGAAATCAAGCTATAGACATATTAGAGTCAGTGATAAGGAATGCACTCATAGAGGATTGTCTGCCCAATACTTCTCATAGTCATAGTACTTAATCTCTACTTCCTGCGCACGTCTAGTGCAAATTCCTGCGTTTTACAACTGTTCACTTGCGCACTGCGCAACCCAATCACTCACCCCCCAATCTTCGTAAGTGTAGGTCACTGGCTAGAACCGAACTACTTGCTCCCTGTGGAGATCGACCCTTACTTAACCGCTGTACTGAGTGGAAGAGGAAGGATTATATTTGACGCGCACAACGACGCGCGATCAAATTTTGGCGCCGTTGCCGGGGAGCAACACAGCTAAGTTCTAGTTAGTTTACGTTTTTCCTTTTAGTAACTAGTTATTTCAGTTTGTTTTGTTGTCGTTGTTGTTTCTGACAGCGCGCAATCACCATTGGCCTGCGCAACCTTGAAACAGTTGCGCTGCGCAGATTCTAGTTGCGCACTGACAGACGCAGCAGCATTAGTTATCTTTTAACTTCATTTTTCTTTAAGATTCAGAACAGGTCATGGAGGATAACAGTGTCGTAGGAGATAACTTGGGGGACAGAACCCCAGAGGAAGCAAGAGCACATAACCGCGCAGCCCTGTTCAAAGAGGAAGTGCAGCGCGAGGTTGAAGCAAGGAGGGCCGCTGAAGTGTATCATGCGCCACCCGTGCAATAGGCCGCGCGACGCAGAACAGTGCGCGAGATGTCGGCCCCTATCACTGTTAACCAGCCATGGTGCATCGTGCTTCCACCAGACGGACATTTTGAGCTAAGGAGCTCGCTCATCCATCACATGCCCAAGTTCCATGGGATGAACAATGAAAATCCAGTCAAGCATGTGCGAGAGTTCCTGGTTATATGCGAAAACATGAAAACCGAAGGGGAAAGCGATGAAGCGCTGAAGATGAAGGCATTCCCATTTTCACTGTGTGATACAGCCAGACATTGGTTGATGAACTTACCCGCAGGATCCATTCACACATGGGAGCAGCTGCAGAAGAAATTCCTGGACAAATTCTATCCCGCAGCAAAGATCGCGCTACTCAGAAGAGAGCTGGCCGCGCCAAGGCAGAGCGCAGGGGAGTCACTGTCAGAATATTACGAGCGTTTCAGGGAGCTAGAGGCCAACTGCTACAATCATGGCCTGCCCCAGAATGTGCTGATAGAGAACTTCCTGAATGGACTGCTGCCCATGGAGCTGAGGCTATTGAACGCATGCGCAGGAGGCGACATTTGCAACATGTACCCAGAGGATGCGTGGCAGCTGATAGAAGACTCTGCTGGTCAGGTACGACATCAGCTAACACTTGAAAATAGTCGTACTCGTTCTGTGCATCAGGTAGAAACAAGCGCTGAGATCAAGGAAATGAAGGCCATGCTGCAGAAGTTGATGAGTGCGCAGAGCGTACAACCAGTTGCGCCAAAGGTATGTGAATTCTGCAGGTCCACCGAGCACAAGACTGATGAATGTCCCACACTATTTGAGGAAACTGGAGATGTCAATGCTCTTGGAGGATGGGATAACAGAGGGCCACCGAGGCAGAATCAGCCGCGCTTTGGACTGGCAGCAAATGGATTCAGATGGAAGGAGGAGAACAATTACTAGAGGCAGTCCACAGATCAGCGCGCGCCACAACAGACGCAACAAGCTGCGCCTTACAATCCACCGCATCGCCGCACTGACGCACCAACACATAACAACCAGCAACCGAGGCGATCCTTGGAAGATATCGTGGGGCAGCTAGCAGACACAGTGCGCAAAAATGACGAGAAATATGACAAGCGGTTCGAGTCCATTGAAAAGCAGCTATCACAGATTGCGACCACAGTATATGAGCTGAAAAAGAGCGATGGCAACCTGCCTTCGCAAGTGATTCAGAACCCCAAAGGAGGAGTCAATGCAGTAACACTGAGGACTGGGCACACGATAGGAACAGAGCAGACCGCGAAGGCACCCGCGCAACCAGCTGCGCAAGTCCCAGAATTGACAGAGCAGAATGCGCAACCAGAGAAGAGTGCGCAACCTGAAGTGCCAGCCGCGAGCCAGCAGGGCGAAGCGCCAGGTATAACAGAATTAAAAGACAAGGGCACGAATCGTACTAATATACCTGCACCTTTCCCTGTGCAGGCACCCTTGGCTAGGAAGGAAGCGCAGGACAAAGAGCTCTACGAGTTATTCAGCAAGGTGGAAATCAACATTCCCCTTATTGAAGCAGTTCGGCAGATCCCAAGGTACGCCAAGTTTTTGAAAGAGCTGTGCACAAACAAGCGACGGAAAGGCGAATGCGCACAGGTAATGTTAAATGCGCAGGCCTCAGCGATCGTGCAACATAAGGTACCACCTAAGTGCCGAGACCCAGGTACATTCACTATCCCATGCACTCTAGGTAAAACCACGGTGAGCAACTGCATGATTGATTTAGGTGCATCCATAAATTTGTTACCGTATTCTCTATATGCAACATTGCGCCTTGGACCACTAAAGCCTGCAGGTCTCACCATTCAGCTAGCGGATCGATCGTGCAAACAACCTGCAGGCATGATAGAGGATGTTCTCGTACGCGTAGGAGAGCTGGTGTTCCCAGCAGATTTTTATGTGCTAGAAATGGAGGGCGAATCGAGCACCAGCAGTGCGCAAATCCTACTAGGCAGACCTTTCCTTATGACCGCGCGCACGAAGATAGATGTGTGGAGAGGCACGCTCTCCATGGAAGTAGATGGCGAAGAGATCCATTTCAATATTTTCAAGGGGATGCAGCACCCACACGAGGACGCCACAGTGCACGCAATGGACAACTTGGATGATTTAGTCACAGATGCGCAATGCGCAAGCGCAACAGTAGGACCAGAGCCACTGGCACAAGCAGAGTTGGAAGAGCAGGAAGACGAGCCGAGCAGTGCTGAACCAGAGTCCACACAGGTACATGATATAGTTCATATTTGCACCGCTACTAAAATCTTGCCCTCCATTGAACAGGCACCCAAGGTCGAGCTGAAGCAACTCCCAGAACACCTCAAATACATTTTCCTGGGAAGTGAGGACACCCTGCCAGTGATCATCAAGAAAGGATTAGAAGAAGAGCAGGAAGTGCGCTTACAGCAGGTGCTGCGCAAGAACCAGCGCGCCATAGGATGGACACTTGCTGACCTGCGCGGAGTGAGCCCAGACGTATGCATGCATAGAATTCTGTTGGAAGATGGTGCCAAACCATTCAGGGAGGCTCAGCGCAGATTAAACCCAAACATGATGGAGGTAGTACAAAAGGAGATTTTAAAGTTGCTTGACGCAGGAGTCATCTACCCCATCTCGGACAGCAAATGGGTCAGTCTAGTGCACGTTGTGCCTAAGATGGGAGGAATCACAGTGGAGGAAAATGCGCAGGGCGAGCTAGTTCCCAAGCGCATTCAGACTGGATGGCGCATGTGCATCGACTACAGGAAGCTTAACGCAGTCACGCGCAAAGACCATTTCCCGTTGCCCTTCATGGATCAGATGCTGGACAGATTAGCAGGTAAGCCCTATTTCTGCTTCTTGGACGGATATTCAGGGTATAATCAGATACCCATAGCTGCGGAGGATCAGGAGAAGACCACGTTCACCTGCCCGTTCGGTACGTTTGCGTTTCGGCGCATGTCATTTGGGCTGTGCAACGCGCCAGGTACGTTCCAACGCTTAGTCATGAGCATTTTCTCGGATATGATTGGTATATGCATAGAAGTGTTCATGGATGATTTTACTGTATATGGAGGTACCTTTGATACATGCTTGACTCATCTAGATAAAGTCTTAGCGCGCTGCATTTCTAAGAACCTAGTGCTAAATTATGAAAAATGTCATTTCATGGTAACGCATGGTGTAGTACTAGGACATATCATCTCAGAGGAGGGGATCAAGGTAGATAAAGCTAAGATAGACCTTATTCCTAATCTACCTTATGCCACTAACGTGCGCGATGTGAAGTCTTTCTTAGGACATGCCGGCTTTTACAGGCGATTTATAAAAGACTTCTCTAAAATTTGCATACCCCTGTCTAACCTCTTGCAAAAAGATGTGTGCTTCGATTTTACTGATGAGTGCAGGGCCGCATTTGATAAGCTGAAGGAAGCGCTGACCAGTGCGCCAGTGATGCGCGCGCCAGACTGGAACCTGCCATTTGAGTTAATGTGCGACGCAAGTGATTATGCAGTAGGTGCAGTCTTGGGACAGCGCATGGACAAGAAGCCGCACGCCATTTACTATGCTTCGCGCACACTGGACGCTGCGCAGAGGAACTACACCACCACGGAGAAGGAGCTTCTGGCAATTGTGTTTGCGCTTGAGAAGTTCCGTGCATATGTTCTAGGCGCCAAGGTCATTGTATACACAGATCACGCAGCCATCCGCTACCTGATGTCCAAGAAGGAGACTAAGCCGCGCCTGATGCGCTGGGTACTCTTACTTCAGGAATTCGACTTGGAGATCAAAGACAAGAAGGGTACGGAGAACACAGTTGCTGACCACCTGAGCAGGATCGTGAAAGAGGAGGAGCCAGGGCAGATCACAGAGACATTCCCTGACGAGCATCTGATGGCGCTGACAGGTAAGGTACCATGGTATGCGCACATTGCGAATTCCCTTGGTCCTGGATTGCGGATTTTATTGGCCGCATCTGTTCCGAGACGCATATGATCATTGCAGGAATTGTGATAGGTGCCAGCGCACAGGAGGCATATCAGCGCGCAATGAGATGCCGCAGACGCCGATTCTAGTGGATGAAGTATTTGATGTATGGGGCATTGATTTCATGGGGCCATTTCCTCCATCTGCCGGATACGAGTACATTTTAGTGGCAGTGGATTATGTCTCCAAATGGGTCGAAGCTAAGGCCACGCGGAAGGATGATGGTAAGACCGTCGCTGATTTTCTCAAAACTAACATCTTTTGCAGATACGGAGTGCCTAAGGCGGTCATCAGCGACCAAGGGACGCACTTTTGCAACAGGATTGTGGCGCAAGTTTTCAAGCACTATGGAGTGCGCCACAAGACGTCCACTGCCTATCATCCTCAGACAAATGGACAGGCCGAGGTTTCCAACAGAGAGATCAAGCGCATCCTGGAAAAGACTGTCAGACCTTCGCGCAAAGATTGGAGCCAGCGCCTGGACGATGCGCTGTGGGCATACCGCACCGCGCATAAGACACCCATAGGGACTTCACCATTCCGGTTGGTCTACGGAAAAGCGTGCCACCTGCCAGTAGAGCTAGAGCACAAAGCATATTGGGCCTTGCGCATTTGCAACCTGAATCTAATGAGGCCGGGATGGAGCGCGCCTTTGAGCTCAGTGAATTAGAAGAGCTGCGCCTGGATGCCTATGAGGGACTGCGCGATTACAAGGAGCGGACAAATGCGTTTCATGACAAGCATATCCTCAGACGTACTTTCACGCCAGGAGACCAGGTATTATTATTCTCATCACGACTAAAGCTCATGCATGGAAAGCTGCGCAGCAAATGGACAGGACCGTACATAGTCACCAAGGTTTTCCCCTACGGAACAATCGAGTTAGAAAACGAGCACCGGCATCGTTTTCAGGTAAATGGGCAGAGAGTCAAACGGTATCTCGGAGAACCTTGGGATGGTGCAACGCGCGACATTGAGTTGGCAGAACCAGAAATAACAGATGCGCCAAATGCCGCGCCAGAGGCACCACCGGATGTACCAGAGGGAGAACTGGAGACTATTGCTCACATTTCTTCTTCCTCTTCATCCACCCTCGTTACTGCAGATTTATCACATATTAACCATGCTGATTTCCCTTTGTATCCTTTGCGCAGAACTAAGAAGAATGACGTTGGCGTTTTAGGCAAGCAAAATGAAGTGCTATTCTAGTCACGCAAATATCAAACAATATTTATAACCGAGTGACCTCGGATCGAACCCAAGGGAAAAGCTTAGACTAATTGACAACTAATCAATGCTACTAATGTAAGTCTACGGTTTTGGGGGGGGGGGGGGGGGGGGTTTGTCCTCCTATAGAGGTATCTCTAGCAAGCAGTAAAGATAAATGATATTTTTGGGTTTTGCTTAATGAATAAAAAGGGTGACTAGGGATTCAACTTCCACCCTAAGATATGAGGAAATGAAATAACTCACTAATGCATGCATGAACTACATTTGGTTGATAAAAGTAAGGCTAATGCATCATCCGCTCTAGGTTCAACTCTCGCTCCTTCCCTAGAATGGAGAGGATACATAAATGACATGGTTCTCAAACTCTCATTCTATTGAACCGTGTAGAATATGAGTCCCATAACCGCACCCTCTCGGTCTATTGGCCGGTTACTCAAATCCGCTCAAAACTTAGCCTAATGTCAAGAATGCATGTCGGTCTCACGCACAAACACTCCATCTATGATCATACGATAGCTATGAAACATCCTAAGTTCAACTCTCGCTCCTTCCTTAGGGGTTTTAACCAAGCATACTCACTTAAGCATTTCGTCAAACACTTGGTGTGCATACAATGAATACATAGCTAGGGCACAATATAATCAAACCAACCTTCATTCAATGCAATAAATTAGAGTTCTACATCATATCAAATCCTAGGGGATCCATTTAATCCCCAACCACAAGAACAACTACTCACTCATAATGAGTGTGCACAAATACATGATTAATAAGTGAAACATGAATGTATATACAAAGTTAAGGGTTTAGAAAAGTAGTCTAGGTCTTGAATGATCTTCAATCCAAGCTCCAATCTTCAACCAAGCTTGATCTTCTCCAAAGGTTTGATCTTTGCTCTTTAGGGTTTGAAAGATTTCTTGAGTTTTCTTTAAAATTGAGATCTTTTTCTCTCTCTTCAAAGCTTTTCATTTATACCTAGAAGGTTTGAGCAGCATTGACCGAGTTGACCAGCGTTGACCGAGTTGACCAGCGTTGACCGAGTCAAATAGTTGACTCGGGCGAGTCAACTTTCCAGAGGGTTTGAATTTGCCCGAGTGCTTTGATCCGGGCGAGTCAACTAGTCCAGGCCGAGTCACATTGACTCGGGCGAGTCACAATGTGACTCGGGAGAATCTTCATTATCATGATTCTTTTGCGCTTTCGCCCGCAATCGACTGGATTTTGTCCGAAACTCTTCTAAGCTGCTGCGTGACTCCAACTACTCGATATAAACCTGAAACGCACGCGAAAAGCATCAAAAGACTTATATAACATCACGGAATGAACAAGAACTAAAAGGGGAATGCACATAAATAATATGCACTTTGCGCGCACATGAAAGAACACAGCGCCTACACATGCGCAGGATCACTCAGGAGCAAGGGTGGGGGAGGTCGCTGACACACATTTTGGCACGTAACGAGGTACAGTCGAGCCAACGACGTTAAACAAAGGCACTTGTCGGGAGGTAACCCGACTCGTTTTTATTTTTACATGTTTTCTTTTTAGTTTTTCTAGTGTTTTTTTAGGCAGTTTAGGACTTGTTATTTTTTAGTCGAGCAGCAGTGCGCAGGTCCGTGCCAACGCGCCAGAACTTGTGTGCTACATATTTTTGTGCCCCTATGCTATATTTGCGCTGCTTTGACTATTATGTTTTTTAGGGTTTTATGTTCTTTATTTTTGCTTGCATGCGTGTGCGCCGCCTCCGTGCGCTTGAGCTTGAGTCGTGGGGACACGTCTTTGTTTAAGTGTGGGGGGGGGGAGCGTTACACTTACATTTCACGTTTTTTTGAGCATATTTAGTGTAGCTTAGTTTAATTGAAGGAAACAGTAGCAGTAGTGCGCTGTGTGCGGGTTGCGCGCACTGATCAGCTTGTTTGCGCTATCCATATTGCGCCGTGCGCTATCAACTGTTTTTAGTATATTTTTTCGTTTTTTCTGCTCCTGTTAGTTGGGATATACAGGGGATGTGGAGTTGACAGAAACGCTCCAGAGAGGCGGTTAGTCGTTCGCGCTTCAGAGGAAAGGTATATGGTCGAGAGCGCGAGTGGAGGCCAATGCTTCGCGACCTTCGGAGCAAGAGAGTGCGCTCAGTCACGCAGATGCCAAAGGCAAAATACCTAAAGCGTGGCGAGGTGGGAAAACAGACCACCTTCCCTCTGGAAGTCGAGCTAAGGAAGGCGGGCGTGGGTGTAAACGCGTGCGCCGACCTGCGCAGATAGACCAAGGAGGGAGAGCGGGGCGGTGTTCCATAGCTGTTATCCGGAGGCCGAGACTGGAACCGTTCTGGGAAGATAGGAACCATAGACAAAGCTGTACGAAAGAAAAAATACCAGCAGATGATACGCGCCACAAAAGAATCAGCATGCGCACTGATAAGCACCAGCGTGCGCAAAGACCACAAAGAAAGAAATCATCAAAAAGGCTTGAGTTCCCAGGAAGTGCGCGAAAGAATCACGCATCGGAAGAAGCTTGCGCTGTTAACCATATACCCATCCTCGGAGCAAGAGCTGACAACCTGGAGCCTATGAAGAGCTATCTCCCAGCCATCCAAAATGATTTTTTCCATCCCAGCTGAGAGGTAATGAATTTCGAAATTATTATACTTGAAACTGTTGAGAGCAGATGTGCGCAGGTGGCAGAGCAGCGCAAGGTGATCAGTAGTGCAGACCGCGCCAGAGTGCAAGACTGTGCGCTAGACTCCACAGAGGTAATGGTATCCGTGCTTGAGTGCTTGTTCGAGGACGAACAAGGGGCAAGTGTGGGGGGTTTGATAGAGCCTATTTATACGCATTATTTAGATCATAACCCTATGCTTGTTCGCATTATTTTATGTACAAGATTACTGGTTTCCAGTGTTTTTGTATTTCAGGGCAAAACGAGGGCCTAAGCCGGATACGCGCTAACAGGCAGCGTTTAGGACGCGCAGCACACAGCCTGCGGAGCTAGCGGCGCAAACAGAAGAAATGGCGAGACACAGCAGAGTTGCGCCGACCAATGCGCTAAGCAGTACACCGTGCGCCAGGCGCAGAGTCCAGTATTTCCTAATCCCGACATGACCAGATTTGGTAGTTGCCAAGGATGGACCTCTCGTGCAGTATATAAAGGGGAGGAGGTCTAGCGTTTCATAAGAATAATAGGAAGAGACGATCATCATCAGAGACACACAGAGCGGCAAACTGGAAAACACACGGACTTGTTGAGAGGACTTGCGCCAGCCAACTGCGCCAGCCGAGAAACATTCTGCACGCACTGTTTGCTACTTGTTTCTCAGATACATTAGTTATTATTTACTATTCTATGATGTTTATCACTAGCATGTCTAGCTAAACGCTTAGTGTTGGTTGGGCATGAATCTATGATGTATTTCCTTTGAGACTTGAGCATAATGCATAGTTTGCTTACTTGTATTAAACTCTGTGCATACGTAGACAGCTAGTTGCATGAGTAGGGGAAGCCTTGAACCGCAATCTTACTCTTGTTGCTTGTTCGTCATATGTTAAACTAGTTGATAGCTTGACGGTGACAACTAGGAGTAACGAGCTAGGGTGATCAGTTGCTACCTTGAACGGATTCGTAGCTGTTTTAGTCTAGTTCTAGAGATTAATAGCACATGAACTTTGAACGGAACATGCGCACGTGTTAGGAAGCCTTGACCGGACACTAATCCAAGTGAAATCAAGCTATAGACATATTAGAGTCAGTGATAAGGAATGCACTCATAGAGGATTGTCTGCCCAATACTTCTCATAGTCATAGTACTTAATCTCTACTGCCTGCGCACGTCTAGTGCAAATTCCTGCATTTTACAACTGTTCACTTGCGCACTGCGCAACCCAATCACTCACCCCCCAATCTTCGTAAGTGTAGGTCACTGGCTAGAACCGAACTACTTGCTCCCTGTGGAGATCGACCCTTACTTAACCGCTGTACTGAGTGGAAGAGGAAGGATTATATTTGACGCGCACAACGACGCGCGATCAAGGGGATTGGAGTAGGTTGACGCAAGAAGGAAAGTAAGAAAAAGTAAATATCAATCAAGAGAGGTATTCAGTCCACGAAAATTCAATAGTGACTGTTATCATTGACTTCTAAGGATTGCGATTCTAATCAAGCGTGTGGTCATTCCGACAAAGGTAATAACCTAGACTACCCTGACAAAGGTGATACTAAACCTAGCTTTACTACTGGCTTCCACAATAAAGCTTCGACAAGTGTTAATAATCAGAATTGATAATCCGATTAGTTTCACGATAAAGTATATGCTAACTGTACAATACAATTCATGTAATTTTAGATCCTAAGATTCAATAGAATCGAGCATTAAATTCGAGTCTCAAACATGTATGTCACAAACTGAAAACCTTAGACTGAAATAGAAGTTTAGTTACTCATAATCAAGAATGAAAAACACATTAGATTAAAAAAGGAATGAGAAAACGTCTTTGGTTTGCTGGTCGGAACGGTTCCTTGTAGAACAATTGCACGATTCAATGAGAATCCCACCTTTCTTTTCGCCCCCTCTCAATTTTTAAAAAACTGACTTCCTTTTCTTTTAGAGTTGGAAACCCTAATTGAGATTGTGCTTCAAAATTTGATCTCGGGCCATGAGCCTGATGATGACATCATCACCTGCTAGCCGCGCCTTATGTTGACATTAACAAGCGCGCAAGGAAGAGATATTAAGCTCTGGCGCGCGACACTAAAGTATTCTTCCAAAACGGGGTCGACTGGAACGCACACGTAATTTCCTCCAGCGTCAATTTCCGCATCGACTCTCTAAAAATGTCATTTTAAGACATGAGTCTCTTTTTATGTATTCCGAACACCTGAAATGCAAAGAACACTAAAAAGTAACTGTTCACATACAAAAATGGCAAAATTGTTGGGCTAAAATGGTTCATCGAGTCGTGTAAATACGCCTCATCAAACCACCCCCACACTTAGACTTGTTCGTCCCGAACAACAAAAATACAAGTAAAAGAGAATCCAAATGTGAACCACACTTATACGATGAGTTACTTATATTAGCCTTCTTATGACTACGCATGCTAATCAACATGGGAAATAATCGGATACCCATTACCTCTCAGCTGAAATTTAAACTACTCCGGATGATTGGGAGATAGTCTTGTTTAGAGCGACGATCTGCATTCTCTGTCCCAACCTCCAGTCATATGTTTATACTTCACCGCTTCTTCTGACACATGATTGATCCGAGCTTCAGAGAATTAGGGTTATCATCTTGTAGGACAGCTTGAATACGACTTTCTTGTCTTGGTATGTCATTTATGGTGTTGAAACATCACAATTTGGCTGATTTTTTTTTTCTTGAGCTTTGCTCCTTTATCGTGAGTTGCTTGTCCCTTCGTTCCTTTTTTAACGGATCGAGTCATAGCCTTCGGATAGCAGCATATGGATTGCATCCCGCTCTTTCTCATCTTCGCTGTTTCAATGCGAGGAAGGATAGTGGTTACCCACCCATTCCTGGTGAATCATGAAATTATCTTGCGCTGCTGAACTCGAGTTACAGCCAGTGGAGTTACACCTTCTGCTGTAGCACTCTCTGTCTCTTCCTACTGAAATTATTCTACAAACGAATAAGGAAGACACAGTCATTTTGTTCACCCATTCCGGCAAATTGCCCACGTCTGGGGAGGATCACTCTCCGATCCTAAAGACTTCACTATTCGTGGTTCAAATTACAAAGGACTCAACACCTCTACTTCTCCCCTAGTCGAAATCTTCTACTCAGTCTAACTCTCTAGACTAGCTAGCAGTCTGATCACACAGACTCTTTTCGTGCTGCCTACACATTTCCAGAAACAAATAACTACGGACCTGACTCACAGACCAACTCTATTCTATTACAATGTGTTGTACAAGGACTGCGTCAGCATACTTCTATCAGATTTGTTATATCTTCTGTCAACAACTATTCTAGCTCTTCTGCCAAACAGTCAGACACTCTCTGTTCTGCAAACTCAGGCACTACTCCGCCTCAATCAATGACACTCTCTGTCACTATTGGGTAACCTCGATCAGCTCTAACTCAGCCTACGACAAACCTGTCTGCAGCTATTCTACGAGCTCTGATTGATCCTTCAACGAGTAGCGCTCTAGTTCAATATCAAGGATTAATGCTGAACCAAACTCCACCAGTTTTGATTCCCTCTGCATGCAACACAAGCATTCAACTCAGTGTATATACGCTGCTATCGTAGGTTGATCTCTGTGTGTTTTCTCTTACACTCTTTATTTGTGTGTGCTTCTGTGTCTGTGTGAATGCAACCTCTACATTCCTTTTGTATCAATCATCCCTCTATTCTTTTGGCACCCGCATTTGCCAACGAATTCCCTGGGCAGCACAGAATCTTCTCCTGGATTCTTGTAAGCTGTTGAAGATTCCGTTGCCTAATATGGATTTTTGAAGCCTTATCTCTTTCGAAAGCTTCTGCCCATTACTAACGTTCTAGATGATGTTTGTACAACTCCCTGAGCTTTCGCGATGCCTGCCGCACCATGCCGGAGCCTCTCCGTGCATCTCCAGGTTGTTCGGACAAACTACTCTAGCTTTGGGTCATCAAAGATTGCTGAAGCAGAATCTGTTGCTTGGTTGCTGTATCTCTCACATTCTTCAGATTGTGCTCCAGCAGGGATTGGTAAAGTAGAATCTTCGTGTAGTTTTGTCAAGGTATGACATACCTCAACAATCTTCTCCTTGGCATTTTGACAAAAACTACAACAACTAAACTACTGATAACCTGGTTACATTCCCCTCCCCCTTTTTTCACAAATGATAGGGCTGCTGTCAGCTCATTCAGGAACTATGCACAATCCCAAGGTCGCTCTGAGTTCCTAGAAACGAGCTCCATCCAATGGTTTTGTGAAGATGTCCGCTAGCTGCTTCTCTGTGGCTACATGTTTCAGCACAACAGTATGATTCTCCACCCGGTGTATGATAAAATGGTGTATAATATCAATGTGTTTGGTTCGAGAGTGCTGCACCAGATTCTTGCTAATACTGATGGCACTCATTTTGTCACAGTAAATGGTCATAGTGCCTTGTTGAACCATATTCACCTAACATTTGCTTCATCCAAATCAGTTGTGCACAACAACTTCCAGCAGCAATATACTCAGCTTCAGCAGTAGATAAGGAGATACTATTCTGCTTTTTGCTGAACCAAGAAACCAAGTTATTCCCCAGAAAGAAACATCCCCCAGATGTACTCTTCTCGTCTTCTACACAGCCGCCTAGCCGGCATCACAATATCCCACCAATTGTACACTTGTTTACTTTGTATACCACAGTCTATAGTTGGTTGTGCCTCCAACATATATGATAATCTCTTTACAAGCTGCAAGTGACTCTCCTTTGGACAGGATTGATATCTGGCTCTCACTCGTACTGCGAAGGATATATTTGGTAGGCTAGCAGTCAGATAAAGAAGACTACCAATCATGCTTCTGTATAATGTATGATCAGCTGCAATCCTAGCTACATCTTGATGGCTTTGGTATAGGTTGCTGCAGGAGTACGTTTGTGACCGACCGTGACCATGCCAAATTTCTTTACTAGGTTCCTTGCATACTTGCCTTGAGAAATGAAGATTCCATCTTCCTTTAAGAAATTTGTAGCCCTAGAAAGTAAGTTAATTATCCCACCATACTCATGTGAAACTCCATTTTCATATGCTTTACAAACTGCTTCACCATTCTTTATGACCTGGAGCCAAAAACTATGTCATCCATATATATATATATTTGTGCTATAATAAAATCTAACCTGGATCGGTGAACAAAGAGTGTCTTGTCCACCCCTCCTCGATCATATCTGTGCTTGGTCAGGAATTCAGTCAGCCTTTCGTACCAGGCTCTGGGGGCTTGCTTCAAATCGTAGAGAGCCTTCTTTAGTTTGTAGACATGGTTTGGATGATGAGGATCCTCGAACCCCTTGAGCTGGGCAACATAAACTTCTTAAGTCAGAATCCAGTTGAGAAATGCACTCTTGACATCCATTTGATACAGGTTGAACTTAAGATGACATGCCAGGGTGAGTAGCAGTCTGATAGCTTTTATAGTCCTATGATTATGTATTGCATGTTTTTGTGCAAAGAGTTGTTTAAGTAAGTTAGAGATATGTGTAAAATAGTTAGATGTTAAAACTGCAAAACTAAAGTCAGGAGATGCAGCATAAGATGTTATAGCAAGTGCTGGAGTACGCGCTGACTATAAACCAAAGGTGTATATTCTTAGGAATCAGCAGATCCCGAGAATTAAGGGCGCGGGGCACATCTCCGAGATTATTGGAGTCTTAACTGGATAAAGACTCAAAATATCTTCAACTACATTTTGGAAACGCAATCTCTTGGTTTGGCAACAAGAGGAAGATAAAATCAACAAATATTCAAACATATTCTTTTTGAATATTGGTTAAGATATTTTAGGAGATTGACGTGCGCTATAAAAGAAGGTGGAACCAAGTTGAAGAGTACGGACGTCCATGCATCTCTCTTGAGTTATAGAACTATACAAGAGAAGTCGAGGTTAAGTGATTAAGTGCACATATTGGAGATCGGAGCAAAGTTAGCACTCAAGCACGAGAACCAGAAGTATCTCCTGAAGATATACGTTCCACAAACCCTGTTGCAAAACAGATCTGTCCAGCTATCCGGGAGGAAGTTGAGTTGACGAGCAGCTGTTCGGGAGAACGAAGCTGTTGTGACAAGCCATAGAGAGGGATCTCCTCACAGTGGGGAGCTCAGTGCGCATCTAGACGAGTCAGTGATAGAAGGACTTGAAGAGGGAGTCTTGCAAATTTGTAGTTCGTTGTCTGATCGTTATTAGTGGATTGCTGCTTGTTGGGGTTAGGAGAACCCCCCACATTACGAACACATTGTCCCGAAGTGGGTTACCAAATCTCTGTGTCTCGTATTTACTTCCACTTTAAACAGTCGAAACATTCCTAAATCGTTTCCTCATGAGTTGTCATAGCAACTATTGGGACAAGTTCTATCATCCGTACTAGAACTAAAGCTTCCATTCGAGCAAATGGGGCGAAAGTTTCATCAAAGTCTACTCCCTCAATTTCTTGTGATGTTCCCCTTGTCATCATACTTGTTTTTGTGTATCCATTTTGTGCCGATGACATTAACATTGTCTAGATGAGAGACCAAGTCCCATACCTCGTTCCTTTCAAACTCACCAAGTTCTTCTTGCATTGCAGCTATCCAAAATTTGTCTCCCAGAACCTCTTTAATAATCTTGGACTCTGTACTGAACAAGAAGCAGGAGTTATTGATCATATCACAGAGGTTAATATAAGAGGTACAGCGAGTTTGCAATCCTTTGGTCAAGCTACCAATAACGTTTATTGTCGGGTGATCCTTTTGGATTTTTCTTGGGGGAAGTATAGTTGTGCCTGGTGTGGTTGGTGGATTCTCTATTGGTACTAGAGCCTCTAGTTCAGACTCCTTGTCTGAATTTTGGTGAACATCAGGTTCTGCTGAAGCATTCTCTGGTGCTTACTCTTGGTGCTTCCTCTTGGTCCTCTTCATTACTAGTCATAATGTATAAATAAACCAACGTTAAGAAATTAGGTGCAATAGAATTTCTGGCGTCTTGGAACTGATTCATATCGATATATGTGGGCCGTTTCCCTACTACTTCCTGGAATGGTCAACGGTACTTGATCAGTTTCATAGATGATTACTCACGTTTTGGCTACTTATTCCTTATACATGAGAAATCACAGCCTTTGGATGTGTTCAAATCCTTTAAGGCTGAGGTAGAGTTACAACTCAACAAGGAAATTAAGAGCGTCAGATTAGACATTGGCGTTGAGTACTATGGTAGATATGATGGCTCGGGAGCACAACGTCCAGGATCGTTCTCTTTATACCTAGAGGAATGCGGGATCGTTGATGAGCGGATAAATGACCATATATTTGTCCATATCTTCCCATTACTTCTTGTTTGGTCCGTTGTTTTATGAAATCGTTTGATGTTGGTCCGTTGTTTTATGAAATCGTTTGATGCTTTCTTTGTCCATTTCAGGTTAAAAATGTCTAATACATGATAAGTGGCCCGAAGAAAATCTGGATGAATTCCGGTCAATCGAGAGCAACAAAGAGCAAAATTGAGCAAAAGGCAAAAGTGATTCGCCCAAGGTAGATTTGACTCGGCCAGGGAGTGCACGAATCACATGTGATTCGGACACCCTTGGTCGAATCAACATCCATGCTGCCCGGATCAAAAATGACTTGAAGAGAATTCGCCAGAGACCAAATTTGGGCAGAGTGACCTGTTCACCTCTGAAGGCTTGCTGAGCGCATGATAATTTTTTGATTGAGGCGTGCTATAGCTTGTTAGAAAGCTGATTCAATGGTCTACAACTTTGTAGTTATATTAAGACTTAGTTCGATTGTTTAGAGGGTCAAACAGGCAAGATTCTAGCAATGCAAAGTTGATTCACCAAATAGGAATTCAAGGCTTGGCCGAATCATAAGTGATTCGCCCAAGGAAAAGTGACTCGCCCATCTTCATTACAGCATTGAGATGGTGATTCGAGCTAATCACCTTACTAGAGCGTGTCCGAATTACTTTCGATTCGGGCACGACGGGTAACTATGAATAGAAAAAGATGGGAAATATTAGAGTGTGCCTTGGGGTGCCTCCGGCGCCTAGGGTTCCTCTCTTGGAATGAAACCCTAATTGGAGAACTTGGAAATTTTCAAGATTCCGGAGAAGACACCAACAATTGAAGACTCTACGACATTCTTCTACTCTAAACCCTACTTCTCTACTACTTCACTTTCTTTACTTTTTCTTGTTGAACTATTTCATTATGTTTTGTTTCAAACTCACCATGAGTGAGTAGTTGTTTAGTGGTAGGGATTCTTTTGGATCCCTTAGGCTAGATTGTAATGCAAAACATGTTCTTTTATCTATATGAGTGAAGTTTGATTGAAAATTCTTATGCTTGTTCTTCATGATTATTCTATGCACATCAAGTGTTTGACGAAACGCATGAATGAGTATGAATTGATAAAACACCTAGGGATGGAATGAGAATTGAACTTAGGTTGTTTAGAAGACCAAGCATGATTATTTTAGATAGCATTTGTGCGCGAAGTGACATTCGCCTTCTATTAGGCTAAGTATAGAGCGGACTTTAGTTAACTATCAATAGACCGAGAGGTTGAGATTAGGAGATTTTTGTTCTACACGATTCAACAGAGCGAGAGTTTGAGAATTGTGTCACTTAGGTATCATTCCCATTCTAGAGAAGGAGCGAGAGTTGAATTTAGAATGCTTGATACTTTAGCCTAGAATAATCAATCAAATTAACTCATGAATATGTTTCTGTTTTGCATTGCCAGTCGTATGACCCAGGGGTGAAATAGGATTCCGCCTACGTTTTCTCTATTACTTTCTTTTAACCAAATTTGATCTTGTCTTTAGTATTCACTAGAGATACTTCGCATATAGGAAAAACCCCCATTTTTATTTGGTAGACTCGCATTTGGCATTACTAGCTAGCTTTAGACTAATTTAGGCTTTTCTCTTGGGTTCGACTCGAGGTCACTCGGATTATAAATATTGTTTGCATACCGTGATTGGACTAGTATTTTTACTACCACAATTTTGACAACGTTCAAAATGGCGCCGTTGCCGGGGATTAGGCATTAGACTAGTTTGATTTTTAGTATTGCTTTAGTTAGTCTACTTTAATTTTTTTCTTTATTGTGATTGCGTGTTTGCGTGCTATTCTTGCCTACTTTAATTTAAGTTCATACTTATTGACGCTTTCTCCGATTGCTTGGTAGGTGTTTGAATGAAACCAAAGCACGCACGAAAAAGGCATAAGAACAAGCCTCCACATCAACGGAGCAGAAATTGCCAGCTTTTGATACTCCTCCTCCTCAAATTCGCGTTGATCAAACACCAACAGAAATTATCGATCAACCGGACCCTAGGAGGGAAGGAAATGCCGCTCTTTCTCAAGAGAAAGATGAGAGACCGGTTGGAGCTTGGAGACTTCAAGCTCGACGACTTTACTTGATTCCCACACTATCGATGCATGCCACTTGAGAAGGGATCCTCAAAAAGGACTTCTCAAGTGTGTTTCTTATGAAGAGGGGATCAGCTACGTCTTAGCCAAAACGTTAAACTAGGCCGGTGAGTATTTGTGCTTTTGCTTCTACTTGTTGATAGTATAGAATTATTTTGGACTTTGTGTTGCACCATGCACCAAATATTTGATTAGCGGTTTTGGGGATTTTTTTGTTTGTGTGCCCTCGAATTACCCCTTCGGTTTGATTTTCTATATGTAGCAGTTTTAAGTGATGGGTAATTCGATTTGTGGAATCAGGTAAATTTTGGGAGAATTTAGTGGAGAGGGCAGGCTGTAACACACATCAGTTGATTCTCCCGAATCAGTTTCTAGCTTCCTTGATTCGTGCAGCTTACTGTTTAAAACAACACTGTGTTTGATTCGAGCAAATCATTTTTGGCCTTTCCCGAATCAACTTTGATTCATACAAGTTCACATTATTTGAACTGCTTCGATACGACCAGGGTGTGGCCGGATCATATTTTGAGCACCCCGAATCAATTCTGATTCGGACAGTTTTGAGCAGAACAGTTTTAGATTGAGTTTGGAAAATTTTGCAACTTTACTCGCATTTGTTAGAAACTTTTTCAAGCACTATAATACACTAGTTCATGACTTTTGATTTACACGTGAATATCTAAGTGAACTCATCGTTTGAATCGTCGCACATTTATTTTCCAATCTTTTGCCTTGCTATATGTTTCACATTGATATATATGTCATAAGCTTGCTGTTTTAATATGTGAATTTAGGTGTTGCGCTAACATTTTTCTTGAGTTGCATATTAAATGCAACTGATTAGAGCATCATTCACGGATGTGAGCGGAAGCACATTTGGCTACCTCCACACGAGAGAAGTTCCTTCGAAGCTTTATCTTTAATTCTTTTACTTTCTATTGCTTAGGGACTAAGCAGATTTTTAAGTGTGGGGTGTTTTGCGCTTGCGCTTTTATTTGTTTAACAATATGATTCTATGCTACATATTTTGTGCGCATTATACTCGCATGATTACTTTCATTCTAGCTTTAAATATTGATCATACGAAGTAATGTTTGCTAAGCAATTAAGTAGTATCATCTAAAGATATGCGTTGTGCTTTGAATGCATGAATTGTATCTTTAAGTTGATTGATTCTTTGTGATGATTTTATTCACATGATTCGGTGTTTCGACTAGCTTAGTTTAATTTATTTTTAAGCTCTTTTTGTGCATGAAAAATGAAGTTAAGTTTAGCGAGCACAAAAATAAAATAAAAATAGTTTTCATAAAAAAAACCTTGTACTTGCTCTTGCTTGCTTTTAGGTGACTTTAGCATTCCTCTTTAGCCTTTGCATTTGTTTAGCTCACACTTCATGCTCCATTAAATATCACTTAGGCACATTGTCAATTATTAAGTATGGGGTCAAATAAAGTGTTTGCGAAAAGAGAAAAAAAGGGCGCAAGAAAGAAAAATTATATTTTTAAGGTTATACCAAGGCCGAAGGTTAGGAAGGTAAGTTTCTCCTTGAAAGCAAAAATATTATTTGTGTTTTTTGGGTCAAGGAAAAGTTTTAAAAATGCCGAGGGTTAGGAAGGTAAGTTCCCCTTTGAAAGCATTTGTATAAACGCATGAAAAACATTAAACGCACTTAATTCTTGACTTTGTGCCTATTCCACAAATTCCCTCGTAATTTATTACTTAAGCATCAAAATTTGTACGAGTGAATTTTAAAATTTTCAATGTCAAAACTCCTCTTTTCTTACGGATTATTTCGTATAGTCTAAAAGTTGAGAATGAGTTTGTTGTCATGAGCTTATGGACTTGCCCTTACCAAGCGTATGTGATTGGCTCGATAAAGTTTTTGTGTAATCGACGCCTTTCTTCATACTACTTGCATAGGAAATTGAGCGGTTATTTGAATTTGACGCATGCTAGTTTTGATATCGATTATATGAATATTTATTGACGCAAAAAAGTGAATGATCCTTAGAGTTTGCGTGAAGTGAATGATTTGCACAATTTTTTCATTATGTGGGCTGATAAAGAACTACTTGCTTAGCAAACTATATTTAGATTTTGTACTCTTATGGATGATTGCGAGTAGGATTTGTGAGTATTCCTATTCTGAAAATTCTCACGAGACAATAACTCGTCCACTAGGGTAGCCTAGGGGTTTAAAGGCTTGATGCATACGCTAAATGCATCCGTGATTCCTACGACAGTGAGTTAGGAGTAGATTAATTTTCTTTGTTTAGTTATTTTTATATTATGTTACATGAGTAGGGGGTGGATGTGTTTTATGTGCATAAGATTTGCTACGTGCTTTGATACTGTCATATATATTCTAGCATGTTACTATCCGCTTGACTTATGCATATACTTGTTCGGGACGAACAAGACTTAAGTGTGGGGTGTTTAGATGAGCGGATAAATGACCTTATATTTATCCATATTTTCCTTTACTTCTTGTTTGGTCCGTTGTTTTATGAAAATTATTAAGGTATGTGACATCATTGACAAACTCTTACAAGATGCACAAGAGTCTGTTATAACAAGCATGTGAAGATAGCAGGTGGTGCAGAGCGTTTCAAAGTGAACAAGCAGAGTGCACAAGGCGCTGCTACAGCAACCTGTGTCAGAGAGCTGTAGCATCCCAAATAGAAGATTTCCTTGTGAAGAACAAGCTGTCCAGAATTGAAGAGAAGAGCAACGGAAGCTTTCTAAATGCCATTTAGAAGATTCCAAGAATCAATAGGATGCCGATAAATTTGGAGCAGCCCAAAGAACGTACGGAGGGTTACTGTCAGCATCGCAACAGGTCGGTATAGTATCTTGAAGATTGAAAGCAAAATGATACAACTACCCATGTGAAGATAGCAGCTGGTGCAAAACCAGCCAGAGTGAACAAGCTTAGTGTACAAGCAGTTGCTACAGTAGGAGCTGTAGCAGCAAAGCAGCAGTTTTGGCACGAAGAATAATCTGTCCAGATATGGAGTAGCAGTGCAACGGGAGGCTTCCAAATATTCTATAAATATCCTCAGTGAAGATTCCATGCCACATCTTGAAGATTTGATTGGGAAGTCAAATCTCCTACAAAGAGGAGAACACCTGGGATTGTTTCCTAATGGGTTTAGGAAATTTCAGCAACAACAAACAACTCAACAAACTCGAGGTAAAGATAAGATTTCTAATATTGGTTTTAGGAAATCAAATCTTAACAAACTTGCAAGAATCTAGGAGAGCTTTTTGGAAGGCTTCCTAAATTTGATATTGATGGAGCATGGAGTTCCTATTTAAAGGAGGCTGGGCAGAGCAGCAGAGAATCTATCCAATAGAGAATCCATCGAATACAGAGAATCCAAGCACCTCAAATATTAAAAGAGAGCAAAGCAATATTCAGAGAAGATCAAATTCAGAGAGCTGTGTAGAGAATTGGATCACCACTGAGAGCAGAGCGTGAGCATAGAGCTTTGTGGTTAAAGGAGAGGCTGATCGAAGACTTGTAGAGTCTGTCAGAGCTTGACCAGAGAAGGCCAATTCAGAGCAGGACTTGCTTGTTGGCTGATCAAGGAAGGTGGCAGGAGAGTTATCGAGTGGAGGAACTCAGACAATCTGTAGAAGGCTATTCTCGCTAGTGACAGGCGGTCACTGAGTGAGGGGGAGCATCTCAGTGTGACGAGCACTCATATTTGAGTTCGAGCAGCTCAACTGAAGGCTTTAGAGCGAAGCAGACAGACCTGTACAAGCTAGTTGCACAAGGGTGTGCTGTAGCAAACCTATTGAGACATTGTGTTAGTTAGAATAGGCTGAGTCTATGTGATAAGAGGAATAGCTATTCTGAATTAATTCTAGTGTGTAGGTGAGTGAGACACAAATCAGAGGGTGTTCTGATTTTGTGCAAGTTGCTAGATGAGGTCGGGTAGCATAGATTATCGCGGAGTCGAGTCTCTGTTGTATGGAGTACTTTGGAGACTAGTGGATTGAGGACTGGACTATATCCCTAGACGTAGGCAGATTGGCCGAATTGGGTGAACAAATCGTTGTTCATTGTTTTGTTTCTTATAGCAACTACTTGTACACAATCAGTAACTCAGAGGCAATGCAAATTTCAATTAGTATCTGAGCGGTAACTCGACACACGGAGTAAAGATCCTGAGCGCCTTGCTAAGTTCATCAAGCGAAGATGAAAGAGAGACAAAGCACAAGTCGGCCGCCCCTACTATAAGAAGGAAATTATTGTTTAATAAAAAGGCGAGGATGAAGGCCTTCCTAAAGGCGATGGATGAGAAGACATGGAGAGCAGTAGTCTCTGGGTGGTCACACCCACTGACCATCGATAAGAAAGGAGTTGCACTGGAGAAACCCGAGGAGACGTGGACAGCTGAAGAGGAAGCTGTAGCAACTAGTAACTCCAAAGCCTTAAACGCGCTATTTGCCGCTGTTGACGCAAATAATTTCAAGCTGATCTCCAACTGTGAAGTTGCCAAGCAAGCATGAGAGATCCGTCAGACGGCTCATGAAAGGAACAAGACTTCTGTTGCAAACTTGAGAGATGAAGACAGTGAAGAAGACTCTGAACAAACGAGTAACGTTGCTCTGATAACTACAACTGATATGAAGAACACCATTTCAGCAAAGCCAGAGATTGTTCATGGTGTTGAGGAGTCAGACAGTAGTGATGATGAGGAAATCACTGAGGAGTCCATTGCAAGCAACTTTGTCCTGTTGCACGAAGAGTGGCAAGTCATCGAGATCAACAAAGGATTGACTGCCAAAGTATCAGACCTGGAAGAAAAATAAGAGGAGCTGCTGAAGACGATCACTTCTCTTACTGATCAGGTTGCCCAGCAAGAAGAGAAGCTTGCTGCAGAGTAGGAAGAGCTCAACCTCTGCAGGAAGACCGCAATGATGCTTAACAATGGCTCAAGCACTCTTGAAGATATTCTAGCATGCTAAAGATATGAAGGGGGCTACTCTAGTCTTGGATAAAGGGGTGAAGAAAATACTGGGATAACGGTATTTGTCAAAGCTATGGAGCCGGAAGATGCTGGGAATGGCGTGGAGAAACTTGTCTTGTCCCATAAAACCAGTTCAGAAGAAAGGGCCAAGAATGGTGAACCAGAGGATGCTACAGCAACCTCTGTGTCAACAACCTGTAGCTGAGAAGAAGCCCAGGAGCGATGGTCGGAGATGCTATTTTTGTGATCAGAAGGGACACATTCAAAGGAGATGCCCGATCCTGAACAAGTATTGGAGGCATCAAAGACCACCCACACACAGACAACGCCGGATGAAGCCAAGGATCAGACGTGGCACGCAGATGACCTTCAGCTCAACAAAGCTGATGAAGGAACATCACTGTCCTGTTATGCACAAAAATCTCAGATGCACTGGAGGGACAATGAACTAGAGAATGAGGATTGCAGAGGACACTAGCACAGATCAGGTGAGACAAAGAATCAATACCGGAAGGAAAAAAAGAGTTGCTAGACACAACAGAGCTTGGAAGCAGTGGGTTCAAAAATCAGTACAAGTGTGGGTGGAGAAGCAGCCACCAAATATTCCCCCAAAGTCATCGGAAGAGGCACACGTTGAGATTGGCCTATTCGTTGAGTTTATCTTGAGTCCCCCCATCATTTGTGACAAAAAGGGGGAGAAGATGTGTTCTGCTGTTTGTATTGTGTGGTAGGTTTTGCCAGTCGACCTCAGAGGGAGAAGAGGAGCCTTTGCAGATGATGCTCAGGTTTTGTCAAAAATGCCAAGGGGGAGATTGTTAAGTTAATGACATCCTTGACAAAACCAGCGCAAGGATAGCTTGAGATCAGCAGAGTCCTTGAATTGAGATGAATCTTGAAGAAGCTGAGGAAACTGCTAGAGAAGGAGTCTGAAGACGAGATGAGGATTGCCTAAGACCAGAAGGGTCTTTGTATTTTGTCAAAAATGCCAAGGGGGAGATTGTTAAGGTATGTGGCATCATTGACAAACTCCTACAAGGTGCACAAGAGTCTGCTATAGCAAGCATGTGAAGACAGCAGCTCGTGCAGAGCGTTCCAGAGTGAACGTTTGATGCTTGGACGAGTTATAGCCTCGTGAGAGTTTTTAGAATTGGAATACTCACAAATCCTACTCGCAATCATCCATAAGAGTTCAAAATCTAAATATAGTTTGCAAAGCAAGTAGTTCTTTTATCAACCATCATTATAATAGAGTTGTGCAAATCATTCTATTAGTCTCATGATTATGTATGGCATGTTTTTGAGCAAAGAGTTGTTCAAGTAAGCTAGAGATATGTGTAGAATAGTAAGATGGTAAAATTGAAAAACTGAAGTCAGGAGATGCAACACAAGATGTTGTAGCAAATCCTGAAGTCGAGCTGGCTGTCATCCAGAGGAGGATATCGGCAGATTCCAAGAATCTTCTGCAGATCTCGAAGATCAAGGAATCTGAGATCTCTGGAGTATCGGCTATACAGAATACCTTCGCCGATATCCATGATACGCTATCGTCTGGTATGGCAACAAGATAAGATCAACAAATATTTTAATTGAATATTTAGTTGAGATCTTTGAGGAAATTGGCAAGGGCTTTAAAAGGTGTGAATCATATCCGCAAGATTGCTGAATTCTCTACTACACAGAATCTCCTCAACGATATCTTTGATACGCAATCGCTAGGGATGGCAACAAGATAAGATCAACAAATATTCCAATTGAATATTTGGTTGAGATCTTTAAGGAGATTGGCGAGGGCTTTAAAAGAAGGAGAACAAAGTTGAAGTGAACATCCAGAAAAATATTCAAGCAGCTCTCTTGCATTATAGCAATATACAAGAGAGGCTGATGTCAAGTGATTGAGTGCACCTGACGAAGATTTGAGCTAAAGTTATCACTCAATCACGAGGACCAGAAGTACTTGCTGGAGCAACACGTTTAGTGGACGTTGAGTGGACAAGCAGCTGTACGGGAGAACGAAGCTGCTGTGACAAGCCGTAGAGAGAGATCTCTACACTGAGGGGAGCTCAGTGCGCATCCAGACGAGTCGGTGGTAGAAGGACTTGAAGAGGGAGTCTTGTAAGTTTGTACTTCGTTGTCCGATCGTCAAATAGTGGATTGTTGCTTGTTAGGGTTAGGAGTACCCCCCCCACAGTAGGGACACGTTGTCCCGAAGTGGGTTACCAAATCCCTGCATCTCGTATTTACTTTCACGCTAAACAGTCGAAATATCGAAACAGTCATATATTCCTAACGAGTTTCCTTAGGAGTTGTCATAACAACAGTTGGGACAAGTTCTGCCGTCCGTACTAGAACTACAAGTGATATCTGAGCAAACATCCGACAGACAGGGTGAGATCAGAGGAAACTCAGAATGAGTGGAAGAGACATGGGGAGACCTCCCAGCTTGGAGGAAGATGAGTTTGGCTACATGAAGTCGAAGATGAAAGCCTACATCAGATCAATAATTGAGTATGCATGGAAGGCAGTTGTTGAAGGTTGGGCTGCACCAACAAGTGGTGCAGATGCTATTGGAGTAAAAGAAGAAAAAGATTGAACTGAGGAGGAGAAGAAACTGTTCCACGGTGATGATGCAGTATGGCAGTGTTTGACAAAACCAGCACACGTGAACAAGATGCTGCTATAGTAGGAGTCCAGCTTTCGTGAACAAGATCAGTGAACAAGGAGCAGCTATAGCTGGAGGAAGCTATAGCAGGAGCTTGTTCAGAAGAGCTGTAGCGTCTGTCCGAGCAGCAGCAGCCTGGGTATTTGGAAAGAGGGCTTGGCAGTCCTTCTAAGAGCATCAGAGGAGTTTCTAAGTTGCTGCAGAGAATATTCCAGTGGAGATTCCCAGCTGAAGAAGGAGTTTTGATTGTGGGAGATTTGAATCTCAAATCAAATCTAATCTCCTAAAAATTAGGAGATATTGATATTACTAGGGAAATTGCGAAATCATGATAATGATGGAAGTGGGTGCTCCTATATAAAGAAGACCCTTCAGACCAATGAAGTTGATCAAAGGAGAGAGCGTGAACGAGTACACACACACAGAAATCTGAGAGAGTATTTTGGTGTGCGAGGAAATCTTTGATCCTCACCGAGAGAAGAGCGTGAGCGCAGAACTGAGGTGACAGAAGTAGAGGGCGATCAGGACTTGCGGAGTCAGATCCAAGCTTGACCGGGAAGCCAATTCAGAGGAGTGGTGCTTGTTGGTTGATCAAGGAAGGCCGCGAAGGAATTGTCGAGTGGAGGGACTCGGGCAATCGGTAGAAGGCCAGCTCTCGCTAGTGGCAGGAGGTCACTAAGTGAGGGGGAGTATTCCAGAGTGTGCAGCACTCGTGGAATCGTTCGAACGGCTCAGCGGAAGGCTTCGGAGCGACGCGGACAGTTTGTGCATCAGCTGTGTGCTACAGCAAATGCTAAAACAACCCTGCAGAATCTGAGTATTATTTAGTATAGGCTGAGTTTCGAGGAGACAGTAGCTATTCTAGATAGATATCAGTAGAGGTTGTAGCTACAAGTCAGAGCCTGTTCTGATTGTGTTCGTGGATCCACTTAAGGTTGAGTAGCGTAGGTTGCGTGGAGTTGTAACCGTGTGTACTTGGAGACCTTTGAGATTAGTGGATTGAGGACTTAGAATAGTCCTCCCCAGACGTAGGCAATTGGTCGAACTGGGTGAATGATAGAGCCTATTTATACACATTATTTAGATCCTAACCCTATGCTTGTTTGCATTATTTTGTGTACAAGATTACTGGTTTCCAGTGTTTTTTGTATTTCAGGGCAAAACGAGGGCTTAAGTCGGATACGCGCTAACAGGCAGCGTTTAGGACGCGCATCACACAGCCTGCGGAGCTAGCGGCGCAAACAGAAGAGTTGGCAGAGTCGACCAAGTGCGCTAACCGATTGCGCTAACCAGGAGCAGTGCGCCATGTGCAGAGTGTGGTGTTTCCAAATCTTGACACGACCAGATTTGGAAGTTGCCAAGGATGGGCCTCTTGAGCATTATATAAAGAGAGGAAGGCTAGGGTTTGAGAGACATTGAGAGCATCCATCATCATCACAGCACACGAGAGAGCAGCGAAGCAGAAAAACACACGAGTTTGCTGAGAGGACCTGCGCTAGCCGACTGCGCCAGCCGAGACTGCAACCTGCACGCACTGTTTGCTATTGTTTTCTTGGATACTTTAGATATTATTTACTGTTTCTATGATGTTTACTACTAGCATGTTTAGCTAAACGCTTAGTATCGGTTGGGCATGAATCTATGAGTATTTCCTTTGAGACTTGCGCTTAATGCATAGCTTGTTTGCTTATATTAATTCTGAGCACATTGTTGGCAGCTAGTTGCATGAGTAGGGGAAGCCTTGAACCGCAATCTTACTCTTGTTGCTTGTTGTTATATGTTAAACTAGTTGAATAGCCTGACGGTGCCGACTAGGAGTAACGCGCTAGGATAATCAGTTGCTACTATGATAGGATTCGCAGCTGCTTAGACTAGTCCTAAGAATTAATAGCTCATGAACTTTGATCGGAACATGCGCACATGTTAGGAAGCCTTGATCGGACACTAACATTAGCAAACCAAACTGTAGACATTTAGAGTCGATGATAAGGAAGACACTCATAGAGGATTGTCTGCGCCGATACTTCTCATAGTCATAGTACTTAATCTCTACTGCCTGCGCACGTCTAGTGCAATTCCTGCATTTTACTACTGTTTACTCGCGCATTGCGCAACCCCAATCACTCAAATCCCCAGTTTTCGTAAGTGCAGGTTACTAGTTAAAGCTAATCTACTGCCTCCCCGTGGATTCGACCCCGACTTAACCGCTGTACTAAGTGGAAGAGGAAGGAATTAATTTGACGCGCACAACGACGCGCGATCAAACTTTGGCGCCGTTGCCGGGGAAGGCAACATAGATAAGCTTTAACCAGCTAGGGTTTTCTTTTAATAGTTAGTTATTTCTGTTTGCTTTATTTTCGTTGTTGTTTCTGACAGCGCGCAATCACCATTAGCCTGCGCAACCTTGAAACAGCTGCGCTGCGCAGATTCTAGTTGCGCACTGACAGACACAGCAGCTTAGTTACCTTTTAATTTCGTTTTCTTTGAGATTTAGAAGAGGTCATGGAGGATAACAGTGTCGTTGGGGACAACTTAGGGGACAGAACCCCAGAGGAAGCGAGAGCACATAACCGCGCAGCCCTGTTTAGAGAGGAAGTGCAGCGCGAGGTTGAAGCAAGGAAGGCCGCTGAAGTGTATAATGCGCCACCGCGCATTAGGCCGCGCGACGCAGAACAGTGCGCGAGATGTCAGCCCCACTCATAGTTAACCAGCCATGGTGCATCGTACTTCCACCAGACGGTCATTTTGAACTAAGGAGCTCGCTCATTCATCACATGCCCAAGTTCCACGGGATAAACAACGAGAATCCAGTCAAGCATGTGCGAGAGTTCCTAGTCATTTGCGAGAACATGAAGGCCGAAGGGGAGAGCGATGAAGCGCTGAAGATGAAAGCATTCCCATTTTCATTGTGTGACACGGCTAGGCATTGGCTAATGAACTTACCAGCAGGATCAATTCACACATGGGAGCAGCTGCAGAAGAAGTTCCTGGACAAGTTCTACCCAGCAGCAAAGATTGCGCTACTCAGGAGAGAGCTGGCCGCACCTAGGCAAAGAGCAGGAGAGTCGTTGTCAGAGTATTACGAGCGTTTCAGAGAGCTAGAGGCCAACTGTTACAATCACGGCCTGCCCCAGAATGTGCTAATAGAGAACTTCCTGAATGGATTGCTGCCCAAGGAGCTGAGATTATTGAACGCATGCGTAGGAGGCGACATTTGCAACATGTACCCAGAGGACGCGTGGCAGCTGATAGAAGACTCTGCCGGACAGGTAAGACATCAGCTAACACTTGAAAATAGTCGTGCTCGTTCTGTGTATCAGGTAGAAACAAGCGCTGAGATCAAGGAAATGAAGGCCATGCTGCAGAAGTTGATGAGTGCGCAAGGCGCACAACCAGTTGCGCCAAAGGTATGCGAATTCTGCAATTCCACCGAGCACAAAACCGATGCATGTCCCACGCTGTTTGAGGAATCGGGAGATGTCAATGCTCTTGGAGGATGGGATAATAGAGGGCCACAGAGGCAGAATCAGCCGCATTTTGGACTAGCCGCAAATGGGTTCAGATGGAAGGAAGAAAACAATTTCCAGAGGCAGTCCACGGATCAGCGCGCGCCACAGCACACGCAACAAGCTGCGCCATACAATCCACCGCATCGCCGCCTTGACGCACCAGCGCAGAACAACCAGCACCCGAGGCGATCCTTAGAAGATATCGTGGGGCAGCTAGCAGACACAGTGCGCAAGAATGATGAGAAGTACGACAAGAGGTTCGAGTCCATTGAGAAGCAGCTATCACAGATTGCGACCACGGTGTACGAGCTGAAAAAGAGAGATGGTAACCTGCCTTCGCAAGTGATTTAAAACCCCAAGGGAGGAGTGAACGCTGTGACACTGAGGAATGGGCGCACGATAGGAACAAAGCAGACCACGAAGGCACCCGCGCAACCAGTTGCGCAAGTCCCGGATCCAGCAGAGCAGAATGCACAACCGGAGCAAGACGCGCAACCAGAAGAGCCAGCCACAAGCCAGCGGGGCGAAGCGCCAGGTATGACACAATTAAAAGACAAGGGCACGAATCATACTAACATACCTGCACCTTTCCCTGTGCAGGCACCATCGGCTAAGAAGGAAGCACTCGACAAGGAGCTCTACATGGAGGGTGAATCAAGCACCAGCAGTGCGCAGATCCTACTAGGCAGACCATTTCTGATGACCGCGCGCACAAAAATAGACGTGTGGAGGGGCACACTCTCCATGGAAGTTGATGGCGAAGAAATCCATTTCAACATATTCAAGGGGATGCAGCATCCTCATGAAGACGCCACAGTGCACGCAATGGACAGCTTAGATGAGTTGGTCGCAGATGCGCAATGTGCGAGCGCAGCAGAAGAACCTATAACACTAGCACAGGCAGAGTTGGAGGCGCAAGAGGATGAGCTGAGCAGTGCTGCACCAGAACCCAGATAGGTACAAGCCATAGTTAAAGTCTGCAATGCTAATAAAATCTTGCCCTCTATTGAACAGGCACCCAAGGTCGAGCTGAAGCAACTCCCAGAGCACCTCAAGTACATATTCTTGGGAAATGAAGACACCCTGCCAGTGATTGATCGCGCGTCGTCGTGCGCGTCAAATATAATCCTTCCTCTCCCACTAGTACAGCGGTTAAGTAAGGGTCGATCTCCACAGGGAGCAAGCAGTGAGTCTTAGCCAGTAACCTACACTTAAGAAAACGGGGGTTGCGTGAGTGATTGGGGGTTTTGCGTGATGCGCGAGTAGCAGTGAATATCGTAACGCAGGAAATTGCACTAGACGTGCGCAAGCAGTAGAGATGAAGTACTATCTTTATGAGAAGTATTGGGCAGACAATCCTCTATGAATGCATTCCTTATCATCGACTCTAAACATCTATAGCTTGTGGTTTACTTGGGTTAGTGTCCGGTAAAGGCTTCCTAACACGTGCGCATGTTCCGTTCAAAGTTCATGTGCTATTAATCCTTAGAACTAGACTAAACAGCTGCGAATCCTGTCACAGTAGCAACTGCCTATCCTAACTCGTTACTCCTAATTGTCACGGTAAGTTTGCGGTCCAAGGCTTCCCCTACGCATGCAACTAGTTTAACAGGTGACAAGAAAGCAACACAAGTAAGTTTGCGGTTCAAGGCTTCCCCTACTCATGCAACTAACTGTCTCAGTACGCACAGAATTAATACAAGTAAATAAACTATGCATTAAGCTCAAGTCTCAAAGGTAATACATCATAGGTTCATGCCCGACCAACACTAAGTGTTTAGCTAGACATGCTAGTGGTAAACATCATAAAATAGTAAGTAATAACTACTGAATCCAAGAAAACGGTAGCAACAGTGCGTGCAGTGTCTTCTCTCGGCTGGCGCAGTCGGCTGGCGCAGATCTCCTCAATAAGTCCGTGTGTTTTCCAGTTCTGCCGCACAGTGCCTCCTTGCGTCCTCTGGTGCCTCTGGAACAACAGTTGTTTCGAACTCTCTGAAACCCTAGACTTACTTCCTTTATATAGGAGGTTCAACTTTCGGCAACTTCCAAATCTGGTCACTGGGACTTTGCGCCTGGCGCACGGCATTGGTTGGCGCAATCGGGTAGCGCACCTCTGCTGTCTTACCCATTTCTTCTTCTGTTTGCGCCGCTAGCTCCGCAGGCTGATCTTTCACTCCTAGAACGCTGCCTGTTAGCGCGTATCCGACTCAAGGACTCGTTCTGACCTGATATACAAAAACATCGGAAACGAGTAATCTTGCTCATGAAATATTGCAAACAAGCATAGGGTTATGACCTAAATAATGTGTATAACTAGGCTCTATCAAACCCCCCACACTTGCCCCTTGTTCGTCCCGAACAAGTACTGAAACGCGGATACAATTACCTTTTCTGGAGACTAGCGCGCAGCCTTGCATTCTAGCGCAAAATGCACAGTCACTCAGCTTGTGCTGCTTTATCACCTGCGCACAACTGCACTCAATAGTTCTAATATAATAATCCCGAAATTTCATTACCTCTCAGCCGGGATGAAGATCTTTGGATGACTGGGAGATAGCTCTTCTTAGGCTCCTGGTTGTCAGCTCCCGCTCCGAAGATAGGTATATGGTTTCTTGCGCGAGCTTCTTCCAGTGCGTGATTCGTTCGCACACTTCCTGGGAACCTGAGCCTTTGATGATATCCTTTTGGTCTTGCGCACGCAGGTACTAAGTAGTGCGCATGCTGATTCTTTGTAACGCAAATCATCTGCTTCTGCTGGTATTTTTCTTTTGTACAGCTTCCTTTCCAATTTGTTTCATTCCCAGAACAGTTCCAATCTCAGCCTTCGGATAGCAGCTATGGAACTCGTTCCGCTCTCCCTCCTTGGTTTGTCTGCGCCGGTCAGCGCACGCGTTTACATCCGCGCCCGCCTTCCTTAGCTGGATTTCCAGAGAGAAGGTGGTCTATTTTCCCACCTCGCCACGCTTTGGGTATTTTGCCTTTGGCATCTGCGTGACTGAGCGCGCTCTTTTGTTCCGAAGGTTGCGAAGCACCGGCCTCCACTCGCGCACTCGACCATATACCTCGCCTTCGAAGCACAAGCGACTAACCGCCTCTCTGGAGCATTTCTATCAACTCCACATCCCCTGTATATCCCAACTGACAGGAGCAGAAAAAATGAAAAATATAGCAAGGGAGTCACAGAATGTATGGCACAAATATTCAGCACACACAATAGTCAACTAGACGCAGCAAAAATAAAAGACACCACCCTAAAGAAAATCACTGCGCCTGCCCAAAGCCTTAGAAGTCCTCCGAGCTAGAATCAGCTGCTGACCCATGCGCCTCATCCTCTGAAGAATCAGTCATGGAGTCGGTGCTGGAGGATGGTGGCACAATGGTGAGGGGGTCAGGCTGCTCGTCCTCGGAAAGTGACTCCCATATGGAATCGGAGTCTATGTTGGGAAAGTTAATGGGGGACTCCGGAACAGAAGGCCGGGCAGGGGAAGCTACTGGTGATGGTACCGGTGCTGGTTCAGGTTCAGGGGTGGGCTCTGCTGCTGGGGCTGATGGTTCTGGTGCGGGCTCTGCTGGTGCTGGAGAAGGTGATGCTGGGGCTTCTGGGGTTCGGGTAGGAGGTGGATGGTGCAGGCTGAGGAGAGGGGGAATCGTATCTCCAAATTTCCACCCGGATGGTGGACTCATACTTAAATCTGCCCCCTCTGGCGCTAAGTATTCGAGCACGCGCATGACGTTGAACAACATGCGCTGCTCGGCAGTGGCTTCCTCAGGCGCCTCCTCAGTCTCGGTCCTTGGGCGCTTGGCAGGTGCACGAGGGGGAGAATCCTCAATGGAAATGGTCACTGGCTCCCCCTGTGGTGCACGGGCCCGCTGGTGCGCTCCAGTCTGCGCCCGGGTCCTTGGGCGCCTGACTAGAGGCACCTCTGGTTCTAGGGCCTCCTCCATCTCTTCATCTGCTGCGGCGGCTGCTGCGCCCTGTGCACTGCTCTCTGCTCTGGCCCGCGGTGGTCTGGCTGGCTGCATACGGTAGCACCACTCTAGTGTGCCATCGTCCCGAACGGCTACCGCCCTGATTTGCAGCATGTGGGCGCGGTCCAGAGGTATAGGCTGCACCAAGGTGTGCTCTGGCACCTCGGGCTCTCCATGTAAGGCCCGCAGCAGGTGCGTGATAAGGCCTCCACACGTCAGCGGCCCCCTCATGCTGACGCGGCTCCAATGGTGCACCATGTTCAGGATGAACAGCACCTTCCGCTCATAATACAGCCCCGTCAAAATCTCCATATCCAGGAGGCTGATCTTTGGCGCGCCGTTGAAACGGCCAATGACTGCATAGGCGACTATGCGCCACAAGTAGAACAGCCACGGGTCGCGCAGCTCGCGGCCCCTGCTGCGCCCCGCGGCGAATGCTGGCCCTGTTGCCATGTCCCTCCAAGCCTCCTGGTTATTGTGCGTGTCTAACTCCTCCTCACGCACCTTGGCGCACCCGAATGCGCGCCTCAGCCTCCTTTCCGAGGCTATGAACCAGACACCCCTGTGTCTATATCTGATCTCCCTGTCCCCTGCCTCCATAGACGCCAGGAACTCACACGTATCCTCCTGGTCTGACGCGCTGCGGAGGTCCATAAGCGCCTCCCAGCCGGCGATCGCTAGCCTCTGCGCCACGAGGTCCTCCAATCCTACCTCGCGCAGGAAGTCTCGGCATATGTACGGTGTCCCGTACATGTCCAGGCTGATGAATGCTGCATACTTGTTAGCGAAAGCCGCTGGGGTCACCTGGTCTGCGGCGGGTCTCATCTTGCGCTGAGCTCCGGTCAATCGCGGTCAATGCTCCCCAAAACCCTAAAATTCGAAACTGCTCAGAAACCTCTGAAACTTGCACCGAACGAGCGCCTAATGGTCGCCTACTCAACGCACAAAACAGCACTCCAAGCCGCGCACTCTAGCCTGGTGCGATTTCAAAACCCTAAAACTGTCTTCTCCGCGCAAACCCTAACAGAAGCGGCTCAAAGCGGAATCGGAGGTTACCTGGGTGCTGTGCGGTCGTGTTGTCCTTGAATCTCTCAAGACGGACGGTGGGTTGGGCGCTGATCGACGGCAGAGGTCTGAAGGCGGGAGCTTGTGTGTAACGGTCGAGTGAAAAAGTGCTGGGAAATTTCTAAGTCTGGCCTTATATACCCCCCTCTGGCTAGCGCAACGGACCTGCGCATTGATAGGCGCACGGTCCTGCGCACTTGTGTGACTAAAAACTACCAAACCCTAATCTAACTAAAAACACTCAAAAAACAAAACAAGCAGAATAAAATGTGCCAAATTAAAACGTGTCGGGTTACCTCCCGACAAGTGCCTTTTTTTTAACGTCGTTGGCTCGACGGTACCTCGTTACGTGCCAAGAAGTGCGTCTGCAGCCCCCCCCCCCCCCCCCCCACTCTTGCTCCTGAGTGGCCTTGCGCCAGTGCTTGTGTTACGATCTCATTGGTCCTGCGCAAAGGATACAAGGGAGGGTCAGCACGTGATACATGATTCGTAATGAAGGTAGATGCAGAGGAAGAGGAGATATAGGCGATGGGTGCTAGTTCTCCCTCTGAAACATCTGGTGGTGCGTCTGGCGCAGCAGCTTGCGCGTCCACTATCTCTGGCTCGGCCAAGTCAATGTTGCGTGTTGCGCCATCCCCAGGTTCGCCCAAGTACCGTTTGACTCTCTGCCCGTTAACCTGAAAACGATGCTGGTGCCCGTCTTCTAATTCAATTGTGCCGTAGGGGAAAACCTTGGTGACGGTGTATGGTCCCGTCCACTTGCTGCGCAACTTCCCAGGCATGAGCTTCAGGCGCGATGAAAATAACAGTACCTGGTCTCCTGGTTCAAATGTGCGCCGGAGGATATGCCTGTCATGAAACGCCTTGGTGCGCGCTTTGTAATCGCGCAGTCCCTCATAGGCGTCTAGGCGCAGCTCTTCGAGTTCGCTCAGCTCAAATGCGCGTTCTTTTCCTGCCTCCTCCAAGTTCAAGTTGCAAATACGTAAAGCCCAATATGCCTTGTGCTCGAGCTCTACTGGCAGGTGGCATGCCTTCCCATAGACCAGCCGGAATGGTGAGGTTCCAATGGGCGTCTTGTGTGCAGTGCGGTATGCCCATAGCGCATCATCCAGGCGCTGGCTCCAATCCTTGCGTGACGGCCTCACAGTCTTTTCCAAGATGCGCTTGATCTCTCTGTTAGAAACTTCGGCCTGTCCATTTGTCTGCGGATGGTAAGCGGTGGACGTCTTGTGGCGCACCCCATAGTGCTTGAAAACTTGCGCCACAACCCTGTTGCAGAAGTGCGTCCCCTGGTCGCTGATAACTGCCTTAGGCACTCCGTACCTGCAAAATATGTTAGTTCTGAGAAAATCAGCGACAGTCTTACCATCATCCTTGCGCGTGGCCTTAGCTTCGACCCATTTGGATACGTAATCCACGGCCACCAAAATGTACTCGTAGCCGGCAGATGGGGGAAATGGACCCATGAAGTCGATTCCCCAAACATCGAACACTTCGTCCACCAGAATCGGGGTCTGCGGCATCTCGTTGCGCGCGGAGATTCCTCCAGTGCGCTGGCACCTGTCACACTTCCTGCAGTGGTCATAGGCATCTCTGAATAGGTGCGGCCAGTAGAATCCGCAGTCCAAGATCTTCCTGCTCGTGCGCTTGGGACCGAAATGTCCTCCACAGGCGTGCGCATGACAAAACAACAACACAGAATTAATCTCATGGTCAGGCACGCAGCGTCTTAATATCCGATCTGGACCTATTCTAAGCATGTAAGGATCATCCCAAAGATAATGCTTGGACTCATGTTTCAATCGCATGCACTGAGTTTTATTGAAATGAGGAGGGAACGCACATGTGACCAGGTAATTTGCGATATGCGCATACCATGGTACCTTACCTGTTAGCGCCATCAGATGCTCGTCAGGGAATGTCTCCTTGATCTGCCCTGGCTCCTCATCCTTTACGATCCTGCTCAGGTGATCAGCGACGGTATTTTCTGTGCCCTTCTTATCTTTGATCTCTAAGTCGAATTCCTGAAGCAGAAGTACCCAGCGCATCAGGCGCGGCTTGGTCTCTTTCTTGGACATGAGGTAGCGGATAGCTGCGTGGTCCGTGTAGATGATGACTCTGGCGCCTAGAACATATGCTCAGAACTTCTCCAGCGCAAATACAATTGCCAGAAGCTCTTTCTCCGTGGTGGTGTAATTCTTCTGCGCGGAGTCCAGTGTGCGCGATGCATAGTAGATGGCATGCGGCTTCTTGTCCTCGCGCTGCCCCAAGACTGCTCCTACTGCGTAGTCACTTGCGTCACACATCAGCTCGAATGGCAGGTTCCAGTCTGGTGCGCGCATCACTGGCGCACTGGTCAGCGCTTCTTTCAGCTTATCGAACGCCGCCCTGCACTCATTAGTAAAATCGAAGCACACGTCTTTTTGCAACAGGTTAGACAAGGGGATGCAAATTTTAGAGAAATCCTTAATAAAACGCCTGTAAAACCCAGCATGCCCTAAGAACGATTTCACGTCGCGCACGTTGGTGGCATAAGGCAGATTAGAAATAATATCTATCTTAGCTTTGTCTACCTTAATACCCTCCTCTGAAATGATATGACCTAGTACTACTCCGTGCGTTACCATGAAATGACATTTTTCGTAATTTAGCACTAAGTTCTTAGAGATGCAGCGCGCTAAGACTTTATCTAGATGTGTTAAGCATGCATCAAAGGTACTCCCATATACAGTGAAATCATCCATGAACACTTCTATGCATATACCAATCATATCAGAGAAAATGCTCATGACAAGGCGTTGGAATGTACCTGGCGCGTTGCACAGCCCAAAAGACATACGCCGAAACGCAAATGTTCCGAAGGGGCATGTGAACGTGGTCTTCTCTTGATCCTCCGCAGCTATGGGTATCTGATTGTAACCTGAATATCCGTCCAAAAAACAAAAGTAAGGCTTACCTGCCAAGCGATCCAGCATCTGGTCCATGAAGGGTAGCGGGAAGTGGTCCTTGCGCGTTACAGCGTTCAGCTTCCTGTAGTCGATGCACATGCGCCAGCCAGTTTGTATGCGCTTGGGAACTAGCTCGCCCTGCGCATTCTCCTCCACTGTGATTCCTCCTTTCTTTGGCACAACGTGCACCGGGCTGACCCATTTGCTGTCTGAGATTGGGTAAATGACCCCTGCGTCAAGCAACTTCAGGACTTCCTTTTGCACTACCTCCATCATATTTGGGTTTAACCTGCGCTGAGCCTCCCTGGATGGTTTGGCACCATCTTCCAACAGAATTCGGTGCATGCACACGTCTGGGCTCACTCCGCGCAGATCGGCAAGAGTCCATCCAATAGCGCGCTGGTTCCTGCGCAGCACCTGTTGCAAACGCGCCTCCTGCTCTTTTTCCAATCCCCTCTTGATGATCACTGGCAGGGTGTCCTCATCTCCCAAGAAAATGTACTTGAGGTGCTCCGGGAGTTGCTTCAGTTCGATCTTGGGTGCCTGGTCAATAGAGGGCAAGATTTTGTTAGCGGTGCAAATATGAACTATATCAAGTACCTGTGTGGGTGCTGGTTCAGCACTGCTTAGCTCCTCCTCTTGCTCCTCCAGCTCTGCCTGTGTCAGTAGCTCTGGTCCTATGGTTGCGCTTGCACACTGCGCTTCTGTGACTAAATCGTCAAAGCAGTCCATTGCGTGCACAGTAGCGTCCTCATGTGGGTGCTGCATCCCTTCGAAGATGTTGAAATGGATTTCTTCGCCATCTACCTCCATGGAGAGCGTGCCCCTCCACACGTCTATCTTCGTGCGTGCAGTCATCAGAAACGGTCTGCCTAGGAGGATCTGCGCACCGCTGGCGCTTGATTCACCCTCCATTTCGAGCACATAAAAGTCTGCTGGGAACACCAGCTCTCCTACTCGAACTAGGACATCTTCTATCATGCCTGCAGGTTGTTTGCACGATCTATCTGCTAGCTGAATTGTGAGACCTGCAGGTTTTAATGGTCCAAGGCGCAAGGTCGCATAGAGAGAATATGGTAATAAATTGATTGATGCGCCTAAATCGATCATGCAGTTGCTTACCGTGGTTTTACCTAAGGTGCAAGGGATAGTGAATGTACCTGGATCTCGGCACTTAGGTGGTACCTTTTGTTGCACGATTGCTGAGGCCTGCGCATTTAGCATTACCTGTGCGCATTCGCCTGTCCTTCTTTTATTTGTGCACAGCTCTTTTAAAAACTTCGCATACCTGGGAATCTGTCGAATAGCTTCTATGAGAGGTATGTTGATTTCCACCTTGCTGAACAGCTCATATAGTTCCTTGTCCAGTGCTTCTTTTCTCGCCAGTGGTGCCTGCACAGGGAAAGGAGCAGGTATGTTAGTACAATTTTTGTCCTTGTTTATCGAGTGAGACATACCTGGCGCTTTGCCCTGCTGGTTCGTGGTTGGCGCTTCTGATTGCGCCTCTGGCTCTGGTTGCGCACTCTGAGCTGCTGGATCTGGGACTTGCGCAACTGGTTGCGCGGGCGCCTGCACGGTCTGCTCTGTTCCCACTGTGCGCCCAGTTTTCAGTGTTACTGCATTAACTCCTCCCTTAGGGTTCTGAATCACTTGCGAAGGCAGGTTGCCATCGCTCTTTTTCAGCTCATACACCGTGGTTGCAATTTGTGATAGATGCTTTTCTATGGATTCGAACCTCTTGTCATACTTTTCGTCATTCTTGCGCACTGTGTCTGCTAGCTGCCCCATGATATCTTCCAAGGATCGCTTTGGTTGCTGATTGTTCTGCGCTGGTGCGTCTGTGCGGCGATGCGGTGGATTGTAGGGTGCAGCTTGTTGCGTCTGCTGTGGCGCGCGCTGATCAGTGGGCTGCCTCTGGAAATTGTTCTCTTCTCTCCATCTGAATCCATTTGCAGCAAGCCCAAAGCGCGGCTGATTCTGCCTCTGCGGTCCTCTGTTGTCCCATCCTCCAAGAACATTTACATCTCCAGTTTCTTCAAAAAGTGTTGGGCATTCGTCTGTCTTGTGCTCAGTGGACCTGCAGAATTCACATACCTTTGGCGCAACTGGTTGTGCGCTCTGCGCGCTCATCAGCTTCTGTAGCATGGCCTTCATTTCTTGGATCTCAGCGCTTGCCTCTACCTGATGCACAGAACGATTACGACTACTTTCAAGTGTCAATTGATGTCTTACCTGCCCAGCAGAATCTTCTATCAGCTGCCATGCATCCTCCGGGTACATGTTGCAAATGTCCCCTCCTGCGCATGCATTCAGTAGTCGCAGCTCCATGGGTAGCAGTCCATTCAGAAAGTTCTCTATCAGCACATTCTGAGGAAGCCCGTGATTGTAGCAGTTGGCTTCTAGCTCCCTGAAACGCTCGTAGTATTCTGACAGAGACTCCCCTGCGCTCTGCCTTGGCGCGGCCAATTCCCTTCTGAGCAGCGCAATCTTCGCTGCTGGATAAAATTTGTCTAAGAACTTCTTCTGCAGCTGCTCCCATGTGTGAATAGATCCTGCAGGTAAATTCATTAGCCAGTGTCTAGCTGTATCACTTAATGAAAATGGGAATGCCTTCATTTTTAGCGCTTCATCGCTTTCCCCTTCGGTCTTCATGTTTTCGCAAATGACCAGGAACTCTCGCACATGCTTGACTGGATTTTCATTGTTCATCCCGTGGAACTTGGGCATGTGATGGATGAGTGAGCTCCTTAGCTCGAAGTGACCGCCTGGTGGAAGCACGATGCACCATGGCTGGTTAACAGTGATAGGGGCCGACATCTCGCGCACTGTCCTGCGCCTCGCGACTGGACGAACGGGTGGCGCAATGTATGGTTCAGCGGCCATCCGTGCGTCGACCTCACGCTGCACTTCCTCTCTGAATAGGGCTGCGCGGTTATGTGCCCTTGCTTCCTCTGGGGTTCTGTCTCCCAGGTTATCTCCAACCACACTGTTATCCTCCATGTCCTGATCCAAACTCAAGAAACGAAATTAAATGGCAACGAAGTTGTTGCGTCTGTCAGTGCGCAACTAGAATCTGCTCAGCGCAACTGTTTCAAGGTTGCGCAGGCGGATGTGATTGTGCGCTGTCAGAAACAACAACGAGAAAACAAAACAAAATGAAATAACTAGTTACTAAAATGAGAAATGTAAGCTAGCTAAAACTTAGCTGTGTTGCTCCCCGGCAACGGCGCCAAAATTTGATCGCGCGTCGTCGTGCGCGTCAAATATAATCCTTCCTCTCCCACTAGTACAGCGGTTAAGTAAGGGTCGATCTCCACAGGGAGCGAGCAGTGAGTCTTAGCCAGTAACCTACACTTAAGAAAACGGGGGTTGCGTGAGTGATTGGGGGTTTTGCGCGATGCGCGAGTAGCAGTGAATATCGTAACGCAGGAAATTGCACTAGACGTGCGCAAGCAGTAGAGATGAAGTACTATCTTTATGAGAAGTATTGGGCAGACAATCCTCTATGAATGCATTCCTTATCATCGACTCTAAACATCTATAGCTTGTGGTTTACTTGGGTTAGTGTCCGGTAAAGGCTTCCTAACACGTGCGCATGTTCCGTTCAAAGTTCATGTGCTATTAATCCTTAGAACTAGACTAAACAGCTGCGAATCCTGTCACAGTAGCAACTGCCTATCCTAACTCGTTACTCCTAATTGTCACGGTAAGTTTGCGGTTCAAGGCTTCCCCTACGCATGCAACTAGTTTAACAGGTGACAAGCAAGCAACACAAGTAAGTTTGCGGTTCAAGGCTTCCCCTACTCATGCAACTAACTGTCTCAGTACGCACAGAATTAATACAAGTAAATAAACTATGCATTAAGCTCAAGTCTCAAAGGTAATACATCATAGGTTCATGCCCGACCAACACTAAGTGTTTAGCTAGACATGCTAGTGGTAAACATCATAAAATAGTAAGTAATAACTACTGAATCCAAGAAAACGGTAGCAACAGTGCGTGCAGTGTCTTCTCTCGGCTGGCGCAGTCGGCTGGCGCAGATCTCCTCAATAAGTCCGTGTGTTTTCCAGTTCTGCCGCACAGTGCCTCCTTGCGTCCTCTGGTGCCTCTGGAACAACAGTTGTTTCGAACTCTCTGAAACCCTAGACTTACTTCCTTTATATAGGAGGTTCAACTTTCGGCAACTTCCAAATCTGGTCACTGGGACTTTGCGCCTGGCGCACGGCATTGGTTGGCGCAATCGGGTAGCACACCTCTGCTGTCTTACCCATTTCTTCTTCTGTTTGCGCCGCTAGCTCCGCAGGCTGATCTTTCACTCCTAGAACGCTGCCTGTTAGCGCGTATCCGACTCAAGGACTCGTTCTGACCTGATATACAAAAACATCGGAAACGAGTAATCTTGCTCATGAAATATTGCAAACAAGCATAGGGTTATGACCTAAATAATGTGTATAACTAGGCTCTATCAGTGATCATAAAGAAAGGATTAGAAGAGGAGCAGGAGGCGCAATTACAGCAGGTACTGCGTAGAAACCAGCGCGCTTTAGGATGGACACTTGCTGATCTGCGTGGAGTAAGCCCGGACGTATGCATGCATAGGATTCTATTGGAAGATGGAGCCAAACCATCCAGGGAGCCTCAGTGCAGATTGAACCCGAATATGATGGAGGTAGTGCAGAAGGAAATTCTGAAGTTGCTTGACGCAGGAGTCATTTACCCTATTTCGGACAGCAAATGGGTAAGTCTAGTGCACGTTGTGCCGAAGAAAGGCGGAATCACAGTAGAAGAGAATGCGCAGGGCGAGCTAGTTCCCAAGCGCATCCAGACTGGATGGCGCATGTGCATCGACTACAGGAAGCTTAACGCAATCACGCGCAAGGACCATTTCCCGCTACCCTTTATGGACCAGATGCTAGACCGATTGGCAGGTAAGCCCTACTTTGCTTTTTGGACGGATACTCAGGGTACAATCAGATACCCATAGCTGCGGAAGATCAAGAGAAGACCACATTTACCTGCCCATTTGGTACGTTTGCGTTTCGGCGCATGTCATTTGGGCTGTGTAACGCGCCAGGTACGTTCCAACGCCTTGTCATGAGCATTTTTTCTGATATGATTGGTATATGCATAGAAGTGTTCATGGATGATTTTACTGTATACGGAGGTACCTTTGATGCATGCTTAACACATCTTGATAAGGTCTTAGCGCGCTGCATTTCAAAGAACCTAGTGCTCAATTATGAAAAATGTCATTTCATGGTATCGCATGGTGTAGTACTAGGACATATTATCTCGCAGGAGGGGATCAAGGTAGATAAAGCTAAAATTGATCTTATTTCTAATCCGCCTTATGCCACTAGCGTGCGCGATGTGAAGTCATTCCTCGGGCACGCCGAGTTTTACAGGCGCTTCATAAAAGATTTCTCTAAAATTTGCATACCCCTGTCTAACCTCTTGCAAAAGGATGTGTGTTTCGAATTTAATGATGAGGGCAGGGCCATATTTGATAAGCTGAAGGAGGCGCTGGAAAGTGCGCCAGTAATGCGCGCACCAGACCGGAACCTGCCATTTGAACTGATGTGCGACGCAAGCGACTATGCAGTAGGTGCAGTCCTGGGACAGCGCGTGGACAAGAAGCCGCACGCCATTTATTATGCATCGCGCACACTGGACGCTGCGCAGAGGAACTATACCACTACGGAGAAGGAGCTTCTGGCAATTGTGTTTGCGCTGGAGAAGTTCCGTGCATATGTTCTTGGCGCCAGAGTCATCGTTTACACAGACCACGCAGCAATCCGCTACCTAATGTCCAAGAAGGAAACTAAGCCGAGCCTGATGCGCTGGGTACTCCTACTCCAGGAATTTGACTTGGAAATCAAAGATAAGAAGGGCACGGAGAACACAGTCGCAGACCACTTGAGCAGGATCGTGAAAGCGGAGGAGCCAGGGCAAATCACGGAGACGTTTCCTGACGAGCATCTGATGGCGTTGACAGGTAAGGTACCATGGTATGCGCACATTGCAAATTACCTGGTCACAGGTACGTTTCCTCCTCATTTCTCTAAGACCCAATGCATGAGATTAAAACATGAGTCCAAACACTACATTTGGGATGATCCGTATATGCTCAGAATAGGACCTGATCAGATTTTAAGGCGCTGCGTGCCTGACCATGAAATTAACTTTGTTTTGATGTTTTGTCATGCGCACGCATGTGGAGGACACTTTGGTCCGAAGCGCACGAGCAGAAAAATCCTGGACTGTGGATTCTATTGGCCGCGCTTGTTCAGTGACTCATATAACTACTGCAGGAACTGTGACAGGTGCCAGCGCACAGGAGGCATATCAGCGCGCAATGAGATGCCGCAGACACCAATTCTAGTGGATGAAGTATTTGACATTTGGGGGATTGACTTCATGGGGCCATTTGCCCCATCTTCCGGATACGAGTTTATTTTGGTCGCGGTAGATTATGTCTCCAAATGGGTTGAGGCCAAGGCTACACGGAAAGACAATGGTAAGACGGTCGCTGACTTTTTGAGAACTAACATATTTTGCAGGTACGGAGTGCCTAAGGCAATCATTAGCGACCAGGGGACGCACTTTTGCAACAGGATTGTGGCGCAAGTTTTCAAGCATTATGGAGTGCGCCACAAGACGTCCACCGCTTACCATCCTCAGACAAATGGACAGGCCGAGGTTTCCAACAGAGAGATCAAGGGCATCCTGGAGAAGACTGTGAGACCGTCGCGCAAAGATTGGAGCCAGCACCTTGACGATGCGCTGTGGGCATACCACAATGCGCATAAGACGCCAATTGGGACTTCACCGTTCCGGCTGGTTTACGGAAAAGCGTGCCACCTGCCAATGGAGTTAGAGCACAAAGCACATTGGGCATTACGCATTTGCAACCTAAACCTAGACGAGGCCGGAAAGGAGCGCGCATTTGAGCTAAGCGAATTAGAAGAGCTGCGCCTGGATGCCTATGAGGGACTGCGCGATTACAAGGCGCGCACAAAGGCATTTCATGACAAGCATATCCTCAGACGCACTTTTGAGCCAGGAGACCAGGTATTATTATTCTCATCACGCCTAACGCTCATGCCTGGAAAGCTGCGCAGCAAATGGACGGGACCGTACACAGTCACCAAGGTTTTCCCCTACGGAACAATCGAGTTAGAAAACGAGCACCGGCATCGTTTTCAGGTCAATGGGCAGAGAGTCAAACGGTATTTAGGAGAACCTTGGGATGGCACAGCGCGCGAAATTGAATAGGCAGAGCCTGAGATAGCAGATGCGCAGGTTGCTGCGCCAGAGTCGTCATCAGATGCACCAGAGGGAGAACTAGGAACTATTGCACATATTTCTTCTCCCTCTTATCCTACCCTCGTTACTTATAATTTATCACATACTATTAACCATGCTGACCACCCTTCCGACCCTTTGCGCAGGACCAAGAAGAACACAACACATGCACAAGCGCAAGATCACTCAGGAGCAAGTGTGGGGGAGGTCGCTGGTATACTTTCACGCAAGTAACGAAGGCGGACGCGGGTGTAAACGCATGCGCTGACCTGCGCAGATAGACCAAGGAGGGAGAGCGGAGCGTTGTTCCATAGCTGTTATCCGGAGGCCGAGACTGGAACCGTTCTGGGAAACATAGGAACCGTAGACAAAGCTGTACAAAAGGAAAAATAACAGCAGATGATATGCGCCACAAAGAAGCCAGCATGCGCACAAATACGTACCAGCGTGCGCAAAGTCCACAAGAAATTCATCAAGGGCTTGAGTTCCCAGCAAGTGCGCGGAAGAATCACGCACCGGAAGAAGCTGTGCTGTTCACCATATACCCGTCTTGGGAGTGAGAGTGAACCCGGAGCCTATGAAGAGCTATCTCCCAGCCATCCAAAGTAATCTTCATCCCAGCTGAGAGGTAATGAATTGCGAAATTATTATATTGAAACTATTGAAGGCAGTTGCGCGCAGGTGGTAGAGCAGCGCAAGATGATCAGTAGTGCAGATCGCGCCAGAGTGCAAGACTGTGCGCTAGACTCCAGAGAGGTAATGGTATCCGTGCTTGAGTGCTTGTTCGGGACGAACAAGGGGCAAGTGTGGGGGGTTTTATAGAGGCTATTTATACACATTATTTAGATCCTAACCCTATGCTTGTTTGCATTATTTTGTGTACAAGATTACTTGTTTCTAGTGTTTTTTGTATTTCAGGGCAAAACGAGGGCTTAAGTCCGATACGCGCTAACAGGCAGCGTTTAGGACGCGCATCACACAGCCTGCGGAGCTAGCGGAGCAAACAGAAGAGTTGGCAGAGTCGACCAGGTGCGCTAACCGATTGCGCTAACCAGGAGCAGTGCGCCATGCGCAGAGAGTGGTGTTTCCAAATCCTGACAGGACCAGATTTGGAAGTTGCCAAGGATGGGCCTCTTGAGCATTATATAAAGAGAGGAAGGCTAGGGTTTGAGAGACAAAGAGGAGACATTGAGAGCATCCATCATCATCACAGCACACGAGAGAGCAGCGAAGCAGAAAAACACACGAGCTTGCTGAGAGGACCTGCGCTAGCCGACTGCGCCAGCCGAGACTGCAACCTGCACGCACTGTTTGCTATTGTTTCTTGGATACTTTAGATATTATTTACTGTTTCTATGATGTTTACTACTAGCATGTCTAGCTAAACGCTTAGTATCGGTTGGGCATGAATCTATGAGTATTTCCTTTGAGACTTGCGCTTAATGCATAGCTTGTTTGCTTATATTAATTCTGAGCACATTGTTGGCAGCTAGTTGCATGAGTAGGGGAAGCCTTGTACCGCAATCTTACTCTTGTTGCTTGTTGTTATATGTTAAACTAGTTGAATAGCCTGACGGTGCCGACTAGGAGTAACGCGCTAGGATAATCAGTTGCTACTGTGACAGGATTCGCAGCTGCTTAGACTAGTCCTAAGAATTAATAGCTCATGAACTTTGATCGGAACATGCGCACATGTTAGGAAGCCTTGATCGGACACTAACATTAGCAAACCAAACTGTAGACATTTAGAGTCGATGATAAGGAATACACTCATAGAGGATTGTCTGCGCCGATACTTCTCATAGTCATAGTACTTAATCTCTACTGCCTGCGCACGTCTAGTGCAATTCCTGCATTTTACTACTATTTACTCGCGCATTGCGCAACCCAATCACTCACACCCCCAGTTTTCGTAAGTGCAGGATACTAGTTAAAGCTAATCTACTTGCTCCCGGTGGATTCGACCCCGACTTAACCGCTGTACTAAGTGGAAGAGGAAGGAATTAATTTGACGCGCACAACGACGCGCGATCAATGAACAAACATTTGTCCTTGTTCATTCTTGCTGAAATAGTTTCCGGGTGAACAAGAGTGTGATGTATGATGCGCGCATCGTTGTGCGCGTTCAAATTAATTCCTTCCTCTTCCACTTAGTACAGCGGTTAAGTCGGTGTCGAATCCACCGGGAGCAAGTAGATTAGCTTTAACTAGTATCCTGCACTTACGAAAACTGGGGGTGTGAGTGATTGGGTTGCGCAATTCGCGAGTAAACAGTAGTAAAATGCAGGAGTTGCACTAGACGTGCGCAGGCAGTAGAGATTAAGTACTATGACTATGAGAAGTATCGGCGCAGACAATCCTCTATGAGTGTATTCCTTATCATCGACTCTAAACGTCTATAGCTCGGTTTACTAAAGTTAGTGCCCGGTCAAGGCTTCCTAACTTGTGCGCATGTTCCGATCAAAGTTCATGAGCTATTAATTCTTAAGACTAGTCTAAGCAGCTACGAATCCTGTCACAGTAGCAACTGATTATCCTAGCACGTTACTCCTAGTCGTCACCGTCAGACTATTCAACTAGTTTAACATATAACAAACAAGCAACAAGAGTACGATTGCAGTTCAAGGCTTCCCCTACTCATGCAACTAGCTGTCAACAGTGTGCACAGAATTAATATAAGCAAACAAGCTATGCATTAAGCGCAAGTCTGAAAGAAAATACTCATAGATTCATGCCCAACCGATACTAAGCGTTTAGCTAGACATGCTAGTAGTAAGCATCATAGAACAGTAAATAATATCTAAAGTGTCTAAGAAACAGCAACAAGCAGGTACGCGCAGGTTACAGTGTCTCGGCAGGCGCAGTCGGCCAGCGCAGGTCCTCGCAGTAAGCTTGTGTGTTTTTCATCCTGGCTCTCTCTCCTTGATATCTTGTGTGTCTCTTCAAACCCTAGCCTTCCCCTCTTTATATACTGCTCAAGAGGCCCAACCTTGGCAACTTCGAAATTTGGTCGTGTCAAGATTTGGAAACACCACTATCTGCGCATGGCGCACTGACTAGCGCAATCGGTTAGCGCGCCGTAGCTGATTCTGCCAACTCCTATCTGTTTGCGCTGCTAGCTCTGCAGGCTGTATGATGCGCTCCTTAAAAGCTGCCTGTTAGCGCGTATCCGACTTAGGCTCTCGTTTCGCCCTGAAATACAAAAACACTGGAAACCAGTAATCTTGTACACAAAATAATGCAAACAAGCATAGGGTTAGGATCTAAATAATGTGTATAAATAGGCTATATCAAACCCCCCACACTTGCCCCTTGTTCGTCCCGAACAAGCACTCAAGCACGGATACCATTACCTCTCTGGACTCTAGCGCACAGTCTTGCACTCTAGCGCGATCCGCACTACTGTTCGCCTTGCGCTGCTCTACCACCTGCGCGCATCTGCCTTCAACAGTTTTAATATAATAATTTCGAATTTTGTTACCTCTCAGTTGGGATGAAGATCTTGTTGGATGACTGGGAGATAGCTCTTCATAGGCTCCGGGTCGTCAGCTTGAACTCCGACGACAGGTATATGGTTAACAGCGCAAGCTTCTTCCGGTGCGTGATTCTTCCGCGCATTTCCTGGGAACTCAAGCCTTTGATGACTTTCTTGTGGACTTTGCGCACGCTGGTACGTATTTGTGCGCATGCTGATTCTTTTGTAGCACATATCATCTGCTGGTACTTTTTCCTTTTTGTACAGCTTTATCTATGGTTCCTATCTTTCCCAGAACGGTTCCAGTCTCGGCCTCCGGATAACAGCTATGGAACAACGCTCCACTCTCCCACCTTGGTCTATCTGCGCAGGTCAGCGCACGCGTTTACTCCCGCGCCCGCCTTCCTTCGCTCAACTACCAGAGGAAAGGTGGTCTGTTTTCCCACCTCGCCATGCTTTGGGTATTTCGCCTTCGGCATCTGCGTGACTGAGCGCACTCTCTTGTTCCGAAGGTCGCGAAGCACCGGCCTCCACTAGCGCTCTCGACCATATACCTCACCTTCGAAGCTCAAACGACTAACCGCCTCTCTAGAGCGTTTCTGTCAACTCCACACCCCTGTATATCCCAACTAACAGGAGCAGAAAAAATGAAAAAAAATATACCAAAACAATTGATAGCAGCGCATGCAGTATGGATAGCGCAATACAAGCTGAACAGCTTGCGCAACCCGCACACAAGCGCACTACTGCTACTGTTTCCTTCAACTAACTAAGCTACACTATATAAAGCTAAAAAAAAACGTGAAATGTAAATGCTACGCTCCCCCCCCACACTTAAACAGAGACGTGTCCCCACGACTCATGCTCAAGCGCACGGAGAGCACAAATGCATGCAAGCAAAACAAAGAACATAAGAACATATAGCCAACGTAGCACACTATAGCAAGGGGTCACAAAATACTCAGCAAAATATAGCAACATATAGCAACAGTTTTCAAAAAGATAAGAAAAGAAACCACCCGAAAGAAATGCGCGCCCCACTGCAGCCCTAGATGTCCTCGGAGCTGGACTCAGCCGCTGATCCGCGCGCCTCCTCATCTGAAGAATCAGTCACATACTCGGTGCTGGAGGCTGGCGGCACTACAGAAATGGCGGCGGGCTGAGCCACGAGGTCGTCCTCTGAGATAGGATCCCATAGTGAATCTGAGTTGGTACTAATGATGGGATCAGCTTCAGGGGACCTGTGAATGGAAGGCTGTGCAGGGGGTGGTGCAGGTGCTGGTACTGGGTCTACTGCTGGGGTGGGCTCTGGTGCTGGGGCTGGTACTGGTGCTGGAGCTGGCTCTGCTGTATGCACTGGGGACTGGGTAGGAGGGCTGGCTGGCTGGTGCGGCTCGCTGGGGGATCCTGGAGGTGGCCTGCGCAGGCTGAGGAGAGGGCGAATAGCATCTCCAAATCTCCACCCTGATGGTGGGCTCATACTCAAATCTGCCCCCTCTGGCGCTAAATATTCGAGCACGCGCATGACGTTGAACATCATGCGCCGCTCCTCTGGTACCTCCTCTGGCGCCTCTTCTGACTCCATCCTGGGGCGCTTTCCTTGTGCACGCGGGGGAGAATCCTCAATGGAAATGGTAACTGGCTCCCCCTGCGGTGCACTGGCCCTCCGGCGCGCTCCAGTCTGGGGACGAGTCCTCATGCGCCTGACTGGAGGCGCAACTGGCTGTGGGGCCTCGTCCTCCTCCATCTCCTCCGCAGCCTCTTCTACTTGCGCGCTGCTCTCCGCTCTTGGCCTCGGCGCTCTGGCCGGCTGCAGCCGGTAGCACCACTCCAATGTGCCATCCTCTCTCACGGCTACCGCTCTTATCTGCAGCATCTGGGCGCGGTCCAAGGGAACAGCCGGCACCACTGTGTGCTCTGGCACCTCAGGCTCCCCATGCAACGCACGCAGCAGGTGCGTTATGATCCCTCCATAAGTCAGCGGCCCCTTCGTGCTGACCCGTACATCTCAAGCCTCAGGAAGGCTTCGTACTTGCTGGCGAAGTGAGCTGGGGTCACTTGGTCCTCGGCAGGCTGCATCGTGCTCTAGGTCTCTCTGGTCAACTACGGTCAACACTCTCTAAAGCTCAAAAAATTCCAAACTCCTCCAAATGCCCTGAAACTGTCACCAAATGGGCGCCTACTGCCCGCCTACAAAACCCACTAACCAAACCTCCAATCGGTGCACGCTAGCTCGGTGCGATTTCAGACCTAGGGTACCCCTCTTCTCGCACAAACCCTAATGCAATCGGCTCAAATCGGGAGGGAAAGGTTACCTGGTGTGTGTGCGACTGTGTGCTCCTCAAATCTCTCTAAACGGAAGCTGGGTTGAGCGCCGGACGGTGAGCGGCTGCTGAGGGCGGGAGTTTTTCTTGCAACGGTCGAGTGTGAAAAGTGCTAAAATTTTTCTAAGTACTGCCCTTATATACCCCCCTGACTGGCGCAACTGTCCTGCGCACTGAAGTGCGCACTGCTGCTCGACAAAAAACTACAAGTCCTAAACTAGCTAAAAGACACTAGAGAAACTAAAAGAAAAAACATGTAAAAGTAAAACGTGTCGGGTTACCTCCCGACAAGTGCCTTTGTTTAACGTCGTTGGCTCGACTGTACCTCGTTACTTGCGTGAAAGTGTACCAGCGACCTCCCCCACACTTGCTCCTGAGTGACCCTGCGCCCGTGCATGTGTTGCGTTCTTCTTGGTCCTACGCAAAGGATCGGAGGGGTGGTTAGCATGGTTAATAGTCTGTGATAAATTATAAGTAACGAGGTTAGGTAAAGAGGGAGAAGAAATATGAGCAATAGTTCCCAGTTCTCCCTCTGGTGCGTCTGGTGGTGACTCTGGCGCAGCAACCTGCGCATCTACTATCTCTGGCTCTGCCAATTCAACTTCGCGCGCTGTGCCATTCCAAGGTTCTCCTAAATACCTTTTGACTCTCTGCCCATTGACCTGAAAACGATGCCGGTGCTCGTTTTCTAACTCGATTGTTCCGTAGGGGAAAACCTTGGTGACTATGTACGGTCCCATCCATTTGCTGCGCAGCTTTCCAGGCATGAGCGTTAGGCGTGATGAGAATAATAATACCTGGTCTCCTGGCTCAAAAGTGTGTCTGAGGATATGTTTGTCATGAAATGCCTTCCTGCGCGCCTTATAATCGCGCAGTCCCTCATATGCATCCAGGCGCAGCTCTTGTAATTCGCTCCGCTCAAATGCGCGCTCCTTGCCCAGTATGCTTTGTGCTCTAACTCTACTGGCAGGTGGCACGCTTTTCCATAAACCAACCGAAACGGTGAGGTCCCAATTAGTGTCTTATGCGCTGTTCGGTATGCCCACAGCGCATCGTCAAGGCGCTGGCTCAAGTCTTTGCGTGACGGTCTCACAATTTTCTCCAGAATGCGCTTGATCTCTCTGTTGGAAACCTCGGCCTGTCCATTCGTCTGAGGGTGGTAAGCGGTGGACGTCTTGTGGCGCACTCCATAATGCTTGAAAACCTGCGCCACGATCCTGTTGAAAAAGTGCGTCCCCTTGTCGCTAATGATTGCCTTAGGCACTCCGTACCTGCAAAATATGTTAGTCCTTAAAAAGTCAGCGACCGTCTTACCATCATCCTTCCGTGTAGCCTTGGCCTCAACCCATTTGGAGACATAATCTACCGCGACTAATATGTACTCGTATCCGGAAGATGGAGGAAATGGCCCCATGAAGTCAATCACCCAAATGTCGAATACTTCATCCACTAGAATTGGCGTCTGCGGCATCTCGTTGCGCGTTGATATGCCTCCTGTGCGCTGGCACCTGTCACAGTTCCTGCAGTAGTTATATGAGTCACTAAACAAGCACGACCAATAAAATCCGCAGTCCAGGATCTTTCTGCTCGTGCGCTTCGGACCAAAGTGTCCTCCACATGCGTGCGCATGACAAAACATCAAAATAGAGCTAATTTCATGGTCAGGCACGCAACGCCTTAAAATCTGATCAGGTCCTATTCTGAGCATATATGGATCATCCCAAAGGTAATGCTTGGACTCATGCTTTAATCTCATGCATTGGGTTTTAGTGAAATGAGAAGGAAACGTACCTGTGACTAGGTCATTTGCAATGTGCGCATACCATGGTACCTTACCTGTCAGCGCCATAAGATGCTCGTCAGGGAACGTCTCCGTGATCTGCCCTGGCTCCTCCGCTTTCACGATCCTGCTCAGGTGGTCCGCGACTGTGTTCTCCGTGCCCTTCTTATCTTTGATCTCCAAGTCGAATTCCTGAAGTAGGAGCACCCAGCGCATCAGGCACGGCTTAGTTTCCTTCTTGGACATTAGGTAACGGATTGCTGCGTGATCTGTTGAGACGATGACTCTGGCGCCAAGAACATATGCACGGAACTTCTCCAGCGCAAACACAATTGCCAGAAGTTCCTTCTCCGTAGTGGTATAGTTCCTCTGCGCAGCGTCCAGTGTGCGCGATGCATAATAAATGGCGTGCGGCTTCTTGTCCACTCGCTGACCCAGGACTGCACCTACTGCATAATCACTTGCGTCGCACATCAGTTCAAATGGCAGGTTCCAGTCTGGCGCGCGCTTCACTGGCGCACTTGTCAGCGCCTCCGTCAGCTTATCAAACGCGGCCCTGCACTCATCAGTAAATTCGAAATGCACATCCTTTTGCAAGAGGTTAGACAGGGGAATACAAATTTTAGAGAAATCTTTTATGAAGCGCCTGTAAAACCCAGCATGCCCAATGAATGATTTCACATCGCGCACGTTAGTGGAATAAGGCAGATTAGCAATAAGATCTATTTTGGCCTTATCTACCTTGATCCCCTCCCGCGAGATAATATGTCCTAGTACTACACCATGCGATACCATGAAATAACATTTTTCATAAATAAGCACTAGGTTCTTTGAAATGCAGCGCGCTAAGACCTTATCAAGATGAGTTAAGCATGCGTCAAAGGTACTTCCGTGTATGGTAAAATCATCCATGAACACTTCTATGCATATACCAATCATATCAGAAAAAATGCTCATGACTAGACGTTGGAACGTACCTGGCGCGTTACACAGCCCAAATGACATGCGCCGAAACGCAAACGTACCGAATGGGCAGGTAAATGTGGTCTTCTCTTGATCTTCCGCATCTATGGGTATCTGATTGTACCCTGAATATCCGTCCAAGAAACAAAAGTAGGGCTTACCTGCCAATCGGTCTAGCATCTGATCCATGAAAGGTAGCGGGAAATGGTCCTTGCGCGTGACTGCGTTAAGCTTCCTGTAGTCGATGCACATGCGCCATCCAGTTTGTATGCACTTGGGAACTAGCTTGCCCTGCGCATTCTCTTCTACTGTGATTCCTCCTTTCTTCGACACGACGTGCACTGGACTTACCCACTTGCTGTCTGAAATGGGGTAAATGACTCCTGCGTCAAGCAACTTCAGGATCTCCTTCTGCACCACCTCCATCATGTTCGGGTTCAATCTGCGCTGAGCCTCCCTGGATGGTTTGGCACCATCTTCCAATAGAATCCTATGCATGCATACGTCCGGGCTCACTCCGCGCAGATCAGCAAGTGTCCATCCTATAGCCCGCTGGTTCTTGCGCAGCACCTGCTGTAATCGCGCCTCCTGCTCCTCTTTTAATCCTTTCTTGATGATCACTGGCAGGGTGTCTTCATTTCCCAAGAATATGTACTTGAGGTGTTCTGGGAGTTGCTTCAGCTCGACCTTGGGTGCCTGTTCAATAGAGGGCATGATTTTATTAGCAGTGCAGACATTAACTATGTCTTGTACCTGTCTGGGTTCTGGTTCAGCACTGCTCAGCTCATTCTCTTGCGCCCCCAACTCTGCCTGTGCCAGTGTTATAGGTTCTTCTGTTGCGCTCGCATATTACGCATCTGCGACCAAGTCATCTATGCTGTCCATTGCGTGCACTGTGGCGTCTTCATTAGGGTGCTGCATCCCTTTGAATATGTTAAAATGAATTTCCTCGCCATCAACTTCCATAGAGAGCGTGCCCCTCCACACATCTATCTTTGTGCGCGCGGTCATCAGAAATGGTCTACCCAGTAGGATCTGCGCACTGCTTATGCTCGATTCTCCCTCCATTTCTAGGACATAGAAGTCTGCTGGGAACACCAGCTCTCCTACTCGGACAAGAACATCCTCTATCATGCCCGTAGGTTGCTTGCACGACCGATCTGCTAACTGAATGGTGAGACCTGCAGGCTTTAGTGGTCCAAGGCGCAATGACGCATATAGGGAATAGGGTAGCACATTTATAAATGCGCCTAAGTCAATCATGCAATTGCTAACTGTGGTTTTACCTAAAGTGCATGGAATGGTGAACGTACCTGGGTCTCGGCATTTAGGTGGTACCTTATGTTGCACGACTGCTGAGGCCTGCGCATTTAGCATTACCTGTGCGCACTCGCCTTTCCTCCTCTTGTTTGTGCACAGCTCCTTTAGAAATTTGGCGTACCTAGAGATTTGCCGAACTGCTTCAATAAGGGGAATGTTTATTTCCACCTTGCTGAATAACTCGTAGAGCTCCTTATCAAGCGCTTCCTTCCTAGCCGATGGTGCCTGTACAGGGAAAGGTGCAGGTATGTTAGTACGATTCGTGCCCTTGTCTTTTAATTGTGTTATACCTGGTGCTTCGCCCTGCTGGCTTGTGGCTGGCGCTTCTGGTTGCGCGTCCTGCTCTGGTTGCGCATTCTGCTCTGTTGGTTCTGGAACTTGCGCAACTGGTGGCGCGGGGCCTTTGTGGTCTGCTCTGTTCCTATCGTGCGCCCAGTCCTCAGTGTCACGCCATCGCTCTTTTTCAACTCATACACCGTGGTAGCAATCTGTGATAGCTGCTTCTCAATGGACTCGAACCTTTTGTCATATTTCTCATCATTTTTGTGCACTGTGTCTGCTAGCTGCCCCACGATATCTTCTAAGGATCGCCTCGGCTGCTGGTTGTTCTGCGCTGGTGCGTCAGTGCGGCGATGCAGTGGATTGTATGGCGCAGCTTGTTGCGTCTGCTGTGGCGCGCGCTGATCCGTGGACTGCCTCTGGAAATTGTTTTCATCCTTCCATCTGAACCCATTTGCGGCTAGTCCAAAACGTGGTTGATTCTGCCTCTGTGCCCCTCTGTTATCCCATCCTCCGAGAGCATTGACATCTCCTGATTCCTCGAAAAGTGTGGGACATGCATCGGTTTTGTGCTCAGTGGAATTGCAGAACTCGCATACCTTTGGCGCAACTGGTTGTGCCCCTTGCGCACTCATCAACTTCTGCAGCATGACCTTCATTTCCTTGATCTCAGCGCTTGTTTCTACCTGATGCACAGAACGAGCACGACTATTTTCAAGTGTTAGCTGATGTCTTACCTGCCCAGCAGAGTCTTCTATCAGCTGCCACGCGTCCTCTGGGTACATGTTGCAAATGTCGCCTCCTCCGCATGCATTCAATAATCTCAGCTCCATGGGCAACAATCCATTCAGGAAATTCTCTATCAGCACATTCTGGGGCAGGCCATGATTGTAGCAGTTGGCCTCCAGCTCCCTGAAACGCTCGTAATACTCTGACAGCGACTCTCCTGCGCCCTGCCTAGGTGCGCCCAGCTCCCTCCTGAGTAGCGCGATCTTTGCTGCGGGATAAAATTTGTCCAGGAACTTCTTCTGCAGCTGCTCCCATGTGTGAATTGATCCTGCTGGTAGGTTCATCAGCCAATGCCTGGCTGTGTCACACAATGAAAATGGTAACGCTTTCATCTTCAGCGCTTCGTCGCTCTCCCCTTCGGCCTTCATGTTCTCGCAAATGACTAGGAACTCTCGCACATGCTTGACTGTATTCTCGCTGTTCATCCCGTGGAATTTGGGCATGTGATGAATGAGCGAGCTCCTTAGTTCAAAATGACCGTCTGGTGGAAGCACTATGCACCATGGCTGGTTAACCGTGATTGGGGCTGACATCTCGCGCACTGTCATGCGTCGCGCAGCTTGTCGCGCGGGTGGCGCATTATACAGTTCAGCGGCCATCCTTGCTTCAACCTCGCGCTGCACTTCCTCTCTGAACAGGGCTGCGCGGTTATGTGCCCGGGCTTCCTCTGGGGTTCTGTCCCCCATGTTATCTCCAATGACGCTGTTATCTTCTATGACCTGTTCTAAATCTCAAAGAAAACGAAATTAAAAGAAAACTAAGCTGTTGCGTCTGTCAGTGCGCAACTAGAATCTGCGCAGCGCAACTGTTTCAAGGTTACGCAGGCCAATGGTAATTGCGCGCTGTCAGAAACAACAACAAAAATAAAGCAAACAGAAATAACTAACTATTATAAAAGAAAACTTAAGCTGATTAAATCTTATCTGTGTTGCTCCCCGGCAACGGCGCCAAAATTTGATGCGCGCGTCGTTGTGCGCGTTCAAATTAATTCCTTCCTCTTCCACTTAGTACAGCGGTTAAGTCGGGGTCGAATCCACAGGGAGCAAGTAGATTAGCTTTAACTAGTATCCTGCACTTACGAAAACTGGGGGTGTGAGTGATTGGGTTGCGCAATGCGCGAGTAAACAGTAGTAAAATGCAGGAGCAGGCAGTAGAGATTAAGTACTATGACTATGAGAAGTATCGGCGCAGACAATCCTCTATGAGTGTATTCCTTATCATCGACTCTAAACGTCTATAGCTCGGTTTACTAAAGTTAGTGCCCGGTCAAGGCTTCCTAACTTGTGCGCATGTTCCGATCAAAGTTCATGAGCTATTAATTCTTAAGACTAGTCTAAGCAGCTACGAATCCTATCACAGTACCAACTGATTATCCTAGCACGTTACTCCTAGTCGTCACCGTCAGGCTATTCAACTAGTTTAACATATAACAAACAAGCAACAAGAGTAAGATTGCGGTTCAAGGCTTCCCCTACTCATGCAACTAGCTGTCAACAGTGTGCACAAAATTAATATAAGCAAACAAGCTATGCATTAAGCGCAAGTCTCAAAGGAAATACTCATAGATTCATGCCCAACCGATACTAAGCGTTTAGCTAGACATGCTAGTAGTAAGCATCATAGAACAGTAAATAATATCTAAAGTGTCTAAGAAACAGCAACAAGCAGTGTCTCGGCAGGCGCAGTCGGCCAGCGCAGGTCCTCGCAGTAAGCTCGTGTGTTTTTGATCCTGGCTCTCTCTCCTTGATATCTTGTGTGTCTCTTTAAACCCTAGCCTTCCCCTCTTTATATACTGCTCAAGAGGCCCAACCTTGGCAACTTCCAAATCTGGTCGTGTCAAGATTTGGAAACACCACTATCTGCGCATGGCGCACGGCACACTGACTAGCCCCAATCGGTTAGCGCACCGTAGCTGATTCTGCCAACTCCTATCTGTTTGCGCTGCTAGCTCTGCAGGCTGTATGATGCGCTCCTTAAAAGCTGTCTATTAGCGCGTATCCGACTTAGGCTCTCGTTTCGCCCTGAAATACAAAAACACTGGAAACCAGTAATCTTGTACACAAAATAATGCAAACAAGCATAGGGTTAGGATCTAAATAATGTGTATAAATAGGCTCTATCAATGTAGCAACTGCTTGTTCACGAATCTGTTTATCAGAGGCGCTCCGAATTTCACATGGGAATAGTCAAGCTTTGTATGCTATTATTGCAGCTGTGGATAAGCGGACCAATAAGTTGATAGCTGGTCGTGTGGACTATTCTGGAAACAAATTTTGAAGGAAATGCTGAAGTAAAAAAGACCAGAATGCAGATGCTGAGACTTAGCTATGAGCAGCTGATGATGAAGGATGATTAGATCATTGCTGACTTCAACAACCGTTTGATGGATATAGTGAATAAAATGGGCATACTTGTGAAGCATGTGTCAGAGGCTGAGCAGGTTGAAAAGGTTCTCAGGTCACTTCCTCAGAAGTTTGATGTCAAGGTGATAGCTATTGAGGAAACTGCTGATCTGGAGAACATGAAGATGAACTCACTCGTAGGATCTCTCAGAGTCTATGAAATGAAGATGAACAGCAGAAAGGCAGCAGAGAAAAAGATTAGAGGAATTACACAACAGTCTGCTGCAAAGAGCGCTGACTCAGAGTTGGATGATGAGATGGAGGACGGTCAAGTAGCTATGATGGTCAAGTAGTTTGGGAGGTTCTTGAAAAAAATGAATAAGAGAAGATCAAATTACGAAGCTCGTGGTGATCGTGGATTCCAAGGGAAGAAGGAGGAGCATAGTGACCAAATATATCCTATGAGGAAAGATGACAGATTTCAAAAAACCAAGCGAAGGGAGAATGATCAAAATCCAGATGAAGAGATTCAATGCGGAGCTTGTCATGGATACGGTCACATACAAAGGCACTGTGCTAACACATTGATGAAGAAGAAAGCCATGGTAGACACATGCAGTGATGATGAGTCTGAAAGCAGTGATTCTGGAGAAGATCAGAGTAACTTTGTTGCACTAACAACTGTAGCAAACGCTTACTCTGATGCTGAGGATGCCAGAGATCTCGTCGTACTAACTGCTAAGGAAAGAGCCGAGGAAACAGACCTTGACAGCGACATTGACTCTATTGATGGTGGGGAGATCAATGAGGAGACTCTTAGGAGAAACCTGACAAATATGTATGGCAAATGGAAGCTGGTGGCAAAGACAAATGAAAAACTCAGTATCAACATCACACAGTTGAAGGAGCAGAAGAAAGGTCTGGATGAAGCACTTGTTGCAACAAAGACTAGACTCAGTGAGGAAATTTGTGATCATGGTATGACAAAGCAGGAGCTGGATGATCTGAAAAAGAAAGTAAGGATGATGAACTGTGGAACGAAAAACTTGAATGAGATCCTTGGTGCTCAGTGATATGGTATAGGACAGTCGTGTCTTGGGAACACATTCAAAAGCAGCAAGGATAAGACACAGTTTGTCAGAGGGGAGATTGTTAGTCCCATGATTATGTATGGCATGTTTTTGAGCAAAGAGTTGTTCAAGTTAGGTAGAGATATGCGTAGAATAGTAAGATGGTAAAACTGAAAAACTGAAGTCTGGAGATGCAACACAAGATGTTATAGCAAATGTTGAAGTCGAGCTGGCTATCATCTAGAGGAGGATATCGGCAGATTCCAAGAATCTTCTGCAGATCTCTAAGATCAAGGAATCTGAGATCTATGGATTATCGGCTATACATAATATCTTCGCCGACATCCATGATACGCTATCGCCTGGTATGACAACAAGATAAGATAAACAAATATTCTAATTGAATATTTGGTTGAGATCTTTAAGGAAATTGGCGAGGGCTTTATAAGGTGTGAATCATATCCACAAAGTTGCTGAATTTTTGGCTACACAGAATATCCTCAACGATATCTTTGATACGCAATCGCTTGGGATGGCAACAAGATAAGATCAACAAATATTCCAATTGAATATTTGGTTGAGATCTTTAAGGAGATTGGCGAGGGCTTTAAAAGAAGGAGAACAAAGTTGAAGTGAACATCAGAAAATATTCAAGCAGCTCTCTTGCAGTATAACAATAGACAAGAGAGGCTGAGGTCAAGTGATTGAGTGCACTCGACGAAGATTGGAGCTAAAGTTATCACTCAAGCACAAGGACCTGAAGTACTTGCTGGAGCAACACGTTTAACAAACCCTGTTGCAAAACAGATCTGTCCAGACATTCGGGAGGACGTTGAGTGGACAAGCAGCTCTTCGGGAGAACAAAGCTATTGTGAGAAGCCATAGAGAGGGATCTCTACACTGAGGGGAGCTTAGTGAGCATCCAGACGAGTCGGTGGTAGAAGGACTTGAAGAGGGAGTCTTCCAAGTTTGTATTTCGTTGTCCGATCGTCAAATAGTGGATTGCTGCTTGTTGGGGTTACGAGAACCCCCCCACAGTAGGGACAACATTGTCCTGAAGTGGGTTACCAAATCCTTGCATCTCGTATTTATTGTTCAGTATTTACTTTCACTGGAAATAGTCGAAACATCGAAACAGTCCAAACAATCCTAACGAGTTTCCTTAGGAGTTATCATAACAACAGTTGGGACAAGTTCTACCGTCCGCACTAGAACTACACATTCATTTCATGCAAACTCTAAAGATCATTCACTTAATTGCGATAACAAATATTCATAGGTTCGATATGAAAACTTGCATTCATCAAATTCAAATTCACCAATGCAAGTAGTATGAAGAAAAGCATCGCTTACACAAAAACTTTTATCGAGTTAATCACATATGCTTGCTAAGGGCAAGTCCATAAGCTCATGACAACAAACTCATTCCCAAGTTTTAGACTATACGTTATAATCCGTAAAAGAAGAGGAGTTTCGACATTGAAAATTTTAAAATTCTCTCAATCAAATCTTGATGCTTAAGTAATAAATTACGAGGGTCATAACTTAGACGTTTCTGAAATTTCAAAGTGTCTTAGTTCGACAGATTTGTGAACAAGCAGTTGCTGCAGCACACTCTTGTTCACTAGAAAATTGTCTCAGCAAGCAATGAACAAGACAAAGTTTGTTCACCCAGTTCGGCCAACTGCCTACGTCTGGGGAGGACTATTCTCCAGTCCTCAATCCACTAACTCGAAGGTTCCCACGTACACACGGTTACAACTCACGCAACCTATGCTACTCAACCTTTTTTGGATCACTCGACACAATCAGAACAAGCTCTGACTTGTGTCTGCACACCCTCTGCAATATATCAATCTAGAATAGCTACAGACTTCTCAAGACTCAGCCTATTCTAAACTACAACTACTCAGCAGGGTTGCTGTAGCAACTGCTGTAACACACAACTGAAGCACAAATGTCCGCGTCGCTCCAAGGCCTTCCACCGAGCCGATCGAACGATTCCACGAGCGCTGCACACTCTGGAATACTCCCCCTCACTTAGTGACCACCTGCCACTAGCGAGTACTGCCGCACGACACTCGACCGAGCCAACCACTCGTCAGTTCTTCCGCGGCTTCCCTTGATCAACCAACAAGCTCCGCAGTTCTGAATTGGCTTCTAGATCAAGCTCGAATCAGACTCTGCAAGTCCTGATTCCCTTCTGCTACAATCACCACAGCTCTGCGCTCACGCTCTGCTCTCGGGTGATGATCGAAGAACTTGTCCGTCGCACACCAAAGATTGCTCTCTCTGAAATCTGTGTATGCACTCGTGTATCCCTCAGCTTCGATCAACCTCTCAGCTCTGAACCCTCTCGCTTAAATAGCAGCACCAGCTTTAAGCAATGTCCAGGATTAGGCAATGTCCCAAAAAGAACAATTATCTCCTAAAATCTAGGAGATTAGATTTGATATTTATCTTCAATGCAAATCTCCTTCTCTGACTAGTAAACCTCTCTGGAATATACTCCACAGCATATTAGAAATTCTTCAGATTCTCTCCGTAGAGATTCCAGCCCTTCAAGACACGCCCAGGTTGCTGCTGCTTCTCGGACAGATGAACCAGCCAGTTGAACAAGCTCCTGCTGTAGCATCCCCTGCTGCAACTGCTGCTAGTTCACTTCTGCTGCCTGCTTGATTATTTGAGCTGCAGCAACTCCTTGTTCATTTGTGCTGGTTTTGTCAAACACTGCCATACTTGCATCATCAATCTCCCCCTTGGCATTTTGACAAAACCTTAGACCATATGAACTCTCCCATGAACCAGAAAAAAACTCTGAATACTCTAAAAGGAAAGATCCAACAATAGAGAGTAAGAGTAAATAGGTGTGGCCACACTCGGCCATAGCACAACCACGCAGGGTCAGCAAAACAAATAAAAAAGGTTCATCAGTAACAGATAGCATCTTCTCTCCCCCTTTTTGTCATAGATGCTCAAGGGGCCTGCTCCTCATCTGCCGGGAACTCCAGGTCTCTGAGGAGGCTTCTGATCTATCCACGCCTAGCGTCCCTTCGTTTAGCTTCTGCTTCAAGAATGACCAGCTCCGATCTGAGATGGCTCACAATTCTGGCGCGGAGGGCTGATTGTATTGTTGCAGCAGGGGGAAGAACATCCTTCAGGGGAGCTAGAGCTGAAGCTGAATCACCTACCATGAGTAGATCCTCATATGCTATGTCCACTGCATGTTTTCCATTGAACAACTTGTGATCAACAGTGAAGACCTGCAGTTCCTCAGAAAGTCCTTCAGTAAGCTCACCAAGCTCCGGATGCTGGGATACCGTCATCCCATAGATGAGGGAGGGGAGCACAATGGGCTTGCTGGAGGAAGCGCTGCCGGCATGAGTAGCCAGCTGGGGAAACATCACACTGCCCAGGCTGATGCGCCTCCTTTTCCCAATGGAGTAGAGAAGGTTAGCAAAGGATTTGCTAACTTTCCCTCTGTGTGAGCTGGGGATCCAGTTTCTGATGCCCAGATGATATAGCAAGGCATTCTTGGAGGTCAGTTCAGCAGCACTCAGATTGGGACCTCCCCAGGACAGGCACACTCCCCCTGTCAGAACCTTGGCCAGCATCTCTGGCTGAACATCAGTGGGAGCTCTAGCATTCTCATGGATCCCAAGGAATTCATCAATTAGTTCAGGGGTAATAGAAACTGACTTACCCCGTACCCAACTTCTTCCATACTCATCTGCTCCTTCCTCTCCAAACTTCTCTTCCATATTTACAATAAATTCCCTAACCAGAGCAATATTGAATCTGAATGGAAAGGTTAGGGACTTGAGCAGGTTTACCTCTGTGAGAAGCTGAATGATTGCTGCTGATCTATACTTGTCTAGGTCCAGCCTCTTCTCTGACACAATATGCTTCCGCTCAACAACACTCCAGGATTGAGAAGCACTTCGATTCCTGAACCAAATACCTCCCACGGTGATTGCAGTCGTGTCTACCAATGTAGGTCCTCTTGCAGACGGTTCACCAGGGGCATCTGTAATTTCTTCACTTGATTCTTCTTCTTCACTGCTGGAGACTGGGACTAGGATGGGAGCTTTTCCTTTGTCTGATGAAGGGGGAGGATGTGCTGCAGCAGGTTCTTGTTCAGGGGACTCAGCAATTGTTTCCTCCCCTTCACCCACTATGCCAGGGGACATAACAAGAGTTCTGCACTCTTCTTCTGCTGAACCTGCTACAGCATCCGCTGTAGCATGTTCTTCTTCAGCGACTTCCTCAGTCACAGCCTCTTCAGATGGCACCGCGGCACTGGAGACAGGTTCTCCGCCACGTACCAGGCGCCTTCTTTTCTGCGATGTTCCTTCGTGTGGGGAGGGCTCTCTGTGCGACACAGGGAGAGGTGCTGGTTCCCACACCACCACATCCAGTTGCTGAGCAGGGGCTTCATTGCGCGACTTGGTCCTTCTTTCAAACCTGTTCTGTCGGTCTGCTGCCAGATTCTTCTTCAACCCGCGCGTCTTCACCATTGTAGCTAGATTGCAGAAGGTTTAAGGAACGTTCAGAGGATGATCGGCAGCGATTTTTGGGAAGCATCTTGCACCTTGTCTTTGCCCTATAAAATGATTTACCCGTTATTTTCTTTACCATTTTGAAGTTGTTAGATCACGTGCCTCACATGTGCCTTCTCCCATCATTAGCAACCAAAACATGTGAACAAGCTTATTCTTGGCCAGGTTGCTATAGCACATGCGGGCTAGTTCACCTGCTAAGTTCAGACAACAGCTTTGCTCGGAGGATCCTTAAGAGGTTCTGGTGGAGATTTCTTCACCCACACCTGGGATACGCCATAGTTTCTCCTTTTCTGACCCTCCAGCCATCTATCTCTTCGTTTGACATGTTTGGGTTTCCATACCTGCAAAGTCTGTGGTTTTCCTTTGTTTTTCGCGATCCAGTGCCCTTGTGCAGCAGTCTTAGCAATCGTCCTCTGCGATTCTTTCCACCAAGAAGCTTTTCTTGAAGCTACATGATACGCAGTCTTTATGCAGCATGTGTTGGTTCTGGATTTAGCTCCCCCTTTTTCAACTGAGGAGATTTTGTGCAGCTGCTTCAGATTGGAGGTAATCTTTAGATTCCCAACACTAGTACAAGAGCCCCTTTTATTCTGAGTCTTTATCTTTGTTGGAGAAAAATGATGTGCCCGGTGCTGCAGCATCCTCTTGTTCACATGCGTAGTTCCATCTTTCTCTGCAGGTTTTGAAGAGTCATCTGAATTATTCTTTTCATCTATTTCAGCATTTGAGGCTTTAATGAAAACTGTCCCTCTAGAGCTTTCTTCACCAGTATATCCAAGCCCTGTTCTCCCTTTTCCAAGTCTTTGGTAAGACAGTATTTCATCCAAGATATTATTCTGCTGATCAGCTGTTTTGACTGTTGCTGGAGAGGATCCAACAGAGATCTGTCTTCCAGAGTTTTCCCTTTTCAGAATGGTGACTTGATTATTGGATGAGAAGAGACTTTTCCTTCGATCTTCTTCCAAGAGATTGACTCTGTCAGTCAATGCTTGATTGGTCTGAAGAACTGCCTCACACTGCTCGAGTATCTTCCTCAGATAGTCAACAAGGCTGTCAGATAGGTCCTCTTCATCTTCACTTTCAGATACTTCAATCCCATAGTGAAATTCTTCCTTTTTAAGCTCTTTGAGGTTGAAATCTGATACACTGGTCAGCACAACACAGTTTTCTTCATCACTTTCATCAGAGTCACTCCATTTTGCTGTCATGGACTTACTGTTCTTTTTCTCTGAGTTTTTGAGGGGTTTGCTTGGACAGTCAGCCTCAATGTGTCCATACCCTTCACAGTTCCAGCATTGAACTCCATTTTTCATTTCTTTCTTCTCATCTTCATCCTGAGCTGGTTCCTTCCCTTTCCTTTTATTCTCACCACCTCTTCTGAATTGATTTCGTGATGAGGAGCTTTTCCCATTTCTTGAGTCGATGTTCTTCAGGAGCTTTCCAAGATTCTTGACAAGCATACTCAGCTGATCATTTGGAACTGTCTTCTTGGCTTCTGTTTCAGCTTTCAGTCCAACATTCTTGTCCTTGGGAGTGGTGTCCTCTTTAACCAGTTTCATCTCAAATTGTTTGAGAGACCCCATCAATTCTTCCAACCTCATGAATCTGACATTTTGAGCTTCTTCTATGGCTGTCACTTTCATGTCAAATTTTGTGGGCAGCGATCTGAGAACCTTCCTGATCAGCTTCTCTTCAGGGATAGGTTCACCAAGGGCATGGGCTTCATTTGCAAGATCACAGAGTTTAGCATTAAACTTAGTGACAGTCTCCTCTTCCAGCATTCTCAGATTCTCAAACGGAGTGGCAATGATCTGGAGTCTTGACAGCTTCACTCTATCAGTTCCTTCATGTGCAGTTTGCAGAATTTCCCATGCTTGTTTGGCCATGTCACAGTTTGAAATCAGTCTGAAGTTGTTGGCATCAACTGCAGCAAAAATTGCATTCAAAGCCTTTGAATTACCAGTTGCTGCAGCACCTTCTTCAGCAGTCCACTGCTCTTCAGGTTTTATTCTTGTCACTCCTTGCTCATCCATGGTGATTGGAGGAGACCACTGAACCACAACAGCTCTCCATGTCTTCTCATCGATAGCCCTGAGAAAGGCTTTCATTCTAGCTTTCCAATATCCATAGTTGCTCTCTTCCAACAATGGAGGTCTGCTTGTGCTCTGTCCTTCCTTCATTATCTTGGCTTCTTCAGAGACACTGTAGGATCTTTAACTCTGTGTGTTGAGCTCCTGCTCTGATACCAATTGAAATTTCACAGTGTCTTAGTTCGACAGATTTGTGAACAAGCAGTTGCTGCAGCACACTCTTGTTCACTAGAAAATTGTCTCAGCAAGCAATGAACAAGACAAAGTTTGTTCACCCAGTTCGGCCAACTGCCTACGTCCGAGGAGGACTATTCTCCAGTCCTCAATCCACTAACTCGAAGGTTCCCACGTACACACGGTTACAACTCACGCAACCTATGCTACTCAACCTTGTGTGGATCACTCGACACAATCAGAACAATCTCTGACTTGTGTCTGCACACCCTCTGCAATATGTCAATCTAGAATAGCTAAAGACTTCTCAAGACTCAGCCTATTCTAAACTACAACTACTCAGCAGGGTTGCTGTAGCAACTGCTGTAACACACAACTGAAGCACAAATGTCCGCGTCGCTCCAAGGCCTTCCACCGAGCCGATCGAACGATTCCACGAGCGCTGCACACTCTGGAATACTCCCCCTCACTCAGTGACCACCTGCCACTAGCGAGTACTGCCGCACGACACTCGACCGAGCCAACCACTCGTCAGTTCTTCCGCGGCTTCCCTTGATCAACCAACAAGCTCCGCAGCTCTGAATTGGCTTCTAGATCAAGCTCGAATCAGACTCTGCAAGTCCTGATTCCCTTCTGCTACAATCACCACAGCTCTGCGCTCACGCTCTGCTCTCGGGTGATGATCGAAGAACTTGTCCGTCGCACACCAAAGATTGCTCTCTCTGAAATCTATGTATGCACTAGTGTATCCCTCAGTTTTGATCAACCTCTCAGCTTTGAACCCTCTCGCTTAAATAGCAGCACCAGCTTTAAGCAATGTCCAGGATTAGGCAATGTCCCAAAAAGAACAATTATCTCCTAAAATCTAGGAGATTAGATTTGATATTTATCTTCAATGCAAATCTCCTTCTCTGACTAGTAAACCTCTCTGGAATATACTCCACAGCATATTAGAAATTCTTCAGATGCTCTCCGTAGAGATTCCAGCCCTTCAAGACACGCCCAGGTTGCTGCTGCTTCTCGGACAGATGAACCAGCCAGTTGAACAAGCTCCTGCTGCTGCATCCCCTGCTGCAGCTGCTGTTAGTTCACTTCTGCTGCTTGCTTGATTATTTGAGCTGCAGCAACTCCTTGTTCATTTGTCCTGGTTTTGTCAAACACTGCCATACTTGCATCATCAGTTTCCTAAACGCGAAATGCAAATTACTTACTCACACACATGCGAAAGAACTTGTGGAAAAGGTATAAAGTCAAGAATTAAGTGTGTTTAATATTTTTCTTGCTTTTAGACAAATGCTTTCAAGGGGGAACTTACCTTCCTAACCATCGGCATTTGTAAAACTTTTCCTTGACCAAAGAAAAATAAATAATATTTTTGTGTTTATAGAAATGCTTTCAAGGGGGAACTTACCTTCCTAACCCTTGGCATTTGAAAAACCTTAAAAATATAATTTTTCTTTCTTGCGCCCTTTTTTCTTTTTTCTCATACACTTTAATTCACCCCACACTTAATACTTGACAATGTGCCAGTGATATATAATGGAGCATGAAGTGTGAGCTAAACAAATGCAAAGGCTAAATTGGACTGCGAAAGTCACCTAAAAGCAAACAAGAGCAAGTACAAGGTTTTATATGAAAACTATTTTTATTTTATTTTTTTGCTCGCTAAACTTAACTTCATTTTTCATGCACCGAAAGAGTTTATAAATAAATCAAACTTAGCTAATCAAAACACCAAATCATGTGAATAAAATCATCACAAAGAATGTCAATCAACTTAAAGATACGATTCATGAATTCAAAGCACAACTCATTCCAATTTTTTTTAATTGATACTACTTAATTGCTTAGTAAACGTTAATTCGTGTGATCGATACTTAAAGCTAGGATGAAAAATCATGGGAGTATAATGCGCGCAAAGTAAATATGTAGCACAGAATCATGTTGTTAAGCAAATAAAAGCACGAGCGCAAACACCCTTGAAATTTCAAGTGTCTCTACTTATGCAGATTTGTGAACTAGCAGTTGCTGCAGCACACTCTTGTTCACTTAAATGCAGGCACAGTAGACAATGAATAAGACACAGATTTGTTCACCCAGTTCGGCCAATCTGCCTACGTCTGGGGAGGACTATTCTCCAGTCCTCAATCCACTCAACCAAAGGTTCAAAGCACACTCGGTTACAACGCACGCAACCTATGCTACTTTAACCCCGTGTGGACCACTCAACACAATCAGAACAAGCTCTGATTTGTGTCAGCACACCCTCTACAATATGATAGTCTAGAATAGCTACAATCCTCTCAAAGAACTCAGCCTATTCTATACTACACTACTCAGCAGGGTTGCTGCAGCAACAGCTGTAACACCAGCTGAAGCACTCTGTCCGCGTCGCTCCAAGGCCTCCTGCCGAGCCGATCGAACCACTCCAAGAGCGCTGCACACTCTGAGTAACTCCCCCTCACTCAGTGACCACCCGCCACTAGTGAGTTCTTCCGCACGAACCTCGACCGAGCCTTCCACCCGTCAGTTCTCCCGCGGCTGCCTTTGATCAACCAACAAGCTCCACAGCTCTAAATTGGCTTCCAGATCAAAGCACGAATCAGTCTCTGCAAGACCTGATTCTCTTCTGCAATACGCACCACAGCTCTGCGCTCAACGCTCTGCCCGTGTGTGTTGATCGAAGAACAACTTTCGTAGCACACTAAGAAAAATCCTCACTCTGAATTCTGTGTCTACACTCGTGTATCACTCAGCTTCGATCACACTCTTCAGCCCTCAAACCTTCTGCTTAAATACCCTCACCACTTTAAGCAATTTCCAGGTTTAGGCCATAGTCCCACAAGATCAATTATCTCCTAAAATCTAGGAGATTAGATTTGATTAATATCTTCAATGCAAATCTCCTTCTCTGACTAGCAAACCTTGCTGGAATATGCTCAACGGTATTTTAGAAATTCTTCTAAGCACTTTCACAAAGCTGCTATACCTTCAAAATGCACTCAGCACAAAACTGCTACTCGGACAGTTGAACCAGCACTTGAACCAGCACCTGCTGCAGCATCCCCTGCTGCATCTGCTGCTGGTTTACTTCTGCTGGTTTGCTTGATTGTTTGAGCTGCAGCAGCTCCTTGTTCACTCATGCTAGTTTTGTCAAATCTGCCACACTTGCATTATCAATCTCCCCCTTGGCATTTTGATAAAACCACTTCATAACTCCACTTCTCAGCCTGCTCTTTCTTCTCCCCCTTTTTGGAACAAATGACGAGGGGGGTTTTCTGCTGAGAGCACTTATGACGGCAATACACAGAGCCCTAGAGAGGCCCTCAGGTCTTCAAACCGAGCTGCATCCAGAGCTTTGGTGAAGATATCAGCAAGTTGTTTGGCAGACACAACATGCTGGAGCGAGATGACTTTCTGTTCAACAAGGTCACGGATGAAGTGATGACGAATGTCAATGTGCTTGGTTCTACTGTGCTGGACAGGGTTCTTGGATATGCTGATGGCACTCATATTGTCACAGTAGAGAGTCATGGCATCTTGAGCAACCCCATACTCACTCAGCATTTGCTTCATCCACAACATTTGTGCACAGCAGCTCCCAGCAGCAATGTACTCAGCCTCGGCAGTGGATAGAGAGATGCTATTCTGTTTTCTGCTGAACCAAGAGACCAGGTTATTCCCCAAGAAGAAACATCCTCCCGAGGTGCTCTTCCTGTCTTCTGAGCACCCTGCCCAGTTGACGTGTAGAAATTTTGTACTCCAAATTCAGTGAATATGAAGTTCCAAGGCAGGTCAAAAACAATTTATAAACCGAAGTATTCCGGGTCGTCCAAGGAGTAAACTAAGCTTATGCACTACGCAAAGTCTAGTTTTGTTTAGCTAACTCGATCTGTGAATTGATATTGTGTAAATAATTGAATTAAGACAGGCAAGCTAAGGTTAAATGGCCAAATTTCAAGAAGATTCCAAGGTTGATTTCACTTGCCTAGTGTTTTCTAATAAAGTGACCAAGATGAATGGATGATTGAAGACTATAGAGGTTATGAATAGATCAATATTCTAAACTAGCTTTCGCTCAATTTTGATTATCAACCTATTACGGAAATCGAATCTCAATCTCTCAATACTTTGATTCGCTCTAACTTCCTCCACTAATCACAAGCCGTCGCTATGATAATCAGTAAAAGAGTTAGGATGAAGCTAAGCTAACCTCTAACTTATCTCTTTATGCTACTTTCGTATGTCAATAAAATCAAAGTCGGTTTTACTCTCGTCTTTCCTAAGTGTGTATCTCTCAATAACGCACTCGAGTTAAAACGAATTTCATGCTGGCATTCTTTCAAACATCTAGCATGCATAACTTGACACACTTGAGGGAAAACCGTAATCTATCAATCATCCACCTAAACTTTCGTTTAGAACATCATCACAATATGTCAAACACACTAGACAAGATTCATCAAACCTTGGAATTTGGGAGATTACTCACGAGACATGGAAAATGATATCATTGCTTTCATATATAAAGAACGAGTTACAAATCCAATTCTCTAATGAAAACAACGGATTACAACCATGCACTTGATTAATCAAGGATCGAAAACCTCTTTTCTTCCTCCCTTCCTTCTCTGGTTCGTGCCCTAATCTCGCCTCCCAGCTCCTCTGGTTCGTGCCCTATCCAATCTCCCTTGTTTTCTCTCTCGGTTCCCTTCAAATTCTATGAAAATATGCTGATCTGTCCGTATCGGTCGTATCAATACGGTCGACACGACCGACACGACCATATCCACTCGCTACGGTCGATTCGACGTCAGCTGGAATCGAACAATCGACACGGTCGTATCGACCGTGTCGAACGTACCAATACGGGCGGTACGGGAGATACGGGCACTTTGACAATTTCTCGTCTCTTTTGCATGCAGTTGCCTCTACTTTACTCCCTATGGCGCCCTGAGCAGATTGGCCCTGAAATAAGAAAGAGAGAGTGTATAATGGTCATAATATTCCAAAAATGAACGAAAGCAACCAATAAACACAAGCGAGAATCGGTCTGGAATCCGACCGATCAAACACTCCACACTTAAAATTTGATCGTCTCGAGCAAACAATCAGAACATGTTATAATATATTCAAGACGCTCTATCCCAACTTAAGCTTTGAATAATAGAGTGATGACCACCAAAGCACGGGTTTCACAAACTCTAGCCCCACACCTCACACTAACACTTCAAACAAATTGCAATCAAAGAGTTTTCGAGCCGCCTAAGAACACATGAGGGCCCACACTCAAGAAAATCAGTACCAGCGCCAACCAAAACCAATCTCGCAATCTATTCATTTTCAAGGCAAAGCATTCGAAACAAGGGTTTATACACAACATGCAGAACTCATATCCAAGCCTTAGACTTTGCATCATAATTCATAAGGAAAGAGGAGTTCGGCAAAAATTATTTTTCAAAAACAATCATAAACCCATTGATGCTTACGCGCTAACACAAGGGTCATTCTCTAGTAAAACAAGCTAGCACACAAGCAAATTGTAGACTTGCACAAGAATGATATGGCGGATGGGCGTAAAGTCAAGCTCTTACTATTTCTTTTCTCTCTTTTTTTTTCTCAAGCTTTCGAGGAGGAACTTTTCTTCCTAACCCTCGGCATTTTATTTTTTTTTCATTGGGTGCAAATACTTTCGAGGGGGAACTTTTCTTCCTAACCCTCGGCATTGCAGCCAGGGTCACACAATAAGAACTTGACAATGAGCCCAAATAGAGGTTGAGGATGCGCAAGAAACAATTACAAGCGAGGAGCTACGCAAGCAAACAAGAGTCACCTAAAAGCAATCGCAAGGTTTATGCATTATGTAATGGTTTTTTTTTTAAAAAAAAGAGTGCACGCTACACCAAGGTCCAAAGCAAGCAAAGAAAAATTCCTAGAATGCGAGATAGGCAATGGATAGCAATAATAATGACTCACAAGAAGGCGCGATCATGAGAACTTACTCGGCCCTAGGCTCTAAATTAGCAAAATGAAAGAGGCTAGATGCGGTATGTGAAACTCAAGCATGTTGATCCCAAGCTTAAAAGAGGTCAAACACTCTTATAACAATATGCCTAGTATGGAATCAATGAATATTTTGGCACCAAGCACTCAATGCATATTCAAGCAAGCTAATCTGTGAAACACTCAATTAATATGCACTAGCCACTCCACACTTAAAACAAAGCTTAGTCCCTAAGCTAAAAATTAAAAATGAGAAGAGTGCATAGGAACTCCCCTAGTGAGCGTGGCCATTTCGTGCGGGAGTCAACAAATTTTCGCCACTTTGATGACCTGAAAAATGAGAAGATAGGTGGACAAATAGAGCACAATCAAGTTCATCAAATTCATCGCCAAAATAAGATATGAAACATATATATCCATGACAATGAAACAACCTTACGATGAGATTTAAACATTCAGAATTCCATAAGGACACAAAACAGCAACAAGCAAATGTTCAAATGCAACCATCATATCCAACAAAAGAGAACTACCAAGTGAAGTCAAGTCAATCTAGCAAGGACATCAACTAATATATCAAAAAAAATAGCATCCTAAAGGTAGTCACTCGGCGCCGCGCTGAGAAGGTCCAGCATCATCATCATTCGGGCCGGTCCATGGCATGGGATCCTGCGGCTCAAAAGTCTCGTGTCCAGGAGTGGTAGGAGGTGCTGGAAAGTCATGAATTCCTCCGGCTTGAAGCAAAGCAGTGATAGCCCTGGTCGTCCACTCCTGAGAGCGCATAAGATAGTCTAGCTGGGAGCTGTAGTCCGGAGCGTGATGTGTGGGCTGAGCATCCTCTTGCGCCTCTGATGGTGGAGGCGCAGTCTCATGTCGGCGCTTCGAAGCACGACCAGCCGCTGTAGAAGGACCATCTAACCTATGATACCATGTACCATTAGGTAGCACCATCCGCATTTGCCTAAGAGCGGCAAGGTCCAAAATGGGGAACATGCCCGGGGCAGCCGGTGGAAGCTCATAGCGAAAAGCTTCGGCGAGCGCAGTAATGAAGCCGCCACCACCAAGAACATATCTCTGATCATTGGTTTGGAACTCTTCAAAGCGGAAGGTCAAATATGATATAACATCGAACTCCACGCCTTTATTAAGCGCGATGAGGAGGTCCAAATCCTGTTGAGACACCTTCGTCCCCCCTTCAACACGCGGATTGAGTGATGTCGCAATGATGCGATGCATATATTTCCATTCCGCGTCTCTAATGCACGAGGAGGGTGGGCTAGGAGAGAACACCGCATCTTGCCCGGATAACTTCTGCCAAAATTCTGTCCGCTCAATATCATTCACCACAGGAATAGTGCCCTCCATAGGAAATTCCAGAATGTCATGGAGCTCCTCTCTGGATAGGTGGCGCTCTTCATTCCCCAATTGGAATTTCCAGGCGGTCACCCTCTGCCCTTCGATCACAGCTTCAAAGGAAGCAATAAACTCATGGACCATGTTTTTATGAGTCGGCCATGTAGCCCCTACAAGCACCCCAAGGCCAAACCGCTGCAGCCGGCTATTAACTGAGTCGAAGATAGCAAACCTGCGCATTGTCGTCACATCGGGCATGGGAGTGGGCACAATTTCTTTCTTCCCGTCGAGGATGCGCTTAAGCCGCTCCGCGGACCTTGGATTGATGAACTTGTAAGTCTTTGGAAATGGAGGGGGCAGACCTGGGCGGCGAACAACATTCTTCTTCCTGCTGCCTGTGGGCTGTTTTGTGGGCGGCATTGTGGTTGAGAAGCTGAGGTTGAGTGTCTGCCCTGTGGAGAGTAAACGGAGCTGTTGCGGCGCTAGGGTTGGAGCACGGCTGGGCGAGTGCGGCTGGGGCGTGCCTCGGCTGGGGTGTGGTGGAGCGCGGCTGGGTGAGCGCGGAGGCAGGTGCGGTCGCTGGGGTGGCTGGCGTGGGTCGGCTGGTGCGGAGCAGTGGGTTGTGGCTGGAGGCAGGTGCGGCTGGTGGCTGGAGGTCGGGCGAGCGCGGCTGGGGTTCTGGCCGGACTGGCGAGCATGGCTGGAGGTTGACGAGCGCGGCTGGGGGAGATGTGGGAATTTGGGGAAAATCGCGATTTCAAAATCTGAAATCGCGATGTAGGTCAAATACTAGCCGAAGAACCGTATCGATACGGTCGATACGACCGGATCGACCGACACGACCATATGCACTCTATACGGTCGATACGGTCCTTGAAATATCACGGACATCGTATTGACCGTATCAATACGACAGACACGGTCGTGACGACCGACACGGGCCGTACGACCTAGCCGAACCAAGATGACATCGAGAAAAACTAAACCCCAAACTCCGAGATAAAATAAGACGACCAAGACGCAGGCCTAGCACATGACTCCTAATGCAACTAAAAGAAGAAGAAAAACAAAAAAAACAAAAGCAAGAAACAAGAAGAACTCACAAAGCGGGTTACTTCCCGAAAAGGCCTAGTTTAAAGTCTTGGCGAGACATAGCTAAGGGCGCGCATGATCAATCCAAGTGGTAGCTCACATAGCCTACCTCCTTCTCTAGCCCGTGATACAATTTAATCCGATGCCCATTAACCTTGAACAACTCCCCCTCAGAATTTAAAAGCTCCACATGCCCATCATCAAACACTTTACGAACGTGAAAAGGGCCCGACCACCTAGTCCTTAACTTACCGGGAAAATGTCTCAATCTTGAATTGAACAAAAGGACTTGGTCTCCTTGTTTGAAGCTCTTCCTCACCAGCTTTCTATCATGCCATCTCTTCGTTCTTTCTTTGTAGAGAAGCGCGTTGTCATAAGCATCCAAGCGACTTTCGTCCAATTCATTCAACTGTAACAACCGCTTCTCTCCTGCAGCACGTAAATCAAAGTTTAATCTTGTAATTGCCCAAAAAGTCTTATGCTGCAGCTCAACAGGAAGATGACATGCTTTCCCATAAATCAATCGATATGGAGACATTCCAATAGGGGTTTTAAATGCAGTACGGTATGCCCAAAGTGCATCATCTAGCTTAGAAGCCCAATCTTTTCTAGACCGACTGACTGTCTTCTCGAGAATGATCTTAATTTCCCTATTCGAAACCTCCACTTGCCCGTTTGTCTGTGGGTGATAAGGGGTTGCAATCTTATGGTAAACACCATACTTCTTTAGCAAAGCCTCAAAATTCTTCTCCTTAAAATGTGACCCCCCATCACTAACAACCGTACGTGGTACGCCAAATCTAGGGAAAATGATCTTCCTAAATAGCTTCGTAACAACTTTAGCATCACAAGTAGGAGAGGCTACAGCTTCTACCCACTTAGACACATAGTCCACAGCTACTAGGATATATGAGTTTCCAAAGGAGGTGGGAAAGGGACCCATAAAATCTATCCCCCAAACATCAAAGATTTCTACCTCTTGAATAGGATGTTGGGGCATCTCATTGCGCTTAGAAATATTACCACTCCTTTGGCAACTATCACATCTCTTGGCGTACTCGTAGGAATCCTTAAAAAGTGAGGGCCAATAGAATCCACACTGGAGAACTCGTGATGCAGTCTTGTTGCCACTACCATGCCCACCATAGGGAGAATCATGACATTGAGCAAGAATGCTCATCATGTCCTCCTCAGCCACACAAGTCCTGTAAATTCCATCTGCACAAAGCTTATAAAGGTAAGGCTCATCCCAGTAATACTTTTTCACATCATGTAGAAACCTCTTCTTCTTGTGATGATTAAGATCAGTAGGAAGTAGACCACAAACCAAATAATTCACATAATCTGCATACCAAGGAACCGCTTGCAGCTCCACTCCCATTAAGCTCTCTCCTATGAACGAATCATCTATGGGAGTTGCTGCCACCCTAGCTTGGGGATCTTCTTCTAGCCTAGAGAGATGATCAGCTACTAGGTTCTCTACCCCTTTCTTATCCTTAATGAGAATGTCAAATTCTTGGAGTAGGAGTACCCACCTAATCAATCTAGGCTTAGAATCTTTCTTAGCTATGAGGTACTTAATGGCAGCATGATCGGTATAAACTATGGTATGCGATCCTACAAGGTATTGTCTGAACTTTTCAAAGGCAAACACAATGGCAAGCGTCTCTTTTTCTGTGGTGGTGTAGTTAGCCTGGGTTTGGTCAAGGACTTTACTAGCATAGTAAATGGCATGTAGCTTCTTATCAACTCGTTGACCTAACACAGCACCTACTGCAAATTCACTCGCATCACACATAAGTTCAAACGGGAGTTCCCAATTGGGAGGCTGAATAATAGGGGCTGAGGTCAAGGCATCTTTAAGCCTAGTGTAGGCTTCAAAACAAGCATCATCAAAATGGAAATCAACATCATGGCACAAGAGATTAGTGAGGGGTCGAGCTATCTTGGAAAAGTCCTTAATGAATCGCCTATAAAACCCAGCATGACCCAGAAAACTTCTAATCCCCTTAACATCCCTAGGAGGTGGAAGTTTGGCAATGACCTCTATCTTAGCTGGATCTACTTCTATCCCTCGATTGGAAACTAGATGTCCAAAGACTATACCCTCTTGCACCATAAAAAGACACTTTTCCCAATTATGCACTAAATCAGTCTCAATACATCTCTCAAGAACATGGGAAAGGTTAAGAAGGCAATGATCAAAAGAAGACCCATAAACCGAGAAATCATCCATGAAGACTTCCATCTCCGTTTCTATAAGATCAGAGAAGATTGCCATCATGCATCTTTGAAAAGTTGCAGGTGCGTTACAAAGTCCAAATGGCATTCGCCTATAAGCGAAAGTCCCATAAGGACAAGTGAACGTCGTCTTCTCCTGATCTTGTGGGTGAATGGGTATCTGGAAAAACCCACTGTATCCATCAAGATAACAGAAGAAGCTATGATTGGCCAACCTCTCAAGCATTTGATCAATAAACGGAAGAGGGAAGTGATCTTTCTTTGTGGCCTTATTCAACTTACGGTAATCAATACACATACGCCAACCAGTTACGGTTCGTGTAGGTATCAATTCATTCCGCTCATTGGCCACAACAGTAAATCCTCCCTTCTTCGGGACAACATGGATTGGGCTAACCCAGTTTGAATCAGGAATAGAAAAGATAATGCCAGCATCTAACAGTTTCATAATCTCCTTCTTCACTACTTCACTCAAATTGGGATTCAACCTACGTTGATGTTCCTTGGATGATCTAGCCTCATCTTCTAACTGAATCCTATGCATGCAAATACTAGGACTAATACCAGTAAGATCATCAATTGAGTACCCCAAAGCCTTCTTATACTTCCTAAGAACATGCAACAACCTAGAAGTCTCATCCCCATTCAAAGCAGAATTCACAATTACCGGATACGCAGAATTTTCATCAAGGAATTCATACCTTAGGCTTGCCGGTAGAGCTTTGAGCTCTACCTTGCAAGACTCCTTACCTTCTTGGGCCGTCTTCGAGATCTTGCTCCCCTTATCCTCATCCGTGCTGCCCTCTCCCAAATCAATAGCCCCAATGCTGTGCTCATTAGTATCTTCAAAACTCAAAAGATTAGATGAAGATAAAACACAATGATCTATCAAATCACATGAGCTAATACGATTGCAATCAAATGATGAGCATGGTGTTTTGCATGATTTTTCTAGACTAAATGCAATCTCTTCGTCACCAATGTGCAACACAAGTGAGCCATGTCTAACATCAATTACGGCTCCAGCGGTAGCTAGAAATGGTCTACCTAGAATGATTGGTACTTCCTTATCCTCCTCCATCTCTAAAACAATAAAGTCAACGGGAATATAGAAATTCCCTACCCTAATGGGGACGTCTTCAAGAACTCCTTTAGGAAATCTAGAAGAGCGATCCGCCAATCTCAAACAAATGGATGTAGGAGTAAGTTCACCAAGATCTAGCTTTTTGCATAGTGAATAAGGCATAAGAGAAATGCTAGCTCCTAGATCACATAATGCACGCTCAATGATAACATTACCAATATTGATAGGGATAGCAAAACTACCCGGATCTCCTAACTTCTTAGGTAATGCATTTTGAACTACGGCACTACACATCTCATTCAATGCAACAGTTTCATGCACATCAATCCTACGCTTTTGAGAAATGATATCTTTTTAAAACTTTGCGTAAGTAGGGACTTGAGAGATTACCTCTGTGAAGGGCAGCGTTACCTGGAGCTTTGTTAGCATATCCGAGAACCTCTTGAAGTGAGCCTCCTTGTTGCTCTTAGCTAGCCGCTGTGGGAATGGCACTTTAGGCTTGTATGTCGGTACCTCGACAGCTACATCTCTCTCAACCGGTGTGGGTTCAACCTCTTCTACATCAGGTTCTTCAGCTGTGTCCTTCTCATTCTCTGAATTCTCATCCAAGACCACCCTTGGCTTGGAGGCGCGCGTTCTAGCGTTAGCGGGGTCTATCACTATACCACTTCTTGTAGTGATGGCACTACAGGATTCATTATTACCCATGTCTGGCTTTGAAGGAAGCTTACCATGTGACCTTGACGAAGAAGCTGCCTGTTGTGCAATTTGTGTCTCCAAGTGTTTGTTGTGAATGGCAAGTTCATCGATTCTTGCATTCAACTTCTCTTGACCCGCAACAAGTTGAGCAAGAATGGCCTCCATGGTAGGGTTAGAGCTGCTTGAAGAAGCCTGAGGCGGTGCTTGTGCGTGGTGCCCTTGAGAAGGTTGATTTTGATAATTGTTCGAGTATTGCACCGGTCCTTGACTTCTACTATAATTCCCTTGCCCCTGCTGATTGTTCCGAGCAAAATTCTGACTTCCTTGATTTGTTTGAAATCTCTGGTTGCTTTGGTACTGCCTTGGTTGAAATCCGGGAGGGGTAGGTTCTTGGGTTTTGTAGGAGAAGTTCGGATGGTTTCGATTACTAGGATGATAAGCTGGATTTGCACTTGATCCATAAGCACCTACATTCTGTCTACCCATGAAGTTAACATCCTCGTTGTTGATTCCACCTTCTAGGGGCATTGTGAGCGGACAATATGTTGAATCATGGTCTACTGATGCGCAAATCTCACACCCTCCTGTTGATGAGGAACTACCGGCCTGATTTGCATTAAAATTACCAATAGTTGTGATCAAGGCATCAAACTTCTTTGACAACGCTCCAATAGCATCATTTGTGTCCACAGCATAGGTTGACTGAGTGTTGGAATGTTTCCGAGGGTTGGATCTCTCACTTGTCCATCTATGAGCATTGCTGGACATCTTCTCAATAATTCTTTCACCATCCTCCGGTGTGTGATCCATAAGAGATCCTCCAGCTCCTTGATCCACAGTAGCTCGCACATCATAGTCCAACCCATTATAAAATGATTGAACGACAAGCCACTTGGGCAAACCATGATGTGGGCAAGCTCTCAACAAACCCTTGAAACGTTCCCAAGCTTCATACAATGTCTCACCTTGCTTTTGCCCAAAGTTGCTGATGTTGGTTCTGTATTGCGCTGTTTTTCCAAGCGGAAAATACTGAGTCAAGAACGCTGATCGCGCGTCGTTGTGCGCGTCAAATATAATTCCTTCCTCTCCCACTAGTACAGCGGTTAAGTAAGGGTCGATCTCCACAGGGAGCAAGCAGTGAGTCTCAGCTAGTAACCTACACTTAAGAAAACGGGGGTTGCGTGAGTGATTGGGGGTTTTGCGCGATGCGCGAATAACAGCGAATATCGTAACTCAGGGAATTGCACTAGACGTGCGCAAGCAGTAGAGATGAAGTACTATATTTATGAGAAGTATTGGGCAGACAATCCTCTATGAATGCATTCCTTATCATCGACTCTAAACATCTATAGCTTGTGGTTTACTTGGGTGAGTGTCCGGTAAAGGCTTCCTAACACGTGCGCATGTTCCGTTCAAAGTTCATGTGCTATTAATCCTTAGAACTAGACTAAACAGCTACGAATCCTGTCACAGTAGCAGCTGCCTACCCTAACTCGTTACTCCTAGTTGTCACGGTAAGTTCGCGGTTCAAGGCTTCCCCTACGCATGCAACTAGTTTAACATGTGACAAGCGAGCTACACAAGTAAGTTTGCGGTTCAAGGCTTCCCCTACTCATGCAACTAACTGTCTCAGTACGCGCAGGATTAATACAAATAAATAAACTACGCATTAAGCTCAAGTCTCAAAGGTAATACATCATAGATTCATGCCCGACCAACACTAAGTGTTTAGCTAGACATGCTAGTGGTAAACATCATAAAATAGTAAGTAACAACTACTGAATCCGAGAAAACGGTAGCAAACAGTGCGTGCAGGGTCTTCTCTTGGCTGGCGCAGTCGGCTGGCGCAACTCTCCTTGACAGGTCCGTGTGTTTTCCAGTTCTGCCGCGCAGTGTCTCTGGAATGTCACTGAGTGATGACGTCCGCCTCTCTGTGTGTTCTTCTGAAACCCTAGACTTTCTTTGTTTAAATAGTGCCCCAGGAAGTTCATCTTTTGGCAACTTCCAAGTCTGGTCACTGGGACTTTGCGCCTGGCGCACAGCATTGATTGGCGCAATCGGGTGGCGCACCTCTGCTGTCCTTCGCCATTTCTTCTTTTGTTTGCACCGCTAGCTCCACAGGCTGATCTTTCACCCCTAGAACGCTGCCTGTTAGCGCGTATCCGACTTAAGGACTCGTTCTGACCTGATATACAAAAATAGTGGAAACGAGTAATCTTGCCCATAAAATATTGCAAACAAGCATGGGTTTATGATCTAAATAATATGTATAACTAGGCTCTATCAAACCCCCCACACTTACCCCTTGTTCGTCCCGAACAAGTACTGAAACGCGGATACAATTACCTTTTCTGGAGACTAGCGCACAGCCCTTGCATTCTAGCGCAAGATGCACAGTTGCTTCAACTTGTGCTGCTCTATCACCTGCGCACAACTGCACTCAATAGTTCTAATATAATAATCCCGAAATTTCGTTACCTCTCAGCCGGGATGAAGGTCTTTGGATGACTGGGAGATAGCTCTTCTTAGGCTCCTGGTTGTCAGCTCCCGCTCCGAAGATAGGTATATGGTTTCTTGCGCGAGCTTCTTCCAGTGCGTGATTCGTTCGCACACTTCCTGGGAACCTGAGCCTTTGATGATATCCTTGTGGTCTTGCGCACGCAGGTACTAGGTAGTGCGCATGCTGATTCTTTGTAACGCACATCATCTGCTTCTGCTGGTATTTTCTTTTGTACAGCTTCCTTTCCAATTTTTTTTATTCCCAGAACAGTTCGAATCTCAGCCTTCGGATAGCAGCTATGGAACTCGTTCCGCTCTCCCTCCTTGGTTTGTCTGCGCCGGTCAGCGCACGCGTTTACATCCGCGCCCGCTTTCCTTAGCTTGACATCCAGAGAGAAGGTGGTCTGTTTTCCCACCTCGCCACGCTTTGGGTATTTTGCCTTTTGCATCCGCGTGACTGAGCGCGCTCTTTTGTTCCGAAGGTTGCGAAGCACCGGCCTCTACTAGCGCAATCGACCATATACCTCGCCTTCGAAGCAGAAGCGACTAACCGCCTCTCTGGAGCATTTCTATCAACTCCACATCCCCTGTATATCCCAACTAACAGGAGCAGAAAAAACGAAAAAATTATGCTAAAACAGTAGATAGCAGTGCACACAATACGGATAGCGCAAAACAAGCTGGAGCGCATGCGCATCCTGCACCTTAGCGCACTACTGCTACTAGTTTTCTTCAACTTAACTAAGCTATACTAAAAATGCTAAAAACATGAAATGTAAGAGTAACGCCCCCCCCCCCCACACTTGAACAGAGACGTGTCCCCACGACTCAAGCTCAAGCGCACGGAGGTTGCGCACATGCATGCAATGCAACGAAAATAAAGAATATAAGAGTGAACACCAATAGTCACACAAAATATAGCAAGGGAGTCACAGAATGTAGGGCACAAATATTCAGCACACCTAATAGTCAAAGAGACGCAGCAAAATAAAAGACAACACCCTAAAGAAAATCACTGCGCCTGCCCTCGGCCTTAGAAGTTCCCCGAGCTAGATGCTGCTGCTGACCCATGCGCCTCATCCTCTGAAGAATCAGTCATGGAGTCGGTGCTGGAGGATGGTGGCACAATGGTGAGGGGGTCAGGCTGCTCGTCCTCGGAAAGTGACTCCCATATGGAATCGGAGTCGACGCTGGGAAAGTTAATTGGGGACTCCGGAACAGAAGGCCGGGCAGGGGCAACTACTGGTGGTGGTACCGGTGCTGGTTCAGGTGCAGGGGTGGGCTCTGCTGCTGGGGCTGCTGGTTCTGGTGCGGGCGCTGCTGGGGCTGGGGCTGGAGAGGGTGCTGGAGCTGGAGCTGCTGAAGTTTCTGGGGTTCGGGTAGGAGGTGGATGGTGCAGGCTGAGGAGAGGGGGAATTGCGTCTCCAAATTTCCACCCGGATGGTGGACTCATACTTAAATCCGCCCCCTCTGGCGCTAAGTACTCGAGCACGCGCATGACGTTGAACAGCATGCGCTGCTCGGCAGTGGCTTCCTCAGGCGCCGCCTCAGTCTCAGTCCTTGGGCGCTTGGCAGGGGCACGCGGGGGAGAGTCCTCTATGGAAATGGTCACTGGCTCCCCCAATGGTGCGCGGGCCCTCTGTTGCGCTCTAGTCTGCGCCCGAGTCCTTGGGCGCCTGACTAGAGGCACCTCTGGTTCTAGGGCCTCCTCCATCTCTTCGTCTGCTGCGGCGGCTGCTGCGGCTGCTGCTGCGCCTGCAACTGCGCCCTGCGCACTGCTCTCGGCCCTGGCCCGCGCACTGCTCTCTACTCTGGCCCTCGGTGGTCTGGCTGGCTGCAGGTGGTAGCACCACTCTAGTGTGCCATCGTCCCGAACGGCTACCGCCCTGATTTGCAGCATGTGAGCGCGGTCCAGAGGTATAGGCTGCACCAAGGTGTGCTCTGGCACCTCGGGCTCTCCATGTAAACTCCGCAGCAAGTGCGTGATAAGCCCTCCACACGTCAGCGGCCCTCTCATGCTGACTCGGCTCCAATGGTGCACCATGTTCAGGATGAACATCACCTTCCGCTCATAATAAAGCCCCGTCAAAATCTCCATATCCAGGAGGCTGATCTTTGGAGCGCCGTTGAAACGGCCAATGATTGCGTAGGCCACGATGCGCCACAAGTAGAACAGCCACGGGTCGCGCAGCTCTCGGCCCCTGCTGCGCCCCGCGGCGAATGCTGGCCCTGTTGCCATGTCCCTCCAAGCCTCCTGGTTATTGTGCGTGTCTAACTCCTCCTCACGCACCTTGGCGCACCCGAATGCGCGCCTCAGCCTCCTTTCCGAGGCTATGAACCAGACACCCCTGTGTCTATATCTGATCTCCCTGTCCCCCGCCTCCATAGACGCCAGGAACTCACACGTATCCTCCTGGTCTGCTGCGCTGCGGAGGTCCATTAGCGCCTCCCAACCGGCAATCGCTAGCCTCTGCGCCACGAGGTCCTCTAACCCTACCTCGCGCAGGAAATCTCGACAGATGTACGGTGTCCCGTACATGTCCAGGCTAATGAATGCTGCGTACTTGTTAGCGAAAGCCGCTGGGGTCACTTGGTCTGCGGCGGGTCTCATCTTGCGCTGGCTCCGGTCAATCGCGGTCTATGCTCCCCAAAACCCTAAAAATCGAAATTGCCCAGAATCCTCTGAAATTTGCACCGAACGAGCGCCTACTGGTCGCCTACACAACGCACAAAACAGCACTCCAAGCCGCGCACTCTAGCCTGGTGCGAATTCAAAACCCTAAAAACTGTCTTCTCCGCGCAAACCCTAACAGAAGCGGCTCAAAGCGGGATCGGGGGTTACCTGGGAGCTGTGTGGTCGTGTGGTTCTTGAATCTCTCTAGACGGACGGTGGGATGGGCGCTGGGCGACGGCAGAGGTCTGAGGGCGGGAGCTTGTGTGTAACGGTCGAGTGAAAAAGTGCTGGGAATTATTCTAAGTCTGGCCTTATATACCCCCTATGGCTAGCGCAACTGACCTGCGCATTGATAGGCGCACGGTCCTGCGCATTTGTGTGACTCCAAAAAAACTACCAAACCCTATTCTATCTAAAAAACACGCAAAAAACGAAACAAGCAGAATAAAATGTGCCAAAATAAAATGTGTCGGGTTACCTCCCGACAAGTGCCTTTGTTTAACGTCGTTGGCTCGACGGTACCTCGTTACGTGCCAAGTAGTGCGTCTGCAGCCTCCCCCACTCTTGCTCCTGAGTGTCCCTGCGCCAGTGCTTGTGTGACGATCTCAGTGGTCCTGCGCAAAGGATAAAAGGAGAGGTCAGCATGTGATACATTATTCGTAAGGAGGGCAGATGCAGAGGAAGAGGAGATATAGGCGATGGGTGCTAGGTCTCCCTCTGAAACATCTGGTGGTGCGTCTGGCGCAACAGCTTGCTCGTCTACTATCTCTGGCTCGGCCAAGTCAATGTTGCGTGCTGCGCCATCCCAAGGTTCGCCCAAGTACCGTTTGACTCTCTGCCCGTTAACCTGAAAACGATGCTGGTGCCCGTCTTCTAATTCAATTGTGCCGTAGGGGAAAACCTTGGTGACGGTGTATGGTCCCGTCCACTTGCTGCGCAGCTTCCCAGGCATGAGCTTCAGGCGTGATGAAAATAATAATACCTGATCGCCTGGTTCAAATGTGCGCCGGAGGATGTGCTTGTCATGAAACGCCTTGGTGCGCGCTTTGTAATCGCGCAGTCCCTCATAGGCGTCCAGGCGCAGCTCTTCTAGTTCGCTCAGCTCAAATGCGCGTTCTTGTCCTGCCTCCTCCAAGTTCAAGTTGCAAATACGTAGAGCCCAATATGCCTTGTGCTCGAGCTCCACTGGCAGGTGGCATGCCTTCCCATAGACCAGCCGGAATGGTGAGGTTCCAATGGGTGTCTTGTGTGCAGTGCGGTACGCCCATAGCGCATCATCCAAGCGCTGGCTCCAATCCTTGCGCGACGGCCTCACAGTCTTTTCCAAGATGCGCTTGATCTCTCTGTTAGAAACTTCGGCCTGTCCATTCGTCTGCGGATGGTAAGCGGTGGACGTCTTGTGGCGCACCCCATAGTGCTTGAAGACTTGCGCCACAACCCTGTTGCAGAAGTGCGTCCCCTGGTCGCTGATAACTGCCTTAGGCACGCCGTACCTGCAAAATATGTTAGTTCTGAGAAAATCAGCGACAGTCTTACCATCATCCTTGCGCGTGGCCTTAGCTTCGACCCATTTGGATACGTAATCCACGGCCACCAGTATGTACTCGTAGCCGGCAGATGGGGGAAATGGACCCATGAAGTCGATTCCCCAAACATCGAACACTTCATCCACCAGAATCGGGGTCTGCGGCATCTCGTTGCGCGCGGATATTCCTCCAGTGCGCTGGCACCTGTCACACTTCCTGCAGTGGTCATAGGCATCTCTGAATAGGTGCGGCCAGTAGAATCCACAGTCCAAGATCTTCCTGCTCGTGCGCTTGGGACCGAAATGTCCTCCACAGGCGTGCGCATGACAAAACATCAATACAGAGTTAATCTCATGGTCAGGCACGCAACGTCTTAATATCCGATCTGGACCTATTCTAAGCATGTAAGGATCATCCCAAAGATAATGCTTGGACTCATGTTTCAATCGCATGCACTGAGTTTTATTGAAATGAGGAGGGAACGCACCTGTGACCAGGTAATTTGCGATATGCGCATACCATGGTACCTTACCTGTTAGCGCCATTAGATGCTCGTCAGGGAATGTCTCCTTGATCTGCCCTGGCTCCTCATCCTTTATGATCCTGCTCAGATGATCAGCGACGGTATTTTCTGTGCCCTTCTTATCTTTGATCTCTAAATCGAATTCCTGAAGCAGAAGTACCCAACGCATCAGGCGCGGCTTGGTCTCTTTCTTGGATATGAGGTAGCGGATAGCGGCGTGGTCCGTGTAGATGATGACTCTGGCGCCTAGAACATATGCTCGGAACTTCTCCAGCGCAAATACAATTGCCAGAAGCTCCTTCTCCGTGGTGGTGTAGTTCTTCTGCGCGGAGTCCAGTGTGCGCGATGCATAGTAGATGGCATGCGGCTTCTTGTCCTCGCGCTGCCCCAAGACTGCTCCTACTGCGTAGTCACTTGCGTCACACATCAGCTCGAATGGCAGGTTCCAGTCTGGTGCGCGCATCACTGGCGCACTGGTCAGCGCTTCTTTCAGCTTATCGAACGCCGCCCTGCACTCATCAGTAAAATCGAAACACACGTCTTTTTGCAACAGGTTAGACAGGGGTATGCAAATCTTAGAGAAATCCTTAATAAAACGCCTGTAAAACCCAGCATGCCCTAAGAACGATTTCACGTCGCGCACGTTGGTGGCATAAGGCAGATTAGAAATAATATCTATCTTAGCTTTGTCTACCTTAATACCCTCCTCTGAAATGATATGACCCAATACTACTCCGTGCGTAACCATGAAATGACACTTCTCGTAGTTTAGCACTAGGTTCTTAGAGATGCAGCGTGCTAAGACTTTATCTAGATGTGTTAAGCATGCATCAAAGGTACTCCCATATACAGTGAAGTCATCCATGAACACTTCTATACATATACCAATCATATCAGAGAAAATGCTCATGACGAGGCGTTGGAACGTACCTGGCGCGTTGCACAGCCCAAAAGACATACGCCGAAACGCAAATGTTCCGAAGGGGCATGTGAACGTGGTCTTCTCTTGATCCTCCGCAGCTATGGGTATCTGATTGTAACCTGAATATCCGTCCAAAAAACAAAAGTAAGGTTTACCTGCCAAGCGATCCAGCATCTGGTCCATGAAGGGTAGCGGGAAGTGGTCCTTGCGCGTTACAGCGTTCAGCTTCCTGTAGTCGATGCACATGCGCCAGCCAGTCTGTATGCGCTTGGGAACTAGCTCGCCCTGCGCATTCTCCTCCACCGTGATTCCTCCTTTCTTTGGCACAACGTGCACCGGGCTGACCCATCTGCTGTCTGAGATTGGGTAAATGACCCCTGCGTCAAGCAACTTCAGAACTTCCTTTTGCACTACCTCCATCATATTTGGGTTTAACCTGCGCTGAGCCTCCCTGGATGGTTTGGCGCCGTCTTCCAACAGAATTCGGTGCATGCACACGTCCGGGCTCACTCCGCGCAGATCAGCAAGAGTCCATCCAATAGCGCGCTGGTTCCTGCGCAGCACCTATTGTAAGCGCGCCTCCTGCTCGTTTTCCAATCCCTTCTTGATGATCACTGGCAGGGTGTCCTCATCTCCCAAGAAAATGTACTTGAGATGCTCCGGGAGTTGCTTCAGTTCGATCTTGGGTGCCTGCTCAACAGAGGGCAAGGTTTTGTTAGCGGTGCAAATATGAACTATATCACGTACCTGTGTGGATGCTGGTTCAGCACTGCTTAGCTCCTTCTCTTGCTCCTCCAGTTCTGCCTGTGTCAGTAGCTCTGGTCCTATGGTTGCGCTCGCACACTGCGCTTCTGTGACTAAGTCGTCAAAGCTGTCCGTTGCGTGCACGGTGGCGTCCTCATGTGGGTGCTGCATCCCTTCGAAGATGTTGAAATGGATTTCTTCGCCATCTACCTCCATGGAGAGCGTGCCCCTCCACATGTCTATCTTCGTGCGCGCAGTCATCAGAAACGGTCTGCCTAGGAGGATCTGCGCACCGCTGGCGCTTGATTCACCCTCCATTTCGAGCACATAAAAGTCTGCTGGGAACACCAGCTCTCCTACTCGAACTAGGACATCTTCTATCATGCCTGCAGGTTGTTTGCACGATCTATCTGCTAGCTGAATTGTGAGACCTGCAGGTTTTAGTGGTCCAAGGCGCAAGGTCGCATAGAGAGAATATGGTAATAAATTGATTGATGCGCCTAAATCGATCATGCAGTTGCTTACCGTGGTTTTACCTAAGGTGCAAGGGATAGTGAATGTACCTGGATCTCGGCACTTAGGTGGTACCTTTTGCTGCACGATTGCTGAGGCCTGCGCATTTAGCATTACCTGTGCGCATTCGCCTGTCCTTCTTTTATTCGTGCACAGCTCTTTTAAAAACTTCGCATACCTGGGAATCTGTCGAATAGCTTCTATGAGAGGTATGTTGATTTCCACTTTGCTGAACAGCTCATACAGTTCCTTGTCCAGTGCTTCTTTTCTCGCCAGTGGTGCCTGCACAGGGAAAGGAGCAGGTATGTTAGTACAATTTTTGTTCTTGTTTTTCGAGTGAGACATACCTGGCGCATTGCCCTGCTGGTTCGTGGTTGGCGCTTCTGATTGCGCCTCTGGCTCTGGTTGCGCACTCTGAGCTGCTGGATCTGGGACTTGCGCAACTGGTTACGCGGGCGCCTGCGCGGTCTGCTCTGTTCCCACTGTGCGCCCAGTCCTCAGTGTTACTGCGTTAACTCCTCCCTTAGGGTTCTGAATCACTTGCGAAGGCAGGTTGCCATCGCTCTTTTTCAGTTCATACACTGTGGTTGCAATTTGTGATAGGTGTTTTTCTATGGATTCGAACCTCTTGTCATACTTTTCGTCATTCTTGCGCACTGTGTCTGCTAGCTGCCCCATGATATCTTCCAAGGATCGCCGTGGTTGCTGACTGTTCTGCGCTGGTGCGTCTGTGCGGCGATGCGGTGGATTGTAGGGTGCAGCATGTTGCGTCTGCTGTGGTGCGCGCTGATCAGTGGGCTGCCTCTGGAAATTGTTCTCTTCTCTCCATCTGAAACCATTTGCAGCAAGCCCAAAGCGCGGCTGATTCTGCCTCTGCGGTCCTCTGTTGTCCCATCCTCCAAGGGCATTTACATCTCCAGTTTCTTCAAAAAGTGTTGGGCACTCGTCTGTCTTGTGCTCAGTGGACCTGCAGAATTCACATACCTTTGGTGCAACTGGTTGTGCGCTCTGCGCACTCATCAGCTTCTGTAGCATGGCCTTCATTTCTTTGATCTCAGCGCTTGCCTCTACCTGATGCACAGAACGATTACGACTACTTTCAAGTGTCAATTGATGTCTTACCTGTCCAGCAGAATCTTCTATCAGCTGCCATGCATCCTCCGGGTACATGTTGCAAATGTCCCCTCCTGCGCATGCATTCAGTAGTCGCAGCTCCATGGGCAGCAGTCCATTCAGAAAGTTCTCTATCAGCACATTCTGGGGAAGCCCGTGATTGTAGCAGTTGGCTTCTAGCTCCCTGAAACGCTCGTAGTATTCTGACAGAGACTCCCCTGCGCCTTGCCTTGGCGCGGCCAATTCCCTTCTGAGCAGCGCAATCTTCGCTGCTGGATAAAATTTGTCTAAGAATTTCTTCTGCAGCTGCTCCCATGTGTGGATTGATCCTGCGGGTAGGCTCATCAGCCAGTGTTTGGCTGCATCGCTCAATGAAAATGGGAACGCTTTCATCTTCAGCGCTTCATCGTTTTCCCCCAAAGCCTTCATGTTCTCGCAAATGATTAGGAACTCCCGCACATGCTTGACTGGATTTTCGTTGTTCATTCCGTGAAACTTGGGCATGTGATGGATGAGTGAGCTTCTTAGTTCGAACTGTCCGTCGGACGGAAGCACTATGCACCATGGCTGGTTAACAGTGAGTGGGGCCGACATTTCGCGCACTGTCCTGCGCCTCGCGACTGGACGAACGGGTGGCGCAATGTATGGTTCAGCGGCCATTCGTGCGTCGTCCTCACGCTGCACTTCTTCTCTGAATAGGGCTGCGCGGTTATGTGCCCTTGCTTCCTCTGGGGTTCTGTCTCCCAGGTTATCTCCAACCACACTGTTATCCTCCATGTCCTGATCCAAACTCAAGAAACGAAATTAAATGGCAACGAAGTTGTTGCGTCTGTCAGTGCGCAACTAGAATCTGCGCAGCGCAACTGTTTCAAGGTTGCGCAGGCTGATGTGATTGCGCGCTGTCAGAAACAACAACGAGAAAACAAAACAAAATGGAATAACTAAAATGAGGAATGTAAGCTAGCTAAAACTTAGCTGTGTCGCTCCCCGGCAACGGCGCCAAAATTTGATCGCGCGTCGTTGTGCGCGTCAAATATAATTCCTTCCTCTCCCACTAGTACAGCGGTTAAGTAAGGGTCGATCTCCACAGGGAGCAAGCAGTGAGTCTCAGCTAGTAACCTACACTTAAGAAAACGGGGGTTGCGTGAGTGATTGGGGGTTTTGCGCGATGCGCGAATAACAGCGAATATCGTAACTCAGGGAATTGCACTAGACGTGCGCAAGCAGTAGAGATGAAGTACTATATTTATGAGAAGTATTGGGCAGACAATCCTCTATGAATGCATTCCTTATCATCGACTCTAAACATCTATAGCTTGTGGTTTACTTGGGTGAGTGTCCGGTAAAGGCTTCCTAACACGTGCGCATGTTCCGTTCAAAGTTCATGTGCTATTAATCCTTAGAACTAGACTAAACAGCTACGAATCCTGTCACAGTAGCAGCTGCCTACCCTAACTCGTTACTCCTAGTTGTCACGGTAAGTTCGCGGTTCAAGGCTTCCCCTACGCATGCAACTAGTTTAACATGTGACAAGCGAGCTACACAAGTAAGTTTGCGGTTCAAGGCTTCCCCTACTCATGCAACTAACTGTCTCAGTACGCGCAGGATTAATACAAATAAATAAACTACGCATTAAGCTCAAGTCTCAAAGGTAATACATCATAGATTCATGCCCGACCAACACTAAGTGTTTAGCTAGACATGCTAGTGGTAAACATCATAAAATAGTAAGTAACAACTACTGAATCCGAGAAAACGGTAGCAAACAGTGCGTGCAGGGTCTTCTCTTGGCTGGCGCAGTCGGCTGGCGCAACTCTCCTTGACAGGTCCGTGTGTTTTCCAGTTCTGCCGCGCAGTGCCTCTGGAATGTCACTGAGTGATGACGTCCGCCTCTCTGTGTGTTCTTCTGAAACCCTAGACTTTCTTTGTTTAAATAGTGCCCCAGGAAGTTCATCTTTTGGCAACTTCCAAGTCTGGTCACTGGGACTTTGCGCCTGGCGCACAGCATTGATTGGCGCAATCGGGTGGCGCACCTCTGCTGTCCTTCGCCATTTCTTCTTTTGTTTGCACCGCTAGCTCCACAGGCTGATCTTTCACCCCTAGAACGCTGCCTGTTAGCGCGTATCCGACTTAAGGACTCGTTCTGACCTGATATACAAAAATAGTGGAAACGAGTAATCTTGCCCATAAAATATTGCAAACAAGCATGGGTTTATGATCTAAATAATATGTATAACTAGGCTCTATCAAACGCCTGCGCCAAGTCATCCCAAGTACTGAAAGTTCCGGGATTATGGCTCCACAACCATTCCTTTGCTTTTCCCGCTAGTGAGAAGGGGAAGACTCTGAGACAAACTGCATCTCTTGAAACCCCATTGATCCTGAATGTGTTCAGCAACTGAAGAAATGAATTCAGATGAGCGCTTGGATTTTCATTCGGAAGTCCCGAGAAGGGAGAGTTGGAAGCCAAGGCAAGCAGCGCCGGTTTGATATCATAATTGTTGGCGGTCACTGCTGGGTATGTGATTGGTGATTGCAATGTGGTCATGGTTGGGAATGTGTAATCCCTCATGGCTCTTGGCTCTCCTTGTACCTCTCGTCGCTGATATCGACCTTGATCAGGTAAGTCCGGCATCCTTGGAATAAGTTCTTCTCGAGGAGGATCATTTGCATTGTTCCTTTGTGGTTCCATTTCCGGTGTCTTATTCTCCCTAGGCGTGACGGTTTTCTTTGATTTACTCTTGCTACTGGTTGCTACAAGAGGCGTTGAGTGACTCAAATCTGGATTCTTTTTCTTGTTGATTCCGCTCTTAGACCGGGTTTGCATCCAAATAATAGAGAACCCCTGAAATGTATCACAAACAAAAACAACCGTGAAAGCACAAGTGGGAAATGAAAATAAAAGTACTGAAATTTAAAATGAGTAGTCTAAACGATTCGCTAGATTTAATCTAATGACAAGCTAACTCGTTACTCCCCGGCAACGGCGCCATTTTGACGTGTAGAAATTTTGTACTCCAAATTCAGTGAATATGAAGTTCCAAGGCAGGTCAAAAACAATTTATAAACCGAAGTATTCCGGGTCGTCCAAGGAGTAAACTAAGCTTATGCACTACGCAAAGTCTAGTTTTGTTTAGCTAACTCGATCTGTGAATTGATATTGTGTAAATAATTGAATTAAGACAGGCAAGCTAAGGTTAAATGGCCAAATTTCAAGAAGATTCCAAGGTTGATTTCACTTGCCTAGTGTTTTCTAATAAAGTGACCAAGATGAATGGATGATTGAAGACTATAGAGGTTATGAATAGATCAATATTCTAAACTAGCTTTCGCTCAATTTTGATTATCAACCTATTACGGAAATCGAATCTCAATCTCTCAATATTTTGATTCGCTCTAACTTCCTCCACTAATCACAAGCCGTCGCTATGATAATCAGTAAAAGAGTTAGGATGAAGCTAAGCTAACCTCTAACTTATCTCTTTATGCTACTTTCGTATGTCAATAAAATCAAAGTCGGTTTTACTCTCGTCTTTCCTAAGTGTGTATCTCTCAATAACGCACTCGAGTTAAAACGAATTTCATGCTGGCATTCTTTCAAACATCTAGCATGCATAACTTGACACACTTGAGGGAAAACCGTAATCTATCAATCATCCACCTAAACTTTCGTTTAGAACATCATCACAATATGTCAAACACACTAGACAAGATTCATCAAACCTTGGAATTAGGGAGATTACTCACGAGACATGGAAAATGATATCATTGCTTTCATATATAAAGAACGAGTTACAAATCCAATTCTCTAATGAAAACAACGGATTACAACCATGCACTTGAGTAATCAAGGATCGAAAACCTCTTTTCTTCCTCCCTTCCTTCTCTGGTTCGTGCCCTAATCTCGCCTCCCAGCTCCTCTGGTTCGTGCCCTATCCAATCTCCCTTGTTTTCTCTCTCGGTTCCCTTCAAATTCTATGAAAATATGCTGATCTATCCGTATCGGTCGTATCAATACGGTCGACACGACCGACACGACCATATCCACTCGCTACGGTCGATTCGACGTCAGCTGGAATCGAACAATCGACACGGTCGTATCGACCGTGTCGAACGTACTAATACGGGCGGTACGGGAGATACGGGCACTTTGACAATTTCTCGTCTCTTTTGCATGCAGTTGCCTCTACTTTACTCCCTATGGCGCCCTGAGCAGATTGGCCCTGAAATAAGAAAGAGAGAGTGTATAATGGTCATAATATTCCAAAAATGAACGAAAGCAACCAATAAACACAAGCGAGAATCGGTCTGGAATCCGACCGATCACCAGTCTGCATCACTGTATCCGACCAGATTAGCCTTTGTGTCTTTAGTATACCATAGGCCATAGCCCACAGTTCCCCCGACATACCGAATAATGCGCTTGACCAACTGCATATGGCTGTCTCTTGGGCTGGCTTGGAATCTGGCACAGACTCCTACTGCATAGGAAATGTCAGGACGGCTGGCAGTCAGGTAAAGAAGGCTCCCAATCATGCTTCTGTAGACAGTCTGACTTACTTCCAAACCTTGCTCATCTTTAATGGCTTTCACATGAGTAGCAGCAGGAGTACGCTTGTGACTTGCTGAATCTAGCTGGAATTTCTTCACAAGAGACTTGCTGTATTTACTTTGAGCAATAAAGATCCCATCCCTTTTCTGAGTAATCTCCAAACCAAGAAAGTATGAAAGTTCTCCTACCATGCTCATTTGAAATTCTTGTTGCATGTGATTCACAAACTGCTTCACCAGGTGCTGGGACTTTGATCCAAAGACAATATCATCCACATATATTTGAGCAATGATCACATCAGACTGAGTTCGTTTGACAAACAAGGTTTTGTCAGCTCCCCCTCGGTTGTAGCCATGATCTTCCAGGAAAACTGTCAACCGCTCATACCGTGCCCGAGGAGCCTGTTTAAGTCCATATAAGGCTTTCTTCAGTTTATACACCTGCTCTGGATGATGAGGATCTTCAAAACCTTTTGGTTGAGCGACATAAACTTCTTCAGAGAGGTCTCCATTCAAGAATGCACTCTTAACATCCATTTGATATAATTTGAATCCCAGGCAGCAAGACATTGCAAGCAGCAGTCTGATAGCCTCCAGGCGAGCTACTGGAGCAAATGTTTCATCAAAGTCTAGACCCTCAATCTGAGAATATCCCTGGGCCACCAGTCTGGCTTTATTTCGTGTAATGTTGCCCTTTTCATCTGTTTTGTTTTTGAACACCCATTTAGTGCCTATAATGTTAACCCCATTTGGTCTGTCTACCAGATCCCAAACATCGTGTCTTTCGAACTCTGCCAATTCCTCCTGCATAGCCATGATCCAGAATTCATCACTCATGGCCTCCTTGAAATTCTTTGGTTCAATGCTGGACATGAAACATGTATTGAGATAGGCATGACTTCTGGTCCTTCTTCTGTCTGAGGGATTTCCAATCACATTTGTCAAAGGATGATCCTTCTGTATCTTCTTTGGGGGCTGCCTAGAAGATGGATCAGGAGCCACAGTTTGGAGATCATCAGACAGGCTTCCTGATTGGTCATCTGGAATTTCTGCTTCAGCACTTGCTGTAGCATCTTCTGGAACCGCAGCTTGTTCACTCCTTGTCTGTCTACCAGGCATTTCTTCAAGATCAGAGTCTTCTTCATCAGTGTCAGAATCAGAGATAGATACTTCTTCTGCATCATTGACAACAACATTTATGGACTCCATGACAGTCTTTGTTCGCTGGTTGAAAACACGATATGCCCTGCTATTTGTTGAATACCCCAAGAACACTCCCGGATCACTCTTAGGATCGAGCTTCTTTCTATACTCCCGGTCTCTCAGAATGAAGCAATCACTTCCAAAGATATGAAAGTATTTAACCGTGGGCTTTTTCTGATTCCAAAGCTCATAGCAAGTCTGCTTGGTTCCCCTTCGCAAGGTGACTCTGTTGATGATATAGCAAGCGGTATTCATAGCCTCTGCCCAGAATTTCAGAGGAATTCTCTTAGCATGGATCATCACCCTGGCCATTTCTTGAATTGTTCGGTTCTTCCGTTCTACAACACCATTTTGTTGAGAGGTAATGGGAGAAGAGTACTGATGTGTTATACCCTTTTGCTGACAGAATTCATCCATGTCTTTGTTCTCAAACTCTCTGCCATGATCACTGCGGATGCTGCTGATTCTGAGATTCTTCTCTTGCTCTAACCGAGATACCAGTGACACAATGACACTCACAGTATCTGATTTTTCCCTGATAAAATCAATCCAAGTGAATCTAGAATAGTCATCAACACAGACAAATGCATACCTTTTCTTGCCTAGGCTCTCCACTTCCATTGGTCCCATCAGATCCATGTGAATCAGCTGTAGAGGCCTGGTGGTACCAATGTCTTTGACTCGTGGATGCGAGGGCCTTCTTCTATTTCCCAATCAGACAATCTCCACAAATGGAGTCTGTCTCTCCTTTCAGCAGTGGAATTCCCCTGACCAACCCTTCTGTGGCAATTCTCTTTAGAGTTCTCAGGTTAACATGTCCCATCCTTTTGTGCCATAAAGTCATTTCCTCGGCCTTTGTCAACATACATTTCTGAATCCTTGAGTTTGAACTCACATTGAGAAGGTAACAGTTGCTCTTGGATCTAGCTCCTTCCATTATGCACTTTCCAGATTTGTCGAGGACTTGGCATGAGTCTTTCGTAAACTTGACTTGTTTAGTCCCATCACACAACTGGCTGATGCTGATGAGATTAGCTTTTAACCCTTCCACCAAAAGGACATTGCTCAGATTTGGCATTCCTTCCACAGCCAAAGTTCCTCTTCCCAGAACTCTTCCTTTCAGACCATTACCAAACTTCACACGTTGTTCCAAACAGGGAGTAATGTTTTTTAGAAAGGATCTTTCCCCTGTCATATGCCCTGAACACCCACTATCAAAGTACCAGCTTATCTTGTCTGAGCTGCTAGCTGTGCTGACAAGAGCGAGGAGCTGAGTCTGCGCATGTTTCTGCCTGACAAATTCCCTGGGCGAGGCAATTCTGGCATGAGCTGAGAAACAGCTTCTTTGAATATGTCCTCTGCGGCCACAGCTGTAACATTTTTTAAACTTTAAAGTTCTCTTGTTACGGTGAAATAGACCTTGCTGCAGCAAGTCCTGGTTCATCCTTTTCTGTGTTTTTGTGCCTCTTCTTGCTGACTTGTATCTGGCCATGTTGCATTCGTCTTCACTCAGGTCTTTCTCATCTTCACTTCCACTGGCAGAAAGAGCTTTCTTTTTCATTCGTTTGCTGGTGCAGTTGGTTTGTCGATGACCGTAGCCTGCACAATTCCAGCATTGGATTCCTTTCTTTCCGTCTTCTCTCTGAGGCGGTTCCTTTCCTTTCCTTTCACTGCCCCTTCTGAATTGTCTTTGCGAAGAAGAGCTTCTTTCAGTCCTGGATTCCATGTTTTTCAGAATCTTCCCAAGGTTCTTCACAAGCATGCTCATCTGATCATCTTGCACTATCTGCTTGGTTTCTGCTTCAGCCTTCAAACCAACATTCTTGTCCTTGGAAGTGGTGTCTTCTTTGACCAGTTTCATCTCAAATTGTTTGAGAGACCCCATCAGCTCTTCCAACCTCATGAATCTGACATTCTGAGCCTCTTCAATGGCTGTCACCTTCATGTCAAACTTTGTGGGCAGCGATCTGAGAACCTTTCTGATAAGCTTTTCTTCTGGGATGGGCTCACCAAGGGAATGAGCTTCATTTGCAAGATCACAGAGTTTAGCATTAAACTCAGTGACTGTTTCCTCATCCAGCATCCTCAGATTTTCAAATTGTGTGGCAATGATCTGGAGCCTTGATAGCTTCACTCTATCAGTTCCTTCATGGGCAGTTTGCAGAATCTCCCATGCTTGCTTGGCCAAATCACAGTTTGATATCAACCTGAAATTGTTAGCATCAACTGCAGCAAAAATTGCATTCAAAGCCTTTGAATTACCAGTTGCTGCAGCACCTTCTTCAGCAGTCCACTGCTCATCAGGTTTTATTCTGGTCACTCCTTGCTCATCTATGGTGATTGGGGGAGACCACTGAATCATGACAGCTCTCCATGTCTTCTCATCAATGGCCCTGAGAAAGGCCTTCATCCTAGCTTTCCAATAACCATAATTGCTCTCTTCCAAAAGTGGAGGTCTACTTGTGCTCTGTCCTTCCTTCATTGTCTTGGCTTCTTCGGAGACACTGTAGGACCTTTTTAACTCTGTGTGTCGAGTTCCCGCTCTGATACCAATTGAAATTTCAAGTGTCTCTACTTATGCAGATTTGTGAACTAGCAGTTGCTGCAGCACACTCTTGTTCACTTAAATGCAGGCACAGTAGACAATGAATAAGACACAGATTTGTTCACCCAGTTCGGCCAATCTGCCTACGTCTGGGGAGGACTATTCTCCAGTCCTCAATCCACTCAACCAAAGGTTCAAAGCACACTCGGTTACAACGCACGCAACCTATGCTACTTTAACCCCGTGTGGACCACTCAACACAATCAGAACAAGCTCTGATTTGTGTCAGCACACCCTCTACAATATGTCAGTCTAGAATAGCTACAATCCTCTCAAAGAACTCAGCCTATTCTATACTACACTACTCAGCAGGGTTGCTGCAGCAACAGCTGTAACACCAGCTGAAGCACTCTGTCCGCGTCGCTCCAAGGCCTCCTGCCGAGCCGATCGAACCACTCCAAGAGCGCTGCACACTCTGAGTAACTCCCCCTCACTCAGTGACCACCTGCCACTAGTGAGTTCTTCCGCACAAACCTCGACCGAGCCTTCCACCCGTCAGTTCTCCCGCGGCTGCCTTTGATCAACCAACAAGCTCCACAGCTCTAAATTGGCTTTCAGATCAAAGCACGAATCAGTCTCTGCAAGACCTGATTCTCTTCTGCAATATGCACCACAGCTCTGCGCTCAACGCTCTGCCCGTGTGTGTTGATCGAAGAACAACTTTCGTAGCACACTAAGAAAAATCCTCACTCTGAATTCTGTGTCTACACTCGTGTATCACTCAGCTTCGATCACACTCTTCAGCCCTCAAACCTTCTGCTTAAATACCCTCACCACTTTAAGCAATTTCCAGGTTTAGGCCATAGTCCCACAAGATCAATTATCTCCTAAAATCTAGGAGATTAGATTTGATTAATATCTTCAATGCAAATCTCCTTCTCTGACTAGCAAACCTTGCTGGAATATGCTCAACGGTATTTTAGAAATTCTTCTAAGCACTTTCACAAAGCTGCTATACCTTCAAAATGCACTCAGCACAAAACTGCTACTCGGACAGTTGAACCAGCACTTGAACCAGCACCTGCTGCAGCATCCCCTGCTGCATCTGCTGCTGGTTTACTTCTGCTGGTTTGCTTGATTGTTTGAGCTGCAGCAGCTCCTTGTTCACTCATGCTGGTTTTGTCAAATCTGCCACACTTGCATTATCAACCCTACATTTAAAAACTTGCTTAGTCCCTAAAAAAATAAAAAGTAAAGAAGTAGAGAGAATTGCGAAGGAACTTCTCCATGAATGATGCTCCAATCGGTTGCGATAAATCTGAAACTCAAGAAAAAGGTTAGCACAACATCTGAATTAGTGTATTATAGTGCTTGAAAAAGGTTTCGAACAAATGTCCCGAAGTCGTAAAATTCCCAGAGTCAATCAAAAATATCACGGTAAAGCGCGTCAAGATACAAGTCCACAAGTTAAGCAAATCACATAGCAAAATACCCACACAAGTCATGACATACAAAGACAGAACTTAAACATCATCGAATTACCCCACACTTAAAACTGCTATAGAACCACTAATCAAACATTTGGCTAAGACGGTGCAACACAAATTCCACAACAATTCTATACTACAATCAAGTAAAAATAAAAGCATAAATACTCACCAGCCTAGTTTAACATCTTGGCTAAGACGTAGCCGATTCCCTTTTTCATAAGAAACACACTTGAGAAGTCCTTTACGAGGATCCCTTCTCAAGTGGCATTGCGTCGATAGTGTGGGAATCAAGTGGAGTCATCGAGATTGAAGTCTCCAAGCTCCAACCGGTCTCTCATCTTCCTCTTGCGGAAGAGCAGCATTTCCTTCCCTCCTCGGATTCGATTGATCCATAATATCCGTTGGTGTTTGATCAACGCGAATTTGAGGAGAAGGAGTATCAAAATCTGGCAATTTCTGCTCTGGCGTTGATGTGGAGGCTTGTTCTTGTACCCTTTTCGTGCGTGCTTTGGTTTGCATTCAAAATTCTACCAAGCAATCAGAGAAAGCGTCAATAAATGTGAACTTAAATTAAAGTAGGCAAGAATAGCACGCCAACACGCGATCACAATCAGCAAAAATGAAAAAAATGAAGTAGACTAACTAAAACAATACTAAAAAATAAACTAATCTAATGGCTAATCCCCAGCAACGGCGCCATTTTGAACATTGTCGAAATTGTGGTAGTAAAAAAACTAGTTCAATCACGGTACGCAAACAATATTTCTAATCCCAGTGACCTCGAGTCGAACCCAAGATAAAAGCCTAGATTAGTCTAAAGCTAGCTAGTAATGCATAATGCGAGTCTACTAAATAAAAATGAGTGGTTTTTTCTCTATGCGAGTTATTTCTAGTGAATACTAAAAACAAGATCAAATTTGGTTAAAAGAAAGTAATAGAGAAAACGTAGGCGGAATCCTATTTCACCCCTGGGTCATACGACTGGCAATGCAAAACAGAAACATATTCATGAGTTAATTTGATTGATTATTCCAGGCTAAAGTATCACGCATTCTAAATTCAACTCTCGTTCCTTCTCTAGAATGGGAATGATACCTAAGTGACACAATTCTCAAACTCTCGCTCTGTTGAACCGTGTAGAACAAAAGTCTCCTAATCTAAACCTCTCGGTCTATTGGTAGTTAATAAAAGTCCACTCTATACTTAGCCTAATAGAAGGCGAATGTCACTCTTGCGCACAAACGCTATCTAAAATAACCATGCTTGGTCTTCTAAACAACCTAAGTTCAATTCTTATTCCATCCCTAGGTGTTTTATCAATTCATACTCATTCATGCGTTTCGTCGAACACTTGGTGTGCATAGAATTAACATGAAGAACCAGCATACGAATTTTCAATCAAACTTCACTCATATAGATAAAAGAACATGTTTTGCATTACAATCTAGCCTAAGGGATCCAAAAGAATCCCTACTACTAAACAACTACTCACTCATGGTGAGTTTGAAACAAAACATAATGAAATAGGTCAACAAGGAAAAGTAAAGAGAGTGAAGTAGGGTTTAGAGTAGAAGGATATATTAAAGGCTTCAATTTTGGTGTCTTCTCCGGAATCTTGGCAATTCTCCAAGTTCTCCAATTAGGGTTTCGTCCCATGAGAGGAACCCAAGGCGCCGGAGGCACCCCATGGCATAGTCTAATTTTTCCCATCTTTTTCTATTTATATTTACCCGCCGTGCCCGAATCAAAAGTGATTCGGACACGCTCTAGTAAGGTGATTTGCTCGAATCACCATCTCAGTGCTGTAATGAATCTGGGCGAGTCACTTCTCCTTTGGCGAATCACTTTTGATTTGGCCAAGCCTTGAATTCCTCTTGGGCGAATCAACTTTGTAGTGCTTGAATCTCGCCTGTTGACCCTCTAAACATTCGAACTACGTCTTGATGAAAATTACGAAGTTGTAGCTTTTTGAATCAGCTTTCCAACAAGCTATAGCACGCCTCAATCAAACAAGAAACATACGCTCGGCAAGCCTTCAAAGTTGAACAAGTCACTCTGCCCAGATTTGGTCTCGGACGAATTCTCCTAGAGTCATTTTTGATCCGGGCAGCATGGAGGTTGATTCGACCAAGGGTGGCCAAATCACATGTGATTCGTGCACCCCCTGGCTGAATCAAATCTGCCTTGAGTGAATCACTTTTGCCTTTTGCTCAATTTTGCTCGTTTTTGCTCTCGATCGACCGGAATTCATCCAGATTTTCTTCGAGCCACTTCATATCATGTAATAGACATTTTTAACCTGAAATGGACAAAGAAAGCATCAAATGATTTCATAAAACAATGGACCAAACAAGAAGTAAAAGGAAAATATGAACAAATATAAGGTTATTTATCCGCTCATCAAATTCAGGTGCTGCGCATTTTGAACGTTGTCGAAATTGTGATTGTAAGAATACATGCTTGGTTCTATAGGCTACACCTTGCCAGGTTTGCCTACCATGAACGGTGTAGTGGAAAGATGAAACCGGACACTGAATGATATGGTAAGAAGCATGATTAGTTATTTTTCATTACCAAAAGCCTTTGGGGTGAAGCACTTAGAACAACAACATATCTCCTTAATCTGGTGCCAAGCAAAGCGGCTGGTAAAGCGCCTATTGAGCTTTGGTATGGGCATAAGCCCAGTCTAAAGGATTTGCATGTTTGGGGATATCCAGCTGAAGCGAGGCCTTATAGGCCTCATGAAGGTAAATTGGACTTGGCATGCGTCGTTGTGTGCGCTAAATTTGTGATTTATAATTCTAAGCTCTAGCTAGTGTAGCGGTAAGCAAGGGTCGAACCCGAGAGAACTGACTGTGAAGTGATTTCCTGTAGATATTAAACGAAAGGACGCAAGAAGGAAAGTAAGAAAACATAATAATCAATCAAGAGAAGTATTCAGTCCACGAAATTCAATAGTGACTGTTATCATTGACTTCTAAGGATTGCGATTCTAATCAAGCGTGTGGTCATTCCGACAAAGGTAAAAAATAACCTAGAGTACCCCGACAAAGGTGATACTAAACCAAGCTTTTACTACTTGCTTCCACAATCAAGCTTTGACAAGTGTTAATAATCAGAATTGATAATGGATTAGTTTCACGACAAAGTATATGCTAACCGCACAATATATACAATTCACGTAATTTTAGATCCAGAACTAAGATTGAATATGAAATTCACAGCGCCTCTAATAAACTGATTTGTGAACAAGCAGTTGCTACAGCACACTCTTGTTCACCAGTAAACTGCTTCAGCAGAAAAGATCAAGGACACAAGCTGTTCACCCAGTTCAGCCAAATTGCCTACGTCTGGGGAGGACTCTTCTCAGTCCTCAATCCACTATTCTCAAGGTTTCCAAGTACCCACGGTTACAACCCACGCAACCTATGCTACTCAACCTTAGGTGGATCCTCGCACACAATCAGAACAGGCTCTGATTTGTGTCTGCACACCCTCTACTGATATCTATCTAGAATAGCTACTTTATCCTCAAACTCAGCCTATTCTAAACAATACTCAAGTTCTGCAGGGTTGCTATAGCCTGTTGTAGCACACAACTAATGCACAAATTGTCCGTGTCACTCCAAAGCCTTCCGCTGAGCCGTTCGAACGATTCCACGAGCGCTGCACACTCTGGAATACTCCCCCTCACTCAGTGACCTCCTGTCACTAGCAAGAGCTTGCCTTCGATCGATTGCCCGAGTCCCTCCACTCGACAATTCCTACGCGGCCTTCCTTGATCAACCAACAAGCATCACTGCTCTGAATTGGCTTCCCGATCAAGCTTGGATCAGACTCTGCAAGTCCTGATCGCCCTCTGCTTCTATCACCTCAGCTCTGCGCTCACGCTCTGCTCTCGGTGAAGATCAAAGATTTCCTAGCACACCAAGAATACTCTCTCAGAATTCTGTGTATGTGTACTCGTTCACGCTCTCTTCTTCGATCGCCCTTTTTCGCTCTGAAGGGTCTCACTTATATATGTGCGTCCACTTCTTCATTATCTGATTACAGCAGTTCCCCTTGCAGCATCAATATCTCCTAATTTCTAGGACATTAGATTTGATTTGAGATTCAAACCAAAACTCCTACTTCAGCTAGGAATCTCCACTCTGGAATATTCTCTACAACAACTTAGAAACTCTCCTGATGCTCTTAGATGAACTGCCACGCCTTCATTCCAAAGCACAGTTTGCTGCTGCATGGACAGACGCTACAGCTCTTCTGAACAAGCTCCTGCTAAAGCTTCTTCCTGCTATAGCTGCTCCTTGTTCACTAGCTCGTTCACTTGTGCTGAACTTTGACTATAGCAACAGCTTGTTCACTTGCTTGTTCACTTGTGCTGGTTTTGTCAAACACTGCCATACTGCCTTTGTTTCTACATTTTTAACCTTTCTCTTTACTATCCTCGATTTTCTTTGTTTCTACAGCCTTAACAAAGACTGGTTTACCAGAGGTTTCCTCACCTGTATATCCCAGGCCCATTCTTCCTCCTCCAAATCTTTGATATGACAGAATTTCATCCAGTATATTTTTCTGAGGATCAATTAATGGAGGAGCACTGGCAGCAGGGTTCTTGCAGGCAGCTTCTTTTTTTTCTATACGATGACTGGTCTACTGAGAGTTGACAATCTCTCAAGCAACTCCCTCTCTTCTTCCAGATGGCTGACTCTGTCATTTAAAGTTTGGTTTACTTTCAGGGCATCCTCACATTGGCGATGAATGTCTTGCAGATTTTCTAACATGTTGTGAGTATAGTCATTTTCTTCTTCGCTATCTGAGACATCAACCGCATAATTGAACTCATCCTTCATTGCTGTTTCAGATTCATAAGCGGATACACTAGCTAACACAATAACATTTTCTTCATCAATTTCCACAGAGTCACGCCATGTTGCTGTTAGTGACTTGTTGTCTTTCTTGTCAGAGTCTTTGGTTTGCTTGCTGGGACACTCAGCTTCTCTATGACCGTACCCCTCACAGTTCCAGCACTGAATCCCTTTTCTTTTTTCTTTCTTTTCTTCTCCCTCTTCAGCTGTCTCTTTGCTCTTTCTCTGATTTCCTCCACCTCTTTTGGGTTGTCTTCGAGAAGTTGAGGTCTGCCCTGACCTTGTTCCCATGTTTTTCAAGAGCTTTCCGAGATTTTTTACCAGCAGACCCAGTTGATCATCAGCTGAGGGTTTCATTTCATCTGTTTCAGCCTTCAATCCAACATCAGTGTTTTTGTGAGGAGCATCTACTTTGACTAACTTCATCTCAAACTGTTTGAGCGAGCCAACTAATTCTTCCAGCCTCATATGTCTGACATTTTGAGCTTCTTCAATGGCAGTCACTTTCATGTCAAATCTTGTGGGCAATGATCTGAGTACCTTCCTAATCAGCTTCTCTTCAGGGATAGGTTCTCCAAGGGCATGGGCTTCATTTGCCAAGTCACACAGTTTTGCATTGAACTCAATGATCGTCTCCTCTTCTAACATGCTCAAATTTTCAAACTGCGTAGCAACAATCTGTAATCTTGACAGCTTTACTTTATCAGTTCCTTCATGGGAAGTTTGCAGGATCTCCCAAGCTTGCTTGGCCATATCACAGTTTGATATCAACCTAAAATTGTTAGCATCAACCGCAACAAAGATAGCATTCAGAGCCTTTGAATTACCAGTTGCTGCAGCTCCCTCTTCGGCAGTCCATTGTTCTTCAGGTTTTATACGTGTAACTCCCTGTTCATCCATGGTGATCGGAGGAGACCACTGGACCACAATAGCTCTCCAGGTCTTCTCATCAATGGCCTTGAGAAAGGCCTTCATCCTTGCCTTCCAATATCCATTGTTGCTCTCTTCCAACAATGGAGGCCTGCTCGTACTCTGTCCTTCCTTCATTGTTCCTCGACTTCTTCAGAGACGATGTAGGATCTTTTACTCTATGTGTTGAGCTCCCGCTCTGTTCCTTTGGCACCCGCTATTGCCAACGAATTCTCTAGGCAGCACAGAATCTTCTCCTGGATTTTTTTCTTTATTGTCAGGATGTTGGCACTTGTCTTCTGGGTCATTCAGAATAACATTGATAGATTCGATCACCGTTCTGGTTCTCTAGTTGATGGTTGAGTATCCTAGAAAAATCCCCGAGCACTTTTTGGATCAAGCTTCCTTCTATATTCACAATCCCTCAGAATGTAGCATTCACTTACAAAAATATGGAAGTACTTCACGTAAGTTTCTTCTCCTTCCAGAGTTCATAACATGTTTTTCTGTCCATCATCTGATGGAAACTCGATTAATGATATAACACGAGGTGTTCATAGCTTCAGCCCCGAACTTCAATGGAACTTTCCTAACGTGGATCATAACTCGAGCCATTTCATGTATTGTTCGGTTCTTTCGCTCAACAATCCCATTTTGTTGCAGAGTAATAGGTTATGAGTACTGATGGGTGATTCATCGGTTGGTTCAGAAATCATCCATGGGTTCATTCTCAAAATCCTTTCCATGATCACTCCTTATAACAACAACTCTCAAGACTTTATCTTGCTCTAGCCAAGACTGTAGAGTTGTCACCACCTTTACTGTATCTGATTTCATGCAAACACTCCATCCATGAATAACGAGAGTAATCATCAACACAGACAAAGGCATGCCTTTTTTTCCCCCATCTCTCTCCATTGGTCCCGTCAGATCCATATGTAGCAATTGGAGTGGTCTAGTGGAGCTCATCTTAGTGACCCTTGGGTGAGGGACCCTGGTTTATTTTCCGACTTGGCATTCACCACATACAGTGTTTTTTTCTCCCTTGATCTCTGCAATACCATGAACTAATTGTTCAGATGCAAGTCTTCTTAGTGTCCTTAGATTGAGATGTTCCAGCCTTTTGTGCCATAGGTTCATCTCTTCTGTCTTTGTCAACAGGCAGGTTGACTCAGAGGTTACTGCAGCATTCTCTAGCAAGCAGCAGTTGTTGGCAGACATGGTGCCCTTCATTATGCACCTTCCCTCTACTCAAACACTTGACACATTTTCTAAGCAAAATTTACAAAATGCTTACCATCACACAGTTGGTTGATGCTGATGAGATTTGCAGTTAGTCCTTTTATAAGCATCACATTTTTTTATTTTGGTAATCCTAGAACTTCAAGCCTTCCTTTACCAAGGATTCTCCCTTTCAGTCCATTCCCAAATGTCACGTCGAGTTTTTTGCAAGGTTGAATGTTGGTAAGGCACGATCTATCCCCAGTCATATGTCCAGAACATCCCTTGTCGAAGTACCAATTTCCCTTCTTCTCAAATTTTGTGGAGTTGTAGCACACATGCTAATGATAGTCTGCTTCCAATCTGTGCTCTGGAGATCGTTCCTAAGGCCTCCAGTGCTTGTTAAGTACATGGCAGGACCTTTGAATGCGATCAGCTTGTTTGCAGAAGTAGCAACGGCGTCTGTCCTATCGAGTTTTAGCCACGTGTTGCACAGATTGCTGAAGCATCTTCTGGTTTTTTTCTTAAGAGCCTGTTTTTGCTATCAGTTGGTGTTTTCACTGGACCAACACTTCCTGTCACAGTGGTTCTGGCAAATTTGGTTGTTCCAGTGACATCCTTTCCAGTGTAGCCTAGTCCTGTCCTACCTTCCCCAAAACTTTGAGATGCTAGCAAGTTGTCCAACTTGTCAGATCCTGAGTTGAGCATTTTTGTTGTCTTTCTGTACAGATGTAATTCTTTCATCACTTCATCATATTTATTTTCTTGTTGTTTAGCCCTCTCTTCCATACTCGAGACAAAACCTCAGGAATTCCTTCTTTTCATTATTCAGTCTGGATACTTTGACTATCAACCCCTCATTCACTTTTACGACCTCCAGGCATTTATTGATCATTTGTGTGTAGTGTTTAGCTAGTTTGTTCATAAATGACTCTACCATAGTCCCTTGTGATCATCCCTTTTTTACCATTACTGTCATGTCCATAGTCCTACTCTTTCTGTAGCTTGTTTGAACACTGTCTATTCACACGGTTGGCCATAATGATCAGCAATGCTATATCGGATCACACTCTGTATGTTGATTGATCGGCTCTGATACCAATTGAAATTAGCCTGCGCTGCTGAACTCTAGTTACAGCCACTGGAGTTACAGCGTCTGCTATAGCACTCTCTGTCTCTTCCTGCAGAAATTACTCTACAAACGAATAAGGAAGACAAAGTGAAATTCACAGTGCCTCTGATAAAAAGATTTGTGAACAAGCTGTTGCTACAACACACTTTTGTTCGCCTGAAAACTGTTTCAGTAGGAAAGAACAAGGACAAGGGTTTGTTCACCCAGTTCGGCCAATTGCCTACGTCTGGGGAGGACTATTCTCAGTCCTCAATCCACTAATCTCAAAGGTCTCAAAGTACACACGGTTACAACACCACGCAACCTATGCTACTCAACCTTAGGTGGATCCTCGAACACAATCAGAACAGGCTTTGACTTGTGTTTGCACACCCTCTACTGATATCTATCTAGAATAGCCACTGTCTCCTCGGAATTCAGCCTATTCTAAACAATACTCAGATTCTGCAGGGTTGCTATAGCATCTGCTGTAGCACACAGCTGATGCACAAACTATTCGCGTCTCTCTAAGCCTTCCGCTGAGCCGTTCGAACGATTCCAAGAGCGTTGCACACTCTGGAATACTCCCCCTCACTCAGTGACCTCCTGTCACTAGCAAGAGTTGGCCTTCAATCAATTGCCCGAGTCCCTCCACTCGACAATCCCTTCGCGGCCTTCCTTGATCCACTAACAAGCACTGCTGCTCTGAATTGGTCTCCAGATCAAGCTGTAATCAGACTTTGCAAGTCCTGATCACACACTACAATAACCACTCAGCTCTGCGCTCTCGCTCTGCTCTCGGTGGTGATCGAATCTTAGCACGCACTCCAATCTTTCACTTGATCTTCTGCGTATGCTCTATGTATTCACTCTGTCATTCGATCAACCTTTAATGCTCTGAAGAGACTACAATCACTCTGTCATTCGATCCACCTGCAAGCTGAAATATTTTCTTTGAGGACCTTTTTCCTTTCCACAGGGCTGCGGATTGCTTCCTTTGTGAAGATGGGCATTTGATGCAGGGGGTCGATACAGCGGTTGCTGAAGCACTTCCTGGTTCAGATTGACAGTTAATTCTTCCTCTATCAGTTTCTGGCAGAGTCCACCTTTGTCTTTACTATCCTCGATTTCCTTTGTTTTGACAGCCTTAACAAAGACTGGTTTACCAGGGGTTTCCTCACCTGTATATCCCAGGCCCATTCTTCCTATTCCAAAACGTTGATAGGACAGAATTTCATCCAGTATATTTTTCTGAGGATCAATTGTTGGAGAAATACTGACAGCAGGGTTCTTGAAGACAGCTTCTCCTTTCTTCTGTAGAATGACTGGTCTACTGAGTGTTGACAATTTCTCAAGCAACTCCTCCCTCTTTTGTTCCAGATGGTGACTCTGTCATAAGGCTTGATTTACCTTCAGGGCATCCTCACATGGGTGAAGAATGTCTTGCAGATTCTCTAACATGTTGTGAGTAGAGTCATCTTCTTCTTCACTATCTGAGACATCAATCCCATAATTGAACTCATTTTTTATTACTATAACAAATTCATAAAAGGATACACTAGCTAACACAATAACATTTTCTTCATCGCTTTCCTCAGAGTCACTCCATGTGCTGTTAGTGACTTGTTGTCTTTCTTGTAAGAGTCTTTGGCTTGCTTGCTGGGACACTCCGCTTCTCTGTGTCCGTACCTCTAACAGTTCCAGCACTGAATTCCTTTTCTTCTTCCTATTCAGCTGGTTCTTTTCTCTTTCTCTGATTTCCTCCACCTCTTCTAGATTGTCTTCGAGAGGTTGAGGTCTGCCCTGACCTTGTTCCCATGTTTTTCAAGAGCTTTCCTAGATTTTTTACCAGCAGACCAAGTTGATCATCAGCTGAGGGTTTCTTTTCATCTGTTTCAGCTTTCAATCCAACATCAGTGTTTTTGAGGGGAGCATCCACTTTGACTAACTTCATCTCAAACTGTTTGAGCGATCCAATTAATTCTTCCAGCCTCATGTGTCAGATATTTTGAGCTTCTTCAATGGCCGTCACTTTCATGTCAAATCTTGTGGGTAACGATCTGAGAACTTTCCTAATCAGCTTCTCTTTAGGAATAGGTTCTCCAAGAGCATGGGCTTCATTTGCCAGATCACACAGTTTCGCATTGAACTCAGTGATCGTCTCCTCTTCTAGCATTTTCAAATTTTCAAACTGCGTAGCAATAATCTGTAATCTTGACAGCTTTACTTTATCAGTTCCTTCATGGCAGCTTGCAGAATTTCCCAAGCTTGCTTGGCCATATCACAGCTTGAAATCAACTTGAAATTGTTAGCATCAACCGCAGCAAAGATAGCATTCAGAGCCTTTGAATTACCAGTTGCTGCAGCTCCCTCTTCAGTAGTCCATTGTCCTTTAGGTTTTATCCGTGTAACTCCCTGTGCATTCATGGTGATCGGAGGAGACCACTGGACCACGATAGCTCTCCAGGTCTTCTCATCAATGGCTTTGAGAAAGGCCTTCATCCTAGCCTTCCAATATCCATAGTTGCTTTCTTCCAACAATGGATGTCTGCTCGTACTCTGTCCTTCCCTCATTGTTCCTTGACTTCTTCAGAGGCGATGTAGGATCTTTTACTCTGTGTGTTGAGCTCCTGCTCTGATACCAATTGAAATTCACAGCGCCTCTGATAAACAGATTTGTGAACAAGCTGTTGCTACAGCACACTCTTGTTTACCTGAAAACTGTTTCAGCAGGAAAGAACAAGGACAAGGGTTTGTTCACCCAGTTCAGCCAAATTGCCTACGTCTGGGGAGGACTCTTCTCAGTCCTCAATCCACTAACCTCAAGGTTTCCAAGTACACACGGTTACAACCCACGCAACCTATGCTACTCAACCCCTCTACTGATATCTATCTAGAATAGCTACTGTCTCCTCGAAACTCAGCTTATTCTAACAATACTCAGATTCTGCAGGGTTGCTATAGCATCTGCTGTAGCACACAGCTGATGCACAAACTGTCCGCGTCACTAGCAAGAGCTGGCCTTCAATCAATTGCCCGAGTCCCTCAACTCGACAATCCCTTTGCGGCCTTCCTTGATCCACCAACAAGCACTGCTGCTCTGAATTGGTCTGCAGATCAAGCTGTAATCAGACTCTGCAAGTCCTGATCACACACTACAATAACCACTCAGCTCTGCGCTCTCGCTCTACTCTCGGTGGTGATCGAATCTTCGCACGCACTCCAATCTTTCACTTCATCTTCTACGTATGCTCTATGTATTCACTCTGTCATTTGATCAACCTTTATTGCTCTAAAGAGACTCCATTATATAGGCGCGTCCACTGCCATCATTATCAGGATTTAGCAATTCCCTTAGCAATATCAATATCTTCTAAATTTTTAGGAGATTTGATTTGATTTGAGATTCAAATCTCCCACAATCAAATCTCCTACTTCAGCTAGGAAGCTCCACTGGAATGTTCTCTGCAGCAACTTAGAAACTCCTCTGATGCTCTTGGAAAGACTGCCACGCCCTCTTTCCAAAGATCCAGAAAGCTGTTACTCGGACAGACGCTACAGCCCTTCTGAACAAGCTCCTGCTATAGCTTTCTCCTGCTACAGCTGCTCCTTGTTCACTGGTCTTGTTCATAAACACTGGACACGAGCTATAGCAGCAACCTGTTCACTTGCTTGCCCATTGTGCTGGTTTTGTCAAACACTGCATACTGCAACATCACACAGTTAGTTTGTTCACACAGTCGGCAACTTGCCTACGTCTGGGGAGAATCACTCTCCGATCCTCAAGACTTCACTATTCGTGGTTCAAAGTACAAATGACTCAACATCTCTACTTCTCCCCTAGTCGAAATCTTCCGCTCAGTCTAAATCCCTACACTTGCTAGCAGTATGATCACACATACTCTCTTTGCGCTACCTATACACTTCCAATAACAAATAGCTACGGACCTGACTAACAGACCTAGCCTATTCTATTATAATGTGTGGTACACGGACTGCTTCAGTACACTCTCTATCCGAGTTGTTGTATCTTCTATCAACAACTATTTTAGCTCTTTTTCCAAACAGTCGAACACTCTGAGTTCTGCAAACTCAGTCACTGCTCCCCTTCAATCAATGACACTCTCTGTGACTATTGGGTATCCTCGATCAGCTCTCACTAAGCTTACGACAAACCTGTTTGCAGCTGTTCTCCGAGCTCTAATTGATCCTTCAACGAGCAGCGCTCCAATTGAATACGAGGGATCAATGCTGAACCAAACTCCTCGAGTTTTGATTCCCTCTGTACGGAACACAAGTATTCAACTCAGTGTATATACTCGGCTAACGTAGGTTGATCTCTGGGTGTTTTCTCTTGCAGTCTCTGCTTGTGTGTGCTTATGTGTCTATGTGAATGCAGCCTCTACATTCCTTTTGTATCAATCAGCCCTCTGTTCTTTTGGCACCCGCATTTGCCAATGAATTCCCTGGGCAGCACAGAATCTTCTCCTGGATTCTTGCAAGGTTGTTGAAGATTTTGTTGCCTAATATGGATTTTCGAAGCCTTATCTCTAGCTTTGAGTCATCAGGGAGTGCTGAAATAGACTCTGTTGCTTGGTTGTTATATCTCGCCCATTCTTCAGATTGTGCTCCAGCTTCAAATCTTCAGGGATTGCTGAAGCAGAATTTTTGTGTAGTTTTATCAAGGTATGCCATACCTCAACAAATCAGCTAGAGATAGGACAGTTCGTTTTCTCTGTCCCGCCTACTAACACAAACACTACAGTGACAGAGCTTACTCTAATTTCATTAGTCTCGGAGGATCAATCTCTACGGATTAGATACAACCACATGACTGTTGAATTGGTTCTTTGAATGCTCTTCAAGTCTCTCTAGGACATTGCTATCAACTCCATAGCCCTGATTATTTCAACTTTGAGAACATGGCATTATTAAAATTTCACACGAATAGACATAACAACCAAGGATTATTTCAAAGAACATGACAACCAAGGATTAAAATTTCACACGAATAGACATAACAACTAAGGATTAAAATTTCAAAGAACATGGTTCTTTGAATGCTCTTCAAGTCTCTCTAGGACATTGCTATCAACTCCATAGCCCTGATTATTTCAACTTTGAGAACATGGCATTATTAATCCACAAGCATTATTAAAATTTCACACGAATAGACATATACTCGGCATCGCACAAGCCACTGCAAGTTACGTGCATGGCAATAATCATAGCACAAAAATGTGACACAATGGGAAATGTGCAGACAGACACGACATACTCTATTACCCTGCCCCACACTGTTGAACAGAGCCGTGTCCTCACGGATCAACTTATGCTCAAAACCTGGTCATGCAACCCACTCCAAAATAAAAATAAAAGACATGATAAAGAAAGAAATAATAAAAAGGTAGAAACTCCCCTAGAATTTATCAGAGTCGCCTTTGGGTCTGCTAAAGGATCAAGAAGAGTCCTGCATGATCACGTACTTCAGAGGGATTGGCTGCCCTGGATGCCACTTGGCGGTGCTGGCACTGGTTGTGTCCCAGACGGCATGAAAGAATCCAACACCCTACAGGCGTTGAACGTATCGTTCAACTGTGCCTGGGTGAAGGTCGGCGTTGGTTGCTCACTATCGACTCTGGCAGCTGTCCTAAATGCTGCTCTCCTGGAATCGGCAGTTGAAAACTCAGCCTGCTCTGTCTCCTCTGGCTGCCTGCGGCGTCTATCTGTTGGAAGCTGCTCATGATACCTCTGATCCACATGATACGTCCATGCAAATTGATCTGGCATCCACGGACGAATAGTGAGTACGCGCATCCCTGCGAAAGCGGGACAAGCTGGTGAGATTCCAAGACTGGCTGACCATTGATCGATTGCTTTTTTACCGATTATTCGCTTCATTCGATGATGAATTTTGTTCCTCTTCCAAATTTTTCATTGTGTTTTTATCACTCTACTCTAATTTCAGGTCAAATTATATTAAATAGAGTGTCTGTAATCCGTTTGGAAAAAAATAAGGCAAAACACAAAAATTCAGACCAATACAGACCAAATTAGGCAGATTGGCCTATTTTTCATCAAAGCTTTCCGAGCACATGATTCTTATCCGGTTGAGGCGTACGATATCTTGTTGGAAAGCTAACTCAAAGGGATACAACATTGTAGTTTATACCAAGACGTAATTCGAAGGTTTAAATAGTCAAAAACGCAAGCAAAGTCAAAACCAAAGTGTTGAGTGAACAGTAGCCCGGTTCAAAGCTGAACCGCTTGTTTGGTTTTGAACCAACCGCAAAGGGCAAAATTCTTGATCCACTGAGCCAGCCCGGTTCAATGGAGAACTAGTAGTTCTCTAATAAAACCGGCAGTTTGACACTAAACCGCCCAGTTTGACCCTAAACCTATCCGAAATTGATTTCTAAAATCGGCCCAATTGATTTTGGTATAAATAAATACCTAGAACCCAGAATACGGTGGATGCTTCTCTACATACTTGTACTTGTTTTCGAACCCACTGGTTTCGAGCTCTGTTGTCTCCAACAACTCTTTCTTTCATTCCGGCATTATTTCGTTGTCTCACCTGATCTGTGCTAGTGTCTTTTGCAATCCTCATTCTCCAGTTCATTGCTAGTCAACCCCAAAGGGAGAAGAGGAGCCTTTGCAGAAGATGCTCTGGTTTTGTCAAAAATGCCAAGGGGAAGATTGTTAAGGTAATGACATACTTGACAAAACAACAACAAAGAGTAAGAAGCTGGTACACCATCTGATGACAGCAGAAGCTATCTGAAGACACCACTTGAGAAGAAACCAGCAGACAAGCTAGAGATAGCTTGAGATCAGCAGAGTCCTTGAATTGAGATGAATCCTGAAGAAGCTGAAGAAGCTGCTAGAGAAAGAGTTTGAAGAGGATTGCCTAAGATTAGAAGGGTCCTCGGATTTTGTCAAAAATGCCAAGGGGGAGATTGTTAAGATATATGACATCATTGACCAACTTCTACAAGGTGCACAAGAGTCTGCTACAACAAGCATGTGAATAGAGCAGCTGGTGTAGAGCGTTTCAGAGTGCACAAGGGTTGCTACATCAACCTGTGTAGCAGAGAGCTGTAGCATCATAAATAGAAGATTTTCATGGAAGAACTAGCTGCCCAGAATCGAAGAAAAGAGCAATGGAACCTTTCTAAATGCAATTTAGAAGGTTCCCAGAGTCAATAGCATCCCGATTAACTTGGAGCAGCCCAAAGAATGTATGGAGGGTTGCTGCCAGCCTCGCAACAGGTCGATAGAGTATCGTGAAGATTGAAAGCAAGATGATACCCATGTGAAGACAGCAGCTGGTGCAAAACCAGCCAGAGTGAACAAGCTTAGTGTACAAGCTGTAGTAGAAGCTGTAGAAGCTGAGCAGCAGTTTTGGCACGAAGAATAATCTGCCCAGATATGGAGTAGCAGTGCAACAGAAGGCTTCCAAATATTCTCAGAATATCCCCAGTGAAGATTTCATGCCACATCTTGAAAATTTGGTTGGGAAATCAAATCTCCTACAAAAGAGGAGAAGATCTGGGATTGTTTCCTAATGGGTTTAGGAAATTCTCAGCAACAACAAACAACTCAGCAAACTCAAGGTAAAGATAAGATTTCTAATAATGCTTTTATGAAATCAAATCTCAACAAACTTGCAAGAATCTAGGAGAGCCATTTGGAAGGCTTCCTAAATTTAATATTGATGGAGCATGGAGTTTCTATTTGAAGGAGGCTGGGTAGAGAAACAAATTACCCATCCATTCAACAATCAGAGAGCAGAGCAATATACCGAGAGATATATTCAGAGTGCTAGAGCGGAGAGATTGGATCACCACCAAGAGCAGAGCATGAGCGCAGAGCTGAGTGGTTAGAGGAGAGACTGATCGAAGACTTGTAGAGTCTGGTTAGTGCTTGATCGGAGAAGGCCAATGCAGAGCAGGACGTGCTTGTTGGCTGATCAAAGAAGGTGATAGGAGAGTTGTCGAGTGGAGGAACTCGAACAATCTATAGAAGGCCTATTCTCGATAGTCACTCACTGAGTGAGGGGGAGCATCCTAGTGTGAGGAGCACTCACGATAGAGTTCGAGCGACTCAGCGGAAGGCTTTGGAGCAACGCGGACAGAACCTGCACAAGCTAGTAACATTATTTTAATTAGACTAGGCTGAGTCTTTGCGATCAAACGAGTAGCTATTCTGAATTAATTCGAGTGTGTAGGCGTGTGAGACACAAGTCAGAGGGTGTTTTGATTTTGTGTGATCTACTAGTTGATGTTGGGTAGCATAGGTTGGCGTTGAGTCGAATCTGTGTTGTACGGAGGACCTTGGAGATTAGTGGATTGAGAACTAGACCATAGTCCTCCCCAGACGTAGGCAGATTGGCCGAACTGGGTAAACAAATCTCTGTTCACTGTTTTGTTTCTTGTTGCACCAGATTCGACTGAACAAGGTGTTGCTATAGCAACTGCTTATACACTGTCATTAACTCAGAGGCGCTGCAAATTTCAGAATTCTTTAATTGTATTGTTCTTAATTTATCGTTCCTATTTGTCATTGATTGGGATGCTTTCATGTTATGACGAAATTATTAGGTCTGAGGTAATTAACCGGATTGAGTAGAGTTGATATCGAAACGCGGTAGCTATATTGTTAGTACATGAATCGAATGGAAAGGTGACATCTTTTGTTTGGAAACCCTAGGCTTACTAAATCGAAACTATTGATTATTTGTGATTGGGCGGCGTTCAACAGTGTAGATTAATTCAGGAAATGATCCGTGACTGGACTGATTGCTTGATGTTATTAGGTTATTTCCATAGTTCCATAATATAATTGAATTGTTTGGATTATTGCATGAGTTTTGTGTTAGGAATGAATGAAGTTTGATTCTGGAATATTGATTTTATTTGCATAATCTTGTTCTTGCATCAGAATCAATCAGTTAGGTAATTATAACTTCTTCATTATTAGAATAGCTAAACGAAGATACTATCTTGCATTGTATACACACGTATTTGCTCCTTGGATTGACCCTTAGCTTGTCAACCATGCAAGCGGCGCAGCATATATGTGATCAGACCTCCATAGAATACTCCTCCACATGAAGGCCTCCTCCTCCAGAACTTGCTGTCCACATCCACAAAATCGAGAGGCAACTGGTGATGGCAACAATGAAACACAAGCATCTCGTACAAGGGCACCTTGTCGCCCCCATTGTCGCTCCCGAAGACTGATCCGGAGAGGAGCTTCTGGAGGTAGAAGTAGGCCGGCTCAAGGAGAGTGCGCTCCTTGCTAGCAATAGGGCTGTAAGCTACCCAATTCGAAGAGAGTTTATACCAGGTAGGATACAATCGGGACTCAGGCAACGCCCAGTGGTTGTGGTCATCCACCTGCCATCCAAATAACTCACGCAGCTGTGGTGGGTGGGTGAGATAGTACTAGCCTCGATGTTAGTAACGAATACCAAGGTTGTCCGCGCGGCCCACATAATTAAACGAAGCTAGAGACTCCCGCATGTCTTCCACATCCGTCTCAAATTGGATAGTCAGCAGTCAAGGCCACCCGATTCTAGTAAGCTACTGTAACACCCAATCGTATAGACCGCTAGCCCATAAGAGCTCCTTATCGGAAAATACACTAGCACCACACTTAGTTAGACCGAATTTCTCGTAAAGCTCCTCGAAGGTAGGTTCTCTTTTCGGCACCATCCTGAAAAAAATGAAACAAGCGCATATAAGATGCAAAAAATTATCAGTCAACGAAAGTCAGCGGTTGAAGCGCCAGAAGAAGATATTAACGTCGTGGTCAACGCCTTAATGTCTATAACTAGCACGGGATTTCTGGAAATCGAGGTTCAGCCTCAACTGCTAGAACATTACAAGCCTAACACCCTAGGATATGTAGGATTAACAGGCAAACAATATAGACATCCACTTTTGGCCAAAATCGCAGATCAAAGCACAAACCCTAGACACTCAAAACCTTAGATCCGGTTGAATAATGCATAAATTGAGTAAGGGAAAGAATTTTGAAGTACCTAGGGTGCTTATGTAGTTGAAAACACCTTAAGAACCCGACGCGCTTAACATGAGGCGTGCTCGTACATGACCTGGGGTGCTTATGTAGTTTTGAAACTGCCTTAAGAACCCGACGCGCGTAACATGAGGCGCGCTCCAAGCACACGTTACGAGCGCGGTCCAAGCACACATTACAAGCTTGATCAACTCACTAATGTATCAATTAGGCACGGTCGCATTGTTGCTTGAGGCAGTGATAGTCACTAGGAGACGCCCAAAAAACTTGCTTCTAAACAATTAAGTCCCTAACAACATTCTAACAGGCCACACTCGATGAAACACTAAGTAGACTCACATTAAGAATTAAAATTTAAAAAACATTAGGTTGCCTCCCGCAAAGCGGCGTCGTTGGCTCGACGGGACCTCAACTCAGTTATTGGTTTGGGGCTCGGCTAGCTCGTATACTTGAGCATCTGGTCGCGATTCACCCTTGTAATGCTTCACGCGCTGTCCATTTACCTTGAACAGGTCGTCATTCCTTGGGTGCTCCAGCTCCAATGCCCCATGATTGAAAATACGCACCACCGTGTATGGACCTGTCCATTTAGATAGCAACTTTCCAGGCATTAGTCGTAATCGCGATGAAAATAAAAGTACCTGCTAGCCAATCTCAAATGTTCGTCATAGGATGAACTTGTCGTGGTAGAGCTTACTCAATTGCAGCTTTCGTACCATTCCAGCCTTTGCCCAATCCATGTTGCACTGATTAAGTGCCCAGTAGGCCCTGTGCTCCAATTCTACCAATAAATGACAAGCATTGCCATACACTAATTGATAAGAAGAGGTTCTGTTAGGCGTCTTATAGGCGGTCCTATATTCCGACAATGCATTATTTAAGAATAAACTCCAGTCCTTCAGTGTAGGCTTGACCATCTTCTCTAGGATTCCCTTGATCTCCCGGTTTGAAATTTTAGCTTGGCCATTCGTCTGGGATGATAGGCTGTGGATGTAAGGTGATGGACATTGTATTGTCTAAGTTTAGCAGCCATCATTCGGTTGCAGAAATGCGTCTGATCAATGATGATAGCCTTAGGCACTCCGTGTTTGCAAAATATATTGGTGCGAAGAAAATCCACTACAGTTTTAGCATCATCACACCAAGTAGCCTTAGCTTTTACCCACTTAGACACGTAATCTTTAGCCACTAAAATGTATGAATTACCATATGATGCAGGAAATAGACTCATAAAATCAATACCCCATATATCAAACACTTCATCAACGACAATAGGCATCTAAGGCATCTCATTTCTAGCGGATATATTGCCTACTTGTTGGCATCTATCACACCGTTTGCATTGCTCATATAAATCTTTAAAGATATGTGGCCAGTAAAATCCACTGTCTAATATTTTCCTAGCTGTTCTTTTAGGGCCAACATGACCACCACATGCATGCTCATGACAGAAACTAAGCACATAAGAAATCTCATCATCAGGGATATATCTCCTAATTATTTGATCTACGCCTATTTTCCACAAAAATGGATCATCCCATATATAGTATCTAGCATCATGCTTAAGTTTCAAACATTAATCTTTAGAGAAAGGAGGTTGGCATTTACCTTCGACCAGGTAGTTCACTATGTGAGCGTACCATGGTATTTTACTTGTGATGGCATAGAGGTGCTCTTCTGGAAATGTCTTAGTGATCTGCCCAACTTCCTCTCCCTAATTAATCGACTCAGTTGGTCAGCAACTGTGTTCTGGACTCCCTTCTTGTCCTTGATTTCTAGATCAAATTCTTGCAGCAGTAAAATCTAACGAATCAGACGAGGTTTAGCCTCCTTCTTCGTTATTAAGTACCTAATAGCGGCATGATCAGATAACACAATTACTTTAGTACCCAATAAATAAGGTCTGAATTTTTTTAAACAAAAAACAACAACTAATAATTCTTTTTCAGTGGTTGAATAATTTCGCTGAGCGGCATCCAAGGTACACGAAGCGTAGTAAATGACAACTGATTTCCTGTCTACTCTCTGTCCGAACACTGCTCCAACAGCATAGTCACTGGCATCGCACATAATCTCAAATGGTTGGCTCCAATCAGGTGCTCAAATGATAAGCGCGCTGGTTAGTGCAGTTTTCAATACGTCGAATGCTTCCTTGCATTTATCTGTAAATCAAAAGGCACATCTTTTTGCAACAGGTTAGGTTCATGCAGGGCTTTCTTGGAAAAATTCTTAATAATGTCATGCACCGTAGAAGGTTAATTAAGGAAGGTTAGAAATCAAATCTATTTTTGCTTTATCAACCTGACTCCCCTCATGCGAGACTATATGCCTTAGGATGGCACCATGTGGAACCATGAAATGACACTTTTCATAATTCAGCAGTAAATTCATAGACACGCACCGTTCAAATACTCTACTCAATTTGTCTAAGCATGCATCAAAAGTGTCACCATGCACAATAAAATCGTCCATAAAGACCTCAATGAAACTACCAATCATGTCAGAGAATATACTGGTAACCAACCTTCGAAAGGTTCCAGGCGCATTACACAAACCAAAAGACATGCATCTAAATGCAAATGTGCCAAATGGACATGTGAAGGTAGTTTTTTCTTGATTCTTAGGTGCGATAAGGAGTTGGTTATAGCCCGAAAAATCATCAAGAAAACAAAAATAGGGCTTACCTGCCAGTTTGCCCAGCATCTGGTCAATACATGGAAGAGGAAAGTGATCTTATGCGCCACTGCATTCAGTTTTCTATAGTCTATGCACATACGCCATCCATTCTTGACACGTGTACTCTGAACGTTGTCGAAATTGTGGTAGTAAAAATACTAGTTCAATCACGGTACGCAAACAATTTTTATAATCCGAGTGACCTCAAGTCGAACCCAAGAGAAAAGCCTAGATTAGTCTAAAGCTAGCTAGTAATGCCTAATGCGAGTCTACTAAATAAACGGGGGTTTTTACTCTAGGTGAGGTATCTGTAGTGAATACTAAATACAAGTTCAAATTATTGAAGAAGTAAAGTAATAGAGAAAATGTAGTCGGAATCCTATTTCAGCCCTAGGTCATATGATTAGCAATACAAAACAGAAATATAGTCATGAGTCAAATTGATTGATTATTCTAGGCTAAAGTATCACTCATTCTAAATTCAGCTCTCGCTCCTTCGAATGGGAATGACACCAATATGACACAACTCTCAAACTCTTGCTCTATTGAATCGTGTAGAACAAAAGTCTCATAATCTCAACCTCTCAGTCTATTGATAGTTAACTAAAGTCCGCTCTATGCTTAGCCTAAGAGATTGCCAATGTCATCTCGCGCACAAAAGCTATCTAAAATAATCATGCTTGATCTTCTAAACAACCTAAGTTCAATTCTCATTCCATCCCTAGGTGTTTTATCAATGCATACTCATTCATGCGTTTCGTCAAACACTTGGTGTGCGTAGAATTAACATGAAGAACAAGCATAAAAATTTTCAATCCAAAATCCCTATTCATAATAAAATTGCATGTTATGCATTACAATTTAACATAAGGGATCCATAAGGATCCCTACTACTAAACAACTACTCACTCATGTGTCACTCATGGTGAGTTTGAAACAAGACATGATTTGTAAAGAAAACTGTTCAACAAGGAAAATTAAAGAAAGTGGAGTAGTAGAGAAGTAGGGTTTAGAGTAAAGGGATATCGTAGAGTCTTCAATTGTTGGTGTCTTCTACGGAATCTTGACAATCTTCCAAGTTCTCCAATTAGGGTTCGTCCCAAGAGAGGAACCCTAGGCGCCGGAGGCACCCCAAGGCACACTCTAATTTTCCCATCTTTTTTCTATTTATACTTACCCGTCGTGCCCGAATCAAAAGTGATTCGGTCGAATCAATATCTCAGTGCTGTTTCATGGCTGGTCGAATCACTTTGTCTTGGGCGAATCACTTTTGATTCGGTGAAACCCTTCAATTCCTCTTGGGCGAATCAACTTTGCAGTGCTAGAATCTCGCTTTGGCCCTTTAAACATTCGAATTAATTCTTGATATAAACTACAAAGTTGTAGCTCTTTAAATTATCTTTCCAACAAGCTATGACACGCCTCAAACGATTAAGAAATGTGCGCTTGGAAAGCCTTTGATGATGAACAGTGACAATGCAGTATGGCAGTGTTTGACAAAACCAGCACAAGTGAACAAGGAGTTGCTACAGCACAAGTAAACAAGCAGTCCAGCAGAAGTGAACTAGCAGCAGCTGCAGCAGGGGATGCTACAGCAGGAGCTTGTTCAACTGGCTGCATCATCTGTCTGAGAAGCAGCAGCAACCTGGGCGTGTCTAGAAGGGCTGGAAACTCTACGGAGAGCATCTAAAGAATTTCTAATATGCTGTGGAGTTTTTTCCAGTGAGGTTTACTAGTCTGAAAAGGAGATTTGCATTGGAGATAAAAGTCAAATCTAATCTCCTAGATTTTAGGAGATAATTGTTCTCTTTGGGACATTGCCTAAACCTGGACATTGCTTAAAGCTGGTGTTGCTATTTAAAAAGAAGAGGTTTAGAACAGAATGATTGATCAAAGCTGAGGGATACACGAGTGCATACACGGAATTCTGAGAGAGCAATTTGTGGTGTGCGGCGGACGAATTCTTCGATCAACACCCAAGAGCAGAGCGTGAGCGCAGAGCTGTGGTGATAGCAGCAGAAGGTGATCAGGACTTGCAGAGTCTGATCCAAGCTTGATCTGGAAGCCAATTCAGAGCTTGGTGCTTGTTGGTTGATCAAGGACAGCCGCGGAAGAACTGACGGGTGGTTGGCTCGGTCAAGTGTCGTGCGGCAGTACTCGCTAGTGGCAGGTGGTCACTGAGTGAGGGGGAGTATTCCCGAGTGTGCAGCGCTCGTGGAATCGTTCGAACAGCTCGGCAGAAGGCTTTGGAGCGACGCGGACAAATTGTGCTTCAGCTATGTGTTACAGCAGTTGCTACAGCAACCCTGCTGAGTGAGTGTAGTTTAGAATAGGCTGAGTTCTTTGAGAAGTCTGAAGCTATTCTAGATTGACATATTGTAGAGGGTGTGCAGATACAAGTCAGAGCTTGTTCTGATTGTGTTGAGTGATCCACACAAGGTTGAGTAGCATAGGTTGCGTGAGTTGTAACCGAGTGTACTTGGAGACCTTTGTTTTGAGTGGATTGAGGACTGGAGAATAGTCCTCCCCAGACGTAGGCAATTGGCCGAACTGGGTGAACAAACTTCTGTCTTGTTCATTGTTTGCTGAGACAATTTCCGAGTGAACAAGAGTGTGCTGCAGCAACTGCTTGTTCACAAATCTGTCGAACTGAGACACTGCGAATTTCAAACAGGTCAGTCTGCCCAGATTTATTCTCGGGCAAATTCTCCTCGAGTCAATTTTGATCCGGGAAGCATGGAGGTTGATTCGACCAAGGGTGGCCCAATCACATGTGGTTCGTGCACCCTGATCGCGCGTCATTGTACGCGTCAAATATAATCCTTCCTCTTCCACTAGTACAGTGGTTAAGTAAGGGTCGATCTCCACAGGGAGCAAGCAGTTCAGTTTTAGCCAGTAACCTACACTTATGAAATTGGGGGGTGAGTGATTGGTTTGCGCGATGCGCGAGTAAACAGTGGTATCGTAACGCAGGAATTTGCACTAGACGTGCGCAGGCAATAGAGATTAAATACTATGACTATGAGAAGTATCGGCGCAGACAATCCTCTATGAGTGTATTCCTTATCATCGACTCTAAATGTCTATAGTTTGGGTTGCTAATGTTAGTGTCCAATCAAGGCTTCCTAACATGTGCGCATGTTCCGATCAAAGTTCATGTGCTATTAATTCTTACACTAGACCAAACAACTACGAATCTGATCAAGGTAGTAATTGCCTATCCTAGCGCGTTACTCCTAGTTGGCACCGTCAGGCTATTCAACTAGTTAAACAAACAACAACAAGCAACAAGAGTAAGATTGCGGTTCAAGGCTTCCCCTACTCATGTAACAAGCTGCCAGTAATGTGCACAAAATTAATATAAGCAAGCAAGCTATGCATTAGGCGCAAGTCTCAAAGGAAATACTCATAGATTCATGTCCAACCGATACTAAGCGTTTAGTTAGACATGCTAGTGATAAACATCATAGAAACAGTAAATAATAACTAAAGTATCCGAGAAAACAATAGCAAACAGTGCGTGCAGGTTGCAGTCTTGGCTGGCGCTGTCGGCTAGCGCAGATCCTCTCAACAAGCTCGTGTGTTTTCCAGTCCTGCTACGCAGTGCCTCCTGGGTGTACGAATTGTGAATCCTAATTATTCTCCCTTAACCCTAGCCTCCTTCTCTTCTTTATATACTGCTCAGAGGCTCATCCTTGGCAACTTCCAAATCTGGTCGTGTCAGGATTTGGAAACACCACCATCTGCGCCTGGCGCATGGCATCTTCTTAGCGCGTTCGGTTAGCGCACCGTGGTCGACTCTGCCAATTCTTCTGTTTGCGCCGCTAGCTCCGCAAGCTGTGTGATGCGCGTCCTAAACGCTGCCTGTTAACGCGTATCCGACTTAGGCCCTTGTTTTGCCCTAAAATACAAAAACACTGGAAACCAGTAATCTTGTACACAAAATAATGCAAACAAGCACAGGGTTATGATCTAAATAATGTGTATAAATAGGCTCTATCACACCCCCTGGCCGAATCAAATCAACCCTTGGGCGAATCACTTTTGCCTTTTGCTCATTTTGGTCTTAATCGACCAGAATTCATCCAGATTTCTTCGGGCCACTTCATATCAGTAATACATCTTTTTAACCTGAAATGGACAAATAAAACATCAAATGACTTCATAAAATAATGGAACAAACAAGGAATAAAGGGTTTAGTATGGACAAATATAAGGTCATTTATCTGATTATCATAGTCACCATCTCATTGGCTTCATTCTTCTCAACTGTGATGCCCGTCTTCTTTGAAACCACATATAAGGGACTTACCCATTGGCTATTTGGAATAGGGTAGATCACATCGGCATCTAAAAGTTTTTGTACCTCTTTGCGCACTACCTCCATCATTACAGGGTTCAGGCGACGCTACGGCTCTCTCGATGGCTTTGCCCCATCTTCTCAAAGAATTCTATGCATGCACACCACTGGGTTTATCCCCCCCATGTCTCCAACCGTCCAACCTATAACCAATTTGTTAGACTTAAGTACCTCTATAAGCCTCTGTTCTTGCTCATTCTCAAGTCCAATCTTAATGATCACTGGAAGACTGTCATTTTCTCCCAAAAATGCGTATTTTAAATGTTTAGGAAGAAATTTCAGTTTTACAATCGGTGCCTGCACAGAAGAAGGCAATGAAGAGTTAGTTTTAAACAATTGAATTTGATTAACCTCGTACCTGGGCATTAGAGGATGAGAAATGTCAAGTTGTGTAATTATGGCACATATATCCTCGTAGAGAGTGTAAGAATTCTCCTGTGTGAAAGTGGCGCTCAGCAGTGCTGTCCACAATAGATCTTTGCCGCTAGCGCTTTGTGCCTCTTAATGCATTCAGCGTTGTGTGCCCAGGTTGGTGTTGCATAGTCTGAATAGATCAAACTTTATCGTCTCGGCTTCAACCTCCATGCTCAGCATCCTAGAGTCACAATCAACCTTCATCTTTGATGTTTTCAAGAAGGGGCGACCAAGTAAAACAAGTTGATGATCGGCCGAATAACTACCATCCATTCTGAGCACGTAGAAGTTAGCTGGAAAGATCAAGTCACCAACCTGTACTAAAATATCTTCTATAATACCCTGAGGCTGCTTACAAGATGTATCTGCCAATTGAATTGTTAGTCCAGGTGGCTTCAAAGGTTTACTACATAGTCACGAATATGCAGAATAAGTCAAAACATTTATAGATGCACAGAGATCAAGCATGCAATTTTTGATTCTTAACATATCTGGGTCTCAGCATTTATGAGGTATTTTTCGTTAGATAACTGCAGAGACATTAGCATTAAACATTACCTACTCCGGTTGAGTTGAACGTCGGCGGTTGGTATACAACTCCTTGAGAAATTTGGCGTAGCGTGGGATCTGCTTAATTGCCTCGAGTAGCGAAATGTTGATTTCAACACTTTTGAAGAGGTCCCATACTTCCTTATTGATAAACTATTTTTTAGAAACCTTAACCTGCACAAGAAAGGGCAAATGGGGGTTAGTACGGTGAAGTTCAAAATCTGAGGCAGGCCGGACCGCGCTTGCAGTTGACGTTATTTCGGCTCGTGGGAAGTTATTGTTCTCCTCTGACGCGCGTCTATTGTTTACTCGTGGTGCGGTCATTGTGTTGACCGCGTCTTCTTCAGACGTCATTGTGCGCCCAGAGAAGACGTTAATGCATCGCGTGCTTGAGTAATGGTCTCATTTGGCTCGGTTGCCCATGGTCTTGTTTCCTTCGGTGCCTTTTCTTGCGCCCTTGACCATCTTTCCTCCCCTCAAAATCATAGCACTGACATTTCTTTTTGGGTTAGGGACCGTTTGAGATGGTAGTTTGCCCTGGTCACTTTTCAACTCATTAGCAACCGTAATCAGCTGTGACATTTGCTTTGATAATTCAGCAATAGAACCGTCCGTCTTTGCTTGGAATTGTTGAAGTTTCACCTCCAAATCATTAACGGTGTCTTCCGTGGATTTTTTGACGTTCGGATTACTCTAACCTGGCTAATTATAATTCTTCCTTTGTTGATACTTATTAGCACTGTTGTATCCATCTCGTTGCTTACGAAATGATGGCCGATAATATTGGGTCTGCTATTGGCATGAGGCTTTCTCTCTAAGAAATCCACCATTGTCCTTCCAACTATACCCATTTGCAGCTAATCCATATTTCCTCTGAGATGGTTTGTTGTTTAAATTCTGGTACCCTCCTAAAGCGTTCACCTTTGCTGGATTTTCTTCGTACAAGGATGAACACGAGTCTGTCTTGTGGCTCACAGCACCACAAAATTCACAAGGTTTCACTACATTAGCTTGTCCCACCATCATTTCTGCATCATGTCCTTCAGCTCTTTAAGTTTTTCAGCCATCTGATTGGTGGACGTGTCGGCCTGCGATACATTTCTTGTTTTGCTCGTATCCTCTCGCTTACTGGTTTCCTCTCTAAACCTTGCACTCTCAGCAGTTTCTATGATCAGTTCTCAACCTCTGATGGAGTCAAATTCATAACTGTGGTGCCAGCTGCAACATCCAACATCATCCTCTCTAAAGGTCTGAGTCCATCCAGCAAATACTCCACTACCATCTTTTAAGGAACTACACGATTGCAAAAACTCTGTTCCAATGAATTAAAGCGCTCCAAATAGTCGTATATTGACTCAATGGATCCTTGTCTGATCGTAGAGAGCTCTCTGCGCATTTGGATGGCCCTTGCTGGCGGGTAGTATTTGTTCAGAAACTTTCTCTGTATTTAATCCCATGTGCTGATGCTACCTGAAGGAAGAGACAAAAACCACGATTTAGTGAGATTAGTCAAGGATAATGGAAAAACTTTTAATTTTAACCGATTCTCAGGTGCTGCATATGGCCTCAGTGTTTGGCATATCCCATTGAATTTCTGTAGATGTCTTGTGGCCACTTCTCCTGGAAAACCTCCGAATTTAGGTAAGTGATGCACCACAGCAGTCTTTATCTCAAAATTGTCCTCTTCTGGATCAGTATTGATGCACCATGGCTGTTCATTGAAGTTTAGTGCGGACAGCTCTCTCATTGTTGGTTCTGATCTGTAGGCACCCCTGTATGGTTGATGCCCGTAAGGCTGCTACTGCTCATATTGCTGAGGCAGTGGCAGCGGGTTAAGTTCATAGTAACCCTCTACTCGTGCCTCTGGATCCCTAACTAGAAATTCTCTTTCACGAAACTGTCTTTGGCATGCTATAAACACTCGCTCAGGCTCTTTGTACAAGGCGGTGGAATTTGCTAAACTTGCACATTCTGATTCCCTGGTGGAGGTAAAAGACTGTTATTGTTGTTGACCTGATTTTGTTTGTTATGTTGGCTGCCTCACCGTTGACACTACCTTCGTGAGACATGCTGGGAAGAGCAATTAACCGCAACACAAAAAATAACACAAAAAAAATTGAAAATTAAATAAAAAAAGGAAAACAAAAGAAATTCTTCACTGTAGCAGTTCCCTAGCAACGGCAGCAAAATTTGGCACGTTTGTGATTTATAATTTCAAGCTTTAGCTAGTGCAGCGGTAAGCAAGGGTCGAACCCAAGAGAACTGATTGTGGAGGGATTTTCTGTAGATATTAAACGAAAGAGGATTTAAGTAAGTTCACGCAAGAAGGAAAGTAAGAAAACGTAAATATCAATCAAGAGAGGTATTCAGTCCACGCAATTCAATAGTAACTGTTATCATTGACTTCTAAGGATTGCGATTCTAGTCAAGCGTGTAGTCATTCCGACAAAAATAATAATCTAGAGTACCCCGACAAAGGTGATACTAAACCTAGCTTTTCTACTTGCTTCCACGATAAAGCTTCAATAAGTGTTAATAATTAGAATTGATAATCGGATTAGTTTCACGACAAAGTATATGCTAACCGCACAATACAATTCATGTAATTTTAGATTCAGAACTAAGATTGAATAGAATCGGACATTAAATTCGAGTCTCAAACAAGTGTGTCACAAACTGAAAACTCTAAACTGAAACAGAAGTTTAGTTACTGACGTTGAAGTTTTAGGCAAGCAAAATGAAGTGCTATTCTAGTCACGCAAATATCAAACAATATTTATAACCGAGTGAACTCGGGTCGATCCCAAGAGAAAAGCCTAGACTAATTGATATCTAATTAATGCTACTATTGAAGTCTACGGTTTAAGAGGGGTTTTCTCCTCCTATAGAGGTATCTCTAGTAAGTACTAAAGATAAATGATAGTTGGGGTTGCCTAATGAATAAAAGGTGACTAGGGATTCAACTTCTCCCTTAGAATATGCGGAAAATGAAATACCTCACTAATACATGCATGAACTACGTTTGGTTGATAAAAGCAAGGTTAATGCATCGTCTACTCTAGGTTCAACTCTCGCTCCTTCCCTAGAGTGGAGAGGATACAGAAATGACACGGTTCTCAAACTCTCGCTCCATTGAACCGTGTAGAACTTGAGTCCCATAACCGCACCCTCTCGGTCTATTGGCCGGTTACTCAAATCTGCTTAAAACTTAGCCTAGTGTCAAGAGTGTATGTCACTCTCGCACACAAACACTACATATATGATCATAAAATACCTATTAAACATCCTAAGTTCAATTCTCATTCTATCCCTAGGAGTTGTACTCATGCATACTCACTTAGGTATTTCGTCAAACACTTGGTGTGCATACAATGAATACATAGCTAGGGCACAAATAATCAAACCAAACTTCATTCAATATAATAAAATAGTGTTCTACATCATATCAAATCCTAGGGGATCCATTTGATCCCCAATCACACAAACAACTACTCACTAATAATGAGTGTGCACAAATACATGATTAATAAGTGAAACATGAATGTAAATACAAAGTTAAGGGTTTATAAAAGTAGTCTAGGTCTTGAATGATCTTCAATCCAAGCTCCAATCTTCAGCCAAGCTTGCTCTTCTCCAAATGTTTGATATTTGCTCTTTAGGGTTTGAGAGAGTTTTTGAGTTTTCTTGAAATTGAGATCCTCCTTTCTCTCTTTTCAAAGCTTTCCATTTATACCTAGAAGGTTTGACCAGCATTGACCGAGTTGACCGAGCTAACCAGCATTGACCGAGTTGACTGAGCTGACCTGCGTTGACAGAGTCACATAGTTGACTTGGGTGAGTCAACTTTCCAGAGGGTTCCAATTTGGCCGAGTGAGTCAATGACTCGGGCTTGGGTTTCTTGACTCGGGCAGAACTGATTCGGGCGAGTCAAATAGTTGATTCGGGCAAGTCAACTTTTCAGAGAGTTCCAATTTGGCCGAGTGAGTCAGTGACTCAGTCTTGCGCTTCTTGACTCGGGCAAAACTGAGTCGGGCGAGTCAAATAGTTGACTCGGGCGAGTCAACTTTCCAGAGAGTTCCAATTTGGCCGAGTGCTTTGATCCGGGCGAGTTGAAGTCCAGGCCTAGTCACATTGACTCGGGCGAGTCACAATGCGACTCGGGCAAATCTTCATTATCATGATTCTTTTGCGCTTTCGCCCGCAATCGACTGATTTTGTCTGAAACTCTTCTAAGCTGCTGCGTGACTCCAACTACTCGATATAAATCTGAAACGCACGCGAAAAGCATCAAAAGGCTTATATAACATCACGGAATGAACAAGAACTAAAAGGATGATGTGCGTAAATACTATGTACTTTGCGCGCACATCAATTACTCATAGTGAAGAATGAAAAACACATTAGATTAAAAGAGGAATGAGAGAACGTCTTTGGTTTGTTGGTCAGAACTGTTCCTTGTAGAACAACTACACGACTCAATGAGAATCCCCCCCCTTTCATTTCGCCCCTCTCTGTTTTTAAAAAACTGAGTTCCTTTTCTTTTAGAATTGGAAACCCTAATTGAGATTGGGCTTCAAAATCTGATCTAGGGCCGTGAGCCCTATGATGACGTCATCACGTGTTGGCCGCGCCATACATTTACATTAACAAGCGCGCCAAGAAGAGACATTAAGCTTTGGCGCGCGACACTAAAGTATTTTTCAGGAGCGGGGTCGACTGGAATGCACACTTAATTTCCTTCAGCGTCAATTTCCGCACGACTCTCTAAACATGCCATTTTAAGGCATGAGTCTCTTTTTATGTATTTTGAACATCTGAAATGCAAACAACACTAAAAAGTAACTGTTCACATATAAAAATGGCAAAATTGTTGAGCTTAAACAATTTAACGAGTCGTGTAAATACACATCATCAGGACTCCAACACAGTTAGCAGCTACTTTATTGGCTATATGGAGCGATCGAAAGGTTTCAAATTTTATGATCCTACTTCCAGAAATATTTTTGAGACAAATGCAACATTTTTTGAGGATGTTGAGCTTAGTGGAGAAATTTGGCCAGAAACATTGTCTTTGAGGAAGAGGGATCAACTACTGCTTTTGACAAGGATCATGTTCTTTTACCCATCATTGATCAAGAAGTTGACTTCGATCATCAACCTACTCGCAATGTTGTTCAAACCCCCCCTGTTCTGGATCAGAACAATGTTCCTGATGTTCAAACTCAACAACCTCAAGAGACAGTGACACTTCGTAGATCCATTAAAGAGAGGAGAAATGAGATTCCGGATGATTACGTCATATATCTCTTGGAACATGGATAAAATGGATTGTTGGAAGATGATGCAATCAACTTCCAGCAAGCCGTGGATAGTTCAAACTTCTAGAAATGGAGTGATGCTATGCATGAGGAGTATAAGTCTATGCAAGACAATGGAGTTTGAGAAGTTGTCCCATTAGCAGACCATGCGAGACCCATTGGTTGTAAATGGATACTTAAAACCAAGAGGGACTCTAATGGTAATGTGGAGAGATTCAAAGCTCGTCTTGTAGCTAAAGGTTTTACTCAGAAGGAAGGGATCAACTTTAAAGAGACATTCTCCCCTCTTTCTTCGAAGGACTTTTTAGGAAAATCCTGGCACTGATTGCACACTTTGATCTTGAGCTGCATCAGATGGATGTTAAGACAACATTTCTCAATGTGACATTGACGAAACAATTTACATGGTACATGTGTCTGAGGATGCAAAGAGTATGGTTTGTATGTTGAAGAAATCCATCTATGGGCTCAAGCAAGCTTCTCGTCAGTGGTACTTTAAGTTTCAATAGATTGTTGTCTCGCATGGCTTTGAGGCAAATCCGATGGATGAGTGTGTGTACCACAAGTTCAGTGGGAATAGGCATATTTTTTTGGTTTTATATGTTGATGACATACTGCTGGCTACTAACGATATGAGGACTTGGCGTTACACTAAGGAATTTCTATCAAAGAATTTTGAGATGAAAGACCTTGGTAATGCATCCTTTGTTTTGGGATCCAGATATTCAGAGACCGTTCAAAGGGTATCTTAGGATTATCACAGAGGAATTATATTGAGAAAGTTCTCATAAGATTCGGCATGAAGAATTGTAGACCATTGGATACCCCTGTCACTAAAGGAGAAAAGTTTAGTCTCGATCAGTGCTCTAAGAATACTCAGGAAATTCAGGAGATGCAGCAGCTTCAGTATGCTTCGGCTGGAGGAAGTTTTATGTATGCTCAGGTGTGTATGCGTCCTGATATCGGGTACATTGTTGGCATGTTGGGAAGATAACTGAGTAACTCGGGAATGGATCATTAGAGAGCAGTCAAACGGGTTACGACTTGTTGGATCATTAGTTAGGTGTCCCTCCGAGGTAACAGATTTGTGTGTTACCCGATAGGTATAGCAGCAATGATATTAAATGTAGAAAATATAAAACGGCTTACTCAGCGATTTAGAGTGGAAACCTCAGTACCAATCAAGTAACTCAGTAAAACCACTACCTTCCAGTATCCCCTGGAAAGATTTGTGAAATGATATGCTTCTGTATTTACGATAGGGTTGCAAGCGAGCCAATACACTCATGAGCAGCTCGTGAACAAATTAGATCAAAACTCGATCAAAGCTCGGCTCGATTTTAAACAAGCCAAGTATGAACATGATACTTAGGCTTGTTTATTAAACAAGAAAAGCATGAACAAAGTGGTATTCGGCTCGTTTAGATTCGCGAATAACTCGTTCATTTACTCATTTAAACTTGAATAAAGTTATATACTTATTTTTATTTTATAATTATTTATTATTTTGAACTATTTTTGTATGCCCAGCGCAGCCGGCCAGCCCAATTACGTTCGACGTTGTAGAATGCGTAATTTTTTAGTCATCCAAACGATTCGTTTCCTAGTCATTGTCCCATGAGAAGTGAGACCTAATTTTTGTTGCTATGATGATGAAGGTTGAGATGATACCAAAAATGAGTTATTTATTTTTGACTTCCAAATCAAGATCAAATATCTCCAATATTGGAATATTTGATTATCTCTTGTTCAAATAGGGAAACTTATCTAGTTAAATTAGATTCTTTTCCAAATTAATCAAAGAGATACATTCGTTGTTATCTAGAATATATCACATAATATATTCTGGATTTGATAACAACTTCCCTAAAGTTGTCATCAATATATTTCAGATCTTCTTTAAATATCCTCGATTCACCAGAATATTCTTCTAGGGAATCTGTGTTTATTTATCTTCTTGCATTTAATACAACTTAAGATCTCTTTACTGCACACTAGTTGAATTTATTAGTTGAGTATTTGTAATCATCAAAACCTCAGGAATCCAACACGACTTAGTGAGGCAAATCAACTGGTGAACGGGGAAAAAAGCTTATCTACAAAGACAACGACAAGGTAGGAGTGGTGATGCGTAAGGGAATGAGGTAGGTTCAATATTAGTAAACCATCAAAAAAGTAATCCAAACAAAAGATTTGTTGATGTATGGCATCCATGACAAAATAACTCAAAAATCTGTTACAGCACTCTCTGAAGATTTGCCGCTGGAAACAGCAACAAAGCATAAGATTCTGCTATAGCACTTTGTGGACCACAAAAGCTGAGGCAGACTGGCAACAAACAAATGACAGAATCTGCAATAGCAACCCTTATTGATTTGAAGCTAGAGCAAAATGACCGATTTTCTTGAAGATGCACGGAGAATGTCCAGAGAGGTGCTGCCAGTGTCGCGAGAGCTCAAGACGCTTTGTAAATGTCATCAAGTGAGCAGCAACGTCATCATAAGGTCGGAGAGATTAAAAAAGATAAGGTTTCTAAATTCCGATTTAGGAAACAGAATCCTACCAAACTCCAACAACTTCGCAAGAATCCATGAGAAGATTCTAGATGTCCGAAGAATTTCAAGGCAACGCGGATTTCCAAAAAGCTGATCAGATCAATTAGGCATCGATCGACGCTTAGAGAATACAAAGAAAGACAAACTCACGAGCAAATAGGAAAGTTGTTATGTGCGCAGAGGAGATCACAACTCGTTGAGTTTGATCTAGCATTGATCCACAGAACTCAATTAGAGCGCGGCTCATTGAAGGATCAATCAGTTGCTCCGGAGAAACGGTTGCGAATCGATTGTTGTGCAAGCTGTTGAAGAGTTGATCTTAGCTACCCGATATTGATAGACGGTCATTCAACGAGGGGGAGCAAGGTCTGAGTTTGAAGAACTTAGGTTGAGTTTGATTGTTTGGTAGAGTGTGCTAGAATAGTTGTCGACTGAAGTTACAACAACTCTGGTACAGATTGTGCTATAGCATTTCGTCTACTACACGTTATAAACGTATATGCTAAGTCTGAGCGTCAGGTCTGTAGCTATTCTCACCCCAAAACGACCACCATCAACACTGTCAGACCTCTGCAGCTGCTACACATTAACCTAATGGGACCAATGGAGGTAGAGAGTCTTGGAAGAAAGAGGTATGCTTTTGTGTGCGTGGATGATTATACAAGATTTACCTGGATTGATTTTATCTGGGAAAAATCAGACACAAGGGGAGCTATAGCAACCCTGATCTCTCGTCTTGAGCAACAGAAGAATCTCATAACCTCAGCTATAAGGAGTGATGATAGAAGAGAGTTTGAGAATGAATCTGTTGACAAATTCTGCAATGACCGCGGATTACCCATCAATACTCCTCACCGATCACCCCTCAGCAAAATGGTGTTGTGGAGCGCAAGAATCGAACCATCCAAGAAATGGCCCGAGTTATGATTCATGCCAAGAAAATTCCTCTGCGTTTTTTGGCTGAAGCAATGAATACTGCTTGCTACATCATCAACCGAGTCACCATTCGAAAAGGGACCAAGCAAACATGTTATGAGCTCTGGAATCCGAAGAAGCCTACGGTGAAATACTTTCACATTTTGGGAAGCGACTGCTACATTTTGAGAGATCGGGAATACCAAAGAAAGCTCGATCTCAAGAGTGACCGTGGAATATTCTTGGGTTATTCAGTCAACAGCCGTGCCTATCATGTTTACAATGAAAGAACTGCAACAGTGATGGAATCCATCAACGTTGTTATCAATGACATGGAAGAAGAAATCCCCACAAGTCCAAAAGATGTAGACTCTGACTCAGAAGGAGGCACAAGTAATCATGATAGAAGCAAACAAGAAGCGGGACCAGAAGATGCTATAGCAGATGCTGAAGCAGAAAATACTGATCAACAAACAGACAACTCAGTCACTGGGCAAGATGACAGAGAACCTCTCCCATCATCGAGACAACCTCCAAAGAAGATACAGAGAAATCATCCATTGGACAATGTAATTGGAAATCCTACGGAAGGGAGAAGAACCAGAAGCTCGTCTCTCTTCAGCTCCTGTGACTCGATCTGCAATTCTTGCTTCATATCCCATACAAAGCCAAGGAACATCAAAGAAGCAATGAGTGATGAATATTGGCTGCTGGCTATGCAGGAAGAGTTGGCTGAGTTCGAAAGACATGATGTGTGGGACCTAGTGCCCAGACCTAAAGGGATAAACATCATAGGGACCAAGTGGATCTTGAAAAATAAGTCAGATGAAAAAGGAAACATTACAAGGAATAAGGCCAGACTCGTTGCACAAGGGTACACTCAGATTGAGGGAGTGGATTTTGAAGAAACATTCGCACTTGTTGCTCGATTGGAAGCCATCAGACTTCTCCTGGCTTTATCGTGTCATCTTGGCTTCAGACTCTACCAAATGGATGTCAAGAGTGCCTTCTTGAATGGGGATCTGTCAGAAGAAGTATATGTGGCTCAGCCAAAGGGATTTGAAGACCCTCATTATCCCCATCATATTTACAAGCTGAAGAAAGCCCTGTACAGGCTTAAGCAAGCACCAAGTGCCTGGTATGAGCGATTAACCATCTACCTGGAGAAAGAACCAAGTCAGATCTCGTCATTGCTCAAATTTATGTGGATGACATTGTGTTTGGCTCCAGGTCACAGCGCTTGGTGAAGCAGCTTGTGGAGCAGATGAAACAAGAATTCAAAATGAGCATGGTGGATGAGCTATCTTATTTTATGGGTCTAGAAGTAGCTCAGAAAGATGAAGGGATATTCATATCACTGACCAAAAATAGCAGGAATCAGGTGAAGAAGTTTCAGCTTGATAAAGCCAGCCACAAACGCACTCCTGCGGCAACTCACATTAAGGTTGGCAAAGACGTAGCTGGTGTTGAAGTAAATCAGTCCACGTACCGAAGTATGATTGGAAGTCTTCTGTACCTAACTGCTAGCCGTCCAAACATATCTTTCTCAGTTGGAGTGTGTGCTCGTTTCCAAGCTAGCCTGAAGAAAAGCCACTTCCAACTAGTAAAGAGGATCATTCGGTATGTAGCAGGAACAGTGAATTATGGTCTGTGGTACTCGAATGATACAAATGCAAATCTGGTTATTGAAGATCGAATGAGCACTTCTGGAGGGTGCTTCTTCTTGGGGAATAATCTTGTATCCTGGTTCAGTCGAAAGCAGAACAATATTTCCCTCTCCACAGCTGAGGCAGAATATATTGCCGCCGGGAGTTGCTGTGCTCAACTACTCTGGATGAAGTGGATGCTCACCGAGTATGGGATGCCTGAAAATGAAATGGTCTTGTACTGTGACAATCTGAGTGCTATCAGTATTTCCAAGAACCCTGTACAACATTCGAGGACCAAGGATATTGATATCAGACACCACTTCATTCGTGATCTGGTGGAGAAGAAAACGATTGCTCTACAGCACATTGGTACAGAAAATCAGCTTCCAGAAATCTTCACCAAACACCTGGATACAGCCAGATTTGAAGCACTGAGATCCTCGTTGGGACTCTGTGTCATGTCCTCCTGAGCTCTGAAGTGTTTCCCCCTTGTCTATTTCTGCCAAAAAGGGGGAGAGCAAGTCAAGGCCCACTGATTGACCTCCACTCATGAACTTTCAAATTTGTTTTGAAGCCCTGCGTAGCTATGCTGATCCAAAGGCCGAGTGTGGCCACAAAACTTTTTGAACTGATGATAGGTAGTATTTAAAATTTGTTAAATTTGTTTTCCGTGGAAGACTCCTTCTGTGGCCAAGGGTTTTGTCAAAATGCCAAGGGGGGAGATTGATGATGCAGTATGCAGGCTTTGACAAAACCAGCATAAGTGAACAAACGGCTGAACAAGCTGCTGCTATAGCCGGAGCTGGTTCAGGAAGCTAAAGCCTCTGTTAGTCAGTAGTAGTTCGGATCTTCGTGGAAGGAGCTTGGCAGTGCATCCGTAAGCATCAAAGGAGTTCTTAAATACTCAGAGAGAATATTCCAGTGGAGATTCCCAGATGGAGGAGAAGATTTGTCTGTAGAAGATTAGATTTGCAAATCAAATCTAATTCCTACAAATTAGGAGATATTGCTGTTTGAAAGAAATTGCTAAAACTGTTAATGATGGAACTAGGGGTTCCTATTTAAAGGAGGCCGGGCAGAGTGTCAAGGGCATCGAAGACAAGAGAGCAAACACGAGAGCGTACACAGAATACCGTGAGAATAGAATTCAAGTGCGAGAGGATCTTCAATCATCACCGAGAGCAGAGCGTGAGCGCAGAGCTGAGGTGATTTGAGCAGAGTGTGATCAGGACTGCAGAGTCTGATCATAGCTTGATCAGGAAGCCAATTCAGAGCAGCGGTTGCTTGTTGGTTGATCAAGGGAGGCCGCGAAGGTAGTGATGAGTGGACAAACTCGGTCAAGTGACTGGACGGCTAAACTTACTAGTGACAGGTGGTCACTGAGTGAGGCGGAGTGCTCCAGAGTGTGCAGCGCTCGTGGAGAGGTTCGATCGGCTCAGTAGAAGGCTTGGAGCGACGCAGACAGTTTTGGTACCAGCTATGTGCTACAGCAGGTGCTATAGCAACCTGTAGATAACGTAGAATTAATTAGAATAGGATGAGTCTGTGGGATCAGAGTTGTAGCTATTCTGAATTATTTCAAGTTTGTAGGTGTGCAATACACCAGTCAGAGCTTGGTCTGATTGTGTGACTAGTTTAGGTCAGGTAGCATAGGTGTCGTGCGTCGAACCGTGTTGTACTGTGGACCTGAAAAACTAGTGGAATAAGGGTTGGAGTTCAGCCCTTCCCAGACGTAGGCAGATTGGCCGAACTGGGTGAACAAACCATTGTTCCTTGTTCTATCTTGCTGTATCAGAGTTGGGTGTTCAAGAGTGTGCTGTAGCAACTGCTTGTAACAATCTGAAACTCATAGGTGCTGCGAATTTCAAGATGGATTCTCATAGCTAAACCCTTAATTTCAGTTTGCTGATTTTGTGTTGCAACGTACGGTTTGAGATATTTATCTTTTCGTAATTCAATTTAGTGAATTCCTGTTCTTCGTTTGAATTGTATGCTCTGATTATCAAGTTAGCATAGCCTAGCGGTAAAACTGAGTTGATATCTATTGCGTGATATTGGATAGACTTCCGTATTAGCTAAGCCTAGCGGTATAACCTAATCGGTGTCGTTGATCGAGTAATCGTTAAACCTATTCGAGAACTTAGCGGTTGACAGTAGGTAGAACACTAGAGTCGACATTACCCTAGAGGGATTGTTAGACTAGGAACAGTAATTTATTAGTTGATGCATGTTACCAGTTGCAATGCATATCCCTGAACTGACTTTTCTCTAAATTTGACAACAACAAACATTCTTCCTACAACCTCTTTTTTGTGTGACAATCATTCGTAAAACTTTATCACTGATTGCTCTCTCATGGGTTTGACCCTACTTACCCTAGGCGATGATTGCTAAGTGTTAATAGGAGATTATAAATATAAGTCTGGCGCACACAATGACGTGCCGTCAAACTTTGGCGCCGTTTCCGGGGAGAGCAACATTCAGTACAGAGTTCTGAACTATGTCCTTCTTGCTTTGCTGTGGTGCAGATTTGAAAAAAAAAAGAATTAAGAATTTCTAAACCCTAGTGAATAGTGTTGCTGCCAAGGGTGTGAATAGTGTCACCTTTTTCTGAGCGGAACGGGTCGACAGTCAATAGTCATCGCCTTAAGTCATAAGCTATGTGCTTTTTTAGCCATCCGAGATCGTTTACTATTTTATTTTGAATTGTTTAGGTCTTTAAGTTGCAGTTTTTTTTAAGGTTTTTTTCACTTTTTTGCATTCACTTGCCCTTCCAGTATGTCTAATGCAGGAAGTTCCCACCAAAGTGTCCAGGGCGACCATGCCCCTGGCCAATTCAATGAGGAAGTGCCCCGACAGGTAATCCCACCATTCTATGATGAGCCGGAGCGGGTATTAAATCAAAGGCAAAGAGAAGCTCGTCAGAGGATGGATCCCCAGGGAGGACACCACGGTAGAGGTGGAAGGATAGATGAGTATGCTGATTATGCCCCACCTCACCATCAACCTTGACCATACCCAATTCAACAACAACAATATAGACAGCCAGCCCAGCATGAGCCAACTATGGAGCTCGATGCCCCCACATTCCAGAACCAGCCATGGTGCATCAATGCTGACCCGGAAGAGGACAACTTCGAGGTCAAAACCGCACTGGTGCACCATCTGCCCAAGTTTTGAGGATTACCGAGAGAAGTTGTGACGAGGCATTTACAAGAGTTCATTGGAGTCTGCCAAACATTGAGACATATGCATCTTCGGAAGACAGGTTCAAATTAAAAGTATTTCCATTGAGTTAAACTGACTTTGCAAATCTTGGTTTCTTTCCTTGCCTTCAGGTAGTATCAGAATATGGGATCAAATGCAAAGAAAGTTCGTCGACAAATACTATCCTCCTGCGAAGGCAACTCAAGTCAGAAGAGAGTTGTCGATGATCAAACAAGGATCGAGTGAGTCGACGTATGACTACATGGAGAGGTTCAATTCATTGGAACAAAGCTGTTACAATCTAGGTGTTCCGGAGAAGATGCTCGTGGAATATCTATTAGATTGATTGAGGCCCCTTGAGAGATGCTATTAGATGCCACAGCTGGTGGCACCGTGCTCAACTTAACACCCAGACAAGTACGTGATTTGCTCACCGAGACCGTTGAGAGCGCAAGGTTCAGAGAGGAGACGAGTCGTAGGGATGAGAGAACAAGGAATGTGTCTCAAGTGGAGCCACATGACAGCTAGCTGGTGAGGGAGATCAAGGAGTTGAAGGAGACTAACCAAAGGATGTCAGTGAGCCAAGCCAGCACAAGGAAGGTTTGTGAGTTTTGCCGCGCTGTCAGCCACAGAACAGACGAGTGCCCTACACTCCAAGAGGAGGAGGTAATGGATGTCAACGTGGTAGGAAATTATCATAACTTTAATGTGAACAACCGGCCACCGCAGCAGAGGCAGTTCGGACTGGTGGCAAATGGTTTCAGTTGGCGTAACGAGGGAGGATTTCACTAGAACCAAGGGCCACCTCAGCCTCAGAATCAAGGACAGCCTTACGGGCCCCCGTTCCAACAACAAGAGAGATACAATAATCAGACTAATCAGTACCTAAGGAGGAATTTCAACCAAGCGGGGCAGAGCACGGGTAAATCATGGGAAGACGCGCTCAAGGACTTGGAGGGTACCATGCAAAGGAACCAGGCCAAAACTGATGGAGCCATAGCCGAGCTAACCAAACAAATATAGCAGCTAGCTTCCATAGTTTATGAGATGAAGAATGACAAGGGCAAGCTTCCTTCGCAGACCATTTAAAACCCTAAGGGGAATGTGAGCGCAATGACCCTGAGGCATGGGAAGGTGATCCGGGCTACAGAAGAGGCACCGAAGACAATAGACACAGTGGGTTGCGCGCCCAAAAATAGACACTTAATGTCTTCACCCAGCGCGCCCATAACGTCTTCACATGGGGCACAACAACCTGTCTCGAACTTTGATATTTGCTGTACTGACCCTCCTTTACCTTTTCCCATGTAGGGCAAGACCCCTAAGAAGCAAGAGATAGACCAAGAAGTGTAGGACTTGTTCAGCAAGGTTGAAATCAACATTCTGCTGTTGGAAGCAATCAAGCAAATTGTGCACCAACCGTCGTCGGTCATCACAGCGCGAGAAGGTAACCCTTAATGCTCATGTAGCCACTGTAAAGATCATTGCCTAGGTAATGCGGAGACCCAGGTGTGTTTTTTATTCCTTGCACAATTGGTAGCATTTGCATTCCATCTACTCATGCTTGCGTATTGGAACTTTGAACCTCCTGCACTAACTATTCAGTTGGCAGATAGATCGTGTAAGCAACCTGAGGGTATTATCAAAGATGTACTAGTGCAGGTAGGGGAGCTTGTGTTTCCAGCGGACTTTTATGACTTGAAAATGGATGGAGGCCTAGCCGACATCCCATCAATACTGCTAGGACACCACTTTTTGAAGACCTTGAGGATGAAGATTGATTGCGTTACCGGCATGCTGACCATGCGAGTCGAGGATGAGGTAGTAGATTTTGACATCTTCAAAGCAATGAAGCATCCACCGGGGTACAACACAGTAAATGCTATTGATGTCGTGGATGACATTATGAGTGAAGTGAACCCATCCTGTGGAGATGATGGACTCAAGATTGCGGTGGAAAAATATGTCTTCGAACCGGATGAATCGTACGAGCTTAGGGAGTTAGTGCAGGCAGCTCTTGGGCAATTAGAAGTATCACGCCCGCTGACACCAAGGTATGAAGCTAATCAGATCAGTTTATATAAACTAATACCTTGTTGTCTTCTTTTGTCCAGGCCCCAACCATCGAGCTGAAACCATTACCGGAGCACTTGAAGTACGTCTTCTTGGGAAAGGATGAGACATTATCGGTGATTAACAGAAAAGGGCAAGAGATGATCAAATAGGAGAACAAGCTCATCAAAGTCCTGAAAGATAACCAGCAGGCATAAGGATGGGCACTGAGCGACATTCGAGGAATTAGTGCAACGGTTTGCATGCATAGAATCCTGTTGGAAGAAGGAGCCAAACCATCGAGAGAACCACAACGTTGAGTCAACCTAATAATGATGGAAGTGGTAAGAAAAGAGATTCAGAAATTATTAGACGTTAACATCATTTATCCTATTTCAGATAGTCGATGGGTGAGTCCAGTACATGTGGTCCCAAAAACGACCGGCGTAACAGTGGAAGAAAATGAAGCCGGTGAGATGGTGACAAAGCGAATTCAGAATGGGTGGAGGATGTGGATCGACTATAGGAAGCTGAATGCAGTCACTCGTAAGGATCACTTTCCCTTCCCTTTCATTGATCAAATGTTGGATAGGCTGGCAGGTAAGCCATTTTTCTGCTTTGATGGTTTCTCAGGATATAATTAGATCCCTATAGCTCCTGAGGATCAAGAGAAAACTACCTTTACATGTCCTTTTGGTACATTTGCATTTAGGCGTATGTCATTTGGTTTGTGCAATGCACCGGGAACCTTTCAAAGGTTGGTCACTAGCATTTTCTCTGACATGTTAGGTAGTTTCATTAGGTATTCATGAATGATTTCACTGTACATGGTGACACATTTGATGTGTGTTTAAAAATTTTAACAAGGTGCTGGAGAGATATGTGTCGATGAACCTTGTTTTGAATTATGAGAAGTGTTATTTCATGGTCACACATGGTGTGGTGCTAGGACATATAGTGTCGCAAGATGGAATTCAGGTAGACAAGGCAAAGATAGACTTGATTTTCAGTCTTTCTTACCCTTCGAATGTCCGTGATGTTAAGTCCTTTCTTGGGCATGCTTGCTTTTATCGTCTCTTTATTAAAGATTTTTCTAAGAAGGCGCTGCCCTTAACTAACCTCTTGCAAAAAGATGTTCCTTTAGAGTTTTCAGATAAATGCAAGGAGGCGTTCAATGAGCTTACACACGCGCTGACTAGTGCACCCATCATCCAATCACCCGATTGGACGCAGCCCTTTGAAATCATGTGTGATGCGAGTGACTACGCTGTAGGGGCTGTCCTCGGACAAAAAAAGGACCAAAAACCAGTGGTGATTGATAAAGCTTATTCATACGCATTATTTAGATCATAACCCTATGCTTGTTTGCATTATTTTGTGTACAAGATTACTGGTTTCCAGTGTTTTTGTATTTCAGGGCAAAACAAGGGCCTAAGTCGGATACGCACTAACAGGCAACGTCTAGGACGCGCATCACACAGCCTGCGGAACTAGCGGCGCAAACAGAAGAAATTGGCAGAATCGACCTCGGTGCGCCAACCGATTGCGCTACGCACAGCTCGTGCGCCAGGCGCAGATGATGATGTTTCCAAATCCTGACACGACCAGATTTGGAAGTTGCCAAGAGCGAGCCTCAGAGCAGTATATAAAGAAGAGAAGGAGGCTAGGGTTTAGAGAGAGGAGAGAGACTCAATTCAGAGATCATCAGAGGCACACCAAGGAGGCACTGCGCACCAGGACTGGAAAACACACGAGCTTGCTGAGAGGATTGCGCCAGCTGACTGCGCCCGCCAAGACTACAATCTGCACGCACTGTTTGCTATTGTTCTCTTGGATACTTTAGTTATTATTTACTGTTTCTATGATGTTTATCACTAGCATGTCTAGCTAAACGCTTAGTATCGGTTGGACATGAATCTATGAGTATTTCCTTTGAGACTTGCGCTTAATGCATAGCTTGCTTGCTTATATTAATTCTGTGCACATTACTGGCAGCTTGTTGCATGAGTAGGGGAAGCCTTGAACCGCAATCTTGCTCTTGTCACTTGTTGTTGTTTGTTAAACTAGTTGAATAGCCTGACGGTGCCAACTAGGAGTAACGCGCTAGGTTAGGCAATTACTACCTTGATCGGATTCGTAGTTGTTTAAGTCTAGTGCAAGAATTAATAGCACATGAACTTTGATCGGAACATGCGCACATGTTAGGAAGCCTTGACCGGACACTAACTTAAGTAATATAAGGCTATAGACATTTAGAGTTGATGATAAGGAATGCACTCATAGAGGATTGTCTGCGCCGATACTTCTCATAGTCATAGTACCTAATCTCTATTGCCTGCGCACGTCTAGTGCAATTCCCTGCGTTTTACAACTGTTTACTCGCGCACTGCGCAACCCAATCACTCACCCCCCAATCTTCTCAAGTGTAGGTCACTGGCTAAAACTGAACTACTTGCTCCCTGTGGAGATCGACCCTTACTTAACCGCTGTACTAGTGGAAGAGGAAGGATTATATTTGACGCGCACAACGACGCGCGATCAGTGATTCAATATGCGTCAAGGACCTTAGACGTGGCTCAAAAGAATTACTCCACTACGGAGAAAGAGCTCCTAGCCATAGTATTTGCATTAGAGAAGTTTCATCCCTATTTGCTTGGTGCTGAAGTCATTGTATTTTCTGATCATGCAACAATTAGGTACCTAATGTCGAAGGAGTCCAAACCTTGCTTGATAAGATGGATCTTACTACTCCAGAAGTTCGACGTGGAAATAAAAGACAAGAAGGGGGTGGAGTACATGGTGGCCGACCACTTGAGTAGGATTGTCACGAAGGAGCCGATAGCCATCACAGAGACATTCCTCGACGAGTATCTCTACGCCATGCAGGACAAAGCGCCATGGTACGCTCACATAGTGAATTACCTAGTAGGAGGTAAGTTTCCCCCTTCCTTCTCTTGACCTCAAATATTGAAACTCAAGCATGATTCTCGATTTTATATGGGATGATCCCAATCTTTTAGGAGATGTGTCCCGGATGATGATATACATTCCGTGCTTAGTTTCTGCCATGAGCATGCTTGTGGAGACCATTTCGGACCTCGTAGGACTGCTAGGAAAATTCTGGATTGTGGTTTTTATTGGTCTTATGTGTTTAAGGATGCATATAACCATTGTAAAAATTGCGATAGATGTCGACCTGTAGGAAATATATCTGCTAGGAATGAGATGCCACCAATGCCGATAATTGTTGATGAAGTGTTTGATATTTGGGGCATAGACTTTATGGGACCTTTCCCTTCATCTAATGGGTATCAATACATCTTGCTTGCTGTTGATTATGCATCAAAATGGGTAGAAGCGCAGGCCACGCGAAAGGATGATGGCAAAACAGTTGTGGATTTCTTGCGTACTAACATCTTTTGTAGGTACGGGGTTCCGAAGGCCGTAATAAGCGATCAAGGGTCTCACTTCTGTAACAAATCCATGGCTGCCATTTTCAAACACTTTGGAGTACATCACCTAGTTTCTACTGCATACCACCCACAGACTAATGGGCAGGCAGAGATTTCTAACCGAGAGATCAAGCTAATTTTGGAGAAGATGGTTAGGCCATCTAGGAAAGAATGGTCCACACGTCTAGATGAGGCATTGTGGGCGTACCGCACACCCTACAAGATGCTTATCGGGACCTCTCCATTCAGACTTGTCTATGGCAAGGCGTGCCACCTACCTGTTGAGGTAGAACATAAAGCATTTTGGGCCATTAAACAATGTAATTTCGAGCTAACTTCTGCAGGAAAGGAGAGGATGCTTCAACTGAACAAACTTGAGGAGCTGCGCCTAGAGGCTTATAAGAGCCAAACAGACTACAAGGCGCGGACAAAGATGTATCCTGACAAATTCATTTTGCGTCGTTCATTTGAAGAGGGACAAAAGGTACTACTTTATTCCTCACGATTAAAACTCATGCCTGGGAAGTTGCGTTCTCGATGGACAGGGCGGTACACGGTGATATGAATGCTCAACCATGGTGCACTTGAGCAAGAAAAAACGAGCACAGGGGAGAAGTTCATGGTGAATGGCCAAAGGGTGAAACTTTACCACGGGGAGATCATACCACCCGATGAGGAGCTCGCTGAGCCAGTAAATGCTTAAGGATGAGAGGTACCTTCGAGCCAACGACGTTAAACAAGTGCGCTCTCCGGGAAGCAACCCGAATTTAGTTTGTTTTAATTCTTAGTGTGAGTCAGTGAGTTACGCGCCCCAAGGCAACATTAGGGCTGCTCCGCGTTCATACATTAGCTCCGCTAATGTGTGCTTAGGGCGCGCCATTTAATGTATGCATGAGGTGAGGACACGGTTTGTTTCAAAAGTGTGGGGTGGGGGAGTTGGTATGTGTCAGCACGTTTACTTTTGTCAGCTTGCATTAGTAGTGGTTAGAGCACGTTTTTTTTATTTTTTATTTTTAGGTGCTGCGATGTTGCTGATTTCGTGCAACTATATGCTGCTAGTTTTATGCCATTATATGGTATGATGAAGATGCTGATTTTATGAGATGATGTTTGATGCTATGAGGTTTTGATGTGCATGCTTTGCATGATTTCTACAATTTTGTGATGCTAGTGACTTGATGTTTGATAGAGGCTATTTGTACGCATTATTTAGATCATAACCCTATGCTTGTTTGCAATATTTTCTGAGTAGGATTACTCGTTTCTAGTGTTTTTGTATTACAGGGCAAAACGAGTCCTTGAGTCGGATACGCGCTAACAGGCAGCGTCCTAGGAGTGAGAGACCCGCCTGCGGAGATAGCAGCACAAGCAGAAGAGAAGTTGGTGAGAGTCGGTAGCGGTGCGCTAGCCGAATGCCATGCGCCAGGCGCAAAATCCAGTGACCAGATTTGGAAGTTGCCAAAGGTGAACTTCCTGGGCAATATATAAACAAAGGAAGTCTAGGGTTTCAAAGGAGGGATATCACAGCCGTCATTGGACAACGCACATCAGAGAGAGCGGCAACACTGGAAAACACACGGACTTGTTGAGAGGATTTGTGCCAGCCGACTGCGCCAGCCGAGAAGACAATCTGCACGCACTGTTGCTACTGTGTTTCTCAGACATATTAGACCTTATTTACTATTCTATGATGTTTATTACTAGCATGTCTAGCTAAACTCTTAGTGTTGGTCGGGCATGAATCTATGAAGTATTACCTTTGAGACTTGAGCTTAATGCATAGTTTACATACTTGTATTAATCCTGTGCGTACGGAGACAGCTAGTTGCATGAGTAGGGGAAGCCTTGAACCGCAATCTTACTTATGTTGCTTGCTTGTCATATGTTAAACTAGTTGATAGGTTTACGGTGACAACTAGGAGTAACAATTTTTGGCGCCGTTGCCGGGGAGCAACACAGCTAAGTCTTTAGTCTGAGTTTTTTTTTCCTTCTTTATAGTAATTCTTTCAGTTTGTTTTGTTTTCGTTGTTGTTTCTGACAGCGCGCATTCACATCAGCCTGCGCAACCTTGAAACAGTTGCGCTGCGCAGATTCTAGTTGCGCACTGACAGCCGCAACAACATTAGTTATCTTTTAATTTCATTTTTCTTGAGATTCGGAACAGGTTATGGAGGATAACAGTGTCGTAGGAGACAACTTGGGGGACAGAACCCCAGAGGAAGCAAGGGCACATAACCGCGCAGCCCTGTTCAGAGAGGAAGTGCAGCGCGAGGTTGAAGCAAGGAGGGCCGCTGAAGTGTATCATGCGCCACCCGTGCAACAAGCCGCGCGACGCAGAACAGTGCGCGAGATGTCGGCCCCTATCACTGTTAACCAGCCATGGTGCATCGTGCTTCCACCAGGCGGTCATTTTGAGCTAAGGAGCTCGCTCATCCATCACATGCCCAAGTTCCACGGGATGAACAATGAAAATCCAGTCAAGCATGTGCGAGAGTTCCTAGTCATCTGCGAGAACATGAAGACAGAAGGGGAGAGTGATGAGGCGCTGAAAATGAAGGCATTCCCATTTTCATTATGTGATACAGCTAAACACTGGCTAATGAATTTACCTGCAGGATCTATTCACACATGGGAGTAGCTGCAGAAGAAATTCCTAGATAAATTCTATCTAGCAGCAAAGATTGCGCTGCTCAGAAGGGAACTGGCCGCGCCAAGGCAGAGCGCAGGGGAGTCTCTGTCAGAATACTATGAACGTTTCAGGGAGCTAGAAGCCAACTGCTACAATCACGGGCTTCCCCAGAATGTGCTGATAGAGAACTTTCTAAATGGACTGCTGCCCATGGAGCTGCGACTACTGAATGCATGCGCAGGAGGGGACATTTGCAACATGTACCCAGAGGATGCGTGGCAGCTGATAGAAGATTCTGCTGGGCAGGTAAGACATCAATTGACGCTTGAAAGTAGCCGTAATCGTTCTGTGCATCAGGTAGAAACAAGCGCTGAGATCAAGGAAATGAAGGCCATGCTACAGAAGCTGATGAGTGCGCAGAGCGCACAACCAGTTGCACCAAAGGTATGTGAATTCTGCAGGTCCACTGAGCACAAGACAGACGAATGCCCAACACTTTTCGAAGAGACTGGAGATGTCAATGCTCTTGGAGGATGGGACAATAGAGGACCGCAGAGGCAGAATCAGCCGCGCTTTGGGCTTGCCGCAAATGGATTCAGATGGAAGGAGGAGAACAATTTCCAGAGGCAGCCCACAGATTAGCGCGCACCACAGCAGACGCCACAAGCTGCGCCCTACAATCCGCCGCACCACCGAAATGACGCACCAGCGCAGAACAACCAACAGCCGCGGCGTTCCTTGGAAGACATCATGGGGCAGCTAGCAGATACAGTGCGCAAAAATGACGAGAAATATGACAAAAGGTTCGAGTCCATAGAAAAGCAGCTATCACAAATAGCAACCACGGTGTATGAGCTGAAAAAGTGCGATGGCAACCTGCCTTCGCAAGTGATTCAGAACCCTAAAGGAGGAGTCAATGCAGTGACACTGAGGACTGGGCGCACAGTAGGAACAGAGCAGACCGCACAGGCGACCGCGCAACCAGTTGCGCAAATCCCGGATCCAGCAGATCAGAATGCGCAACCAGAGCAAGATGCGCAACCGGAAGCGCCAGCCACAGACCAGCAGGGCAAAGCGCAAGGTATGTCTCACTCGAAAAACAAGGACAAAAATTGTACTAACGTACCTGCTCCGTTCCCTGTGCAGGCACCACTGGCGAGAAAAGAAGCGCTGGACAAGGAATTATATGAGCTATTCAGCAAGGTGGAAATCAAATACCTCTCATAGAAGCTATTCGACAGATCCCCAGGTATGCGAAGTTTTTAAAAGAGCTGTGCACAAACAAGCGAAGGAAAGGTGAATGCGCACAGGTAATGCTAAATGCGCAGGCCTCAGCGATCGTGCAACAAAAGGTACCACCCAAGTGCCGAGATCCAGGTACATTTACTATCCCATGCACGCTAGGTAAGACCACAGTGAGTAATTGCATGATCGATTTAGGCGCATCCATCAATTTGCTACCTTATTCTCTATATACGACATTGCGCCTTGGACCACTTAAGCCTGCAGGTCTCACCATTCAGCTAGCAGACAGATCGTGCAAACAACCTGCAGGCATGATAGAAGATGTCCTAGTTCGCGTAGGAGAGCTGGTCTTCCCAGCAGATTTTTATGTGCTCGAAATGGAGGGTGAATCAAGCGCCAGCAGTGCGCAAATCCTCCTAGGCAGACCATTTCTGATGACCGCGCGCACGAAGATAGACGTATGGAGGGGCACGCTCTCCATGGAGGTAGATGGCGAAGAAATCCATTTCAACATATTCAAGGGGATGCAGCACCCACATGAGGACGCTACCGTGCACGCGATGGACAGCATTGACGATTTAGTCACAGAAGCGCAGTGTGCGAGCGCAACCATAGGACCAGAGCTACTGACACAGGCAGAGCTGGAGGAGCAAGAGGAGGAGCTAAGCAGTGCTGAACTAGCACCCACACAGGTACTTGATATAGTTCATATTTGCACCGCTAACAAAATCTTGCCCTCTATTGAACAGGCACCCAAGATCGAACTGAAGCAACTCCCAGAGCACCTCAAGTACATTTTCTTGGGAGATGAGGACACCCTGCCAGTGATCATCAAGAAGGGATTAGAAGAAGAGCAGGAGGCGCGCTTACAATAGGTACTGCGCAGGAACCAGCGTGCTATAGGATGGACTCTTGCTGATCTGCGCGGAGTGAGCCCAGACGTGTGCATGCACAGAATTCTGTTGGAAGATGGTGCCAAACCATCCAGGGAGGCTCAGCGCAGGTTGAATCCAAACATGATGGAGGTAGTGCAAAAGGAAGTCCTGAAATTGCTTAGCGCAGGGGTCATCTACCCAATTTCGGACAGCAAATGGGTCAGCCCGGTGCATGTTGTGCCAAAGAAAGGAGGACTCACAGTGGAAGAGAATGCGCAGGGCGAACTAGTTCCCAAGCGCATTCAAACTGGCTGGCGCATGTGCATCGACTACAGGAAGCTGAACGCTGTCACACGCAAGGACCACTTCCCGTTACCCTTTATGGACCAGATGCTGGATCGCTTAGCAGGTAAGCCTTATTTTTGTTTTCTGGACGGATATTCAGGGTACAACCAAATACCCATAGCTGCGGAGGATCAAGAGAATACCACATTCACATGCCCGTTCGGTACGTTTGCGTTTCGGCGCATGTCTTTTGGGCTGTGCAACGCGCCAGGTACATTCCAACGCTTAGTCATGAGCATTTTTTCTGATATGATTGGTATATGCATAGAAGTGTTCATGGATGATTTCACTGTATATGGGAGTACCTTTGATGCATGTTTAACTCATCTAGATAAAGTTTTAGCGCGCTGCATCTCTAAGAATTTAGTGCTCAATTACGAAAAATGTCATTTCATGGTCACGCACGGAGTAGTACTAGGACATATCATTTCAGAGGAGGGTATTAAGGTAGACAAGGCTAAAATAGATCTCATTTCTAATCTGCCTTATGCCACCAACGTGCGCGACGTGAAATCATTCTTAGGGCATGCTGGGTTTTACAGGCGTTTTATTAAGGATTTCTCTAAAATTTGTATACCCCTGTCTAACCTGTTGCAAAAAGATGTGTGTTTCGATTTTACTGATGAGTGCAGGGCGGCGTTCGATAAGCTGAAGGAAGCGCTGACCAGTGCGCCAGTGATGCGCGCACCAGACTGGAACCTGCCATTTGAGCTGATGTGTGACGCAAGTGATTACGCAGTGGGTGCAGTCTTGGGGCAGCGCGTGGACAAGAAGCCGCACGCCATTTACTATGCATCGCGCACGCTGGACTCTGCGCAGAGGAACTACACCACCACGGAAAAGGAGCTTCTGGCAATTGTATTTGCGCTGGAGAAGTTCCGAGCTTATGTCCTAGGCGTAAGAGTCATCATCTACACTGACCACGCAGCTATCCGCTACCTCATGTCCAAGAAGGAGACCAAGCCGCGCCTGATGCGCTGGGTGCTCCTGCTTCAGGAATTCGACTTGGAGATCAAAGATAAGAAGCGCACGGAAAATACAGTCGCTGATCACCTGAGCAGGATCGTCAAGGAGGAGGAGCCAGGGCAGATCAAGGAGACATTCCCTGACGAGCACCTGATGGCGCTGACAGGTAAGGTACCATGGTATGCGCATATCGCAAATTACCTGGTCACAGGTGCGTTTCCTCCGCATTTCAATAAAACTCAGTGCATGCGATTGAAACATGAGTCCAAGCATTACCTTTGGGAAGATCCTTACATGCTTAGAATAGGTCCAGATCAGATATTAAGGCGTTGCGTTCCTGACCATGAGATTAACTCTGTTTTGATGTTTTGTCATGCGCACGCATGTGGAGGGCACTTTGGTCCCAAGCGCACGAGCAGGAAAATCTTGGACTGCGGATTCTACTGGCCGCACCTATTCAGAGACGCATATGACCATTGAAGAAATTGCGACAGGTGCCAGCGCACAGGAGGAATATCCGCGCGCAACGAGATGCCGCAGACCCCGATTCTGGTGGATGAAGTGTTCGATGTTTGGGGAATCGACTTCATGGGTCCATTTCCCCCATCTGCCGGCTACGAGTACATACTGGTGGCCGTGGATTACGTATCCAAATGGGTCGAAGCTAAGGCCACGCGCAAGGATGATGGTAAGACTGTCGCTGACTTTCTCCGAACTAACATATTTTGCAGGTATGGAGTACCTAAGGCAGTCATCAGCGACCAGGGGACGCACTTCTGCAACGGGATTGTGGCGCAAGTTTTCAAGCACTATGGGGTGCGCCACAAGACGTCCACCGCTTACCATCCACAAACGAATGGGCAGGCCGAAGTGTCTAACAGAGAAATCAAGCGCATCTTGGAAAAGACTGTGAGGCCATCGCGCAAAGATTGGAGCCAGCGCCTGGATGATGCGCTATGGGCATACCGCACTGCGCATAAGACGCCCATTGGGACTTCACCATTTCGGCTGGTCTATGGGAAGGCATGCCACCTGCCAGTAGAGCTCGAGCACAAGGCATATTGGGCCTTGCGTATTTGCAACCTGAACTTGGATGAGGCAGGAAAAGAACGCGCATTTGAGCTGAGCGAACTAGAAGAGCTGAGCCTGGACGCCTATGAGGGACTGCGCGATCACAAGGAGCGCACCAAAGCGTATCATGACAAGCATATCCTCCGGCGCACATTTAAACCAGGAGACCAGGTATTGTTATTTTCATCACGCCTGAAGCTCATGCCTGGAAAGTTGCGCAGCAAGTGGACGGGACCATACACCATCACTAAGGTTTTCCCCTACGGAACAATCGAGTTAGAAGACGGGCACCGGCATCGTTTTCAGGTTAATGGGCAGAGAGTCAAACGGTACTTAGGAGAACCTTGGGATAACACAGCACGCGACATTGAACTGGCAGAACCAGAGATAATCGATGCGCCAGCTGACGCGCCAGAGGCACCACCAGATGCCCCAGAGGGAGAACCGAAGATCATAGCTCACATTTCTTCTCCCTCTGCATCTACCCTCGTTACGCATAATTTATCACATACTAACCTTCCATTTTACCCTTTGCGCAGGACCAATGAGATCGCGACACACACGCTGGCGCAGGAACACTCAGGAGCAAGAGTGGGGGAGGTTGCAGACACACGTTTTGGCACGTAACGAGGTACAGTCGAGCCAACGACGTTAAACAAAGGAACTTGTCGGGAGGTAACCCGACACGTTTTATTTCCGCCTATTTTATTTTTCTGTTTGTTTTGTGTTTTTTGAGTTTTTTTAGCTAGTTTAGGACTTGGTAGTTTTTTGAGTCACACAGTAGTGCGCGGGACCGTGCGCCTCCGTGCGCTTGCGCTTGAGTCGTGGGGACACGTCTCTGTTCAAGTGTGGGGGGGCGTTACACTTACATTTCACGTTTTTGAGCATTTTTAGTAGACCTTAGTTTAAACTGAAGAGAATAGTAGCAGCAGTGCGCTAGAGTGCAGGATGCGCATGCGCTCCAGCTTGTTTTGCGCTATCCATATTGCGTGCGCTGCTATCTACTGTTTTAGTATAATTTTTTCGTTTTTTTTTGCTCCTGTAGTTGGGATATGCAGGGGATGTGGAGTTGATAGAAATGCTCCAGAGAGGCGGTTAGTCGCTTTTGCTTCGAAGGCAAGGTATATGGTCGAGAGCGTTAGTGGAGGCCGGTGCCTCGCAGCCTTCGGGACAAAAGAGCGCGCTCAGTCACGCAGATGCCAAAGGCAAAACACCCAATGCGTGGCGAGGTGGGAAAAAAGACCACCTTCTCTCTGGATATCGAGCTAAGGAAGGCAGGCGCGGATGTAAACGCGTGCGCTGACCGGCGCAGACAGACCAAAGGAGAGAGAGCGGGGCGAGTTCCATAGCTGCTATCCGAAGGCTGAGACTGGAACTGCTCTGGGAATGTAAGAAATTAAAGATGAAGCTGCACAAAAGAAAAATACCAGCAGATGATACACGCTACAAAAGAAGCAGCATGCGCACAAACATCAAAATGCGCAAGGACCATAAGGAAATCATCAGAGAGCTCAGGTTCCCAGGAAGTGCGCGGGCAAATCACGCACTGGAAGAAGCTGCGTTATCCACCATATACCTATCTTCGGAGTAGGAGCTGGCAGCCAGGAGCCTAAGAAGAGCTATCTCCCAGCCATCCAAAAATCTTCATCCCGGCTGAGAGGTAATGAATTTCGAAATTATTATATTAGAACTGTTGAAAGTAGTTGTGCGCAGGTGATAGAGCAGTGCAAGTTGAGCAAATTGCGCATTCGCATCAGAGTGCAAGACTGTGCGCTAGACTCCAGAAGAGGTAATTGTATCCGCGCTTCAGTGCTTGTTCGGGACGAACAAGGGGCAAGTGTGGGGGGTTTGATAGAGGCTATTTGTACGCATTATTTAGATCATAACCCTATGCTTGTTTGCAATATTTTATGAGCAGGATTACTCGTTTCTAGTGTTTTTGTATTACAGGGCAAAACGAGTCCTTGAGTCGGATACGCGCTAACAGGCAGCGTCCTAGGAGTGAGAGATCCGCCTGCGGAGATAGCAGCACAAGCAGAAGAGAAGTTGGTAGCGGTGCGCTAGCCGATGCGCTAGCCGAATGCCATGCGCCAGGCGCAAAATCCAGTGACCAGATTTGGAAGTTGCCAAAGGTGAACTTCCTGGGCAATATATAAACAAAGGAAGTCTAGGGTTTCAAAGGAGGGATATCACAGCCGTCATTGGACAACGCACATCAGAGAGAGCGGCAACACTGGAAAACACACGGACTTGTTGAGAGGATTTGCGCCAGCCGACTGCGCCAGCCGAGAAGACAATCTGCACGCACTGTTGCTACTGTGTTTCTCAGACATATTAGACCTTATTTACTATTCTATGATGTTTATTACTAGCATGTCTAGCTAAACTCTTAGTGTTGGTCGGGCATGAATCTATGAAGTATTACCTTTGAGACTTGAGCTTAATGCATAGTTTACATACTTGTATTAATCCTGTGCGTACGGAGACAGCTAGTTGCATGAGTAGGGGAAGCCTTGAACCGCAATCTTACTTATGTTGCTTGCTTGTCATATGTTAAACTAGTTGATAGCTTTACGGTGACAACTAGGAGTAACGAGCTAGGGTAAGCAGTTGCTACTATGACAGGATTCGCAGCTGTTTTAGTCTATGTTCTAAGGAATGATAGCACATGAACTTTGAACGGAACATGCGCACGTGTTAGGAAGCCTTGACCGGACACTAACCCAAGAAAACCACAAACCATAGACATTTAGAGTCGATGATAAGGACTGCGTTCATAGAGGATTGTCTGCCCAATACTTCTCATAGTCATAGTATCTAATCTCTACTGCTTGCGCACGTCTAGTGCAATTTCCTGCGTTACGCTAGCTACTGTTCATTTGCGCATCGCGCACCCCAATCTCACACAACCCCCATTTTTAGTGTAGACGACAGGATTGAAGACTGAACTACTTGCTCCCTGTGGAGATCGACCCTTACTTAACCGCTGTACTGGTGGAAGAGGAAGGATTATATTTGACGCGCACAACGACGCGCGATCAATGTTATATGTTTCTTTGAGTTGAGATATTACAGGATGTGGAGTTGATAAAAAATGTCCTAGAGGGACTTGACAAACATTCAAAGATTCAAGGGATTAGTAGAGTAGCGCGCTGAATTTGTGGAGGTTGGCGCTTCAAGTTATGAGGGGTGAAACTTTCACTCCATCATTGCAGCGTTTATGCAATGGTGGGACGGGAAAATAAACCGTCCTATCTCTAGTCCTAGTAACCGGGAATGGTGGGTAATCCATATCCTGCCTCGCGCTGAAAGGATAATGATGAGAAAGAGCGGGACGCGCTCCATAGCTGTTATTCGAAGGCGATGATCGGAACGGTTCAAAGATGGAAAAAAAAAAGGACAAGCAATTCACATTGGAGAGCAAAGCTCAAAAAGAAGAATTCAAACATATGTGAAAGAAAAAAATTCAGAAAGCAATCGCGTTGAGTGAAGTCTTCGGACCAAACAAAACAAGAAGTTTCAAAAGCTGTCCTACCAAGAAGAAAAAGTTGATTTTCTCATGACTTGGATTTCTCACTTGCTAGAGAAAGCAAATTCAGCGTATGCGCGTGATTATGACCTCGAGCTGAAGAATGGAATCAGGAGTCTAAAGAGGACTATCTCCCAGTCATCCATTGAATCCATCTCGACATCTTAGGTAACATATATCATTGTAGTTTCTTACTAATCATTATTGAAGAATGAGGGTGAGCATATGTTGATGAACTTATTATTGAGGACATCTCAAGTAAATTCAATGTTTAATCATTGGCATATTAGAAGCGCTTTGAGTATTGTGAGTCTTGTTTTTGTTCTTGTTCGGGACGAACAAGTTTAAATGTGGGGTAGTTTGATGGAGCGTATTTATACGATCCATCAAGTTGTTTATTCTCAGTGCTTAATTACATTTTGTGTGGAAAGATTACTTCTTGGTAGTGTTTTGCATCGCAGGTGTATCAAGACCGCCTAGAACTTTATTGCGCATTTGGAGGGATGTAGAGCAAATCTGGGCAGATTGACCTATGCGTAGTCGAAGGCTTGACAAGCCCATGATTTTTATCCGAATGTGCCATGTTATAGCTTGTTGGAAAGCTAACTCAAGGGGCTACAATTCTCTAGTTTTTGTCCAGACGAGATTCAGAGGTCTGAAGGGTCAAAGTTTCTAACACTGCAGAAGTGATCCGGCCAAGCAGTGGGCGAATCACATTTGATTCGCCCAAGCCAAGAGTGATCCCCCCAGATCAATTGATTCGCGCAGCAGGGGAGCGCCACTGAGTATTTGATTTGGGCAACAGAATTCCCGCGCCAGCAGCACACTTTAGCAGCGCTTAATGTCTTCATCCGGCGCTTTACTAATGTTATCTACTAGAGCGGAAAATATTTGATGACATCAGCATTGGGCCCTCGGCCCCAAATCAGATTTGGAAGCCTCCATGATTTAGAAGTCTCCATTATTTACCTATAAATACAGCCTTGCTACACCAAAGAGAACAACAATTTTTAGGACGAATTCACCGACAGAGAAACGGCAGAAGCAGCGTTACTGTTCATCACAGAGTTACTATTCACAGTTTTAGTATTTTTCTAAACTCAACTTACTTTCATTATAGTTATTAGATGGATTCGCGTAGCTAAACCCTTAATTTCAGTTTGGGGATTTTGTGTTGCAACGTACGGTTTGAGATATTTATGTTTTCGTAATTCAATTTAGTGAATTCCTATTCTTCGTTTGAATTGCATGCTCTGATTATCAAGTTAGCATAGTCTACCGGTGAAACTGAGTTGATATCTATTGCATGATATTGGATTGACTTCCCTATTAGCTAAGCCTAGCGATATAACCTAATCGGTGTCGTTGATCGAATAATCGTTAAACCTATTCGAGAACTTAGCTGTTGAGAGTAGGTAGAACACTAGAGTCGACACTACCCTAGCGGGATTGTTAGACTAGGAATAGTAGTTTACTAGTTGATGCATGTTACAATCGATGATCACCAATTGCAATGCATATCCCTGAATAGACTTTTCTCTGAATTTGACAACAACAAACATTCTTCCTACAACCCCCTTTTAGTGTGACAATCACTCGTAGAACTTTATCACTGATTGCTCTCTCGTGGGTTCGACCCTGCTTACCGTCTGCTAAGTGTTAATAGGAGATTATAAATATAAGTGTGGCGCACACAACGACGTGTCGTCATCCATCTCTCTTCGAATTTCTTTTGTGCTACTCCATCATCTATCACCAATGGATGTGCCCATTCCAATATCACAGCTCTCCATGTCTTCTCATCCATGCCGTTCAAGAATGCTTTCATTCGAGCTTTCCAATGCTCATAATTCCCTTCTTCGAGCAATGGGGATCTGATTGTGCTTTGTCCTTCTTTCATGATGGCCATAGATAACAACAACTCTCTCCCGGATCACACTCTGTATGTTGAGTGAACGGCTCCCAATTGAAATTTCTGCTGCGTTACTAATGCGGAGATATAGGTTCTGCTTAAGCACTCTCTGTATCTTTCTGCGGAACTACTCTACTAAAGAATACGAAAACTTACCAACGTCTGGGGAGGATGCTCTAATCCTCAACATTTCACTATCACAGCTTGAAGTACAAGGACTCACACCTCTACTTCGCACCTAGCCGAAATCTAAAGCTCAGTCTACCCTCCTAGAGTAGCCAGCAGTCTGATCACACAGACTCTCTTCGTGTACTCCACACACTCTCAAAAATAAATAGCTACAGTATACCTCTCAAACTCAACCTATTCTATTACAGTGTATTGCTAACGGAATGCTTCAGCACACTCTTCACCAGAGTTGCAGTATCTTCAGTCCGCACCTCTCTAAGCTTTCCCGCCGAGTAGTCGAACATCCTGAGTTTTATAAACTCAGTCACTACTCCCGCCCAATCAGTGACACACTCCATCACTATTGGGTAGCCTCGATCAACGCTCCACAGCCCGCGACAGTCCTTGTCCGTGGCTGATCACCGAGCTCATGACTGTTCTACCAACGAGCAGCATTCCTATTGAACTCGGAACCAGTTCAGAATCAAACTCCACGAGTTCTGATTCCTCTACGCAACACAAGCCTTTAACTCAGTGTATAAAACCCTCATACCGTGAGTTAATCTCTCCGTGTGTTCTTATCTTGCGCTCTGTGTTTTCCATTTGTGATTGCGTATCTTGCTGCTACCTATGTGCTGCTTTTCAAGTACTCACACCCCCCAAAGCACCAAGCATTAATATCAGAATCTTACTCCTAAATTCTAGCAAGTTTATTGAAGATTCCATTGCCAAAATTTGAGCACGTACTGGCTACTGCTGACCTCTTGATGACATCTGCCTACCTCTCTTAGTCAGCCGGAGCCTCTCAGTGCAACGCCAGGATTCTGCTCTAGCTTTGGATCATCACGGAGTGCTGAAGCACACTCTGTCTCTTCATAGCTGTCTCTCGCCCATTCTTCAGCTAGTGTCTCAGCTTCAAATCTTCAGGAATTGCTGAAGCAGGCTCTGGCTCTTTGTTGTTTTGTCAGTCTTCAGATTGTGCTCTAGCCACCGATCTCCAGGGAGTGCTTCAACAGACTCTTGAGCAGTTTTGTCAAGGATGCCATATCCTCAACATAGTCTTTGTGATCAGACTGAGCTAATTTTTCAACTAGATGAGAAGTAGAGGTTTAACTAGCATACGCTGAGTTTTGAGTCCTTTGTACTTCAAACCGTGATATTAGAATCTTGAGGATCGGAGCATCCTCCCCAGACGTGGATAAGTTGCCGAATTGGGTAAATAATTGTTCAGTGTGTTTCAGGTTCGGTCAGATAAAGCTTATTCCGTAGAGTGATACAAAGAATGCTACAGCAAACGCTATAACTCATCACCAGCAACAGGTAGTGAATTTCAATTTGTATCAGAGCCAATCACTCGATATACAAAGTGAGATCCGGGAAGGCGTTGCTGACTACCATGGCCAACTTGCTGAAAAGACATAGTTCAAAAAAGTCACTCCTCTTGGAAAAAGGTAAAGACGTTGAATGTGATATCAATGATGATGAAGAAAACACAAAGGAGTACCTAGCTAGACACTGGAAAGAAATGATTGACAAATGTCTGGAAGTAGTGAAGGTGAATGAGGAGTTGATCACAAAAGTGTCAAGACTGAATAATGAAAAGGAGGAGCTCCTAAGGGTTATCTCATATCTGGCATAGAAGGCTGATCAACAAAAAAATAATTACGATGAAGTAATGGAAAAAGTACACTTGTACAGAAAGACAACAAAGATGCTCAATAGAGGGTCGACCAACATGGACAACTTGCTGGCATTTCAAAGGTGTGGAGGAGGAAATGGTGGACTTTGGGTACACATGAGAGGATGGCACTGGTGAGATCAAGTTTGTCACCGGTGAGAAAACTAGAGATGCTAAACCATAAGCACAAACTCTAAAGAAAAGTCCAGAAGAAAAAGGAAGCAGATGCTGTAGCAACCCGTGCATCACTTAACTAGACTAAATAGGACAAACGATGGTGCTATTTCTGCAACCAAGTTGCTCACATCCAAAGATTTTGTCTTGAACACAACAAACAGTGGAGGCCACAGAAACTATTTCCAAACATTTGCCCCACGCACATATTAGGGATGGATTATCATACTCATGTGTGCTATAACTCAACAAAATCTGTGAAGAAAGGAATTGATATTTCGACAGTGAGTGCTGGACACATGATTGGACAAATGGGTTGAAAGGGAGAGTTCTCGAAAAAAAAACGCTGAAAGTTCACGGATTGCCAAAGCTAAGAATGTGATGCTTGTGGAAGGCATAACTGCAAATCTCATCAGCATCAGCCAGCTATGTGATGATACACACTTTATAAATTTTGCTCAAAAGATTTGTCAAGTGTTTGATGCAGAGGGAAGATGCATAATGAAGGGTACAACGTCTGCCAACAACTGCTATTTACTAGAGAATGCTGCAGCAACCTCTATATCAACCTGCTTGTTGACAAAAACGGAAGAAATAAATCTTTGGCACAAGAGGTTGGGACACCTTTACCTGAGGACGTTAAGAAGAATTTCATCTGATCAACTGGTCTGTGGTATTTCTGAGATCAAGGGACAGATGAACACAGTGTCTGGGGAATGCCAAATCAGAAAGCAGACAAGGGTTTCTCACCCAATGATCACTGAGATGAGCACCACTAGACCGTTCCAACTACTACATATGAATCTGAGGGGACTAATGGAAGTAGAGAGTTGTGGGAAGAAAAGGTATGCTTTTTTATGTGTGGATGATTACTCTCGCTTCTCATGGATTAAATTTCTACGTGAAAAATCAGACACAGTGAAGATGGTGGTGGCCTTAGTTACTCGACTAAAGCAAGAGAAAGGATTGAGAGTAGCTTTGTCGCGAGGTGTTGCCAGTGTCGCGAGAGCTCAGGAAGCTTTGTAAACGTCATCAAGTGAGCAGCAACGCCATCACGAGGTCCGAGAGAGTCAAAAAGATTAGGTTTCTAAATTTTGATTTAGGAAACAGAATCCTAACAAACTCCAACAACTTCGCAAGAACCCAAGAGAACATTCCAGATGTCCGAGGAATTTCAAGGCAATGCGGATTTCCAAAAACCTGATTGATGACTCTATAAAAGGAGTGCAGAGGCAGATCAATCAGGCATCGATTGAAGCTTAGAGAATACACATCAAGACAAACCCACGGGCAAAGAGGAAAGTTGTGTTGTGCGCAAAGAAGATCAGAACTCATTGAGTTTGATCTAGTATTGATCCACATAACTCAACTGGAGCGTGGCTCGTTGAAGAATCAATCAGTTGCTTCGGAGAATGGCTGCGAATAAGTTGTGGTGCAGGCTGTTGAAGAGCTGATCCCAGCTAACTGATATTGACAGACAATCATTGATCGAGGGGGAGCAAGGTCTGAGTTTGAAGAACTTAGTTTGAGTTTGATTGTTTGGCAGAGTTTGCTAGAATAGTTGTCGACTGAAGTAACAACAACTCTGGTACAGAGTGTGCTATAACATTCCGTCTACTACACATTGTAATAGGATAGGCTAAGTTTGAGTGTCAGGTCTGTAGATGTTCTTTACTGGAAGTGTGTAGGTAGCACGAAGCGAGTTTGTGTGATCAGACTGCGAGCTAGTATGTGTAATCAGACTGAGCTAAGATTTTGACTAAGTGAGAAGTAGAGCTTAAACTAGCGTAGGCTGAGTTTTGAGTCCTTTGTTCTTCAAACAGTGATAGTAGAATCTTGAGGAATAGAGCATTGATCGCGCGTCGTCGTGCGCGTCAAATATAATCCTTCCTCTCCCACTAGTACAGCGGTTAAGTAAGGGTCGATCTCCACAGGGAGCAAGTAGTAAGTCTTTAGCTAGTAACCTACACTTACGAAGACGGGGGGTTGTATGAGTGATTGGGGGTTTTGCGCGATGCGCGAGTAGCAGTGAATATCGTAACGCAGGAAATTGCACTAGAAGTGCGCAAGCAGTATAGATGAGATACTATGTTTATGAGAAGTACTGGGCAGACAATCCTCTATGAATGCATTCCTTATCATCAACTCTAAATGTCTATAGTTTGTGTCCTACTTGGGTTAGTGTCCGGTAAAGGCTTCCTAACACACGCGCATGTTCCGTTCAAAGTTCATGTGCTATTAATCCTAGAACTAGACTAAACAGCTGCGAATCCTGTCACAGTAGCAACTGCTTACCCTAACTCGTTACTCCTAGTTGTCACGATAAGTTTGCGGTTCAAGGCTTCCCCTACTCATGCAACTAGTTTAACATAGGACAAGCAAGCAACACAAATAGGATTGCGGTTCAAGGCTTCCCCTACTTATGCAACTAACTGTCTCAGTATGCGCAGGATTAATACAAATAAGTAAACTACGCATTAAGCTCAAGTCTCAAAGGTAATACATCATAGATTCATGCCCGACCAACACTAAGTGTTTAGCTAGACATGCTAGCGGTAAACATCATAAAATAGTAAATAACAACTACTGTATCAGAGAAAACGGTAGCAAATAGTGCGTGCAGTGTCTTCTCTTGGCTGGCGCAACTCTCCTTGACAGGTCCGTGTGTTTTCCAGTTCTACCGCGCAGTGCCTCTGGAATGCCACTGAGTGATGATGTTACGATCCCCTGAAACCCTAGACTTTCTTTGTTTAAATAGTGCCCAGGAAGTTCATCTTTTGGCAACTTCCAAATCTGGTCACTGGGACTTTGCGCCTGGCGCACGGCATTGGTTGGCGCAATCGGGTAGCGCACCTCTGCTGTCTTTCGCCATTTCTTCTTCTGTTTGCGCCGCTAGCTCCGCAGGCTGATCTTTCACTCCTAGAACGCTGCCTGTTAGCGCGTATCCGACTCAAGGACTCGTTTTGACCTGATACACAAAAACATTGGAAACGAGTAATCTTGCTCATGAAATATTGCAAACAAGCATAGGGTTATGATCTAAATAATGTGTACAAATAGGCTCTATCAAGCATCCTCCCCAGAAGTAGGCAAGTTGCCGAACTGGGTAAACAATTATTGAGTGTCTTTCAGGTTCGGCTAGATAAAGCTTATTCCGTAGATTGATACAGAGAGTGCTACAGCAGACGCTGTAACTCATCACCTACAACGTGCAGTGAATTTCAATTGGTATAAGAATCCTAAAACTCGGATCTTGATGCGTACCCAAATGAGTTGAGTTCGAGATCAAGATTTTGTCAGTTATATTTATTTACTTAAATTAACGTAACTTAACTAAATACTTAACTTCAATATTTAGTTTAACATCATTATATTCACTTTCACTATTACTTAATTCAAATTAAGTCATTTACAAAATTTTAAGTTCAAAAAAGAGGGCCTTAAAGTACCCTAAAACTTAGTTCTTGGTGTGCAATGTAACTAGATGGGTTCGAGATCAGGATATCATTAAAATAAAAGATAAGTAAGAATCCTAAAACTAGGACTGCAAACGAGCCAATATACTGACAGCGCGTCGTCGTGCGCCTCAAATTTGTATTTGTAGTTCCTGTTAACACACTAGCAGGTGGTAAGCAGGGTCGAATCCAAAGAGAGCAAATGAGTTAAGAGTTCAAATGATAGTCACAGACAATGGAACAATACTGAAGATATCAACTCAAGAGAAAATCAGTTCGGGGAATGCAATGCAACTAGTTATCATAGACTAAACAATGTGTATAAACTAATGAATACTGCACTCCAAATTCTATTTGTTCTTAAGCGCTAAGTTCTCGAACATGTATAATAGTTACTTGGCTACACCGCAAATCGATTCTACCGATAGGTTCTTCCCAACGATGCAATCCAGTCAAGTGTAACACAATGATATCAATCTAGCTCACCGCTAAGCTACACTAAATTGACAATGAAAGCATTTAGTTCATACATACAAGGGCAGTAAAATCACTAGCTTAAACAAGTGGTCATTGACCTCAAACTAAATATTGCGATGCAAACAAACTGAATTGAAGATTTAGCTACTCATTACATCCATGGATAGAAACTGAGTTAAGTTGCTATGAACTGAGAGACTGAGCTAAAATAGAGATTCGGTGAACAGTGATTCCGGCCGTGAACAGTAAAATGTGAACAATATAAATGAACAGTAACCGACCGTGAATAGTGAATTCTGACGATTCCGGCGACTTCTCTCTGTAGCTCTTGTCGTCACTCTCATTCCTGCTACAGTCGTCCGTGAATAGTGAGTTGTCCTTTTTTCCTCATTTGTCCATGGTTCAGATTTAGGGTTTTTGCGGTTGAACCAGAATGAACCACATCTGCTTGAATCGGTCCTGATTGAACTAGCTAGTCTTCAGTTGACTGCATTGACTTTGGATGAATGAATGAGAATGATCCAATTATGGGATAAATTCCAATGCGATCTTGAACATTCCTGCGATACGAAAACACTACAAAAGAGTAATCGATTCACACAAAATGTAATAAAATAATGGGAATAAAAAAATCAATGGGGGCGTACAAATACGCTCCATCAAACTACCCCACACTTATTCTTGTTCGTCCTCGAAAAACAACAAGATACGCAAGCACTCAAATCATTCCTATCATGCCAAGAGATAAACACTGAAATTACTCGAGAAGTCCTCCCCAATCATCAATAGATGCTCACATTCATTCTCAAATAATGATCAACAAGAAACTAGAATGATACATGTTACCTTTAAGGCAGAGATGGGATTTAATGGATGACTAGGAGTTAGTCCTTTTTAGACTCCTAACTCCATTCTTAGTTCAACTTCATAGCCACGCGCATACAATTGAATTTGCTTTCTTTGGCACGCGATGAATTTGAGTTATGAGAGGATCAACCTTTTCTTCTTTTCTTTTAGGACATATTTCTTGTTTTTGGACTTTGCTCTTTTACCGATTGCTTTTCTTTCACATCTTGCAAAATCTGAATTTTTGTTTTTCGAGCTTTCAATGTGAAATGCTTGCCTGTCTTTTTTTTGTTTTTTGTTTAGCTTTGCTCTCCAATTTGAACCGTTCCAATCATAGCCTTCGAATGGCAGCATAAGGAACGAGTCCCGCTCTTTCTCATCATTGCCCTTTCAGTGCGAGGCAGGATAGGGGTTACCCACCCTTTCTCGGTTACTCGAACTAGAGATAGGATGGTTTGTTTTCCCGTCCCACCACTGCAATGATGGAGTCAATGTCACCCCTCATAACTCGAAGTGCCAGCCTCCACAAATTCAGCGCGCAACGCGACTAATCCTTTGAACCTCAGAATGAATGTCAAGTCCCTCTAGGACATTTCTATCAACTCCACATCCTGAAATATCTCAGCTCAAAAGGACATATAACATTAAAGCGCAAGCATCACAATATTCTAGAATCAATGCAAAGCATACATGTCAAAACTTCATAGAATAGACATCATCTCATAAAATCAGCATTTATATCGCAGCATAATGTCTCGTCTCATTAATCCAGCAGCAACTCAGTAGCATAAATCATCATAAACATGGCAGCAAATGCTCACAAACGCAGCAGCTGTACGACTAACTAATGCAAGCTAACAGAGGCAAACATGATGAGCGTAGCACGCATACTAACTTCCCACCCCACACTTGAATCAAACCATGTCCTCATGGTATAATCTAGGGTAAGGAAAGGAAGTTCATGCAAGATTCACAAAGGAATCAAGCTACTAACATGGCTAAACTAATAAAGATCACAAAAGTCAGAGTGAATTGCGCCCCAAGAAGACATTAGGTTGTGCGTCCCATGCATACATTAAGTTGCTAAAGTGTGAAACTGGCGTGGAATGTAATGTTGCCTTGGAGCACCAAACTCACTGAGATGGAAAACTCAAAAGATTGCTATTCAAACAACTAAGACTCTAATGTATCCTAACATGAATGACTCTCTTATACACTAAATAGACTCACACTAAGACTCTAAAATTAAGCACCAGGTTGCCTTCCACAAGTGCCTTTGTTTTACGTCTTTGCTCGACGATACCTCCCATTTCAAGCACACGCCGGTTCGGCCAATTGAAACTCCTCATCAGCTGGGATTTCTTCCCCATGATAATGCTTGACACGCTGCCCATTCACTACAAACCACTTGCCGGTACTTGGCTTCTCAAGCTCAAGAGCTCCATGATTGAAAACTTTGACAATAGTGTAGGGACCTGTCCAACGGGAACGCAACTTGCCAGGCATAAGTTTAAGTCTAGAGGAAAATAATAATACCTTCTGCCCAATGTTGAATGAGCATCTTAGAATAAACTTGTCATGGTAAAGCTTGGTGCGCGCTTTATAATCTGATTGGCTCTCATAAGCCTCCAAACGCAGCCTCCGTTTACTACCTGCACTAGCCAAGTCAAAATTGCATGATTTAATTGCCCAATAGGCCTTATGCTCTACCTCAACCGGCAAGTGGCAAGCCATGCCATAAACGAGTCTGAAAGGAGAGGTCCTAATAAGTGTTTTGTAGGCTGTCCTGTTTACCCACAATGCCTCATCTAATCGCCAGGACCAATTCTTCCTTGAAGGCTTAACCATTTTCTCGAGAATGGACTTAATCTCCCTGTTTGATATCTCAGCTTGGCCATTTGTCTGTGGATGGTAGGCAGTGGAAACTCGATGATGCACTCCAAAATGCTTAAAGGCTGCAGCAACCCATCTATTGCAAAAGTGAGATCCTTGATCACTAATCACCGCTTTTGGGACACCGTATCTGCAAAAAATGTTAGTACGCAAAAAGTCTACCACAATTTTTCCATCATCAACTCTAGTGGCCTTAGCCTCTACCCACTTTGAAAGATAATCAACCGCAACCAATATATATAGATATCCAAAAGATGAAGGAAATGGTCCCATAAAGTCTATGCCCCAAATATCAAACACCTCATCAACAACTATCGGGGTTTGGGGCATTTGATTCCTAGATGAAATGCTCCCTACTCATTGGCACCTATCACAATTCTTGCAATGGGTATGAGTATCTCGAAATAAATGAGGCCAAAAGAATCCACAATCAAGCAATTTCCTAGCAGTTCTCTTAGGACCAAAATGTCCACCACAAGCATGTTCATGACAAAAATAAAGAACAGATGGGATCTCAACATCGGGCACACAACATCTAACAATCTGATCAGCCCCTATCTTCCACAAACAAGGATCATCCCAAATGTAATACTTAGAATCATGCTTGAGTTTTAATCTTTGAGCTCTACTGAAGGATGGACGGAATTTACCTGCCACCAGGTAGTTAACAATGTTAGCATACCATGGTGTTTTCTCACTGACAGCGAATAACTGCTCATCGGGAAATGTCTCAACTATGGGCAGTGCCTCTTCATCTCGCACCAATCTGCTCAAGTGGTTAGCCACTGTGTTTTCCATCCCCTTCTTTGTCCTTGATCTCCACGTCAAACTCCTGAAGAAGAAGGATCCATCTAATCAGCCGCGGTTTGCACTATTTCTTTGTCATTAAGTACTGAATGGCTGCATGATTAGAAAACACAATAACTTTAGAGCCAAGTATATAAGAGTGAAATTTTTCAGGTGCAAAGACAACTGCTAAAAGCTCCTTTTCAGTGGTGGAATAATTTCTCTGAGCGACGTCTAAAGTCCTAGACGCATAATGGATGACCACTGGTTTCTTCTCACTCCGTTGCCCAAGCACCGCATCCACAGCGTAGTCGCTGCCATCACACATGATCTCAAAAGGTTGTGTTCAATCCGGAGCTTGCAGAATTGGCGCTCTAGTCAAGGTTGCCCTGAACTCTACAAAAGCTCTCTTGCACTGATCATTAAAATCAAATGGAAAATCTTTTTGCAGCAGCCGAGACAACGGCAACGCAATCTTCGAAAAGTCTTTGACGAACCAGCGATAAAAACATGCATGTCCTAGGAAAGACTTGAGAGCACGCTGGTCAGTCGGGAAAGGCAATCCACCAATTTTCACTCTATCTACTTGAATGCCTTTCTCAGAAACAATATGTTCTAGAACATTGCCATGTGTCACCATGAAACGACATTTCTCATAATTAAGTACCAAGTTCATGTCAATGCAACGTGTGAGCACTCTATCTAACTTGTGCAAGCATTCATCAAAAGTATTTCCATAAACAGTAAAGTCATCCATGAATACTTCAACTCAATCAGTCAACAAATCTGAAAATATGCTCATAAATACACGCTGGAAGGTACCTGGCGCATTGCACAATCCGAAGGACATGCGCCTGAACGCAAACGTATCGAAAGGGCAGGTAAAAGTCATCTTTTCTTGATCCTCTGCTGCAATAGGAATCTTGTTATAACCTGAAAATCCATCAAGAAAACAAAAGGATGATTTACCCGTAAGTTTGTCTAGCATTTGATCGATGAATGGCAGCGGGAAATGATCCTTGAGCGTGGCTGCATTAAGTTGTCTGTAATCAATGCACATCCGCCAGTCATTTTGTAACCTCTTCGGCGCTGTCTCTCCTTTGGCATTTAACTCCACAGTTATCCTAGTCTTCTTCGGCACTACATGCACTGGGCTCACCCATTGACTGTCTGAAATTGGGTAGATGACACCTGCATCAAGGAGATTCTGCACTTCTTTTTGGACAACCTCCATCATGATCAGATTCAAACGCCGTTGAGGTTGCCTCACTGGTCTTGCTCCTTCCTCCAATAGAATCTGATGCATACAGATAACTGGATTGATTCCTTGAATGTCAGCCAATGTCCAACCGATTGCTGTTTTATGCTTTGTTAGTACGCGCCCCAATCTGACTTCTTGATCTTCTTCTAGCCCACTCTGAATAATGACTTGCAGCGTCTCATTGTCTCCTAGAAAGATGTCTTCAAGTGCTCCGATAGAGGTTTCAATTGAATTTCAGGAGCCTGCACATCAGATAGGACAAGTTTAGTTTTATTGCACAATTCAATTGCTTGTACCTCAAGCCTGGCAACGCCACAGGTTGCTTGAGCAGCTCCAAGTTCTTCGATGTTCAACTCCGGAATGTCCTCTCCATATTTTATTAGTGCTACATCTTCAATGGTATCCAAAGCATGTGTTCCTGCAAGGTCAGGTGGGAATCGCATAAACTGATAGATATTGAATTTGATTACTTCCCCATCCCCCTCCATAGAAAGATCACCCAATGTGCATCAATCTTTGTTCGTGCAATCACCATAAAGGGTCTCCCTAGTAGGACTTGAGAGGGATCTACCTCATCTTCCATCTTCATCACATAGAAATCTGCAAGGAATACAAGTTTGCCTACATGCACTAACACATCGACTACTATACCTTCAGGCTTGGTACATGATCTGTCAGCCAACTCAATGATTAAATCAGTGGGTCTAAGAGAACCAATTTGCAACACTTGATACAATGAGTAAGGCAAAACATTGATGGAAGCACCCAAATCTAGCATGCAATTATCCACCCGAACCTTATTGATAATGCAAGAGATTGTAAAGGTACCTGGGTCCTTGCACTTTTGTGCAACCTTGCCTTGAAGAATGGCTGACATGTTTGGCTTGAAACTCAATTGCTCTAGTCTGACTCCTCCTCTACGAGTTGTGCACAAATCTTTCAGGAACTTTGCATACTTTGGAATCAGCTTGATTGCGTCGAGGAGGGGGATCGTGATCTCCACCTTGCTGAATAGCTCTAGTAGCTCTTGTTCCATCGTTGGGTTCTTCTTTGCTTTGGAAATCTGCATAGGAAACGGAAGTGGAGGGTTAGATCTAAACACTGTGCTTGTTTGCATTATTTTGAGTACAAGATTACTGATTTTCGGTATTTTTGTATTTCAGGATAAAACAGAAGCATAAGTCAGATGTGCGCTAACGGGCGCTTTTAAAGGGCGCAATGCACGACCTGCGGAGCAAGCAGCGCAAAAGGAGATAGGAGATAGCTGATTCAGACTGCACTGCGCAAAGCGAGTAGTACAATCAACGTGCGCAGTGAGCCATGCGCAGGATAGCAGTGTTTCTAAATTTTGATCATCATTATCCCTACAAAATCTCCTAGATTTGGAAAGTAGCTAAGATTCTCACGGGCCAAATCTAAGCATTCCTTGGGCTTCAAGACCAGTATATAAAGAGGAGGGAAGCTAGGGTTTGGAGAAGACATATAGAGAGAGAGACATATAGCAGCAGACACACACGAGCTCAAGAAACCTGCCGTCGAGATTCTGCGCGAACCACCTGCGCCAGCCGAAAACAGCAACGCGCGATTGCGCCGACTTGCTACTTTTCCTTGGCTGCTTTAGTTTTACTTATTATTTCTATGATGTTTACTTCTAGCATGTCTAGCTAAACACCTTGTATCGGTTGGGCATGATTCTATGAAGTATTTCCTTTGAGACTTGTGTTTAATGCTTAGTCCGTCTACTTATATTAATTATATGCACATGGGTGATAATTAGCTGTGCGAATAAGAGAAGCCTTGAACCGCAATCTTATTCTAACTGCTCATAATTGTATGTTAAACTGGTTGATAACTTGACGGTGACAACTAGGAGTAACACACTAGGATAAACGGCTACTACTGTGATAGGATTCGTAGTTGCTTAGACTAGTTTCAAGAATTAATAGCTCATGGACTTTGATCGGAACATGCGCGCACGTTAGGAAGCCTTGATCGGACACTAACTTAAGTAGAACTGCACTATAGATGTTTAGAGTCGATGATAAGGTATACATTCATAGAGGATTGTCCTCACCGATACTTTTCATAGTCATAATACTTAATATCTACTGCCCGCGCACGTATCGTGCAATTCTGCTTTCACTACTGTTCATTCGCGCACCTATGCAACCCAATCACTCACAGCCCCCAATTTCGTAAGTTGTAGGTCGCTAGCGAAGAGGAGTCTGCACGCTCCTTGTGGGATCGACCCTGACTTAGCCGTTGTACTAAGTGGAGAAGGAAGGATTAATTTGACGCGTACAATGACGCGCGATCACTGAGTTCTTCTTTGCTTTGGAAATCTGCATAGGAAACGGAAGTGGAGGGTTAGTTTGGCTAAGTTCAGAATTTGAGGCAGGGGATTCCGCGCCAGTAGGTGACATTAGGGGCGCTGATCGCGCGTCGTCGTGCGCGTCAAATATAATCCTTCCTCTCCCACTAGTACAGCGGTTAAGTAAGGGTCGATCTCCACAGGGAGCAAGCAGTGAGTCTTAGCCAGTAACCTACACTTAAGAAAACGGGGGTTGCGTGAGTGATTGGGGGTTTTGCGCGATGCGCGAGTAACAGTGAATATCGTAACGCGGGGAATTGCACTAGACGTGCGCAAGCAGTAGAGATGAAGTACTATCTTTATGAGAAGTATTGGGCAGACAATCCTCTATGAATGCATTCCTTATCATCGACTCTAAGCGTCTATAGTTTGTGCCCTACTTGGGTTAGTGTCCGGTAAAGGCTTCCTAACACACGCGCATGTTCCGTTCAAAGTTCATGTGCTATTAATCCTAGAACTAGACTAAACAGCTGCGAATCCTGTCACAGTAGCAACTGCTTACCCTAACTCGTTACTCCTAGTTGTCACGGTAAGTTTGCGGTTCAAGGCTTCCCCTACGCATGCAACTAGTTTAACAGGTGACAAGCAAGCAACACAAATAGGATTGCGGTTCAAGGCTTCCCCTACTTATGCAACTAACTGTCTCAGTACGCGCAGGATTAATACAAATAAGTAAACTACGCATTAAGCTCAAGTATCAAAGGTAATACATCATAGATTCATGCCCGACCAACACTAAGTGTTTAGCTAGACATGCTAGTGGTAAACATCATAAAATAGTAAATAACAACTACTGAATCTAAGAAAACGGTAGCAAACAGTGCGTGCAGTGTCTTCTCTCGGCTGGCGCAGTCGGCTGGCGCAAATCTCCTCAATAAGTCCGTGTGTTTTCCAGTTCTGCCGCACAGTGCCTCCTTGCGCCCTCTGGTGCCTCTGGAACAACAGTCTTCTCGAACTCCCTGAAACCCTAGACTTACTTCCTTTATATAGGAGGTTCAACTTTCGGCAACTTCCAAATCTGGTCACTGGGACTTTGCGCCTGGCGCACGGCATTGGTTGGCGCAATCGGGTAGCGCACCTCTGCTGTCTTTCGCCATTTCTTCTTGTTTGCGCCGCTAGCTCCTCAGGCTGATCTTTCACTCCTAGAATGCTGCCTGTTAGCGCGTATCCGACTCAATGACTCGTTCTGACCTGATATACAAAAACATTGGAAACGAGTACTCTTGCTCATGAAATATTGCAAACAAGCACAGGGTTATGACCTAAATAATGTGTATAACTAGGCTCTATCAAACCCCCCACACTTGCCCCTTGTTCGTCCCGAACAAGTACTGAAACGCGGACACAATTACCTTTTCTGGAGACTAGCGCACAGCCTTGCATTCTAGCGCAAAATGCACAGTTGCTCAACTTGTGCTGCTCTATCACCTGCGCACAACTGCACTCAACAGTTCTAGTATAATAATCCCGAAATTTCATTACCTCTCAGCCGGGATGAAGATCTTTGGATGACTGGGAGATAGCTCTTCTTAGGCTCCTGGTTGTCAGCTCCCGCTCCGAAGATAGGTATATGGTTTCTTGCGCGAGCTTCTTCCAGTGCGTGAGTCGTTCGCACACTTCCTGGGAACCTGAGCCTTTGATGATATCCTTGTGGTCTTGCGCACGCAGGTACTAAGTAGTGCGCATGCTGATTCTTTTGTAGTGCAAATCATCTGCTTCTGCTGGTATTTTTCTTTTGTACAGCTTCCTTTCCAATTTGTTTCATTCCCAGAACAGTTCCAATCTCAGCCTTCGGATAGCAGCTATGGAACTCGTTCCGCTCTCCCTCCTTGGTTTGTCTGCGCCGGTCAGCGCACGCGTTTACATCCGCGCCCGCCTTCCTTAGCTGGATTTCCAGAGAGAAGGTGGTCTGTTTTCCCACCTCGCCACGCTTTGGGTATTTTGCCTTTGGCATCTGCGTGACTGAGCGCGCTCTTTTGTTCCGAAGGTTGCGAAGCACCGGCCTCCACTCGCGCACTCGACCATATACCTCGCCTTCGAAGCACAAGCGACTAACCGCCTCTCTGGAGCATTTCTATCAACTCCACATCCCCTGTATATCCCAACTGACAGGAGCAGAAAAAAACGAAAAAATTATGCTAAAACAGTAGAGAACGGCGCACGCAATACGGATAGCGCAACACAAGCTGGAGCGCATGCGCATCCTGCACCTTAGCGCACTACTGCTACTAATTCTCTTCAACTTAAACTAAGCTATACTAAAAATGCTCAAAACATGAAATGTAAGAGTAACGCCCCCCCCCCCCCCCCACCCCACACTTGAACAGAGACGTGTCCCCACGACTCAAGCTCAAGCGCACGGAGGCTGCGCACATGCATGCAATGCAACGAAAATAAAGAACAGAAAAGGGAACACAAATAGTCACACAAAATATAGCAAGGGAGTCACAGAATGTAGGGCACAAATATTCAGCACACATAATAGTCAACTAGACGCAGCAAAAATAAAACACACCACCCTAAAGAAAATCACTGCGCCTGCCCAAGGCCTTAGAAGTCCTCCGAGCTAGATGCTGCTGCTGACCCATGCGCCTCATCCTCTGAAGAATCAGTCATGGAGTCGGTGCTGGAGGATGGTGGCACAATGGTGAGGGGGTCAGGCTGCTCGTCCTCGGAAAGTGACTCCCATATGGAATCGGAGTCTACGCTGGGAAAGTTAATGGGGGACTCCGGAACAGAAGGCCGGGCAGGGGAAGCTACTGGTGGTGGTACTGGTTCGGGTGCAGGGGTGGGCTCTGCTGCTGGGGCTGCTGGGGCTGATGCGGGTGCTGACTCTGCTGGGGCTGGGGCTGGGGTTGGTGCTAGAGAAGGTGCTGCTGGGGCTTCTGGGGTTCGGGTAGGAGGTGGATGGTGCAGGCTGAGGAGAGGGGGAATCGCATCTCCAAATTTCCACCCGGATGGTGGACTCATACTTAAATCCGCCCCCTCTGGCGCTAAGTATTCGAGCACGCGCATGACGTTGAACAACATGCGCTGCTCGGCAGTGGCTTCCTCAGGCGCCTCCTCAGTCTCAGTCCTTGGGCGCTTGGCAGGTGCACGAGGGGGAGAATCCTCGATGGAAATGGTCACTGGCTCCCCCTGTGGTGCACGGGCCCGCTGGTGCGCTCCAGTCTGCGCCCGGGTCCTTGGGCGCCTGACTAGAGGCACCTCTGGTTCTAGGGCCTCCTCCATCTCTTCATCTGCTGCGGCGGCTGCTGCTGCGGCGGCTGCTGCGCCCTGTGCACTGCTCTCTGCTCTGGCCCGCGCACTGCTCTCTGCTCTGGCCCGCGGTGGTCTGGCTGGCTGCAGACGGTAGCACCACTCTAGTGTGCCATCGTCCCGAACGGCTACCGCCCTGATTTGCAGCATGTGGGCGCGGTCCAGAGGTATAGGCTGCACCAAGGTGTGCTCTGGCACCTCGGGCTCTCCATGTAAGGCCCGCAGCAGGTGCGTGATAAGGCCTCCACACGTCAGCGGCCCCCTCATGCTGACGCGGCTCCAATGGTGCACCATGTTTAAGATGAACAGCACCTTCCGCTCATAATAAAGCCCTGTCAAAATCTCCATATCCAGTAGGCTGATCTTTGGCGCGCCGTTGAAACGGCCAATGACTGTGTAGGCCACGATGCGCCATAAGTAGAACAGCCACGGGTCGCGCAGCTCTCGGCCCCTGCTGCGCCCCGCGGCGAATGCCGGCCCTGTCGCCATGTCCCGCCAAGCCTCCTGGTTATTGTGCGCGTCTAACTCCTCCTCACGCACCTTGGCGCACCCGAATGCGCGCCTCAGCCTCCTTTCTGAGGCTATGAACCAGACACCCCTGTGTCTATATCTGATCTCCCTGTCCCCTGCCTCCATAGACGCCAGGAACTCACACGTATCTTCCTGGTCTGATGCGCTGCGGAGGTCCATAAGCGCCTCCCAGCCGGCGATCGCTAGCCTCTGCGCCACGAGGTCCTCCAATCCTACCTCGCGCAGGAAGTCTCGGCATATGTACGGTGTCCCGTACATGTCCAGGCTGATGAATGCTGCATACTTGTTAGCGAAAGCCGCTGGGGTCTCCTGGTCTGTGGCGGGTTTCATCTTGCGCTGAGCTCCGGTCAATCGCGGTCAATGCTCCCCAAAACCCTAAAATTCGAAACTGCTCAGAAACCTCTGAAACTTGCACCGAACGAGCGCCTAATGGTCGCCTACTCAACGCACAAAACAGCACTCCAAGCCGCGCACTCTAGCCTGGTGCGATTTCAAAACCCTAAAAACTATCTTCTCCGCGCAAACCCTAACAGAAGCGGCTCAAAGCGGAATCGGGGGTTACCTGGGTGCTGTGCGGTCGTGTTGTCCTTGAATCCCTCTAGACGGACGGTGGGTTGGGCGCTGATCGACGGCAGAGGTCTGAAGGCGGGAGCTTGTGTGTAACGGTCGAGTGAAAAAGTGTTGGGAATTTTCTAAGTCTGGCCTTATATACCCCCCTCTGGCTAGCGCAACGGACCTGCGCATTGATAGGCGCACGGTCCTGCGCACTTGTGTGACTAAAAACTACCAAACCCTAATCTAACTAAAAACACTCAAAAAACGAAACAAGCAGAATAAAATGTGCCAAAATAAAACGTGTCGGGTTACCTCCCGACAAGTGCCTTTGTTTAACGTCGTTGGCTCGACGGTACCTCGTTACGAACCAAGAAGTGCGTCTGCAGCCCCCCCCCACTCTTGCTCCTGAGTGTCCTTGCGCCAGTGCTTGTGTTACGATCTCATTGGTCCTGCGCAAAGGATACAAGGGAGGGTCAGCATGTGATACATTATTCGTAATGAAGGTAGATGCAGAGGAAGAGGAGATATATGCGATGGGTGCTAGTTCTCCCTCTGAAACATCTGGTGGTGCGTCTGGCGCAGCAGCTTGCGCGTCCACTATCTCTGGCTCGGCCAAGTCAATGTTGCGTGTTGCGCCATCCCAAGGTTCGCCCAAGTACCGTTTGACTCTCTGCCCGTTAACCTGAAAACGATGCTGGTGCCCGTCTTCTAATTCAATTGTGCCGTAGGGGAAAACCTTGGTGACGGTGTATGGTCCCGTCCACTTGCTGCGCAACTTCCCAGGCATGAGCTTCAGGCGCGATGAAAATAACAGTACCTGGTCTCCTAGTTCAAATGTGCGCCGGAGGATATGCCTGTCATGAAACGCCTTGGTGCGCGCTTTGTAATCGCGCAGTCCCTCATAGGCGTCTAGGCGCAGCTCTTCGAGTTCGCTCAGCTCAAATGCGCGTTCCTTTCCTGCCTCATCCAAGTTCAAGTTACAAATACGCAAGGCCCAATATGCCTTGTGCTCGAGCTCTACTGGCAGGTGGCATGCCTTCCCATAGACCAGCCGGAATGGTGAGGTTCCAATGGGCGCCTTGTGTGCAGTGCGGTATGCCCATAGCGCATCATCCAGGCGCTGGCTCCAATCCTTGCGCGACGGCCTCACAGTCTTTTCCAAGATGCGCTTGATCTCTCTGTTAGAAACTTCGGCCTGTCCATTTGTCTGCGGATGGTAAGCGGTGGACGTCTTGTGGCGCACCCCATAGTGCTTGAAAACTTGCGCCACAACCCTGTTGCAGAAGTGCGTCCCCTGGTCGCTGATAACTGCCTTAGGCACTCCGTACCTGCAAAATATGTTAGTTCTGAGAAAATCAGCGACAGTCTTACCATCATCCTTGCGCATGGCCTTAGCTTCGACCCATTTGGATACGTAATCCACGGCCACCAGTATGTACTCGTAGCCGGCAGATGGGGGAAATGGACCCATGAAGTCGATTCCCCAAACATCGAACACTTCGTCCACCAGAATCGGGGTCTGCGGCATCTCGTTGCGCGCGGAGATTCCTCCAGTGCGCTGGCACCTGTCACACTTCCTGCAGTGGTCATAGGCATCTCTGAATAGGTGCGGCCAGTAGAATCCGCAGTCCAAGATCTTCCTGCTCGTGCTCTTGGGACCGAAATGTCCTCCACAGGCGTGCGCATGACAAAACATCAACACAGAATTAATCTCATGGTCAGGCATGCAACGTCTTAATATCCGATCTGGACCTATTCTAAGCATGTAAGGATCATCTCAAAGATAATGCTTGGACTCATGTTTCAATCGCATGCACTGAGTTTTATTGAAATGAGGAGGGAACGCACCTGTGACCAGGTAATTTGCGATATGCGCATACCATGGTACCTTACCTGTTAGCGCCATCAGATGCTCGTCAGGGAATGTCTCCTTGATCTGCCCTGGCTCCTCATCCTTTACGATCCTGCTCAGGTGATCAGCGACGGTATTTTCTGTGCCCTTCTTATCTTTGATCTCTAAGTCGAATTCCTGAAGCAGAAGTACCCAGCGCATCAGGCGCGGCTTGGTCTCTTTCTTGGACATGAGGTAGCGGATAGCTGCGTGGTCCGTGTAGATGATGACTCTGGCGCCTAGAACATATGCTCGGAACTTCTCCAGCGCAAATACAATTGCCAGAAGCTCCTTCTCCGTGGTGGTGTAATTCTTCTGCGCGGAGTCCAGTGTGCGCGATGCATAGTAGATGGCATGCGGCTTCTTGTCCTCGCGCTGCCCCAAGACTGCTCCTACTGCGTAGTCACTTGCGTCACACATCAGCTCGAATGGCAGGTTCCAGTCTGGTGCGCGCATCACTGGCGCACTGGTCAGCGCTTCTTTCAGCTTATCGAACGCCGCCCTGCACTCATCAGTAAAATCGAAGCACACGTCTTTTTGCAACAGGTTAGACAGGGGTATGCAAATTTTAGAGAAATCCTTAATAAAACGCCTGTAAAACCCAGCATGCCCTAAGAACGATTTCACGTCGCGCACGTTGGTGGCATAAGGCAGATTAGAAATAATATCTATCTTAGCTTTGTCTACCTTAATACCCTCCTCTGAAATGATATGACCTAGTACTACTCCGTGCGTTACCATGAAATGACATTTTTCGTAATTTAGCACTAAGTTCTTAGAGATGCAGCGCGCTAAGACTTTATCTAGATGTGTTAAGCATGCATCAAAGGTACTCCCATATACAGTGAAATCATCCATGAACACTTCTATGCATATACCAATCATATCAGAGAAAATGCTCATGACGAGGCGTTGGAATGTACCTGGCGCGTTGCACAGCCCAAAAGACATACGCCGAAACGCAAATGTTCCGAAGGGGCATGTGAACGTGGTCTTCTCTTGATCCTCCGCAGCTATGGGTATCTGATTGTAACCTGAATATCCGTCCAAAAAACAAAAGTAAGGCTTACCTGCCAAGCGATCCAGCATCTGGTCCATGAAGGGTAGCGGGAAGTGGTCCTTGCGCGTTACAGCGTTCAGCTTCCTGTAGTCGATGCACATGCGCCAGCCAGTTTGTATGCGCTTGGGAACTAGCTCGCCCTGCGCATTCTCCTCCACTGTGATTCCTCCTTTCTTTGGCACAACGTGCACCGGGCTGACCCATTTGCTGTCTGAGATTGGGTAAATGACCCCTGCGTCAAGCAACTTCAGGACTTCCTTTTGCACTACCTCCATCATATTTGGGTTTAACCTGCGCTGAGCCTCCCTGGATGGTTTAGCACCATCTTCCAACAGAATTCGGTGCATGCACACGTCTGGGCTCACTCCGCGCAGATCAGCAAGAGTCCATCCAATAGCGCGCTGGTTCCTGCGCAGCACCTGTTGTAAACGCGCCTCCTGCTCTTTTTCCAATCCCTTCTTGATGATCACTGGCAGAGTGTCCTCATCTCCCAAGAAAATGTACTTGAGGTGCTCCGGGAGTTGCTTCAGTTCGATCTTGGGTGCCTGTTCAATAGAGGGCAAGATTTTGTTAGCGGTGCAAATATGAACTATATCAAGTACCTGTGTGGGTGCTGGTTCAGCACTTCTTAGCTCCTCCTCTTGCTCCTCCAGCTCTGCCTGTGTCAGTAGCTCTGGTCCTATGGTTGCGCTCGCACACTGCGCTTCTGTGACTAAATCGTCAAAGCTGTCCATTGCGTGCACAGTAGCGTCCTCATGTGGGTGCTGCATCCCTTCGAAGATGTTGAAATGGATTTCTTCGCCATCTACCTCCATGGAGAGCGTGCCCCTCCACACGTCTATCTTCGTGCGCGCAGTCATCAGAAACGGTCTGCCTAGGAGGATCTGCGCACCGCTGGCGCTTGATTCACCCTCCATTTCGAGCACATAAAAGTCTGCTGGGAACACCAGCTCTCCTACTCGAACTAGGACATCTTCTATCATGCCTGCAGGTTGTTTGCACGATCTATCTGCTAGCTGAATTGTGAGACCTGCAGGTTTTAGTGGTCCAAGGCGCAAGGTCGCATAGAGAGAATATGGTAATAAATTGATTGATGCGCCTAAATCGATCATGCAGTTGCTTACCGTGGTTTTACCTAAGGTGCAAGGGATAGTGAATGTACCTGGATCTCGGCACTTAGGTGGTACCTTTTGTTGCACGATTGCTGAGGCCTGCGCATTTAGCATTACCTGTGCGCATTCGCCTGTCCTTCTTTTATTTGTGCACAGCTCTTTTAAAAACTTCGCATACCTGGGAATCTGTCGAATAGCTTCTATGAGAGGTATGTTGATTTCCACCTTGCTGAACAGCTCATATAGTTCCTTGTCCAGTGCTTCTTTTCTCGCCAGTGGTGCCTGCACAGGGAAAGGAGCAGGTATGTTAGTACAATTTTTGTCCTTGTTTGTCGAGTGAGACATACCTGGCGCCCTGCCCTGCTGGTTCGTGGTTGGCGCTTCTGATTGCGCCTCTGGCTCTGGTTGCGCACTCTGAGCTGCTGGATCTGGGACTTGCACTCATCAGCTTCTGTAGCATGGCCTTCATTTGTTGGATCTCAGCGCTTGCCTCTACCTGATGCACAGAACGATTACGACTACTTTCAAGTGTCAATTGATGTCTTACCTGCCCAGCAGAATCTTCTATCAGCTGCCATGCATCCTCCGGGTACATGTTGCAAATGTCCCCTCCTGCGCATGCATTCAGTAGTCGCAGCTCCATGGGCAGCAGTCCATTCAGAAAGTTCTCTATCAGCACATTCTGGGGAAGCCCGTGATTGTAGCAGTTGGCTTCTAGCTCCCTGAAACGCTCGTAGTATTCTGACAGAGACTCCCCTGCGCTCTGCCTTGGCGCGGCCAATTCCCTTCTGAGCAGCGCAATCTTCGCTGCTGGATAAAATTTGTCTAAGAACTTCTTCTGCAGCTGCTCCCATGTGTGAATAGATCCTGCAGGTAAATTCATTAGCCAGTGTCTAGCTGTATCACTTAGTGAGAATGGAAATGCTTTCATTTTTAGCGCTTCATCGCTTTCCCCTTCGGTCTTCATGTTTTCGCAAATGACCAGGAACTCTCGCACATGCTTGACTAGATTTTCATTGTTCATCCCGTGGAACTTGGGCATGTGATGGATGAGTGAGCTCCTTAGCTCGAAGTGACCGCCTGGTGGAAGCACGATGCACCATGGCTGGTTAACAGTGAGTGGGGCTGACATTTCGCGCACTGTCCTGCGCCTCGCGGCTTGTGGCACGGGCGGCGCATGATACACCTCAGCGGCCCTCCTTGCTTCAACCTCGCGCTGCACTTCCTCTCTGAATAGGGCTGCGCGGTTATGTGCCCTTGCTTCCTCTGGGGTTCTGTCTCCCAGGTTATCTCCAACCACACTGTTATCCTCCATGTCCTGATCCAAACTCAAGAAACGAAATTAAATGGCAACGAAGTTGTTGCGTCTGTCAGTGCGCAACTAGAATCTGCGCAGCGCAACTGTTTCAAGGTTGCGCAGGCTGATGTGATTGTGCGCTGTCAGAAACAACAACGAGAAAACAAAACAAAATGAAATAACTAGTTACTAAAATGAGAAATGTAAGTTAGCTAAAACTTAGCTGTGTTGCTCCCCGGCAACGGCGCCAAAATTTGATCGCGCGTCGTCGTGCGCGTCAAATATAATCCTTCCTCTCCCACTAGTACAGCGGTTAAGTAAGGGTCGATCTCCACAGGGAGCAAGCAGTGAGTCTTAGCCAGTAACCTACACTTAAGAAAACGGGGGTTGCGTGAGTGATTGGGGGTTTTGCGCGATGCGCGAGTAACAGTGAATATCGTAACGCGGGGAATTGCACTAGACGTGCGCAAGCAGTAGAGATGAAGTACTATCTTTATGAGAAGTATTGGGCAGACAATCCTCTATGAATGCATTCCTTATCATCGACTCTAAGCGTCTATAGTTTGTGCCCTACTTGGGTTAGTGTCCGGTAAAGGCTTCCTAACACACGCGCATGTTCCGTTCAAAGTTCATGTGCTATTAATCCTAGAACTAGACTAAACAGCTGCGAATCCTGTCACAGTAGCAACTGCTTACCCTAACTCGTTACTCCTAGTTGTCACGGTAAGTTTGCGGTTCAAGGCTTCCCCTACGCATGCAACTAGTTTAACAGGTGACAAGCAAGCAACACAAATAGGATTGCGGTTCAAGGCTTACCCTACCTATGCAACTAACTGTCTCAGTACGCGCAGGATTAATACAAATAAGTAAACTACGCATTAAGCTCAAGTCTCAAAGGTAATACATCATAGATTCATGCCCGACCAACACTAAGTGTTTAGCTAGACATGCTAGTGGTAAACATCATAAAATAGTAAATAACAACTACTGAATCTAAGAAAACGGTAGCAAACAGTGCGTGCAGTGTCTTCTCTCGGCTGGCGCAGTCGGCTGGCGCAAATCTCCTCAATAAGTCCGTGTGTTTTCCAGTTCTGCCGCACAGTGCCTCCTTGCGCCCTCTGGTGCCTCTGGAACAACAGTCTTCTCGAACTCCCTGAAACCCTAGACTTACTTCCTTTATATAGGAGGTTCAACTTTCGGCAACTTCCAAATCTGGTCACTGGGACTTTGCGCCTGGCGCACAGCATTGGTTGGCGCAATCGGGTAGCGCACCTCTGCTGTCTTTCGCCATTTCTTCTTGTTTGCGCCGCTAGCTCCTCAGGCTGATCTTTCACTCCTAGAATGCTGCCTGTTAGCGCGTATCCGACTCAAGGACTCGTTCTGACCTGATATACAAAAACATTGGAAACGAGTACTCTTGCTCATGAAATATTGCAAACAAGCACAGGGTTATGACCTAAATAATGTGTATAACTAGGCTCTATCAGGCGCGCCCGGAGAAAACATTATGGGCGCGCGCCTCATGTTAATGTTCTCTTGGGGCGCGCGCCTCATGTTAATGTTCTCTTGGGGCGCGGTACTTTCTGTTTCGGTTTCTTGTCTCGCCTCTTCTGCAATTTTCTTCCCACTTCTTAACGTCACTAAACTAACATTCCCTCTTGGGTTGGGAATTGTTTGCGAGGGAAGCTTTCCCTTATCCTTTTCATTCTTCAACTCGGACACGGTAGCAGCCAATTGGGACATTTGCTTCGACAACTCAGCTAGGGTGCTATCGGTCTTGCCTTGATTATTTTGCATAGTCATCGCCAACTCCTTAACGAATTCTTCTACTGACTTGGCTTGATTCACATTGCTCGGGCCAGCTTGGTTGTGATTGACATTTGTCAGGCCAGGTTGATTTTGTAGTTGCGCCTTTGTTGCTGCCCATAAGAATTCCCATTTCCACTTCCATTGTATCTCTCTTGTTGGTGAAATTGTGGGTGGTAGGCTTGTCCTTGTCCTTGGTTCTGATTTTGCCCTTGATTTAGTCCTCCTTCATTTCTCCAGCTGAAACCATGTGCCGCAAGTCCAAAGTGTCTCGGTCCTTGCCTATTGTTGAAATGTTGGACTCCTCCCATAGCACTAACATCAGCTGCCTCATCTTCATGTAAGCTAGGACACTCATCGGTTTTATGGCTCGCAACACCGCAAAATTCACAAGCTTTAACTCCACTGACTAGTCCAACCATAAGTTTCTGAACCATCTGCTTAAGCTCCTTGATCTCAGATGCCATGTGATTTGACTTGGAATCCATTTGTGAAACATTCCTTGCTCGGTTAGTATCATCTCTCCTACCGGTATCATCTCTGAATCTGGCACTCTTGGTATTTTCATTGATCAGCTCTCGCACCTCAGCAGGTGTCAAGTTCAAGACTGTGCCCCCAGCTGCTGCATCCAACAACATCCTCTCCAAAGGCCTCAATCCATCCAACAAGTATTCTACAAGCATCTCCTCCTTCATTCTCAGATTACAGTAGCTGTGTTCCAAGGCACTGAATCTCTCTAAATAATCATACATTGTCACATGGGCCTTGTTTTATGTTGGACATCTCTCTCCTCACTTGGGCAGCCTTAGCAAGGGGATAATACTTGTCGAGAAACTTCCTCTCCAAAGGCCTCAATCCATCCAACAAGTATTCTACAAGCATCTCCTCCTTCATTCTCAGATTACAGTAGCTGTGTTCCAAGGCACTGAATCTCTCTAAATAATCATACATTGTCACATGGGCCTTGTTTTATGTTGGACATCTCTCTCCTCACTTGGGCAGCCTTAGCAAGGGGATAATACTTGTCGAGAAACTTCCTTTGCATTTGCTTCCAAGTTCTGATACTTCCTGAAGGCAAAGAGAGAAACCAAGTTTTTGCAAGGTCAGTCAAACTTAATGAAAATACTTTTAATTTAAACCTCTCTTCGGGGGCAGCATATGGCCTTAAGGTCCCACATATCCCATTGAATTCTTGCAAGTGCCTCGATGCAACTTCTCTTGGCAGCCCTCCAAATTTGGGAAGATGATGGACTACTGCAGTCTTCACTTCAAAGTCATCTTCATCAGAATCAGTATTTATGCACCATGGTTGATTGTTGAATGTTGGAGCTGAGAGTTCTCTAAGTGTAGGTGGCCTGTTCCTTCTCTGTTGAGGGTGAGGTGCATATTGTTGTTGTTGTTGAGGAGCTGCATATTGTTGTTGTTGTTGAGGAGGAGGTGCATAGGCATAATCATCTTGTTCCTCCCTCTTATCTCCTCTATTGTAACGAGCTGCTCTCTATCTTTGATTAAAGACTCTCTCCGGCTCATCATAATAGGGGGTATCGCTGGGTTGTCGATGGGGTCAGGTTCATGTTGCCTTGGACATTACCATGGGAACCTCCTGCATTAGACATACTGAAAGGCAAGTGAAGTACAAATGTGAACAATCAATGGAAAATGACAAAATGCAAAATAAAAAACTAAACAATTCAAAAAGAAAATGAAACAATCACGGATGGCTAAAAAACCACAGAGCTCACGACTAGGGTGGTGCGTCTTCATCGTTTGTTCCGCTCAGAAAAAGATCTTCGGATCTCCAATCGGACTCCGGTGACACTATTCACATTCTTGGCCGGAAGCACTATCCATCAGGGTTTAGAAATTTTTTTAAAAAAAATCTCCACCAAGCAAGCAAAACCAAGGAAAACAATAAAAATAGGAAAGACAAAGTTCAGAACTCTAAACTGAATGTTGCTCTCCCCGGCAACGGCTCCAAAATTTGACAGCGCGTCGTCGTGCGCCTCAAATTTGTATTTGTAGTTCCTGTTAACACACTAGCAAGTGGTAAGCAGGGTCGAACCCAAAGAGAGCAAATGAGAAGTTCAAATGATAGTGACAGAGAATGGAACAATACTGAAGATATCAACTCAAAGAGAAAATCAGTTCGCGGAATGCAATGCAACTAGTTATCATAGACCAAACAACGTGTATAAACTAATGAATATTTCACTCCAAATTCTACTTGTCCTTAACCGCTAAGTTCTCGAACATGTATAATAGTTACTTGGCTACACCACAAATCGGTTCTACCGCTAGGTTCTCCTCAACAATGCAATCCAGTCAAGTGTAACACAATGATATCAATCTAGCTCACCGCTAAGCTGCACTAAATTGACAACCAAAGCATTCAGTTCATACATACAAGGGCAGTAAAATCACTAGCTCAAACAAGTGGTCATTGACCTCAAACTAAATATTGCGATGCAAACAAACTGAATTGAAGATTTAGCTACTCATTACATCCATGGATAGAAACTGAGTTAAGTTGCTATGAACTGAGAAACTGAGCTAAAATAGGTATTCGGTGAACAATGATTCCGGCCGTGAGCTAGTGCAATGAACAGTAAAATGTGAACAGTACCCAGAAGTGAACAGTGAACTCCGGCGATTCCGGCGACTTCTCTCTAGCTCTTGCCGTCACTCTCACTGCTGCTACAGTCGTCCGTGAATAGTGAGTTCTCCTTTTTTCCTCATTTGTCCATGTTTTAGGTTTAGGATTTTTGGGGTTGAACCAGAATGAACCACATCTGGTTGAACCGGTCCTGATTGAACCAGTTGGTCTTCACTTGACTGCATTGACTTTGGATGAATGAATGAGAATGGTCCAATTATGCGATAAATTTCAATGCGATCTTGAACATTCCTGCGATACGAAAACACTACAAAAGTGTAATCGATTCACACAAAATGTAATAAAATAATGGGAACACACAACTCAATGTGGGTGTATAAATACGCTCCATCATATACTCGTGAGAAGCTCGAGAAAAATTAGGTCAAAACTTGATGAAAGCTCAGCTCAATTTCAAAACAAACCAAGTATGCACATGATTTTCAATCTCGTTTATTAAACAAGTCAACTATGAACAAACTGGTGCTCCACTCGTTTAGTTTTGTGAACAACTCATTTATATGTTTAATTAAAACTCGTTTATAAATTTGATTAAAGCTCGTTGTACCCATTTAAATAATCAATTACATAAAATCATTTATGAAATTTGATTGCGCTGCTGATCTCGAGTTATAGCCTCTGGAGTTACAGCTTCTGCTGTAGCACTCTATGTATATTTCTGCTGAAATTATTCTTCAAACGAATAAGAAAGACACAGATAATATGTTCACCCAATTCAGCAAGTTGGCTACGTCTGGGGAGGATCACACTCCAATCCTCAAGATTTAACTATCACTGTTTCAAGTACAAATGACTCTAATGATGCAGTGTGCTTGCGTGGGCGGGTGGATAGGTGGATCAAGACCCGTTGATTTCGAGGAATATCGGGAGATGAAGTGACAGTACTCGTTGATTTAAGAGGAATGCCAAGTAAAGACGAAAAGGAAAGAAACCTTTGATATTTTATTAATCAACTAAACTGCCTTCAAAAGGCGTACAGAGCATGTTTAAATAGGAAAAGAAACAGACAAAAAAGGAAACTAACACCCTAGAAAAAATAAAGACACTAAAACTCTAAAACATAATAATTGGAAAAAAATTAAGAAACGAAGTCAGATGACCCAAAAGCTCACATAAGAATCATCAGTAGGTCAGTTCAGCTTAAAAAAATATATTATAATGGTCCATCTGACTCCGGCAGCCCCAAACCTGCTTGCCTGCACTGCCAGCTTGCACCTTATTCGGGCGATGCTATCATTCTCTCCAGGACAGAGAAGATTCGTCCTCGAATTTGGTGTCGTATCAGCATCGAGAGAAGAGACACCAGCAAAAGGAATGATGCAGCAATATCACCAGTCTCCGGCACTAAATCAATATAATGTGGAATATTACGGAGATGTGGTACATCAGTTCTTCCATAGCGTGCGTGTGTGGGCGGGTGGATAGGTGGATCAATACTCGTTGATTCCGAGGAATATCAGGAGATGAAGAGTCAGTACTCGTTGATTCCAGAGGAATGCCGAGTAAAGACGAAAAGGAAGGAAACTTTGATATTTTATTAATCATTTGAACTGCCTTCAAAAGGCGTACAGAGCATGTTTAAATAGGAAAAGAAACAAACAAAAAAAGAAAAATAAAACCCTAGAAAAAATAAAGATACTGAAACCCTAAAATATATTAATTCGAAAAAAATTAGGAAACGAAGTCAGATGGCCCAAAAGCTCGCGTGAGATTCATCAATGGGCCCGTCCTGCATAAAAAATATATTATAATGGTCCATCTGACTCCGGCAGCCCAAAACCTGCTTGCCTGCACTGTCAGCTTGCACCTTATTCGGGCGACACCATTTGGTTCTCATCATCTAACCTCTACGTCTCACCTAGTCTAAATCTTTTGCTCAGTCTAGACTAGCTAGTAGTCTGATCACACAAACTCTCTTCGTGCTACCTAAACACTTCCAGTAAAGAATAGCTACAGACCTGACACTCAGACTTAGCCTACCTTATTACAATGTGCAATACAGATAATGCTTCAGCACACTCTATCTATTACAATGTGCAGTACAGAGACTGCTTCAGCACACTATCTCAGAGTAGCTGTAACTTTTGTAGACGACTTCTCCAGCACTCTCTGCCAATCAGTCCGTCTCTCTATGAGTTCGTCCAACTTAGAAACTGCTCCCCCTTGATAAATGCCCACCTGAAAATATCAAGAAGAGACGTCGGGTCTTCAACAGCCTGCGACAGTTTGTCCGCAAATTTTTTCCGAAGCTTTTGTTTGATCCTTCAGCGAGCCACGCTCCAGTTGAATTATAAGGATCAAATCTTGATCAAACTCAACAAGTTGTGATCTCTTCTACGCACATCACAACACTATCAGCCTTCTCCTTTAAACTCTAGTTGTGAATATTCTCTACTTCAGTTTCTTCATTTGATGCATATGGCACTGCCTTTGCCGTCCTCTTATAGGTTCATGGATCGTCAACGATGGAAATATTGTTGCCTTTGTGAAAATTCGCAGTGCCTCTGATACACAGATTCGTGAACAAGCAGTTGCTACAGCACACTCTTGTTCACCAATAAACTGTTTCAGCAAGAATGAACAAGGACAAAGGTTTGTTCACCCAGTTCGGCCAACTGCCTACGTCTGGGGAGGACTAAACTCCAGTCCTCAATCCACTAATCACTAAGGTCTCCAAGTACACACGGTTACAACTCACGCAACCTATGCTACTCAACCACAAGTGGATCCACGTGCACAATCAGAACAAGCTCTGACTTGTGTCTGCACACCCTCTACTGATCTCTATCGAGAATAGCTACCGTCTCCTCAAAACTCAGCCTATTCTAAACAATACTCAGATTCTCCAGGGTTGCTATAGCATCTACTGTAGCACACAGCTGATGCACAAACTGTCCGCGTCGCTCCAAGCCTTCCGCTGAGCCGTTCCAACGATTCCACGAGCGCTGCACACTCTGGAATACTCCCCCTCACTCAGTGACTTCCTGTCACTAGCGAGCACTGCCGTCCAGACACTTGACCGAGTCACTCACTCGGCAGTTCTTCCGCGGCTCCCCTTGATCAACCAACACGCACTCTCTGCTCTGAATTGGCTTCCAGATCAAGGTTGGATCAGAGTACGCAAGTCCTGATCACCCTATGCTTCTGTCACCACAGCTCTGCGCTCACGCTTTTCTCTCGATGAAGTTCAAAGATTTTCTCTCACACCACAAATTACTCTCTCGAAATTCTGTGTGTATAATCGTTCACGCTCGCTTCTTCGATCAACCTTCATTGCTCTGAAGGGTCTCCATTATATAGGCGCACCCACTGCCATCATTACCAGGATTTAGCAATTCCCCTAGCAATATCAATATCTCCTAATTTTTAGGAGATTAGATTTGATTTGAGATTCAAATCTCCCACAATCAAATCTCCTACTTCAGCTAGGAATCTCCACTGGAATATTCTCTGCAGCAACTTAGAAACTCCTCTGATGCTCTTAGAAAGACTGCCACACCCTCTTTCCAAAGACCCAGATAGCTGCTACTCGGACAGACCCTGCAGCCCTTCTGAACAAGCGCCTGCTATAGCTTTCTCCTGCTACAGCTGCTCCTTGTTCACTGGTCTTGTTCACAAACACTGGACACGGTCTATAGTAGCAACTTGTTCACTCGAGCTGGTTTTGTCAAACACTGCCATACAACATCATCAATCTCCCCCTTGGCATTTTGACAAAACCCCTTTGACCGCTTTAAATCAAATCCTTCGGTACTAACTCCCTCCCCCTTTTCTCCCCCTTTTTGGCACAATTGACAAGGGGAAGTTCCTTACTGTTTTAAGAGGGCAAGACACAGAGCCCCAGAGAAGATCTCAGGTCTTCGAACCAAACTGCGTCCAAAGGTTTTGTGAAGATGCCAGCAAGCTGTTTGGCCGACACAACATGCTGAAGTGCAATGATTTTCTTTTCCACCAGATCACGGATGAAGTGATGTCGAATGTCAATGTGTTTGGTTCTGCAGTGCTGAACAGGGTTCTTGGAGATGCTGATAGCACTCATGTTATCACAGTAGAGAGTCATTTCACCTTGATCGAGTCCATACTCGCCCAGCATTTGCTTCATCCACATCATCTGTGCATAGCAGCTCCCAGCAGCTATGTATTCTGCCTCAGCTGTAGATAGCGAAATGCTGTTTTGTTTCCTACTGAACCATGACACCAGGTTGTTACCCAGGAAGAAGCAGCCTCCAGAAGTGCTCCTCCTATCCTCAGCACATCCTGCCCAGTCTGCATCACTATATCCCACTAGGTTTGCATTTATATCCTTAGTATACCATAAGCCATAGTGCACAATACCTCCAACATACCGAATGATTCGCTTGACCAGCTGCAAGTGACTGTCTTTGGGGCAGGCTTGAAATCTAGCACAAACTCCTACTGCAAAGGAGATGTCAGGACGACTGGCAGTCTGGTACAATAAGCTCCCAATCATACTTCTGTAGGTAGTCTGACTCACTTCCATTCCATGTTCATCTTTGATGGCTTTGACATGAGTGGCAGCGGGCGTTCGTTTATGACTGGCTTTATCTAGCTGAAATTTCTGCACAAGATTCTTACTGTATTTGCTTTGTGCAATAAAGATGCCATCTGCTTTTTGGGTGATCTCCAGACCAAGGAATTACGATAATTCTCCGACCATGCTCATTTTGAATTCCTTCTGCATGTGATCCACAAACTGCTTCACCAGATGCTGAGACTTCGATCCAAAGGCAATGTCATCCACATATATCTTCGCAATGATCACATCCGACTTGGTGTTTTTCACAAATAAAGTTTTGTCAGCTCCCCCTCTTTTGTAGCCATGGTTTTCAAGAAAAACTGTTAGCAGCTCGTACCATGCTCGAGGAGCCTGTTTAAGCCCGTACATAGCTTTCTTCAGTTTGTACACGTGCTCCGGATGATGAGGATCTTCAAAACCTTTTGGGTGGGCAACATATACTTCTTCAGAGAGGTCTCTGTTTAGAAACGCACTTTTGACATCCATTTGATATAGTTTAAAACCTAGAAAACAGGACATAGCTAGGAGCAGTCTGATGGCCTCCAGACGAGCGACTTGAGAAAAAGTTTCTTCGAAGTCTAGCCCCTTAATTTGAGTGTATCCTTGAGCAACAAGCCTGGCTTTATTTTTTGTGATGTTCCCCTTTTCATCAGTTTGGTTTTTGAAGATCCATTTGGTACCTATAATGTTTACTCCTTTAGGTCTGTCCACCAAGTCCCAAACATCGTGTCTTTCGAATTCGGCTAGTTCTTCCTGCATAGCTATCATCCAGAATTCGTCATTCAAAGCTTCCTTGAATGTCTTCGGTTCTATACTGGACAGAAAGCAGGTATTGAGGTAAGCATTGCTTCTCGTTCTCCTTCTTTTTGTCAGATCTCCAATCACATTGGTCAATGGATGGTTCTTCTGAATCCTCTTTGGAGGCTGCCTTGACGTGGATCATGAGTCTCATCATTCTGTTCTTCATGCAAGCTCTCTTGGAGTTCGTCTGTATTTTCTGCTTCAGCACTTGCTGTAGCATCATCTGGAGCCGAAGTTTGTTCACTTCTGCTCTGATTGGAAGGGGCATCTTCAATGTCAGAGTCTTCGTCGTCAAGGACAGTGGAAGAACCTTCTTCAACATCTTTGACTACTACATTTATGGATTCCATCACTTGTCCTCTGGTTGTACACTCGATATGCCCTACTGTTCATTGAATATCCCAGGAAGAAACCAGCATCGCTCTTTGGGTCAAGCTTCTTCCCGTACTCCCGATCTCTCAGAATGCAGCAGTCACTTCCAAATATGTGAAAGTATTTAACTGTGGGCTTCTTCTGATTCCAGAGCTCATAGCAAGTCTGGTTGGTTCCTTTCTGTATGGTGACTCTGTTGATGATGTAGCATGCGGTGTTCATTGCCTCAGCCCAGAATCTCAAGGAGATCCTCTTGGCATGAATCATGACTCTGGCCATTTCTTGAATTGTCCGATTCTTTCGTTCCACTACACCGTTCTGCTGAGGAGTGATGGGAGAGGAAAACTGATGTGAGATACCCTTTTGGCGATAGAACTCATCCACTGCTTCGTTTTCAAACTCTCTACCATGATCACTGCGGATGTTGGTGATTCTGAGATTTTTCTATTGCTCCAGTCGGGACACCAACGAGACTATGACTTTTACAGTGTCTGATTTCTCTCTGATAAAATCAATCCAAGTAAACCGGGTATAGTCATCAACGCAGACGAAGGCATATTTTTTCTTGCCCACACTCTCGACTTCCATAGGACCCATCAGGTCCATGTGAATCAACTGGAGAGGTCTGGTTGTGTTTGTGATAGAGCCTATTTATACGCATTATTTAGATCCTAACCCTATGCTTGTTTGCATTATTTTATGTACAAGATTACTGGTTTCCAGTGTTTTTGTATTTCAGGGCAAAACGAGGGCCTAAGTCGGATACGCGCTAACAGGCAGTGTTTAGGACGCGCATCACACAGCCTGCGGAGCTAGCGGCGCAAACAGAAGAATTGGCAGAGTCGACCACGGTGCGCAGATGATGGTGTTTCCAAATCCTGACACCACCAGATTTGGAAGTTGTCAAGGATGAGCCTCTGAGCAGTATATAAAGAAGAGAAGAAGGCTAGGGTTTGATCATCATAATCATTCATCATCATATCATAATTTAGAGAGAGAGCGGCAGAACTGAAAAACACACGAGCTTGCTGAGAGGACCTGCGCTAGCCGATTGCGCCAGCCGAGACTGCAACCTGCACGCACTGTTTGCTATTGTTTTCTTGGATACTTTAGATATTATTTACTATTTCTATGATGTTTACTACTAGCATGTCTAGCTAAACGCTTAGTATCGGTTGGGCATGAATCTACGAGTATTTCCTTTGAGACTTGTGCTTAATGCATAGCTTGTTTGCTTGTATTAATTCTGTGCACACTGTTGACAGCTAGTTGCATGAGTAGGGGAAGCCTTGAACCGCAATCTTACTCTTGTTACTTGTTGTTGTATGTTAAACTAGTTGAATAGCCTGACGGTGCCAACTAGGAGTAACGCGCTAGGATAAGCAATTACTACCTTGATCGGATTCGTAGTTGTTTAGTCTAGTTCAAGAATTAATAGCTCATGAACTTTGATCGGAACATGCGCACATGTTAGGAAGCCTTGACCGGACACTAACATTAGCAAACCAAACTGTAGACATTTAGAGTCGATGATAAGGAATACACTCATAGAGGATTGTCTGCGCCGATACTTCTCATAGTCATAGTACTTAATCTCTACTGCCTGCGCACGTCTAGTGCAATTCCTGCGTTTACTACTATTTACTCGCGCAACCCCAATCACTCACACCCCCAGTTTTCGTAAGTGCAGGATAATAGTTAAAGCTAATCTATTGCTTCCTTGTGGATTCGACCCCGACTTAACCGCTGTACTAAGTGGAAGAGGAAGGAATTAATTTGACCCGCACAACGACGCGCGCATCAGTTTGTATCTTTAACTTTTGGATGTGAAGCCTTTTTCTGTTTCCCAATCTGACAATCTCCGCAGATGGAACTTGTCTCGCCTTTAATCAGCGGTATTCCTCTGACTAACCCTTTTGTTGCAATTTTCTTCAGAGTCCTTAGATTGACATGGCCCATCCTTCTGTGCCAGAGATTCATTTCCTCTGCATTAGTTAGCATGCATCTTGGTAAAGGAGAGTTCGTGTCTACCTTGAGAAGATAGCAGTTGCTTCTTGATCTGGCCCCCTCCATTATACATTCTCCATTCTTATTGAAGACTTTGCACGAATCTTTCGTAAACTTCACCTATTGAGTCCCATCAGACAGCTGGCTAATGCTTATGAGGTTCGCCTTCAGTCCTTCCACCAGCATGACATTGCTTAGTTCGGGCATCCCTTCAACTGACAGTGTTCCCTTTCCTATAACTCTTCCCCTCAGGCCATTTCCAAACTTCACCTGTTGTTCTAAGCAGGGAGTTATGTTCTTCAAGAAGGATCTTTCTCCCGTCATATGCCCCGAGCAGCCACTGTCAAAATACCAGCTAACCTTGTTCGAGGAACTTGCTGTGCTGACAAGAGCAAGATGCTGAGTTCTCCCATATTTGTGCTTGGTTGTTTTTCTGGCTGACCCCTTTCTGTGGTATGCTGATGGACAGTTCCTCTTAATGTGACCTTTGAGCCCGCAGCTATAGCATCTTTTATACTTTAATACTGTCTTGACATGGTGATACAGGGATTGTTGTAGCAGAAGCTGATCCACCCTACCTTGTGTTTTTCTGCCTTTCCTGACTGATCTGTATCTGACCATGTTGCATTCATCTTCACTCAGATCTGTCTCGTCTTTACTTTCGCTGGTAGAAAAAGCATTTTTCTACTTGGCCTTCTTCATTGGTTTGCTAGTACAGTCGGCTTGTCGATGGCCATATCCTTCACAGTTCCAACACTTCATGCCCTTTCTTCTGTCTCTCTTTTCATCATCATTTTGAGCAGATTCCTTCCCTCTCCTTTGATTTCCTCCACCTCTTTTAGGTGGCCTTTGTGAGAATGAGCTTTGACCAGATCTTGACTCCATGTATTTTAAAAGCTTCCCGAGGTTCTTTACAAGCAGGCTCAGGTGGTCATCTGGAGCTGGCTTCTTCACTTCTGTTTCTGCCTTCAGTCCTATATTCTCCTTAGGAGTAGGCTCTTCTTTAACCAGCTTCATCTCAAATTGTTTGAGGGATCCAACCAATTCTTCCAGCCTCAAGTGTCTGACATTTTGAGTTTCTTCAATGGCCGTCACTTTCATGTCAAATCTTGTGGGCAACGATCTAAGGACCTTCCTAATCAGCTTCTCTTCAGGGATAGGTTCTCCAAGAGCATGGGCTTCATTTGCCAGGTCACAAAGTTTTGCATTGAACTCAGTGATCGTCTCCTCTTCTAGCATTCTCAGGTTCTCAAACTGCGTAGCAATAATCTGTAATCTTGACAGCTTTACTTTATCAGTTCCTTCATGGGCAGTTTGCAGGATTTCCCAAGCTTGCTTGGCCATATCACAGTTTGATATCAACCTGAAATTGTTAGCATCAACCGCAGCAAAGATAGCATTCAGAGCTTTTGAATTACCAGTTGCTGCAGCTACCTATTCAGCAGTCCATTGTTCTTCAAGTTTTATCCGTGTAACTCCCTGTTCATCCATGGTGATCGGAGGGGACCACTGGACCACGATAGCTCTCCAGGTTTTCTCATCAATGGCTTTGAGAAAGCCCTTCATTCTAGCCTTCCAATATCCATAGTTGCTTTCTTCCAACAATGGAGGTCTGCTCGTGCTCTGTCCTTCCTTCATTGTTCCTTGACTTCTTCAGAGGCGATGTAGGATCTTTTACTCTGTGTGTTGAGCTCCGGCTCTGATACCAATTGAAAATTCGCAGTGCCTCTGATACACAGATTCGTGAACAAGCAGTTGCTACAACACACTCTTGTTCACCAGTAAACTGTTTCAGCAAGAATGAACAAGGACAAAGGTTTGTTCACCCAGTTCAGCCAACTGCCTACGTCTGGGGATGACTAAACTCAAGTCCTCAATCCACTAATCACTAAGGTCTCCAAGTACACACGGTTACAACTCACGCAACCTATGCTACTCAACCACAAGTGGATCCACGTACACAATCAGAACAGGCTCTGACTTGTGTCTGCACACCCTCTACTGATCTCTATCTGGAATAGCTACCGTCTCCTCAAAACTCAGCCTATTCTAAACAATACTCAGATTCTGCAGGGTTGCTATAGCATCTGCTGTAGCACACAGCTGATGCACAAATTGTCCGCGCCGCTGCAAGCCTTCCGCTGAGCCGTTCGAACGATTCCACTAGCGCTGCACACTCTGGAATACTCCCCCTCACTCAGTGACCTCCTGTCACTAGCGAGCACTGCTGTCCTGACACTCGACCGAGTCACTCACTCGGCAGTTCTTCTGCGGCTCCCCTTGATCAACCAACAAGCACTCTCTACTCTGAATTGGCTTCCAGATCAAGCTTGGATCAGACTACGCAAGTCCTGATCGCCCTCTGCTTCTGTCACCACAGCTCTGCGCTCACGCTCTATTCTGAGTGAAGATCAAAGATTTTCTCGCACACCACAAATTACTCTCTCAGAATTCTGTGTGTATACTCGTTCACGCTCGCTTCTTCGATCAACCTTCATTGCTCTGAAGGGTCTCCATTATATAGGCGTGCCCACTGCCATCATTACCAAGATTTAGCAATTCCCCTAGCAATATCAATATCTCCTAATTTTTAGGAGATTAGATTTGATTTGAGATTCAAATCTCCCACAATCAAATCTCCTACTTCAGCTAGGAATCTCCACTGGAATATTCTCTGCAGCAACTTAGAAACTCCTCTGATGCTCTTAGAAGGACTGCCACGCCCTCTTTCCAAAGACCCAGATAGCTGCTAGTCGGACAGACGCTACAGCCCTTCTGAACAAGCGCCTGCTATAGCTTTCTCCTGCTACAGCTGCTCCTTGTTCACTGGTCTTGTTCACAAACACTGGACACGGGCTATAGCAGCAACTTGTTCATTCGAGCTGGTTTTGTCAAACACTGCCATACAACATCATCACTTTGGATTCGTAGGGCAGCACATCATTATCGGAATCTCTTCCTGGATTCTTGCAAGGTTGTTGAAGATTCCGTTTCCTAAATCGGACTTTAGGATCCTTATCTTTTAAGTTTTCCTCTGACCGTGTGATGACACCTGCGGGCAACTTGATGACGTTTGCAGTGCACCCTAAACTTCCGCGACTCAAGTAGCACCTTGCCAGCGACACCCCATGAATCTTCAGTGAAAGTTATATGTTTGTTCTGCTTGGGATGTTTAAGATCGCTTGTTAATTGTTTCAGAAAGCTTTAACAGATTGTGTTTCAGTGATTGTTAGTTGAAACTGAAAGAGTATGAAGAACAGTAAATGACAAAGGATATATTTATCCTGTTCGGCATAACAAGCCTACTCAGGGGGGTTACGCGGAACCCCAAGTGGGAGTCACTCACAATTGTTTTATCAAGTACAACAGATCTTTAAGTAACTTATCTCTAGTTACCACTATGTGATTGATTTAATGTGAGCACATCTGACTCCCTCAGACGAAGATCTTTCTCTTCCCACCTCGATCTGTCTCCCACAGATCGGTGAATCTCTTCCCGAGACTTCCAGGCCCTGAACACAGTCTGTTCAAGCAAGTCCTTAGACTTCCGGCGACCAAGCTTTTTGTCCGTTGGGTTTCCGGCCAACTCTGAAGATAGTCGAGCCTCTGTCACTTCGATTTACCTCTGTATAATTCGTAATCCCATACTCCAATCTCCCGAGATGCATAAATAGCTTAGATCCATTCTAGCTTCACTTTTGGAAGGTAGATCATGCTTGATCATACTTTCAAAACTTCGGGGCAGATCCAATATTTGAGGAACAGAAACTAAGGAGAATCTTGGAGAGTATATCTTCCGTATATCTCCAGAATAAATCTTTTGCTGATTCGATTCTAAGTGCAGATCGACATAGACTTACAATGTTGCTCCTTCCTGTCTAAACAGATGTGTCTTACCGCCTGTTCTAGGTGCTTTCCCTTGTTTGTCAAAAAGTATGCCACACATGAACAGCCTGGATCCAACATTCTCCCCCTTGGCATTTTTTTGACAAAACTTCGATCTGTCGATTGCAGCAATTATCTCCTCCTTTTTGTAACCAAAAAATGACAGGAAATAAAATAGAACATAGAAGACAATCAACAGACATAGAGTCAATAACAGAAACAAAATATCATGTTTTTCAAAACCATTGTTCTACTCATCGAAATCATCTCCCGAAAACTGTTCTGCTTCAGTCTCCTCTTCCTCCAATGGATACTTTGATGTCCCTCAGGACAAGCTTCACTTCTCTCTTTGCTGCTGAGACCTGAGTAGACATGTTCTCCAGCACAAGCAGATGTTTTTCAAGACGAGCTATTACCTTTGAGTTTGAAGCGTGCTGTCCAGATTGCTTGATCAAGACTATTCGACTAGTTGTTCCACCAGATGGATCCTTCAGTCTGACCAATGCCTGCTGAATTAATTCTGGAACAGAGACATCCACGTGATGTTTCCCGGTGAACAGCTTATAGTCTGTGCTAAATGAGACCGGGGAAGGAGAAAACTTCATCGACTTATCACAGATATCAGGGCACTGATTAACCAACATCTCAAACAGCATATACAGACAACCAATTGGGACATTAGGCAGGTCGGAAACATTGTGCTGACATAGATGATTAAGAATAATATGTCCAAGGTTTACCTTCACTCCTTGAGAAACATGGAGCATAAATGCGGCGATGGGCTTGCTCACAGTTGTGTTCTATGCAGGGTGGGCATCCAATTATTGATGCACATCCCATGAAAAATAGCATATTTGGTTGTCAGCTTGCCTGGTTCCAGCGAGCTCCGCTTCTAAGCAGATATCCGCCCATTAGTCAACCTTGAAGCAATCTCTCCCCATTCTGGTAACTCTGGCACAATTTTATCTAGAGAAATGCCAAAGTAGTCATTGATTAATGCTGGTGTAATTGTCACTCGCCGGCCCCTTACTTAAACCACCCCATATGCTGTACTGGATAGAGTTCTGAGTTCTTGAGTCAGATTTGCAATTAACTCTCTCACTAGCTGTTCAACAAACGGTTGGGCTAACCTGATAGTCTTCAGAAGACCAGCCTCCTCAATTGCATGCAGCACCTCTGGAACTTCAAACTTTTTCTCCACAAAGATTCTTTCTTGTACAATCTTCCGTCTCACTATAATCTGCCACCTCTTGGCATTTTCGATGTCACAAAACCAGACTCCAGCTTTTGTGACATCCCCAAACACGCTTCTTCAACAACCTTCTTCTGTTTCATGATTGGTTTTGAAGCCACCTTTTTCTCTTTGGAAGATGCTCCCCTACATGTGATCCCTTCTCCTCTTTCTTGCTGATAGCTTCTGCAACATTCTTTCTCTTCCTCTTTGATAACCGATCCGCTACGGAGGATACATGAACTACCTCTTCTTGATCATGTGCCACGAACATTGTTTCAACCGAGTCCTCAGCATCTTCTATCACCACTGCCTCAGATGCAGTCGACTTAATGGGGGGACTGACAGATTCAGCCTCATCAAGAGGAACCTCTATCGATGGTTTAAAAACCACCAGGCGCATCCCTTCTGTAATAGCGTCAACTGCTACCTCATGACAAGCATCTTTAACTATCTTTTCTTCAATGTCCTCTGGGACACTTTCCTTTTGCTAATCAACAACTACTGGGATCTTATAGAATTCTAGAACAACAGCTGAGCTTGTTCCACCCTCAACCTCTGATTTCTTCGCTCTTCTCCTTGCCTTCTGAGCAAACATCTTAGCCACGCGAGATGCCTTGCTTTTCTGAAGGCCTCTTTTTTCCGAGTTAGACCAGTATCAATTTGGCCAGCTAGAGACTGCTCGACTAGCGTAGCCTTCTATCGCTTGGCTGTCTTAGACCTCTCAGCAGGCCTTTCTTCCTGATCACAAGTACCAACAATACCAGCAATACTAGCATCTCTAGGTATATTCTCAACAATTTCTACTATAACCGCATCCAAACTCTTATTACCTTCTAACACTTCTGTAATTGCAGGTATATCAACTGTAGGGCCTACCTCAGTAGCAGAGTTGGTTTCAATGACTAACACCGTCGGCACCGAGCGTTCTTCTCCTCCCTTCTTTCTTACCCCTCTTTTCTTTGTTGCTGGGTTTTGGACCAGGGCTTGTGCGACCGCTGCAGTCTTTCCTTTCCTCCGAGATGCAGCGGCTCGTGTCGATCTGACAGGGGAAGAAGAATATTCGGCCGTGCTGACGGAGCTCTTCTTGGAGGCCACCATGTTTTCGCTGGACTGCTTCGGGGACTCTGAAAAAATGTCTTTAGACTCTAGAGCACGAGAAGTTAGTCTGCGAAAAATCAGGTAGGTGGATTTAGGAGATTTCAAAATTTAAATATAGAAACACTTTCCAAAACAACATGCTTCAATAAATTCTTTCTGGCTCAGATTCTTGAACATATTATTATACTTGAATAGTGATCAGAACTTCTCCCCCTGAATTCGGTAACCAGTTCAACAGATTCTTGCACAGTAAATAAAAACTGGTCCAGCCATCCTGAAGACTGATTAATTGTTGACAACACACAGACCCAAGGCAAGTCTGAGTGTTTCAAACTGAGAGTTGTTCATCGCTTTAGTGAATATATTGGCCAATTGCTTGTCTGAGGATACGTGTTTCAGTGTTATGATTTTCTGTTCGACTAACTAGCGAATGTAATGATGCTTGATGTCGATATGCTTTGTTCTGGAATGATGAACAGGGTTTCTGGAAAGGCTAATAGCGCTCATTTGTCACAAAATAGAATCATCTCCCCCTGTTTCAGACCATACTCTTCCAGCATCTGTTTCATCCAGACCATCTGGGCGCAACAGCTTCCTGCAGCTATGTATTCAGCCTCTGCTGTTGACAATGATATGCTGCTTGGCTTCTTGCTGAACCATGACACTAAGTTGTTTCCTAGAAAGAAGCATCCACCGGAAGTACTTTTCCGATCTTCTGCACTGTATGCCCAATCGGCATCCCCATATCCGACTAAATGTGAGATGCTGTCCTTGGTGTACCAGAGCCCGTAATTTGCTGTTCCACAAATGTATCTGATTAGGCGTTTGACACTGGCAAGGTGACTATCTTAGGGTTTGCTTGGTACCTGGCACATACACCTACAGCATAGCAGATGTCAGGTCAATTGGCAGTAAGGTAGACTAAACTTCCGATCATACTCCTGTACGGGGTCTGTTCCACACTTGCTCCAAATTCATCCTTTGTGATTTTTACGTGAGTTTCTGCTAGTGTGTGCTTCTGGTTGGCATTCTCCAAACCGAATTTCTTGACCAATTTTCTAGCATATTTGCTCTGGTTTATAAATATACTGTCGGATTTCTGATGAACTTGTAGACCCAGAAAGTAGGTCATTTCCCCCACCATACTCATTTGAAATTCGCTTCTCATCTGTTCAACAAACTGGTCAACGAGCTGCTACGATCGAGACCCGAATACAATGTCGTCCACATATATCTAAGCAATGACGAATTCCTGCTTGATGTGCTTCACAAATTAAGTCCTGTCCACTCCCCCTCGCACATAGCCATGTTAAACTAAAAATATCGTGAGTCGTTCATACCATGCTCTGGGCGCCTTTTTCAGACCATACGGAGCCTTGTTCAGGCGATAAACATGATCGGGATAGAACGGATCTTCAAACACCTTAGGTTGAGCAACGTGCAGTTCCTCATTGAGCCAACCATTGAGAAACGCACTTTTTACATCCATCTGAAATAGCTTGAAGTTAAGATGGCATGCAAGAGCGAGCAGGAGTCTTATGGCCTCAAGTCCGGCAATCGGAGCAAATGTCTCATCGAAATCTATGCCTTTAATCTGGGCATACCCTTGTTGCCTTTTTCATCTGTCTTGTTCTTGAAGATCCATTTAGGACCAATAATGTTGGCGTCGGTCTTGGTACAAGAGTCCACACATCATTTCTAGCAAATTCCGAGAGTTCATCCTGCATAGCGCTGACCCAATGTTCATCTAGAATGGCCTCCTTGATGTTCTTTGGTGCGATAGATGACAGAAAGCACGAACCACTTAGCATCTCTGCAAAGTCAATGATTTTCCCCTGGGTTTTTCTAGGTGCTTGAGGATCTCCAATAATGTCAGTTACTGGGTGATTTTTCTGAATGTGCTGAGGAGGATGAATAGCAGGAGCTTGGTCTGATTTTGTATCAAATGCTTGTTCATCATTCAGAGGGTCTGGAACATGGTCTGTCTGACGCATCTGGTCCTCTTGAGTTTTATTAGTTTCTGTATCAGGGCTGGTAGCATCATCTTCAGCTTTGCTGACTGGATCATCTGAATCTTGAATTGCCACATTAACTGATTCAACAACCATTTTGGACTTCTTGATATAGACACAGTATGCTCGACTGTTAGTAGAGTATCCCAAGAATATCCCTTCATTGCTACGGGGATCAAGTTTACTTCTGTATTCCCTGTCTTCATAAACATAGCACGTACATCCAAAAACATGAAAATGCTTTACTGAAGGTTTCTTAACTTTCCGGATTTCATAGCATGTTTTATGTGTTCCAGGCCGCACAAGAACTCTGTTTAGGGTATAACAGGCAGTGTTCATCTCTTCTGCCCAGAAGGATATAGCTAACCCTTTACCATGAAGCATAGCCCACGTCATCTCCTGAAGGGTGCGATTTTTCCTCTCTGCCACTCTGTTTTGTTGGGGCGTGATGGGTGCTGAATACTGATGGAATATCCCCTGTTCGAGACATAATTCATCCATATGTTTGTTCTTAAACTCCTTACCATGATCACCCCAGATGGCAATCAGAGTCGTACCCTTCTCGCGTTGAAGTCTCAGAATCAAGTGAATCATAGCTTGAACCATGTCTGACTTCTGTCTAAGAAATGCCGTCCAGGTAAAACGTGAGAAATCATCAACACAGACTAGAACATAGCTCTCACCACTTTCTGTTTGCATTGGACCCATCAAGTCCATGTGTAGCAGTTCAAGGATCCTGGTGGTACGAATTTGGCTAGTTCCAGGGTGTGCTGATCTTGTCTGTTTGCCTATCTTGCATTCACCACATATCGCATCAGTCTTACCTTTTAGTTCAGGTATTCCTCGTACTAGTCCGAGTCTTGATATCTGCCTCAAGGCTTTGAGATTCAAGTGTTTGAGTCGCTTGTGCCACAGAGTCAGCTCATCCTGTTTAGACAAAAAAACAATGAGCTGTGACAGGCTCTGTGTCAGAATCTAACAGATAACAGTTATTTGATGAACAGGTTCCTCTCAGAACACACTTCTCTTCACTGTTGACAACCCGACAGGAGTCTTTGGTGAACTGCACATTTAACTTCCCATCGCATAGTTGACTTATACTGAGTAAGTTGGCCTGAAGACCTTCCACAAGAAGTACTCTATCAATTTTGGGCATCCCTTGAATAGATAATGTACCTTGTCCAATGACCCTTCCTTTTCCTCCATCACCAAATGTAACACAGCGTCCAGTCAGTTGTTGTAAGTTGGTCAGGTAGCTGCCTTTCCCTGTCATGTGGGCTGTAAGCAACATAGCACCGATTGTCATGAACTTTTGAGACAGCCATCGATTTTCTCAACCGATATTTTGTCAGAAACTTGGGACACTTCCTCTGGATGTGTCCTTGGGTGTTGCAGAAATAGCAGATACGCATGTCCATTGTCCACCGCGTATTGGATCTGTGGCTGGGATGAACAACGTTAGCATAGTTGAATTTATTTGCTTGAACAAACACTGTCTTACCACTAGTCTTTTGATACTCGTAGCCCAGACCAGGACATCCTTGATTTGCACGTTGAGCACCCAAAATGGAGTCGAGTTTCTTTGTTCCATTGTTCATCATACTGACGTACTTCCTTATTCTTGACACTTCAGCCACTGCTTCTAAGTGTTCCAGTTTCTCCTGGTTGAGTGTAGTCTGCAATCTTTTAGCTATCTCAGACAGCTCATATTTCTCAGCCTTTAAGCCTACCACTTGCTTGCATAGTTTGGCATTGGCTTTTACTACTTCCTCCCATTGTTCATACAAGTCATTGTATTTTTCACCAATTGTTTCCTTGGTGATTTCTGTGTCACTATCACTGTCATAGAGGCTATCTGATTCTGATCTTTCTGGTTTAGTGCTGATAACATGTGTCACGGTTGTGAGAGCCAGATAATTTGATTCTTCCTCATCTGTTTCAGTCCCTTCTGTTTCACTATCACTCCATCCAGCTAAGAGTGCTCGTTTTTATTTCTTGAATGTGTTAACTCATTCAGCTTGGATATAACCGAACCCTTCGCATTCTCTACATTGAATGCCTTTGCCTTTTTGAGCTTCAATGTTTTTTGCTTTTATGAACTTCCCATCTGGTTGATTTCTGGTGTCTGTTTCAGATTTATTGAACTGTCGCTGGTTCAGCTTTCTCATGAATCTGCCAAAGTTTTTTGCAAGTAAATCCATCTGTTCAGACATCTCTCCCTCATCTTCAACCGATTCTGATGCTTCACTTTTAAGAGCTATTACCTTAGATTTCTTTTCAGAAACTTCGGATATCAGCTTCATCTCAAAAGTACGTAGAGATCCCATCAGGATGTCAAGCCCCATTCCCTTTACGTCTTGTGCTTCCTCAATAGCTGTAACCTTCATTGCATATTTAGGTGGCAGCGACCTCAGAACTTTTCTAACAAGCTTTTCATTGCTGATAGGCTCTCCAAGTGCATGAGCCTTGTTAGCAATATCCATCAATCTCGAATTAAATTCAGTAATAGATTCGTCCTCCTTCATTTTCAGATTTTCAAACCTGGTGGTTGCCATCTGTAACCGTCTATTTCACCTTGTTCGTCCCTTCAAAGGCTGTCTCGAGTATATCCCATGCTTCTTTTGCTACTTCACAGGTGGAAATTAGTCTGAAAATGTCTGGTTCGACTGCATTGAAGATCGCATTGAGAGCTTTAGCATTTGTTGCAGCCGCTTTATCTTCATCAGCTGCACACTGACGTTCCGACTTAGGATAGATAACTCCATCTTTGTCTGCAACTATTGGCAAATCGTACTTGAAGATCACTGATTTCCACGCTCGATCATCTATAGATTTGATAAAGGCTCTCATGCGTGCTTTTCAGTAGGAGTAGTTTGAACCATCTAGAAGAGGAGGCTGAGAAATGTTCTGTCCTTCTCGTGTACTCATCTTGAACAGCTCTGTTATTGCCCGAAATCATACTCTGTTCAGCGAGTGTCCCGCTCTGATACCAATTGAAAGTTATATGTCTGTTCTGCTTGGGTTGTTCAAGATCGCTTGTTAACTGTTTCAGAAAGCTTTAACAGATTGTGTTTCGATGATTGTTAGTTGAAACTGAAACAGTATGAAGAACAGTAAACGACACAGGATATGTTTACCCTGTTCGGCTTAACAAGTCTACTCAGGGGGGTTACGCGGAACCCCAAGTGGGAATCACTCACAATTGTTTTATCAAGTACAACAGATCTTTAAGTAACTTATCTCTGGTTACCACTGTGTGATTGATCTAATGTGAGCACGTCTGACTCCCTCAGACAAAGATCCTCCTCTTCCCACTTCGATCTATCTCCCACAGATCGGTGAATCTCTTCTCGAGACTTTCAGACCTTGCACATAGTCTGTTCAACCAAGTCCTTAGACTTCCGGCGACCAAGCTTTTTGTCCAACTCTGAAGATAATCGCGCCTCTATCACTTTGATCTACCTCTGTATAATTCGTAATCCCATACTCCAATCTCCCAAGATACATAAATAGCTTAGATCCATTGTAGCTTCACTTTTGGAAGGTAGATCATGCTTGATCATACTTTCCAAACGTCGGGGCAGATCCAATATTTAAGGCGCAGAAACTGAGGAGAATCTTGGAGAGTACATCTTCCGTATATCTCCAGAATAAATCTTTTGCTGATTCGATTCTAAATGCAGATCAACATAGACTTAGAATGTTGCTCCTTCCTGTCTGAAGAGATGCTGTCTTACCGCCTGTTAAGCAGCTTTGCCTTGTTTGTCAAAAAGTATTCCACACATGAACAACCTGGATCCAACATTCAGGACACTTGCCCAGTCTGCTCTAGTTTCAGATCAACACGGGTTGCTTTAGCAGAATTTATCTTTTGCCTTTTTCCTAGTTTGCCTCAGCTTTTGTGGTCCATTGAGTGATGTAGCAGATCCTTGTGCTTGGTTGCTGTATCTCGCCGATTCTTCGGATTATGCTTCAGCTTTTAATCTTCAGTGATTGCTGAAGCAGACTCTTCTGTGTTTTGTCAAGGGATGCCATACCTCAACAATATCTCCCTTGGCATTTTGACAAAACTATAACTACAACAACACTATTTAATTATGCTAGATAACTATCTAATTATTACATTCTTCTCCCCTTTTTGCGACAAATGGCAAGGGTTGTTGTAAAACAACTCATTCAGGGACTGTGCACAATCCCAGGGCAATTCTGAGTTCCTCGAACCGGGCTCCATTCAAAGGGTTTTTTTTGAAGATGTCAGCCAGCTGCTTCTTTGTAGCTACATGCTTTAGCACAATAGTATGATTCTCTACCAGGTCTCTGATAAAGTGGTGTCTAATATCAATTTGTTTGGTTAGGAATTCAGTCAGCCTTTAGTACCAGGCTCTGGGGGCTTGCTTCAAACTATAGAGGGCCTTCTTTAGTTTGTAGACGTGGCTCGGATAATGAGGATCCTCGAAACCCTTGGGCTGGGCAACATAAACTTCTTTAGTCAGGATTCCATTTAGAAATGCACTCTTGACATCCATTTGATATAGCTAGAACTTTAGGTGACATGCCAGGGCGAGGAGAAGTCTGATAGCTTCTATGCGAGCAACTGGAGTGAAGGTTTCATCAAAGTCTACTGTGTATACCCTTGAGCTACCAATTTGGCTTTATTCCTTGTGATAATACCTCTTTCATCAGACTTTTTTGTATATCCATTTGGTGCCAATGGCATTCACATTGTCTGGACGAGTGACCAAGTCTCATACCTCATTCCTTTCGAACTCACCAAGTTCTTATTGCATTGCAGCTATCCAGAATTCATCTACCAGAGCCTCTTTAATGTTATTTAACTCTGTACTTGATAGGAAACACGAGTTATTGATCATATCACAAAGGTTAATATTGGTGGTACCTTGAGTTCGCCTTCCTTCGGTCAAGCTGCCAATAATGTTTGTTGTCAAGTGATCTTTCTGGATTTTTTTGGGGAAGTCTACCTGTGCCTGGTGTGGTTGGTGGATTCTCAGCTGGTACTACAGAATCTGGTTCAGACTCTTAGTCTGAAGTTTGGTGATCATCAGGTTCTGCTGGAGCATTCTCTGGTGCTTCTTCTTGGTCATCTTCATTATTGATTTGTGGCAGAGACTGTGTTCATCTTCAGTATCAGAATCCTCTTTATTGTCAGAGTGTTGCCACTTCTCTTCTGGGTCATTCACAACTACATTGATAGAGTTGATCACAATTCCGATTTTGTTGTTGAAGACGCGGTATGCTCTGCTTTTTGTTGAGTATCCCAGAAATATTCCCGAATCACTCTTTGGATCCAGCTTTGTTTTGTACTCCCGATCTCTCAAAATGTAACATTCACTTCTGAAGATGTGGAAGAGCGGACCTCGTAGGGTAAAATTTAGTTAGTAGGGTATTTTGTGTAATACATTAACTTTTATAACATATTTTGGTTTTGTAAATTATTATAAAAAACACATTCTTCCATTTGGTTTAAACTGTCAAAAGAAAAATTCAGCCCTAAGAACTAATCATTCCTGGCTCCGTCCATAGATATACATACAATCATCTTGTATCTCATGATTATCATACTTCATTAACACAAATTGCACATCCCGAAACAAAAAATGTGAGTTGTGTTGAACCTGTAGGTTACTTGTAATTTACACTAGGCATGCATGGGATGAGAAAGCATCGACTTGAAAAGACTAGGGTTTAGACAAGTCCACTATATAATCAAATATGTTCACCAAAACTACCAGATTATGAAGTGATAAGTGACTTTTTTTTTTGTGTGTGTGTGAAAGAAAGGAGTACAAATAGCCAAAATGCCAGATTAAGAAGAGATTAGTGAACTTACTAGCATTAACTAATACTTTGAGTATTGAGTTTTGTAGAAGTTGCAAAGGTATAGACCAAAAAGAAAACTAGGGTTTCATATATACGTTAGAGAGAGTGTTGATACAATACAGAAGATAAGAATAAATAGGTAATAAATAATATGCTAATGGAATAAACTAACCTTATAGTAATATGGAAATAGTACTATATTACTATCTAATATACCCTCCTCAAACTCAGGATGCAATGGTGGGAAGTATCGAGAGTTTGCCAACTAAGAAATGAAAACGGGATGTGGAATGGGCCTCCGTAAAGTGGTCAGCAATCTGCATAAAGGAAGTGATAAATGGCAACGTGATGGTCCCATTCTCATAGTAGTGGCGAGTGAAATGGCAATCAATCTCAATGTATTTCGTACATTCATGATATACAAAGTTCTAAGTAATCTTAGTAGTACTAACATTGTCACAATGCATAAGAGTGAGATCTGAAAAAGCAACGTAACCAAGTAACCAAGGCAACCACATAATCTTAGCAGTAGTAGAGGCCATGACACCATATTCGGCTTCTGTAGATGATCGAAAGATAATTGTCTGTCTTTTGCTCTTCCAAGAAATAAGGGAGTCACCAAGGGATATACAAAATTCAATTGTAGACTTGCGATTAGAAGGATCGCTGGCCCAATAACTCCAAGGAAGTTGTAGATGGAAAGAGCAAACTCTGAAATTGAGTCCCCCGAAGATATCGAAGAATACGAAGCACAGCTACCCATTGGAGTGTAGTAGGAGAAGAAACAAAGTGGCTGACAACGTGGACGGCATAAGCAATATCTGGCTTGGTGATAGTAAGATACACTCAGCTGCCTACCCGAGTGCGATATAGAATATGATCTGACAAATCAACACCATCAGTGGGAGAATATCGAGCATTGGTCTCAATAGGGATATCAGCAATCTGAGAGTCGGAAAGGCGAGCCTGATCTAGAATATCAACAATGTACTTAGACTAAGAAAGAAGATAGCCACGAGGAGAGTATGCTACTTCTATTCCAAAGAAGTTTCATAGAGATCCCAAATCTTCATTTCAAATTCACAAGCCAAATGTCATTTTAGCTCTGTAAGTCCGGCAACATCATCTCCAGTGATAATCATATACTCAACATATCAAGAAAGTAATGTACGACCAGAAGGAGTGCACATGATAAAAAGAGTTGAATCCTGTTGACTACGATGAAACCCTAGAGAAGAAACCACAGTCAAAAACTTGTCAAACCAAGCTCGGGGAGCTTGTTTCAACTCATAAAGGGTCTTCTTCAATTTGTAAACTTTTCCCAAACTATGAGGAACACCAGAAGGGGGAGCGATATAAACCTCCTCTTGAAGATCTCAGTTCAAGAATGCATTTTTGACAACCATATGAGAAATAGACCATTGCTTAACGGAAGAAATGAACAATAAGAGTGTGAATAGTCACATATTTAGAAATTGGAACAAAAGTTTCCTCATAATCCATGTCATACTGCTGAGCAAATCCCTTAACAACCAAACGAGCTTTGTACCGCTCAATACTACTGAAATTCGCAGTGTCTCAGTTCGACAGATTTGTGAACAAGCAGTTGCTGCAGCACACTCTTGTTCTCGGAAATTGTCTCAGCAAACAATGAACAAGACAGAAGTTTGTTCACCCAGTTCGGCCAATTGCCTACGTCTGGGGAGGACTATTCTCCAGTCCTCAATCCACTCAAAACAAAGGTCTCCAAGTACACTCGGTTACAACTCACGCAACCTATGCTACTCAACCTTGTGTGGATCACTCAACACAATCAGAACAAGCTCTGACTTGTGTCTGCACACCCTCTACAATATGTCAATCTAGAATAGCTTCAGACTTCTCAAAGAACTCAGCCTATTCTAAACTACACTCACTCAGCAGAGTTGCTGTAGCAACTGCTGTAACACACAGCTGAAGCACAATTTGTCCGCGTCGCTCCAAAGCCTTCTGCCGAGCCGTTCGAACGATTCCACGAGCGCTGCACACTCTGGAATACTCCCCCTCACTCAATGACCACCTGCCACTAGCGAGTACTGCCGCACGACACTTGACCGAGCCAACCACCCGTCAGTTCTTCCGCGGCTGTCCTTGATCAACCAACAAGCAACAAGCTCTGAATTGGCTTCCAGATCAAGCTTGGATCAGACTCTGCAAGTCCTGACCACCTTCTGCTGCTATCACCACAGCTCTGCGCTCACGCTCTGCTCTTGGGTGATGATCGAAGAATTCGTCCGCCGCACACCACAAATTGCTCTCTCAGAATTCCGTGTATGCACTCGTGTATCCCTCAGCTTCGATCAAACATTCTGCTCTAAACCTCTTCTTTTTAAATACCAGCACCAGCTTTAAGCAATGTCCAGGTTTAGGCAATGTCCCAAAGAGAACAATTATCTCCTAAAATCTAGGAGATTAGATTTGATTTTTATCTCCAATGCAAATCTCCTTCTCTGACTAGTAAACCTCATTGGAAAAAACTCCACAGCATATTAGAAATTCTTCAGATGCTCTCCGTAGAGTTTCCAACCCTTCTAGACACGCCCAGGTTGCTGCTGCTTCTCAGACAGATGATGCAGCCAGTTGAACAAGCTCCTGCTGTAGCATCCCCTGCTGCAGCTGCTGCTAGTTCACTTCTGCTGGACTGCTTGTTTACTTATGCTGTAGCAACTCCTTGTTCACTTGTGCTGGTTTTGTCAAACACTACCATACTACATTATCAATCTCCCCCTTGGCATTTTGACAAAACTTTAGAACATATGCACTCTCCCATGAACCAGAAAAAACTCTAAATACTATAAATAAGAAGGATCCAACAATAGAGAGTAAGTAGTAAGTAGGTGTGGCCACACTCGGCCATAGCACAACCACGCAGGGTCAGCAAAAAAAAAAAATTCATCAGTAGCAGTAGCATATTAATCTTCTCTCCCCCTTTTTGGCACAGATGCTCAAGGGGCCTGCTCCTCATCTGCCGGGAACTCCAGGTCTCGGAGGAGGCTTCTGATCTGTCCACGCCTAGCATCCCTCCGTTTAGCTTCTGCTTCAAGAATGACCAGCTCCGATCTGAGATGGCTCACAATTCTGGCACGGAGGGCTGATTGTATTGTTGCAGCAAGGGGAAGAGCATCCTCCAGGGGAGCTGGAGCTGAATCACCTACCAGAAGGAGATCCTCATAAGCTATGTCCACTGCATGCTTCCCTTTGAACAGCTTCTGATCAACTGTGAAGACCTGCAGTTCCTCAGATAGTCCTTCAGAAATCTCACCAAGCTCCGGATGCTGTGAGACCATCATCCCATAGATGAGGGAGGGGAGCACAATGGGCTTGCTGGAGGAAGTGCTGCCGGCATGAGTAGCCAGCTGGAGAAACATCACACTGCCCAGGCTAATGCGCCTCCTTTTCCCATTGGAGTAGAGAAGGTTAGCAAAGGCTTTGCTAATCTTCCCCCTGTGAGAGCTGGGGATCCAGATTCTGATGCCTAGATGATATAGCAAGGCATTCTTGGAGGTCAGTTCAGCAGCACTCAGATTTGGACCTCCCCAAGACAGGCACACTCCCCCTGTCAGAACCTTAGCCAGCATCTCTGGCTGAACATCAGTGGGTGCTCTGGAATTCTCATGGATCCCAAGGAATTCATCAATTCTTTCAGGGGTAATAAAAACTGTCTTACCCCCTACCCAACTTCTGCCATACTCATCCGCTCCTTCCTCTCCAAACTTCTCTTCCATATTTACAATAAATTCCCTAACCAGAGCTATATTGAATCTGAATGGAAAGGTTAGGGACTTGAGCAGGTTTACCTCTGTGAGAAGCTGAATGATTGCTGCTGACCTGTACTTGTCTAGGTCCAGCCTCTTCTCTGACACAATATGCTTCCTCTCAACAGCACTCCAGGATTGAGAAGCACTCCTATTTCTGAACCAAATACCTCCCACGGTGGTTGCAGTTGTGTCTACCAACGCAGGTCCTCTCACAGACGGTTCACCAGGAGCACCTGCATTTTCTTCACTTGATTCTTCTTCTTCACTGCTGGAGACTGGGACTAGGATAGGAGCTTTTCCTTTGTCTGATGGAGGGGGAGGATGTGCTGCAGCAGGTTCTTGTTCAGGAGACTCAGCTACTATTTCCTCCCCTTCACCCACAATGCCTGGGGACAAAACAAGAGTTCTGCACCCTTCATCTGCAGAACCTGCTACAGCATCCGCTGTAGCATGTTCTTCTTCAGAGACTTCCTCAGCCATAGCCTCTTCAGATAGCACAGCGGTACTGGAGACAGGTTCTCCGTCACGTACCAGGCGCCTCCTTTTCTGCGATGTTCCTTCGTGTGGGGAGGGCTCGCTGTGCGACACAGGGAGAGGTGCTGGTTCCCACACCACCACATCCAGTTGCTGAGTAGGGGCTTCATTGCGTGACTTGGTCCTTCTTTCAGACTTGCCTTGTCGGTCTGCTGCCAGATTCTTCTTCAACCCACGCGTCTTCACCATTGTAGCTAGATTGCAGACGGTTTGAGGAGTGTACAGAGGATGATCGGCAACGATTTTGGGAAGAGCCTTGCACCTTGTCTTTGCCCTAGAAAACGATTTACCCATTATTTTCTTTTCCATTTTGAAGTTGTTAGATCACGTGCCTCACATGTGCCTTCTCCCATCATTAGCAACCAAAACATGTGAACAAGCTTATTCTGACCAGGTTGCTATAGCAGACGCGAGCTGGTTCACCTACTCATTTTAGATGACAGCTTTGCTCAGAGGATCCTTTAGAGGTTCTGGTGAAGATTTCTTCACCCACACCTGAGATAAGCTAGAGTTCCTCCTCTTCTGACCCTCCAACCTCCTATCTCTTCGTTTGTCATGTTTGGGTTTCCATACCTGTAAAACATGTGGTTTTCCCTTGTCTTTAGCGATCCAGTGCCCTTGTGCAGCAGTCTTAGCGATCCTCCTCTGCGATTCTTTCCAGCAAAGAGCTTTTCCTGAAGCAACATGATACGGAGTCTTTATGCAGCATGTGTTGGTTCTGGATTTTGCTCCCCCTTTTTCAACTGGGGAGGTTCTCTGCTGCTGCTTCAGATTGGAGGTAATCTTCTGATTCCCAACACTTGTACAAGAACCCCTTTTATTCTGAGCCTTTTGCTTTGTTTTAGAAGAATGATGTGCCCGGTGCTGCAGCATCCTCTTGTTCACATGTCTAGTTCCATCTTTCTCTGCAGGTTTTGAGGTGTCATCTGAATCATTCTTTTCATCTATCACAGCATTCGAGGCTTTAATGAAAACTGTCCCTCTAGAGCTTTCTTCACCAGTATACCCAAGCCCTGTCTTTCCTTTTCCAAGTCTTTGGGAGGACAGAATTTCGTCCAAGATATTTTTCTGAGAATCAGCTTTCTTGGCGGTTGCTGGGAAAGAGCCAACAGTGATCTGTCTTCCAGAGTCTTCCCTTTTCAGTATGGTAACTTGACTATCGGATGAGAAGAGACATTTCCTTCGTTCTTCTTCCAAGAGATTGACTCTGTCAGTCAATGCTTGATTGGTTTGAAGTACTGCCTCACACTGTTTGAGTATCTTCCCCAGATAGTCAACAAGGCTGTCATATGAGTCCTCTTCATCTTCACTTTCGGATACTTCAATCCCATAGTGAAATTCTTCCTTCTTTAGCTCTTTGAGGTTGAAATCTGATACACTGGTTAGCACAACACAGTTTTCTTCATCACTTTCCTTAGAATCACTCCATTTTGCTGTCATTGACTTGCTGTTCTTTTTCTCTGAGCTCATGAGGGGTTTGCTTGGACAGTCAGCCTCAATATGTCCATACCCTTCACAGTTCCAGCATTGGACTCCCTTTTTCGTGTCTTTCCTCTCGTCTTCATTCTGAGCAGGTTCTTTCCGTTTCCTTTTATTTTCTCCATCTCTTCTGAATTTTCGTGAGGATGAGCTTTGCCCAGTTCTTGAGTCCATGTTCTTCAGGAGCTTTCCAAGGTTCTTGACAAGCATACTCAGTTGATCATCTGGACTTGCCTTCTTGGCTTCTGTTTCAGCTTTTAGACCAACATTCTTATCCTTAGAAGTGATGTCTTCTTTAACCAGTTTCATCTCAAATTGTTTGAGAGACCCCATCAACTCTTCCAACGTCATGAATCTGACATTTTGAGCTTCTTCAATGGCCGTCACTTTCATGTCAAATTTTGTGGGCAGCGATCTGAGAACCTTTCTGATCAGCTTCTCTTCGGGGATAGGTTCACCAAGGGCATGGGCTTCATTTGCAAGATCGCAGAGTTTAGCATTAAACTCAGTGACAGTCTCCTCTTCCAGCATTCTCAGATTCTCAAATTGTGTGGCAATGATCTGGAGTCTTGACAGCTTCACTCTATCAGTTCCTTCATGTGCAGTTTGCAGAATTTCCCACGCTTGTTTGGCCATGTCACAATTCGATATCAACCTGAAATTGTTAGCATCAACTGCAGCAAAATTGCATTCAGGGCCTTTGAATTACCAGTTGCTGCAGCTCCCTCTTCAGCAGTCCATTGTTCTTCAGGCTTTATCCGTGTGACTCCTTGTTCATCCATGGTGATTGGGGGAGACCACTGGACCACTATTGCTCTCCAGGTCTTCTCATCAATGGCCTTGAGAAAGGCTTTCATCCTAGCCTTCCAATATCCATAGTTGCTTTCTTCCAACAATGGGGGTCTGCTTGTACTCTGTCCTTCCTTCATTGTCGTGGCTTCTTCAGAGACACTGTAGGATCTTTTTACTCTGTGTGTTGAGCTCCCGCTCTGATACCAATTGAAATTCGCAGTGTCTCAGTTCGACAGATTTGTGAACAAGCAGTTGCTGCAGCACACTCTTGTTCACTCGGAAATTGTCTCAGCAAACAATGAACAAGACAGAAGTTTGTTCACCCAGCTCGGCCAATTGCCTACGTCTGGGGAGGACTATTCTCCAGTCCTCAATCCACTCAAAACAAAGGTCTCCAAGTACACTCGGTTACAACTCACGCAACCTATGCTACTCAACCTTGTGTGGATCACTCAACACAATCAGAACAAGCTCTGACTTGTGTCTGCACACCCTCTACAATATGTCAATCTAGAATAGCTTCAGACTTCTCAAAGAACTCAGCCTATTCTAAACTACACTCACTCAGCAGGGTTGCTGTAGCAACTGCTCTAACACACAGCTGAAGCACAATTTGTCCGCGTCGCTCCAAAGCCTTCTGCCGAGCCGTTCGAACGATTCCACGAGCGCTGCACACTCTGGAATACTCCCCCTCACTCAGTGACCACCTGCCACTAGCGAGTACTGCCGCACGACACTTGACCGAGCCAACCACCCGTCAGTTCTTCCGCGGCTGTCCTTGATCAACCAACAAGCAACAAGCTCTGAATTGGCTTCCAGATCAAGCTTGGATCAGACTCTGCAAGTCCTGACCACCTTCTACTGCTATCACCACAGCTCTGCGCTCACGCTCTGCTCTTGGGTGATGATCGAAGAATTCGTCCGCCGCACACCACAAATTGCTCTCTCAGAATTCCGTGTTTGCACTCGTGTATCCCTCAGCTTCGATCAAACATTCTGCTCTAAACCTCTTCTTTTTAAATACCAGCACCAGCTTTAAGCAATGTCCAGGTTTAGGCAATGTCCCAAAGAGAACAATTATCTCCTAAAATCTAGGAGATTAGATTTGATTTTTATCTCCAATGCAAATCTCCTTCTCTGACTAGTAAACCTCACTGGAAAAAACTCCACAGCATATTAGAAATTCTTCAGATGCTCTCCGTAGAGTTTCCAGCCCTTCTAGACACGCCCAGGTTGCTGCTGCTTCTCAGACAGATGATGCAGCCAGTTGAACAAGCTCCTGCTGTAGCATCCCCTGCTGCAGCTGCTGCTAGTTCACTTCTGCTGGACTGCTTGTTTACTTGTGCTGTAGCAACTCCTTGTTCACTTGTGCTGGTTTTGTCAAACACTACCATACTACATTATCAACTACCATCTAACTTTGTTTTAATATTTTGTAAACCCAACGAGAATCAATAGCACATTTCCTGATACGAACCCCACCCCCGAATGTGATGAAAACCGTTATCTTAAGTTGGATCGTAACCAAAAAAAATGTGCCACAACAAGTTTGTTGAGCTCGATGACCCCTCACCTCATTGTGATGAGAAACCACGACTTCATAGGATGAGTCTTAACCCCTCACCTTAACGCAAATGGATGACGTGATGAGAAACTAAGAACTTCAGATTCAAACGCCACACCAAGAATGGTGAAAAGTTATGATTTTGAACGGCACAAGATTAACCTTGAGAAGTTCAGAAAGTTCAATCACGAACAAAGAAAACACATGTTTCTCACAAGTTTATAATTCATTGTATTTGAAAATGATAGTGTAGCATCCCTTATATAGGGAATAGATAAAAAACTCAAAGGACTAGAAAATGAAGATAAGAACAACATAATGCGATTGAAGATAAGAGCAACTCTTGAATTTTCTTGTTGTCCAAAAGTCTTTTATACTTATCTTCTCATATTGTTTTGTGAGATGATAAAATTGAATATCATTTGCTCCTTCTTGGCAATCAGTCCAACTTTCTTGAATAAGCCCATGTAGAGCTTCATATAACTTCTTTGCTCTTTGTCTTGTAATTGGTCCACTAGGAATTGACAATGCATCATTATGCTTATAGCCTTCATCTGATTTGGCTCCAATAGTCGCATCATTCTCTCCCTCTTGAAAAGGATTTGTCCTCAAATCTTCGTCTGCATCAAATGGAGACAAATCAGCAACATTAAAGCTTGCGCTAACATTATACTCATTGGGAAAGTCAAGCTTGTAAGCATTATCATTAATGAGTTCAAGGACTTGAAATGGTCCATCTCCACGAGGTAGAAGCTTTGATCGCCTTTTTTCAGGAAAACGTTCTTTTCTCAAATGCAACCAAACCCATTCACAGGGCTCAAACACAATCTTCTTGCATCCTCTGTTGGCTTGTTGAACATATTGTCCAGTCCTCTGTTCGATTAAAGCCATACAAAATCTCAAATGGTGAAAACTTATTTGCTGAATGTATGCTTCTATTATAAGCAAATTCAACATGTGGCAAACACTCCTTCTAAGTTTTCAAGTTCTTCTTAATGATAGCACGTAATAATGTGGACAATGTTCTATTTACAACCTCTATTTGCCCATCAGTTTGAGGGTGACATGTAGTCGAAAATAATAACTTAGTCCCCAACTTTCCTCACAAAGTTTTCCAAAAGTAACTTGGGAACTTTGCATCCCGATCCGAAACAATGGTCTTAGGCATTCCATGCAATCTAACAATTTCTTTGAAGAACAAATCAGAAATATTTGAAGCATCATCAGTTTTATTGCAAGCAATGAAATGTGCCATTTTTGAAAATCTGTCCACTACCACAAAAATTGAATCTTTACCCCTTTTAGTCCTTGTCAAACCTAACACAAAATCCATAGAAATATCAGTCCAAGGATGATCTGGTATATGTAGAGGTGTATATAACCATGAGGTTTTAATTTAGACTTGGCTTGTTTACATGTTATACACTTTTCACAAATCCGTTCAACATCACGTCTCATATGTGGCCAAACGAAAAGCTCACGCAACACGCCTAAAGTCTTAGCAAAACCAAAAAGACCCATTAATCCACTACCATGGGCTTCCCTAACTAGTAATTCACGTAGACACATTGGAATACATAAGTTACTTACACGAAACAAATAGCCATCATGTATATAGAACTTTCCAAATGATGTTCTATCACATGCTTGAAACACATCGCCAAAAACAGGGTCATTTGCACATAAGTCCTTGATGTATTTAAAACCAAGCAATTTTGTTTCTAAGGTAGAAAGTAAAACATACCTTCTTGACAATGCATCAGCCACGATGTTTTCCTTAACTTTCTTGTATTTGATCACATAAGGAAATGTTTCAATGAACTCTACCCATTTGGCATGTCGATTGTTCAACCTTTGTTGTCCTTTCAAATGCTTTAAGATTTCATGATCGGTATGAATAACAAACTTCTTTGGCCATAGATAGTGCTGCCAATGCTCTAATGCTCTCACCAAACCATACATCTCCTTGTCATAAGTAGGATACTTCAACGCTGCCCCACTCAATTTCTCTCTAAAATAAGCAATGGTCGCCCTTCTTGCATTAGAACGGCTCCAATACCTATTCCTGAAGCATCACATTCAATTTCAAATGTCTTAGTAAAGTTGTAATGTAAACAAAGGAGCATTTGTCAACTTCTCCTTACTTAGAGTAAAAGACTTCTCTTGATCCCTGCCTCATTTGAATGGTGCATTCTTCTTGATGACTTCGGTTAGAGGGGCTGCCAAGCTACTGAAATTTTGGACAAAATGTCTATAGAAGCTTGCCAATCCATGAAACCTCCTCACTTGACTGATTCTTGAAGGTGTCGGCCACTCTTGGATTGGTTTCACCTTCTCCTCATCCACTTGAATTCCATCCTTTCCAACAACAAAACCAAGAAACACAAGCTTATGCATGCAAAAGGTGCACTTCTTGAGGTTAGCAAACAACCTTTCTTCCCTCAAAACACCCAAAACATATTTAAGATGATTAACATGTTCTTTCAAGTTTTTGTTATCAATCAATATATCATCAAAGTACACAACAACAAATTTTGCCAATGAATGCACGTAAAACATGGTTCATCAATCTCATGAATGTGCTTGGAGCATTAGTTAAACCAAAAGGCATCACTAACCATTCATACAAACCATATTTAGTTTTAAAAGCTGTTTTCCATTCATCACCTTCATGCATCCTAATATGATGATATCCACTTTTCAAATCAATTTTTGAAAACACACAAGCACCATGCAACTCATCAATCATATCATCTAATCTAGGAATATGGTGACGATACTTTACCGTTATGTTGTTAATTGCACGACAATCAACACACATCCTCCAACTGCTATCCTTCTTAGGAACTTGTATGACTGGCACCGGACAAGGACTCAAACTTTCACTCACATACCCCTTTTCTAATAGATCATTTACCTGCCTTTGTAATTCTTTTGCCTTCTCGGGATTCGTCCTAAAAGCTGGTCAGTTTGGAATTGATGAACCAGGTACGAAATCAATCTTGTGTTCGATTCCTCTAATTGGTTGTAATCCATTCGATATTTCCTCCGAAAAGACATCATCAAATTCCTGCAAAAGGGAAACAACATTGCTCGGTAATGAACAGGAAAAATCATTAGTACATAAAAAGGCCTCCTTGTACATAAGTAATAAGGGGCTGATGTGAACACAACACTCTTTTTATCTCACTTTTGCTTGACATGTAACTACATTTTTTTTCTCTTGCTCTCATAATGGCAGAAACTCTCTCTTTTTCTTTTCCCTCGTCACTTTTTTTTTCTCACTTCTCTCATTTTGTTTTTCTCTTTTTCTCTCTTTTTCTTTTTCTCTCATTCTCTCATGGGATTTTTGTAACTGAAATTGGTCCTCCATGACCTGTTTTGGAGTTAACAGAACAAGGGTAATTGGTTGCTTTCTAATAATGAAAGAATACTTATTTGTGAACCCATCATCTGTGGCCTTTCGATCGTACTGCCAAGGCCTCCCTAATAAGATGTGACAAGCTTGCATAGGAACCACGTAATCCCAACCTTTCCACCAAATAAGTGCTTGCTACATTTGTGCAACTCCCTCCATCAATAATGACGCTACACACCTTACCATTCACCATGCACCTCGTATGAAACAAGTTTTCTCTTTGGCACGTATCCTCCTCCTTAACTTGGACATTGAGAATGCATCTTGCCACTAGCAAATCACCAACAACAGCGTTCTCCTCCTCATCATCACCATCATGTTCTAATGGTGACAATTCAGCATCTCCACATTCCTCATCTTCGGACTCCAACTCTCCAAAGGCATTTATCACCATTACTCTTTTGTTTACACATTGACTAGCAATATGCCCTCTTCCCTGACATTTGAAACACTTGATGTCATTAGATTTTGAATAAAGATGGGTTATGATTGCCTGAAGAAGATGTAGCCATGGGCTTAACACCCTTTGAAGCATCAAATTTTGGTTTGTATGGTGGCTGCTCCTCTCTTTTTGGATATGACTTATGAGTTAGTCACCCCCGATGATTGTCCTCTTCGAGACAAACTTCTCCTTTTCAATTGCTCCTCTACCTTAATGGCTTCATGTACCATATCTAACAACTCCACCTAGTGATGCAACTCCACAGCATCAGCAATCTCACGATTCAGCCCGTGCAAGAACCTAGCCATGGTAGCCCCTTGATCCTCCTCAACATTAGCATGAATCATTGCGACCTCCATCTCTTTGTAGTACTCATCTACACTCTTTTGCCCTTGAGTTAATCGCTGCAACTTTTAATACAAACTCCGATAGTAGTGGCTTGGAACAACAGGCTTTCGCATAAGCCCTTTCATCTCATCCCACGTCTCTATATGTGGATCTCTATTGCGTCTCCTATTGACCAGCAGCTGATCGCACCAAATAATAGCATAATCAGTAAATTCAATTGATGCCAACTTAACCTTTTTTACCTCGAAAGAGTTGTGACACTCAAAGACCATCTCAATCTTTGTCTCCCATTCCAAGTACGCTTCAGGATCATTCGTTCCTTGAAAAGAGGGTATTTTGATCTTTATGCTTCCCAAATCATTGTCCACTCTAGGCCTTCTCTCTCGCACATCTCCATCAGCCTCAAACTCATCATCAACTTGTCTAGCACGCTGCCTATTGTGATTGTTCTTTTGCTGCCTATTTGGACCTCACCTCCACTTGATCCAACCTTTCGTGAATTGGCTCAATTTCAGCCCTCAACATGCGCCTCATCTCACCCAACAATGCTTGTATTTGAAGGTTGGGAAGTTGATGTGGCCCTTCTTCATCTCTTTGATCATTCTCCATTTAGAAAAAAATCTACAGAAACAATGTAAGGACCTCACAAAACACTCGCTCACGTGTTTCACTCAATATTGATGCACTCCCACTAGTATATGCACTCAAAATGAACTCACATTCTCCTGTCTTTTTTCACTCAATGTGTTTGTTTCATGTTCTGAACCAAACTCAATGAAATCAAAAGAAGAATCAGGTGGATATTAAAATGGATAGATGACCAAACCTATCAAAAGTTTGAAAAGTAAAGGCAAAAAGGAAAGAAGGTAAAAAGTCAGAAAGATTTGGTCGTGATGTTTTTTTTTTTTTTTTCTTTTTCTACGAAGAACAAGAGAATATCTAATAGATTTCTTTTTTCTAAAAAGTCAGAAGGGATATCTAATAGATTTTTGTCTTTGTTTTTGTGGAAAGAGAATCAAAAGACAAGAAAGCAAAGTAAAGGATATTCATAAAAAAGTTTTATTTTGTATTTCTCGCAACTAAAATACCTTTTTTTTTTTTTTGCTGCTTTTTTGTATGCTGCCTTTTTTTTTGGCTTTGCTGTTTTTTTTTTTTCTTATTCGCTTTTACTATTGCGATAAGGAATAACAAAAGAAGGAAATGAAAAGTGAAACATTTAGTTATGAAAGGGACAGAAAAAAAAAGATCACTAAAACTTGAGTTGAAACAAGGCTCTAATACCAAACTGATATGAACCCCACCCTCTAGTGTGATGGAAACCGTTATCTTAAGTTGGATCATAACCAAAACAAATCTGCCCCAACAAGTTCGTTGAGCTCGATGATCCCTCACCTCATTGTGATGAGAAACCACGACTTCATAGGATGAGTCTTAACCCCTCACCTTAACGCAAATGGATAGCGTGATGAGAAACTAAGAACTTCAGATTCAAATGCCAAACCAAGAATGGTGATAAGTTTGACTTTTGAACGACACAAGATTAACCTTGAGAAGTTCAGAAAGTTCAATTAAGAACAAAGAAAACACATGTTTCTCACAAGTTTATAATTCATTGTATTTGAAAATGATAGTGTAAGCAGCCATTATATAGGGAATATATAAGAAACTCAAAGGACTAGAAAATGAAGATAAAACAACATATTGAGATTGAAAATAAGAGCAACTCTTGAGTTTTCTTGTTGTCCAAAGTCTTCTATACTTATCTTCTCACATTTTTTTATGAGATGATATGATTGAATATCATTTGCTCCTTCTTGGCAATCAGCCCAACTTTCTTGAATAAGCCCATGAAGAGCTTCATATAACTTCTTTGCTCTTTGTCTTGTGATTGACCCACTAGGAATTGACAATGGATCATTATGCTTATAGCCTTCATCTGTTTTGGCTTCAATAGTCGCATCATTTCCCCACAAGAAGAAGAATAGTGTACCAAATATCTATTTTGGACAATGCAAAAAGTTCTTCTTCCATTGCTTGTTGCCAACGGGGGTTACGAATAACCTCTTTATAGGAAGAGGGCTCAGATAGTGGTGAATAGAATCCCAAAAAAGAAGCAAACGAAGCAGATTTGTGGAGTGTAAAAATTTAGGCAAATGAGTAGACTTACGAGCTCACTGAGGATACCGAGGGGAAGGAGGATGAGGATCCATAATTAAAGAAGCGTCATCTTCGGAGGTGGTTGGAACAGGGGAACATCGATATGCAGAGGATAAACGTCTGCAATGCTAGAAGTATCAACAGTACCAGAATCAAATGCATCAATACGAGTGAGATCAGAACTTTGGAAAATAGGAGTATCATGGAATGGATTAAAACAGAATATACTCAAGAAACACAGTATGACCAAAGAAAAAAATATTTGATCAACAGGATCATAACATCAATAACCTTTTTGACCTTCACCATAGCCAAGAAAGACACAAAGAGCCAAACGAGAAGTTAGTTTACTACGTTCAACATGAGGTCGAAGGACAAAATAAGTGGAACTAAAGACTCTCAAGCAAGAATAATCAGGAGCATGACCATAAAATTTTTCAGAAGGAGACAAACCTGAAATGACGGATGATGGGATTCTATTAATAGCATGGACAGAAGTAAGAACAACTCCCCCCCAAAATTTTCTAGAAGTGAGCGTGTTGTTTTAATAATATGTCTATGTTTTCTCTCAGCAACACCATTTTATTGAGGTGTGTCAGTACAAGATGTTTGATGAAGAGTATCAACAAAAGCACGAAGGTTAGAAAAATGATTAATGAATATTCACCTCCCAAATCAGAACGAAAATACTTAATGATGACATTATAGTTTTGACAAGAGCACAAAACATCTGGTAAATTCCAAAAAAATTCATACGTTGTAAGATAGACCTAACAAAAGCAAGTAGAATCATCAATAAATGACACATAATATCGGGATCCACCTTTTGCAAGAACAGGTGAAGGCCCCACACATCGGAATGAATTAATTCAAGGGTGCAAGGGAAACAAAGAGACTTTTATAAAATGGCAAGGCATAGAACTTTGCTAACTTACAACCACGTGAACTATTATGACTCTAAAGTTTTCCTAATGCTCCTGTGGGTGCTAAGTATTTTAAACGAGAACCAAAAATATGTCCAAGACAAGAATGCCATAAATAGAAACTAGAAGAAGGACTCAAACGAAAAGAAGACAAGTTGACACTAGATGCTGCAGCCTGAGGTACCTTTAGCTCATCCAGGATGTAAAGTCCCCTCTGCCTACGACGTATCCTATTCAGCTTCTTGGATTGAGGATCCTGCACATAACAACAAGAACGAGAAAAAAGAACCAATAATCCAGAGTCGCACAACTGACCAATAGAGGCAAGATTCAAAGTAAGACTCGGAAAATGATATGCATCAGAAAAAGACATGTTTGAAGTGCAAATAGAACCAATCCCTTCAACACACATGGGAATACCATCAGTAATCATGACGGTTTCAGATGGTGCCGATTGAATGGACAAAAAGGAATTAGAATCATGCGACATATGATGGGAAGCTCCTGAAATCAAGAATCCATGTAGGGGAAAATATACCTGATGTATTTACCTGAAGGCAAACCTATATGTGAGGAAGCGAACATGACATGTTGTTGCGAGGCAATGAACTTCTAAAGTTGCTTTGTAAGTGCAACCAAATGAGTACTCGGAGTGCTTGCACAATCTATGGATGGAACAAGAGCTGCTACATCATGTTTGCCTGGCTGAGGTTTATTCAACAGTTTAAGACATTGAGCCTTCCTATGACCCTTCAGCTTACAAAAACTACATTCGTCATAGTCAACTTTGGTTGGGAACTTCTAGTGATTATTGATTATTTGAACGAGTAAGTGCTGCAAAAATTGAATGATTGGGAGGAGAAATAATTCCCTTGTTCGTAGTCCCTTTATCAACACGAGATTTCAAACGAATCTCTTCTGCTAATAACTCATTAACCACTGAATTAATTGATGGATGAGGATTACGATGTAGAACAGTACCGCGAAGACCTTCAAATTCATCTCAAAGAGCCATCAAAAATTGAACCTGACGCTGCTCATCTCTCCGAGCAATATAAGGATCGAATGCCCGCAACTCTTTTGGTTCTGCCAGGGCAAGCTAATCTAATAAATTCGACATAGAGAAATAAAACTGTTGAACAGTCATCTTATTCCGTTGAAGATCATGAATGTCAATCTCTAACTAATATTACTTTGCAAGGTTAGATTGTGTATACAATCGTTCCAAGTGTTTTCAAACTTCCTAAGTCGTATCATATTTGTCCAACTGAATACCGATCGACTGTTGAACATAATTGTTGACCAAGTAATGATTTTCGAATTGTTGGCATCCTAAAGATCCAATATTTTTATCATCCTTATCATCTGTCGGCATCGTGTCCCTTCTATAAACATAGCCCCACATGGATTTCCTTTTGTAAATTCTCCATCACATAACTCCAATACAAGTAATTCCCCACTCCCTTCAATTGCACACCGATACATTGAAGCGAATCATCATTTACATCATTCATGACGAACAAAAATAATTAAACTACAAAATTCAAAATTCAGATATGAACGAAGCTACAAACAATGCCAATAGAAACTGATTGATGGCTCTGATACCATGTTCAAGTCGCGTAAAAGAACGTTATAGGAAAAGAATGTTAAGATTTCATAAATGCATAATAAAATGATTTTGACACAATACAAAAGATAAATAAATATGTAACAATATGCTAACAACAACTACTCTTATAGAAATTTGGAAATATTACTATGTTACTATCGAATAGTAATAAGTATCCCGAGAAGTCTGTCATGCCAAAACAGTTTGCTCTTGAAACCACTCTGTCATGAGAGACTTATACTGTGCATCTTTTAGCAAAAATACAGTTGGGAGTGTTACATTTTCGCTGCATATTCGCCATTTGCTGCCACATTGCATATCCGTTGAAACAATTATTGTTACAACTATAATACTTTCCAGCGCTTTTGATGCGCAATAAATTTCATTTTTTTTGTAGTGACAGGTAAATAGTTCGAACAAGATAGACAAAGTAAGCTCAATTATAAGGGGATTTAGCCTCTTTAGATGCTAGAACTTGATAATATATACATCTAAATAAGTACAGCCCGCATTACATATTCTTCCGAACAATGAACAAAACAAAAATCATCTCCATGAGTACAGAGCACGAAGATAAGTGGTAAACTTCCTCTCTAACAAATTACTTTTGGATGTCCTTAAGATCCTGTATTCTACACAAGAAACTACTAAATTTTGTGAACACTGAAACCTGAATCCTCTGTAGTAAGGTTCTCCCTCCAGTTCTCGAACTCCAACCCGCCGAACACCAGTTGTTTGATTCCAACATAGCTATTTTATCAGAGAAATGAGGAACTGTCAGCATAGGCACAGAGTAAGCCAGCTCACTGGAAAATTATTTTCAAAGTTTCTGTTGACAATTTACTCACTCGGAGCTCAACTGAGTCAATGCATTTACCAAGACATCCAAGATCAGGGCCTCCTGAGTTCCAATATCCACCCTGTAACAAATTCAGAGTACTCATTTTACTCAAAACAAACTGCATAATGACAAGCGGTCATAAGAAAATGAAGCTATGCCTACCATATGCGGGCTAAATTGTCCTGTATTTCGAGATCCCCAATATTGTAAAATGTTGTTGGTGTAACATTTGCACCTTGAACTGGATCATACACTGGTCTTTTCTCAATAGGAGATTGTGAAAGCTAAGTGTAAGAACATGAAAATGAAGTGAGTTTCGGACAATATCCATGAACATTATCCATCTCATTTATTGGCCTTGGGAAGCTAACTTGGAAGTTAACAACTGCATGAAAGTCTAAGCAATTGCACTCACATTCTCCCTTTTAAGAATAACAAAGATGAAATATTACTTGCATATTCAAGGAATTACATCCACCAAGTCGACCAAGAATGTGCCACGATCGAATTGTCTGAAAAACACAGGAAATGCACCCAGTCAACGTGATGTATTGCATTACTCCTTTTCAGGTCATAGTAAAGTTACTTACATCACATATTAATGAGACATCATTCTGTAGCGGTGCATTGTAAAATTCAATCCAAATATACGAGTTTGAGAAGCTGAACCTGTGATTATAACAAAAATCAATCAGCACCATGAAACATTTAAGAGTTCAAAAACATTAAGGATAAATCCATGAAGAAAGATCAAATAAGAAATAGAGCGATGCTATGTTTGGGGGACAACACCATTTAAATCATAAGATGTTGTGAAACTAGAACAGCTTATACTACTTCCAGTAACTAAAAGTCAAGTAAAGATTAACATCAACCATTTCAAATAACAAAGCTACGATAGCTCAAGAAACCAGACAAATACTGTTGTGTTATCTAACTCGAAGACTGACCAGCGGTCATCCAAATACAAGCAAAGCAGGGAACAATGCTTACTTGTTGAATACCACTTTCATTGGGATAGCTGCGCCGGTTTTCGCATGCAGTATCTTGCTCCTCTTCCTCCTCAATCTCTCCTCCATCTGAAAAATAAAACTTTCAGTCGTGCCGAACACCAATAACATCAATGAAAAATAAAAACTCTTAAAGTATCTGGACATTCTGATTCACACCATTTCACAAACAGGTGGAGTGCACATTCACGCAAATAAGAAAAGCAGAAGCGAGCTGACCTTTGATTGCGCTCTCTGAGGATCATCAAGGCAGCTTCCTAGAATGTCGGCAAACTCTGGGTCCTTATCATAGTCCCGCTCCTCACGCCTCCCGCTAAACCCCATCCCAGGCGCGAACTCTTTCGTTTCCTCCTCCTCAACTTCCACTCTTCCACTCTCCTCCTCCATCACTTCCGCATCAATCCACCGCCCTTCACTAGCTTTTGGAACGAAAGTCGCACAACAAACTCCGGGACGAGTTGGGGTTGAAAACGGCGGCTTCAGCAAAGCGGGATGGCAGGCACTGCAGCCCAAAACATGGGTACGTGGAGGATATGGAAGCATTCCATTTGAGGGCGTGGAGAAGCACAGATTTGAGATAAGCAGCATGTTTGTTCTTCTTTAGTCGGAAAGCTGAACGTCACCGTTGAAGAAGCGCTGAAACGAAAGCGATAAAAGTATTTTTAGGGCCGGTCTGATAAAAACAAGTGAATTTTAAGTAGTATTATTTTGGGTTGTACTAAACTACCATGTCAAACTTAACCAATCCACACTTTAACTCAATTAATCTAAATCAAGAGCACTTCCTAAGGTATGAGACGCAAGGTTGTTGAAGCAATTTAGATTTCCTATAAAATCTCTGTCTCACCCCTAATCTATTGCAGGTTCGGTCAATTTCTAAGAATCCGTCATGCTCATGTCTACTGGTTTCTTTTTCTCTTGGGCTCATCAGGGAAGCGGGCACAGCTCCCGACCTTATGAGGCACCCAAAAACGCAGCCGAAGGGACTCTTGAGGCGCGTACTCGCCTTAGTACTGCCTTCCTCCCATGCCTTTAGTACAACCGGTAGACATTTTTTCGGGGCTCGCATATTTTCTCAAGTTGTCCAAAGGCAGGTTCATATCATTAACCGCCCCTGAAAAACTGACCTTGTCCTTAAGGTCAACATGTGTGCTGGCCGATCAGTGCATTTATATCGTAGCCTTTGCATTGGTTTCGGCGTCCCATGCCGCCTCCACCCTTTTTTTGGCTATAGAAGTTCTCCATTAGCTTTTGAGCATAGTGTCCCATACCACTAAAGGCTCATGCAAAGTTCTCTGAAGAGTTGATGTCCCATACCATCAAATGCGACCTTTAGAGTTGCGCTTCCGCACTTGAACTTCCTTCGATATTACACTGATTTGCAATGGATTCATTGACCTGACGAAAATGGCTGGTGCTCTTCTCGACTAACACGCACCGTCTAGCTAGTCTTCTTTCCGAATTGGCCAGTCGGGCATTACTCTTCTCGGCTAACTTTCAGCGTGGTAACCTTCTTTCCGAGTTACCCTTCACAGATACACGGTAGTTTACTCTGGATAGCTTCACACTGGCCCTTCGGCCATTCAGGTAGCTCTTTTCCAGGTCACGACCCTCTGTGAACCCTTTCAAGGTCCGTCTACGGTAGTTTACTCTAGATAGCTTCACACTGGCCTTTTGGGCATTCAGGTAGCTCTTTTCCAGGTCACAACTGACGTTGGCGTTTTAGGCAAGCAAAATGAAGTGCTATTCTAGTCACGCAAATATCAAACAATATTTATAACCGAGTGACCTCGGGTCGAACCCAAGAGAAAAGCTTAGACTAATTTACAACTAATTAATGCTATTATTGAAAGTCTACGGATTTGGGGGGGGGGGGGGATTTGTCCTCCTTTAGAGGTACCTCTAGTAAGTACTAAAGATAAATGATATTTTTGGTTTTTGGTTGATGAAACAAAAGAGTGACTAGGGATTCAACTTCTCTCCTAAGATATGAGGAAATGAAATAACTCACTAATACATGCATGAACTACATTTGGTTGATAAAAGCAAGGCTAATGCATCGTCCGCTCTAGGTTCAACTCTCGCTCCTTCCCTAGAATGGAGAGGATACATAAAGGACATGGTTCTCAAACTCTCGCTCTATTGAACCGTGTAGAACTTGAGTCCCATAACCGCACCCTCTCGGTCTATTGGCCGGTTACTCAAATCCGCTTAAAACTTAGCCTAATGTCAAGAATGCATGTCGCTCTCACGCACAAACACTCCATCTATGATCATACGATAGCTATGAAACATCCTAAGTTCAACTCTCGCTCCTTCCTTAGGGGTTCTAACCAAGCATACTCACTTAAGCATTTCGTCAAACACTTGGTGTGCATACAATGAATACATAGCTAGGGCACAATATAATCAAACCAAACTTCATTCAATGCAACAACAATAGTGTTCTACATCATATCCAATCCTAGGGGATCCATTTAATCCCCAACCACAAGAACAACTACTCACTCATAATGAGTGTGCACAAAAACATGACAACTAAGGGAAGCATGAATGTAAATACAAAGCTAAAGGGTTTAAGAGAGGTTGATGTAGAATCTTCAATCCAAGCTTGGGTCTTCACCCAAGCTTGGTCTTCTCCGAGCTCCAGTCGCCTAGGGTTGAGAAAATGTGGAAGCTTGTCGTCTAGGGTTGAGAGAAAAAGCAAGCTCTTTTTCTTCACTTCTATCTCCTTCTATTTATACTCTTTGAAGTTTCCCACAAAATAACCGAAGTGACCGAATCACTTGATTCGGTCAATGTCCATGTGATTCGCTCGAACCTTTTGTTCAGTGCAGTTTTGAGTTTGGGCGAATCAATTATCCTGGCCGAATCACTTTTGATTCGGTCAAATGTCTTTGTTTTGATACGGTCAAACGCTTTGTGGAGCTAAACTGATTCGGGCACCTCTGGGCGAATCAACTCTGATTCGGCTGAATCATCTGTTCAGTAGCTTCTTGACTGGGCGAATCACTTCTCTTGGCCGAATCACCATTGATTCGGTCACACCCATTATGTGATTCGGTCAAACCTTCAGGATTTCCCCGGATCAGGTCAATTCGTGCAGCTGAGGGTGATTCGGTCAAGCTGGTGGGCGAATCACTAGTGATTCGGCCGAATCACTTATGCAGTTTGCTCAGCTTTTCTTCTTTTGATCTCCATTGACCAGAATTCGCCTAGATTTTCTTCGGTCCACTTCGCATTGCGAGATACGTAATTTTAACCTGAAATGGACGAAGAAATCATCAAATGACTTTATAAAATAGCGGAACAAACAAGAAGTAAGGGGAAAATATGGACAAATATAAGGTCATTTGTCCGCTCATCAAAACACCCACACTTAAGTCTTGTTCGTCCCGAACAAATATGTGCATAAGTCAAGCGGAGAGTAAGATGCTAGATCATATATGGCAATATCAAAGCACGTAGCAAATCTTACGCACAAGAAACACATCAACCTCCTACTCATGTAACCTAACTAAAGAAAACTTAAACAAAGAAAATTAATCTACTCCTAACTCATTGTCGTAGGAATCACGAATGCATTTAGCGTATGCATCAAGCCTTTAAACCTCTAGGTTACCCTAGCGGACGAGTTGAAGTCTCGTGAGAGTTTTCAGAAAAGGAATACTCACAAATCCCATTTGCAATCATCCATGAGAGTTCAAAATCCAAATATAGCTAGCTAAGCAAGTAGTTCACTATCACCTCAAATTGGAATAGAGTTGTGCAAATTTTTCACTTCACGCAAACTCTAAGGATCATTCACTTCAATGTGACAATAAATACTCATAGAATCGATATCAACCTAGCATTCGTCAAATTCAAATTTCCGCTCAATTTCCTATGCAAGTAGTATGAAGAAAAGCGTCGCTAGCACAAAAATTTTGTCAAATCAATCACATATGCTTGCTAAGGGCAAGTCCATAAGCTCAAGACAATAAACTCGTTCTCAAGTTTTAGACTATACGTGATAAACCGTAAGAGAAGAGGAGTTTTGACAATGAACAATTTAGAATTCCCTCGTACAAATCTGGATGCTTAAGTAATAAATTACGAGGGTCATACCTTAGACGCTTCCTAAAAACCGAATGCAAAAGCCTTACTCACACACATGCGAAAGAATTTGCGGAAAAGGCACAAAGTCAAGAATTAAGTGTGTTTATTTTTATTTTTTTTTGCATTTATACAAATGCTTTCGAGGGGGAAATTACCTTCCTAACCCTCGGCAATTGTAAAACTTTTCCTTGACCCTAAAAACAAACAAATAATATTTTTGTGTTTATACAAATGCTTTCAAGGGGGAACTTACCTTCCTAACCCTCGGCATTTGTAAAACTTTAAAAATATAATTTGTCCTTTCTTGCGCCTCTTTTGTTTTTCTTATCGCAAACACTTTATTTGACCCCACACTTAATACTTGACAATGTGCCTAAGTGATATATAATGAAGCATGAAGTGTGAGCTCAACAAATGCAAAGGCTAAATAGGAATGCTAAAGTCACCTAAAAGCAAACAAGAGCAAGTACAAGGTTTTTGTATGAAAACATTTTTATTTTTGTGCTCGCTTAACTTAACTTCATTCTTCATGCATGGAAAGAGCTTAAAAAAAAATCGAACTAAGCTAGTCAAACACCGAATCATGTGAATAAAATCATCACAAAGAATGTCAATCGACTTAAAGATACGATTCATGAATTCAAAGCACCACTCATTCCAAATTTTTTTTTTAAATGATACTACTTAATTGCTTAGGAAACATTACTTCATGTGATCAATACTTAAAGCTAGGATGACAACAATCATGTGAGTATAATTTGCTCAAAGTAAGTATGTAGCATAGAACCATGGTGTTAAGCAAATAAAAGCGCAAGCGCAAACAAACACCCCACACTTAAAAATTTGCTTAGTCTCTAAGCAATATAAAGTAATAGAATAAAAGAGAAAGCTTCGAAGGAACTTCTCTCGTGTGAAGGTATCAAAATGCACATCACAAATTCCACAACGATTCTATACTACAATCAAGTAAAAATAAAAGCATAAATACTCACAAGCCTAGTTTAACGTCTTGGCTAAGACGTAGCCGATTCCCTTTTTCATAAGAAACACACTTGAGAAGTCCTTTGCGAGGATCCCTTCTCAAGTGACATGCGTCGATAGCGTGGGAATTCAACCGGTCTCTCGTCTTCCTCTTGCGGAAGAGTGGCATTTCCTTCCCTCCTCGAGTTTGGTTGATCCATAGTTTCTGTTGGTGGTTGATCAATGCAAATTTGAGGTGAAGGAGTATCAAAATCTGGCAATTTCTGCTCCGTTGATGTGGAGGCTTGTTCTTATGCCTTTTTCGCGCGTGCTTTGATTTTCATTCAAACACCTACCAAGCAATCAGAGAAAGCATCAATAAGTGTGAACTTAAATTAAAGTAAGCAAGAAAAGCACGCAAACACGCAATCACGATCAACAAAAAAAAAAAAAAAAAAAAAAAGGAAGTAGTAGACTAACTAAAATAATATTAACTAGCAAACTAGTCTAATGGCTAATCCCCGGCAACGGCGCCATTTTGACGTTGGCGTTTTAGGCAAGCAAAATGAAGTGCTATTCTAGTCACACAAATATCAAACAATATTTATAACCGAGTGACCTCGGGTCGAACCCAAGAGAAAAGCTTAGACTAATTTACAACTAATTAATGCTATTATTGAAAGTCTACGGATTTGGGGGGGGATTTGTCCTCCTTTAGAGGTACCTCTAGTAAGTACTAAAGATAAATGATATTTTTGGTTTTTGGTTGATGAAACAAAAGAGTGACTAGGGATTCAACTTCTCTCCTAAGATATGAGGAAATGAAATAACTCACTAATACATGCATGAACTACATTTGGTTGATAAAAGCAAGGCTAATGCATCGTCCGCTCTAGGTTCAACTCTCGCTCCTTCCCTAGAATGGAGAGGATACATAAAGGACATGGTTCTCAAACTCTCGCTCTATTGAACCGTGTAGAACTTGAGTCCCATAACCGCACCCTCTCGGTCTATTGGCCGGTTACTCAAATCCGCTTAAAACTTAGCCTAATGTCAAGAATGCATGTTGCTCTCACGCACAAACACTCCATCTATGATCATACGATAGCTATGAAACATCCTAAGTTCAACTCTCGCTCCTTCCTTAGGGGTTCTAACCAAGCATACTCACTTAAGCATTTCGTCAAACACTTGGTGTGCATACAATGAATACATAGCTAGGGCACAATATAATCAAACCAAACTTCATTCAATGCAACAACAATAGTGTTCTACATCATACCAATCCTAGGGGATCCATTTAATCCCCAACCACAAGAACAACTACTCACTCATAATGAGTGTGCACAAAAACATGACAACTAAGGGAAGCATGAATGTAAATACAAAGCTAAAGGGTTTAAGAGAGGTTGATGTAGAATCTTCAATCCAAGCTTGGGTCTTCACCCAAGCTTGGTCTTCTCCGAGCTCCAGTCGCCTAGGGTTGAGAAAATGTGGAAGCTTGTCGTCTAGGGTTGAGAGAAAAAGCAAGCTCTTTTTCTTCACTTCTATCTCCTTCTATTTATACTCTTTGAAGTTTCCCACAAAATAACCGAAGTGACCGAATCACTTGATTCGGTCAATGTCCATGTGATTCGCTCGAACCTTTTGTTCAGTGCAGTTTTGAGTTTGGGCGAATCAATTATCCTGGCCGAATCACTTTTGATTCGGTCAAATGTCTTTGTTTTGATACGGTCAAACGCCTTGTGGAGCTAAACTGATTCGGGCACCTCTGGGCGAATCAACTCTGATTCGGCCGAATCATCTGTTCAGTAGCTTCTTGACTGGGCGAATCACTTCTCTTGGCCGAATCACCATTGATTCGGTCACACCCATTATGTGATTCGGTCAAACCTTCAGGATTTCCCCGGATCAGGTCAATTCGTGCAGCTGAGGGTGATTCGGCCGAATCACTTATGCAGTTTGCTCAGCTTTTCTTCTTTTGATCTCCATTGACCAGAATTCGCCTAGATTTTCTTCGGTCCACTTCGCATTGCGAGATACGTAATTTTAACCTGAAATGGACGAAGAAATCATCAAATGACTTTATAAAATAGCGGAACAAACAAGAAGTAAGGGGAAAATATGGACAAATATAAGGTCACTTGTCCGCTCATCAACAACCCTCCGTGTGGGCTCTGATACCAATTATTATGGGTCCGGTCAATTCTTAGGAATCCGTCATCCTCATGCCTACTGGTTTCGCCCTCCCTTGGGCTCATCAGGGAAGCGGGCACACCTTCTGACTAGTGAGGCACCCAAAACCGCACCCAAAGGGACTCTTGAGGCGCGTACTCACCTTAGTACCGTCTTCCTTCCTTGCTTTTAGTACAAACATGTCACGACCCAAAAATCCAGGTCGAGACCGGCGCTTGACCAACGATCAAGCAAGCCTCACATAAGACAATATTACACAAAAAGATAGGTTTTCTAATTAATTCAGTCATAAAATTTACAATATTTATGGAAACGAGGTTACTACTAAACTAAGCAAAATGTGCTCCTAGTAACCTGCCCTAGACAACGGAGCATAACTCTAGCCAAAAGGAATCAAAAAGGATAGCTGATAACAAGTCCCAAAAACAAGACAGCTGGAGTTTAATGGCACCGTAAGAAAAGATAGCTCTCCTGTCGAGGACAACTGGACCCTTCAGCAGCTACCGATTTACTTATCTGTAAAGGAAGGGTAAATAAAAGAGAGTGAGTCGGGGAGACTCAGTGAGGAAATAACCCGCACGTACTCTAGTAAGTGGTTACACACTCACGTATCCAAAAACGAGATATACCATTTCTTAAGCTTGTAAATATATAATAACAAGCTACCAAACAATCAGATATATCAAATGCACATATGCAAATGCGTGAATGCACAGAATGAGAACTGCAACTAACAAAGCATATAGCTGGGCAGTCGTCACTGCCGATCCGGATCATCAAAACGCGGAATTCATCATCGCGTAACAAAATGCGGAATTATCATCGCATAACAAAAGTTGCAGTCTCATGATGCAATATGTATGCACGTGTACGATATTTATCACAAGCCTCTTCTCAAAGTTAACAGAATCCGTTTACTGATGATTATGCAATATGCATAATAAACTTATAATAAATACGAAGCAAATACGTGGGAATTATTTACTCACAGTAGACTTTGTTGGGAAGAGAATGATCAATCGCCTCCGTGCAAAGTTCCGTCCTGATGACCTATAAACCATCCATCTCAATTGACTTAGTATAAATATCGAATCAACTCATAACAAAACACTCTCATATACATCTCAATTCCGCCAAAACAAACCATCAGAAAATTTCCGCACAACACAACTCCAAGTGATGAAACTCAATTTCACTTCCTCCTGCCAACCTCTCTACTTTCCCAAATCATCCTCCACTCTATTCTCCATCAAAATCCTAACAATCCACCCAAGCCAAAATCCATCTCCAATTCTACCTCTTTTCCTTATTTTTTTGTAACTTCCCTGGTGATGTTTTCAGCAATCCTCAAAACTCTAATTCAACCAAATAAATCACCATCCAAATCCAAAACCCTAAAACTAACAACCACCATAAAGCAGCCTTTAACCCATTAACTATTCAACAATTTAAGTCATCTCCTGCTCCACCCCAAAATCTTTGCATAACTCATGCTTTCCAATGATCAAAACCCAACCCGTCTCCCCTGCCAACTCTCAACTCTTCACCAAATCATCATCCAAGATTCCTCCTTCTCACACCCATTCAACAACCCAGCCACAATCCTCTTCCAAAAATACCACAAAACCCACATAATCCAACATGAATCCAAACCACCAACTTCCCATATACATCTTCCAAAATCAAAACACCCACAAAACACCATCAATCAAGAAGCAGGGAGAAGCTATAACATACCTGATCAAAGCTCTGAGTAACCCTAAAATCAGTTGCTGGAAGAGATGGGGAAAGGAGGGGGAAGATGGAGCAAGGGGAGTGATCGCGCGTCGTTGTACGCGTCAAATTAATCCTTCCTCTTCCACTAGTACAGCGGTTAAGTCAGGGTCGATCTCCACAGGGAGCAAGCAGTTCAGTTTTAACCAGTGACCTACACTTACGAAAGCTGGGGGTGTGAGTGATTGGGGTTGCGCTATGCGCGAGTAAACAGTCGTAAACGCAAGAATTGCACTAGACGTGCTCAGGCAATAGAGATTAAGTACTATGACTATGAGAAGTATCGGCGCAGACAATCCTCTATGAGTGTATCCCTTATCATTGACTCTAAACGTCTATAGCTTGATTTTACTTAAGTTAGTGTCCGGTCAAGGCTTCCTAACATGTGCGCATGTTTCGATCAAAGTTCATGTGCTATTAATTCTTGAACTAGACTAAACAACTACGAATCCGATCAAGGTAGTAATTGCCTATCCTAGCGCGTTACTCCTAGTTGGCACCGTCAGGCTATTCAACTAGTTTAACAAACAACAACAAGCAACAAGAGTAAGATTGCGGTTCAAGGCTTCCCCTACTCATGCAACAAGCTGCCAACAATGTGCACAGAATTAAAATAAGCAAGCAGGCTATGCATTAAGCGCAAGTCTCCAAGGAAATACTCATAGATTCATGCCCAACCGATACTAAGCGTTTAGCTAGACATGCTAGTAGTAAACATCATAGAGACAGTAAATAATAACTAAGGTTTCCAAGAAAACAATAGCAAACAGTGCGTGCAGGTTGCAGTCTTGGCTGGCGCAGTCGGCTAGCGCAGATCCTCTCAGCAAGCTCGTGTGTTTTCCAGTTCTGCTGCGCAGTGCCTCCTTGGTGTACGAATTGTGTATCCCTCTTAAACCCTAGCCTCCTTCTCTTCTTTATATACTGCTCAAGAGGCTCATCCTTAGCAACTTCCAAATCTGGTGGTGTCAGGATTTGGAAACACCATCATCTGCGCACGGCATACTGCTTAGCGCAATCGGTTAGCGCACCGTTGTCGACTCTGCCAATTCTTCTGTTTGCGCCGCTAGCTCCGCAGGCTGTATGATGCGCGTCCTAAACGCTGCCTGTTAGCGCGTATCCGACTTAGGCCCTCGTTTTGCCCTGTAATACAAAAATACTGGAAACCAGTAATCTTGTACACAAAATAATGCAAACAAGCATAGGGTTATGATCTAAATAATGCGTATAAATAGGCTCTATCAAACCCCCCCCACACTTGCCCCTTGTTCGTCCTCGAACAAGCATGGATACCATTACCTCTCTGGAGTCTAGCGCACAGTCTTGCACTCTGGCGCGATCTGCACTACTGATCACCTTGTGCTGCTCTACCACCTGCGCACAACTGCTTTCAACAGTTTAAGTATAGTGATTTCGAAATTCATTACCTCTCAGCTGGGATGAAGATCATTTTGGATGGCTGGGAGATAGCTCTTCATAGGCTCCAGGTTGTCAGCTCTCGCTCCGAGGATGGGTATATGGTTAACGGCGCAAGCTTCTTCCGATGCGTGATTCTTCCGATGCACTTTCTGGGAACTCAAGCCTTTTGATGATTTTCTTTGTGGACTTTGCGCACGCTGGTGCTTATTAGTAGTGCGCATGCTGATTCTTTTGTAGCGCATATCATCTGCTGGTGTTTTTCTTTTGTACAGCTTTGTCTACGATTTCTCACATTCCTAGAACGGTTCCAGTCTCGGCCTCCGGATAACAGCTATGGAACACCGCCCCGTTCTCCCTCCTTGGTCTATCTGCGCAGGTCGGCGCACGCGTTTACACCCGCGCCCGCCTTCCTAAGCTCGACTTCCAGAGGGAAGGTGGTCTGTTTTCCCACCTCGCCACGCTTTGGGTAATTCGCCTTCGGCACTGCGTGACTGAGCGCACTCTCTTGTTCTGAAGGTCGCGAAGCACAGGCCTCCAGTCGCGCTCTCGACCATATACCTCTCCTCTGAAGCGCGAACGACTAACTGCCTCTCTAGAGCGTTGCTGTCAACTCCACATCCCCTGTATATCCCAACTAACAGGAACAGAAAAAACGAAAAAAAATATACTAAAACAATTGATAGCAGCGCATGCAATATGGGTAGCGCAAAACAAGCTGAAAAGTGCGCGCAACCCGCGTACAAGCGCACTACTGCTACTGTTTCCTTCAATTAAACTAAGCTACACTAAAAATGCTCAAAAAAACATGAAATGTAAGTGGAACGCTCCCCCCCCCCCCCCCACACTTAAACAGAGCCGTGTCCCCACGACTCAAGCTCAAGCGCACGGAGGACGCGCACATGTGATAGAGGCTATTTGTACGCATTATTTAGATCATAACCCTATGCTTGTTTGCAATATTTTATGAGCAAGATTACTCGTTTCTAGTGTTTTTGTATTACAGGGCAAAACGAGTCCTTGAGTCGGATACGCGCTAACAGGCAGCGTCCTAGGAGTGAGAGATCCGCCTGCGGAGATAGCAGCACAAGCAGAAGAGAAGTTGGTGAGAGTCGGTAGCGGTGCGCTAGCCGAATGCCATGCGCCAGGCGCAAAATCCAGTGACCAGATTTGGAAGTTGCCAAAGGTGAACTTCCTAGGCAATATATAAACAAAGGAAGTCTAGGGTTTCAAAGAGAGGGATATCACAGCCGTCATTGGACAACGCACATCAGAGAGAGCGGCAACACTGGAAAACACACGGACTTGTTGAGAGGATTTGCGCCAGCCGAGAAGACAATCTGCACGCACTGTTGCTACTGTGTTCTCAGACATATTAGACCTTATTTACTATTCTATGATGTTTATTACTAGCATGTCTAGCTAAACTCTTAGTGTTGGTCGGGCATGAATCTATGAAGTATTACCTTTGAGACTTGAGCTTAATGCATAGTTTACATACTTGTATTAATCCTGTGCGTACGGAGACAGCTAGTTGCATGAGTAGGGGAAGCCTTGAACCGCAATCTTACTTATGTTGCTTGCTTGTCATATGTTAAACTAGTTGATAGCTTTACGGTGACAACTAGGAGTAACGAGCTAGGGTAAGCAGTTGCTACTGTGACAGGATTCGCAGCTGTTTTAGTCTATGTTCTAAGGATTGATAGCACATGAACTTTGAACGGAACATGCGCACGTGTTAGGAAGCCTTGACCGGACACTAACCCAAGAAAACCACAAACCATAGACATTTAGAGTCGATGATAAGGACTGCGTTCATAGAGGATTGTCTGCCCAATACTTCTCATAGTCATAGTATCTAATCTCTACTGCTTGCGCACGTCTAGTGCAATTTCCTGCGTTACGCTAGCTACTGTTGATTTGCGCATCGCGCACCCCAATCTCTCACAACCCCCATTTTTAGTGTAGACGACAGGATTGAAGACTGAACTACTTGCTCCCTGTGGAGATCGACCCTTACTTAACCGCTGTACTGGTGGAAGAGGAAGGATTATATTTGATGCGCACAACGACGCGCAATCAAATTTTGGCGCCGTTGCCGGGGAGCAACACAGCTAAGTCTTTAGTCTGAGTTTTTTTTTCCTTCTTTATAGTAATTCTTTCAGTTTGTTTTGTTTTCGTTGTTGTTTCTGACAGCGCGCATTCACATCAGCCTGCGCAACCTTGAAACAGTTGCGCTGCGCAGATTCTAGTTGCGCACTGACAGCCGCAACAACATTAGTTATCTTTTAATTTCATTTTTCTTGAGATTCGGAACAGGTTATGGAGGATAACAGTGTCGTAGGAGACAACTTGGGGGACAGAACCCCAGAGGAAGCAAGGGCACATAACCGCGCAGCCCTGTTCAGAGAGGAAGTGCAGCGCGAGGTTGAAGAAAGGAGGGCCGCTGAAGTGTATCATGCGCCACCCGTGCAACAAGCCGCGCGACGCAGAATAGTACGCGAGATGTCGGCCCCTATCACTGTTAACCAGCCATGGTGCATCGTGCTTCCACCAGGCGGTCATTTTGAGCTAAGGAGCTCGCTCATCCATCACATGCCCAAGTTCCACGGGATGAACAATGAAAATCCAGTCAAGCATGTGCGAGAGTTCCTAGTCATCTGCGAGAACATGAAGACCGAAGGGGAGAGTGATGAGGCGCTGAAAATGAAGGCATTCCCATTTTCATTATGTGATACAGCTAAACACTGGCTAATGAATTTACCTGCAGGATCTATTCACACATGGGAGCAGCTGCAGAAGAAATTCCTAGATAAATTCTATCCAGCAGCAAAGATTGCGCTGCTCAGAAGGGAACTGGCCGCGCCAAGGCAGAGCGCAGGGGAGTCTCTGTCAGAATACTATGAACGTTTCAGGGAGCTAGAAGCCAACTGCTACAATCACGGGCTTCCCCAGAATGTGCTGATAGAGAACTTTCTAAATGGACTGCTGCCCATGGAGCTGCGACTACTGAATGCATGCGCAGGAGGGGACATTTGCAACATGTACCCAGAGGATGCGTGGCAGCTGATAGAAGATTCTGCTGGGCAGGTAAGACATCAATTGACGCTTGAAAGTAGCCGTAATCGTTTTGTGCATCAGGTAGAAACAAGCGCTGAGATCAAGGAAATGAAGGCCATGCTACAGAAGCTGATGAGTGCGCAGAGCGCACAACCAGTTGCACCAAAGGTATGTGAATTCTGCAGGTCCACTGAGCACAAGACAGACGAATGCCCAACACTTTTCGAAGAGACTGGAGATGTCAATGCTCTTGGAGGATGGGACAATAGAGGACCGCAGAGGCAGAATCAGCCGCGCTTTGGGCTTGCCGCAAATGGATTCAGATGGAAGGAGGAGAACAATTTCCAGAGGCAGCCCACAGATCAGCGCGCACCACAGCAGACGCCACAAGCTGCGCCCTACAATCCGCCGCACCGCCGAAATGACGCACCAGCGCAGAACAACCAACAGCCGCGGCGTTCCTTGGAAGACATCATGGGGCAGCTAGCAGATACAGTGCGCAAAAATGACGAGAAATATGACAAAAGGTTCGAGTCCATAGAAAAGCAGCTATCACAAATAGCAACCACGGTGTATGAGCTGAAAAAGAGCGATGGCAACCTGCCTTCGCAAGTGATTCAGAACCCTAAAGGAGGAGTCAATGCAGTGACACTGAGGACTGGGCGCACAGTAGGAACAGAGCAGACCGCACAGGCGCCCGCGCAACCAGTTGCGCAAATCCCGGATCCAGCAGATCAGAATGCGCAACCAGAGCAAGATGCGCAACCGGAAGCGCCAGCCACAGACCAGCAGGGCAAAGCGCAAGGTATGTCTCACTCGAAAAACAAGGACAAAAATTGTACTAACATACCTGCTCCGTTCCCTGTGCAGGCACCACTGGCGAGAAAAGAAGCGCTGGACAAGGAATTATATGAGCTATTCAGCAAGGTGGAAATCAACATACCTCTCATAGAAGCTATTCGACAGATCCCCAGGTATGCGAAGTTTTTAAAAGAGCTGTGCACAAACAAGCGAAGGAAAGGTGAATGCGCACATGTAATGCTAAATGCGCAGGCCTCAGCGATCGTGCAACAAAAGGTACCACCCAAGTGCCGAGATCCAGGTACATTTACTATCCCATGCACGCTAGGTAAGACCACAGTGAGTAATTGCATGATCGATTTAGGCGCATCCATCAATTTGCTACCTTATTCTCTATATACGACATTGCGCCTTGGACCACTTAAGCCTGCAGGTCTCACCATTCAGCTTGCAGACAGATCGTGCAAACAACCTGCAGGTATGATAGAAGATGTCCTAGTTCGCGTAGGAGAGCTGGTCTTCCCAGCAGATTTTTATGTGCTCGAAATGGAGGGTGAATCAAGCGCCAGCAGTGCGCAAATCCTCCTAGGCAGACCATTTCTGATGACCGCGCGCACGAAGATAGACGTATGGAGGGGCACGCTATCCATGGAGGTAGATGGCGAAGAAATCCATTTCAACATATTCAAGGGGATGCAGCACCCACATGAGGACGCTACCGTGCACGCGATGGACAGCATTGACGATTTAGTCACAGAAGCGCAGTGTGCGAGCGCAACCATAGGACCAGAGCTACTGACACAGGCAGAGCTGGAGGAGCAAGAGGAGGAGCTAAGCAGTGCGGAACCAGCACCCACACAGGTACTTGATATAGTTCATATTTGCACCGCTAACAAAATCTTGCCCTCTATTGAACGGGCACCCAAGATCGAACTGAAGCAACTCCCAGAGCACCTCAAGTACATTTTCTTGGGAGATGAGGACACCCTACCAGTGATCATCAAGAAGGGATTAGAAGAAGAGCAGGAGGCGCGCTTACAACAGGTACTGCGCAGGAACCAGCGCGCTATAGGATGGACTCTTGCTGATCTGCGCGGAGTGAGCCCAGACGTGTGCATGCACAGAATTCTGTTGGAAGATGGTGCCAAACCATCCAGGGAGGCTCAGCGCAGCTTGAATCCAAACATGATGGAGGTAGTGCAAAAGGAAGTCCTGAAATTGCTTAGCGCAGGGGTCATCTACCCAATTTCGGACAGCAAATGGGTTAGCCCGGTGCATGTTGTGCCAAAGAAAGGAGGAATCACAGTGGAAGAGAATGCGCAGGGCGAACTAGTTCCCAAGCGCATTCAAACTGGCTGGCGCATGTGCATCGACTACAGGAAGCTGAACGCTGTCACACGCAAGGACCACTTCCCGTTACCCTTTATGGACCAGATGCTGGATCGCTTAGCAAGTAAGCCTTATTTTTGTTTTCTGGACGGATATTCAGGGTACAACCAGATACCCATAGCTGCGGAGGATCAAGAGAAGACCACATTCACATGCCCGTTCGGTACGTTTGCGTTTCGGCGCATGTCTTTTGGGCTGTGCAACGCGCCAGGTACATTCCAACGCTTAGTCATGAGCATTTTTTCTGATATGATTGGTATATGCATAGAAGTGTTCATGGATGATTTCACTGTATATGGGAGTACCTTTGATGCATGTTTAACTCATCTAGATAAAGTTTTAGCGCGCTGCATCTCTAAGAATTTAGTGCTCAATTACGAAAAATGTCATTTCATGGTCACGCACGGAGTAGTACTAGGACATATCATTTCAGAGGGGGGTATTAAGGTAGACAAGGCTAAAATAGACCTCATTTCTAATCTGCCTTATGCCACCAACGTGCGCGACGTGAAATCATTCTTAGGGCATGCTGGGTTTTACAGGCGTTTTATTAAGGATTTCTCTAAAATTTGTATACCCCTGTCTAACCTGTTGCAAAAAGATGTGTGTTTCGATTTTACTGATGAGTGCAGGGCGGCGTTCGATAAGCTGAAGGAAGCGCTGACCAGTGCGCCAGTGATGCGCGCACCAGACTGGAACCTGCCATTTGAGCTGATGTGTGACGCAAGTGATTACGTAGTGGGTGCAGTCTTGGGGCAGCGCGTGGACAAGAAGCCGCACGCCATTTACTATGCATCGCGCACGCTGGACTCTGCGCAGAGGAACTACACCACCACGGAAAAGGAGCTTCTGGCAATTGTATTTGCGCTGGAGAAGTTCCGAGCTTATGTCCTAGGCGCAAGAGTCATCATCTACACTGACCACGCAGCTATCCGCTACCTCATGTCCAAGAAGGAGACCAAGCCGCGCCTGATGCGCTGGGTGCTCCTGCTTCAGGAATTCGACTTGGAGATCAAAGATAAGAAGGGCACGGAAAATACAGTCGCTGATCACCTGAGCAGGATCGTCAAGGAGGAGGAGCCAGGGCAGATCAAGGAGACATTCCCTGACGAGCACCTGATGGCGCTGACAGGTAAGGTACCATGGTATGCGCATATCGCAAATTACCTGGTCACAGGTGCGTTTCCTCCGCATTTCATTAAAACTCAGTGCATGCGATTGAAACATGAGTCCAAGCATTACCTTTGGGAAGATCCTTACATGCTTAGAATAGGTCCAGATCAGATATTAAAGCGTTGCGTTCCTGACCATGAGATTAACTCTGTTTTGATGTTTTGTCATGCGCACGCATGTGGAGGGCACTTTGGTCCCAAGCGCACGAGCAGGAAAATCTTGGACTGCGGATTCTACTGGCCGCACCTATTCAGAGACGCATATGACCATTGCAGAAATTGCGACAGGTGCCAGCGCACAGGAGGAATATCCGCGCGCAACGAGATGCCGCAGACCCCGATTCTGGTGGATGAAGTGTTCGATGTTTGGGGAATCGACTTCATGGGTCCATTTCCCCCATCTGCCGGCTACGAGTACATACTGGTGGCCGTGGATTACGTATCCAAATGGGTCGAAGCTAGCCACGCGCAAGGATGATGGTAAGACTGTCGCTGACTTTCTCCGAACTAACATATTTTGCAGGTATGGAGTACCTAAGGCAGTCATCAGCGACCAGGGGACGCACTTCTGCAACAGGATTGTGGCGCAAGTTTTCAAGCACTATGGGGTGCGCCACAAGACGTCCACCGCTTACCATCCACAAACGAATGGGCAGGCTGAAGTGTCTAACAGAGAAATCAAGCGCATCTTGGAAAAGACTGTGAGGCCATCGCGCAAAGATTGGAGCCAGCGCCTGGATGATGCGCTATGGGCATACCGCCCTGCGCATAAGACGCCCATTGGGACTTCACCATTTCGGCTGGTCTATGGGAAGGCATGCCACCTGCCAGTAGAGCTCGAGCACAAGGCATATTGGGCCTTGCGTATTTGCAACCTGAACTTGGATGAGGCAGGAAAAGAACGCGCATTTGAGCTGAGCGAACTAGAAGAGCTGCGCCTGGACGCCTATGAGGGACTGCGCGATTACAAGGAGCGCACCAAAGCGTATCATGACAAGCATATCCTCCGGCGCACATTTGAACCAGGAGACTAGGTATTGTTATTGTCATCACGCCTGAAGCTCATGCCTGGAAAGTTGCGCAGCAAGTGGACGGGACCATACACCATCACCAAGGTTTTCCCCTACGGAACAATCGAGTTAGAAGACGGGCACCGGCATCGTTTTCAGGTTAATGGGCAGAGAGTCAAACGGTACTTAGGAGAACCTTGGGATAACACAGCACGCGACATTGAGCTGGCAGAACCAGAGATAATCGATGCGCCAGCTGACGCGCCAGAGGCACCACCAGATGCCCCAGAGGGAGAACCGAAGATCATAGCTCACATTTCTTCTCCCTCTGCATCTACCCTCGTTACGCATAATTTATCACATACTGACCTTCCATTTTACCCTTTGCGCAGGACCAATGAGATCGCGACACACACGCTGGCGCAGGAACACTCAGGAGCAAGAGTGGGGGAGGTTGCAGACACACGTTTTGGCACGTAACGAGGTACAGTCGAGCCAACGACGTTAAACAAAGGCACTTGTCGGGAGGTAACCCGACACGTTTTATTTCCGCCTATTTTATTTTTCTGTTTGTTTTGTGTTTTTTGAGTTTTTTTAGCTAGTTTAGGACTTGGTAGTTTTTTGAGTCACACAGTAGTGCGCGGGACCGTGCGCCTCCGTGCGCTTGCGCTTGAGTCGTGGGGACACGTCTCTGTTCAAGTGTGGGGGGGGGGGGGGGCGTTACACTTACATTTCACGTTTTTGAGCATTTTTAGTAGACCTTAGTTTAAACTGAAGAGAATAGTAGCAGCAGTGCGCTAGAGTGCAGGATGCGCATGCGCTCCAGCTTGTTTTGCGCTATCCATACTGCGTGCGCTGCTATCTACTGTTTTAGTATAATTTTTTCGTTTTTTGCTCCTGTTAGTTGGGATATGCAGGGGATGTGGAGTTGACAGAAATGTTCCAGAGAGGCGGTTAGTCGCTTTTGCTTCGAAGGCAAGGTATATGGTCGAGAGCGTTAGTGGAGGCCGGTGCCTCGCAGCCTTCGGGACAAAAGAGCGCGCTCAGTCACGCAGATGCCAAAGGCAAAACACCCAATGCGTGGCGAGGTGGGAAAACAGACCACCTTCTCTCTGGAAATCGAGCTAAGGAAGGCAGGCGCGGATGTAAACGCGTGCGCTGACCGGCGCAGACAGACCAAAGGAGAGAGAGCGGGGCGAGTTCCATAGCTGCTATCCGAAGGCTGAGACTGGAACTGCTCTGGGAATGTAAGAAATTAAAGATGAAGCTGCACAAAAGAAAAATACCAGCAGATGATACACGCTACAAAAGAATCAGCATGCGCACAAACATCAAAATGCGCAAAGACCATAAGGAAATCATCAGAGAGCTCAGGTTCCCAGGAAGTGCGCGGGCAAATCACGCACTGGAAGAAGCTGCGTTATCCACCATATACCTATCTTCGGAGTAGGACCTGGCAGCCAGGAGCCTAAGAAGAGCTATCTCCCAGCCATCCAAAAATCTTCATCCCGGCTGAGAGGTAATGAATTTCGAAATTATTATATTAGAACTGTTGAAAGTAGTTGTGCGCAGGTGATAGAGCAGTGCGAGTTGAGCAAATTGCGCATTCGCATCAGAGTGCAAGACTGTGCGCTAGACTCCAGAAGAGGTAATTGTATCCGCGCTTCAGTGCTTGTTCGGGACGAACAAGGGGCAAGTGTGGGGGGTTTGATAGAGGCTATTTGTACGCATTATTTAGATCATAACCCTATGCTTGTTTGCAATATTTTATGAGCAGGATTACTCGTTTCTAGTGTTTTTGTATTACAGGGCAAAACGAGTCCTTGAGTCGGATACGCGCTAACAGGCAGCGTCCTAGGAGTGAGAGATCCGCCTGCGGAGATAGCAGCACAAGCAGAAGAGAAGTTGGTGAGAGTCGGTAGCGGTGCGCTAGCCGATGCGCTAGCCGAATGCCATGCGCCAGGCGCAAAATCCAGTGACCAGATTTGGAAGTTGCCAAAGGTGAACTTCCTGGGCAATATATAAACAAAGGAAGTCTAGGGTTTCAAAGAGAGGGATATCACAGCCGTCATTGGACAACGCACATCAGAGAGAGCGGCAACACTGGAAAACACACGGACTTGTTGAGAGGATTTGCGCCAGCCGAGAAGACAATCTGCACGCACTGTTGCTACTGTGTTCTCAGACATATTAGACCTTATTTACTATTCTATGATGTTTATTACTAGCATGTCTAGCTAAACTCTTAGTGTTGGTCGGGCATGAATCTATGAAGTATTACCTTTGAGACTTGAGCTTAATGCATAGTTTACATACTTGTATTAATCCTGTGCGTACGGAGACAGCTAGTTGCATGAGTAGGGGAAGCCTTGAACCGCAATCTTACTTATGTTGCTTGCTTGTCATATGTTAAACTAGTTGATAGCTTTACGGTGACAACTAGGAGTAACGAGCTAGGGTAAGCAGTTGCTACTGTGACAGGATTCGCAGCTGTTTTAGTCTATGTTCTAAGGATTGATAGCACATGAACTTTGAACGGAACATGCGCACGTGTTAGGAAGCCTTGACCGGACACTAACCCAAGAAAACCACAAACCATAGACATTTAGAGTCGATGATAAGGACTACGTTCATAGAGGATTGTCTGCCCAATACTTCTCATAGTCATAGTATCTAATCTCTACTGCTTGCGCACGTCTAGTGCAATTTCCTGCGTTACGCTAGCTACTGTTCATTTGCGCATCGCGCACCCCAATCTCTCACAACCCCCATTTTTAGTGTAGACGACAGGATTGAAGACTGAACTACTTGCTCCCTGTGGAGATCGACCCTTACTTAACCGCTGTACTGGTGGAAGAGGAAGGATTATATTTGACGCGCACAACGACGCGCGATCAACATGCATGCAAGCAAAACAAAGAACATAAAAACTAAGAACATATAGTCAAAGCAGCGCAATATAGCATAGGGACACAAAATATGTAGCACAGGAGTTCAGCACACAAATATAGCAACAGAATATCAAATAAAGTTCAGCATATAAAAGAAAAAAAACACCACCCGAAAGGAATAATGCGCTCCCCCCCTCCCCGCAGCTCTAGAAGTCATCTGAGCTGGACGCAGCCGCTGAACTATGCGCCTCCTCCTCTGAAGAATCAGTCATATCGGCGCTGCAGGAAGGCGGTACAACTGAAAGGGCTATAGGCTGCGCCACAAAGTCGTCCTCGGAGACGGGCTCCCAAAGCGAGTCTGAGCTGGTGCTGAGTATGGGTTCGGCTTCAGGGGACCTCGGAATGGACGGGTGGGCAGGGGATGGTGCAGGTGCTGGTACTTGTTCTGGTTCGGGGGTGGGTTCTGTGTCTGGGACTGCTGGTGCTGGCTCTGGTGTAGGGGCTAACTCTGGGGCTGGTGCTGGTACTGGGACTGGAGAGGGCTCTGCTGGATGCACTGGGGGCTGAGTAGGAGGGCTGGCTGGCTGGTGCGGCTCACTGGGGGAACCTGGAGGTGGTCGGTGCAGGCTGAGGAGAGGGGGAATCGCGTCTCCAAATCTCCACCCTGATGGTGGACTCATGCTCAAATCCGCCCCCTCTGGCGCTAAATACTCGAGCACGCGCATGACGTTGAACATCATGCGCTGCTCGGCTGATGCTACCTCAGGCACCCCCTCAGCCTCGGTCCGTGGGTGCTTCCCGCGTGCACGCGGGGGAGAATCCTCGATGGAAATGGTAACTGGCTCCCCCTGTGGTGCATGGGCCCTCCGGTGCGCTCCAGTCTGCGCGCGGGTCTCGCGCGCCTGACTGGAGGCACAACTGGCTCTGGGGCCTCGTCCTCCTCCATCTCCTGCGCGGCCTCTGCTGCTTGCGCACTGCTCTCTGCTCTTCGCCACGGCACTCTGGCCGGCAGCAGGCGGTAGCACCACTCCAATGTGCCATCCTCCCGCACGGCTACCGCCCTAATCTGCAGCATGTGGGCGCGGTCCAGAGGGACAGCCGGCACCACTGTATGCTCTGGCACCTCAGGTGCTCCATGTAACACCCGCAGCAGGTGCGTAATTATCCCTCCGCAGGTCAGCGGTCCCCTCGTGCTGACTCGGCTCCAATGGACCACCATGTTTGAGACAAATAGCACCTTCCTCCCATAGTATAGCCCCTTCAAGATGTCCAAGTCCAGGAGGCGGATCTTGGGCGCACCATTAAAACGCCCGATAACTGCATAAGCGACCAGGCGCCACAAGTAGAACATCCATGGGTCACGCAACTCTCGTCCCCTGCTGCGCCCTGCGGCAAAAACTGGCCCGGTCGCCATCTCGCGCCAAGCCTCCTGGTTAGTGTGCGTGTCCATGTCAGCTTCTCGCACCTTGGCGCACCTCAGCGCGCGCTTCAGCCTCCTAGCTGAGGTAATGTACCAGACTCCCCTATGTCGGTACCTGATCTCCTGGTCGCCCGTCTCCAGCGACGCCAAAAATTCGCACGTATCCTCCGTGTCTGATGCACTGTTGAGTTCCAACAGCGCCTCCCAGCCTGCTAACACCAGCCTCTCCACAACGAGGTCCTCCAGTCCGACCTCGCGCAGGAAGTCCCTGCTGATGTACGGAGTCCCGTACATCTCAAGCCTCAAAAATGCGGCATACTTGCTGGCGAAAATTGCTGGGGTCTCTTGGTCCTCGGCAGGCTGCATTGTGGCTGGGTCTCTCTGGTCAACGCTGGTCAACACTCCTCAAACACTCCAAAAAATCCAAACTCCTCCGAATGCCCTGAAATTTTCACCAAAGGGGCGCCTACTGCCCGCCTACAAAACCCTCTAAACAACACTTTAATCGGCGCACTCTAACCGGGTGCGATTTCAAAACCCTAGAACACTCCTCCACCGTACAAACCCTACTGGAATCTGCTCGAATCTGGGGGGAAAGGTTACCTAGGGGGAGTGCGGCCGTGTGCTCCTCAAATCTCTCTAAACTGATGATGGGTTGAGCGCCGGAAAGTGGGCGGAGGTGCGAAGGCGGGAGCTGCTGGCAACGGTCGAGTGTGAAAAAGTGCTGAAATTTTCTAAGTCCTGCCCTTATATACCCCCCCTGACTGGCGCAGCTGTCCTGCGCACTGCTGCTCGACTAAAAAAACTACAAGTCCTAAACTAACTAAAAGACACTAGAAAAACTAAAAGAAAGACATGTAAACGTCGTTGGCTCGACTGTACCTCGTTACGTGTCCAAATGTGTGCCAGCGACCTCCCCTACTCTTGCTCCTGAGTGACTCTGCGCTTGTGCGTGTGCTGTGTTCTTCTTTGTCCTGCGCAAAGGTTCGGGCGGGTGGTCAGCATGGTTAATAATATGCGAGAAGTTTGCAGTAACGAGGGTGGATGAAGAGGAAGAAGAAATATGAGCAATAGTCTCCAGTTCTCCCTCCGGTGCATCTGGTGGTGCCTCTGGCGCAGCAGCTGGCGCATCTGTTATTTCTGGCTCTGCCAGCTCAATGTCGTGCGCCGTGTCGTCCCAAGGTTCTCCTAGATACCGTTTGACTCTCTGCCCATTGACCTAAAAACGATGCCGGTACTCGTTTTCTAACTCGATTGTTCCGTAGGGGAAAACCTTGGTGACTGTGTACGGTTCAGTCCATTTGCTGCGCAGCTTTCCAGGCATGAGCTTCAGGCGTGATGAGAATAATAATACCTGGTCTCCTGGCTCAAAAGTGCGTCTGAGGATATGCTTGTCATGAAACGCCTTTGTCAGCTCCTTGTAATCGCGCAGTCCCTCATAGGCATCCAGGCGCAGCTCTTCTAATTCGCTGAGCTCAAATGCGCGCTCCTTTCCGGCCTCGTTTAGGTTCAGGTTGCAAATGCGTAAGGCTCAGTATGCTTTGTGCTCTAACTCCACTGGCAGGTGGCATGCCTTTCCATAGACCAACTGAAACGGTGAAGTTCCAATGGGCGTCTTATGCGCAGTGCGGTATGCCCACAGCGCGTCGTCCAGGCGCTGGCTCCAATCTTTGCGCGATGGTCTCACAGTCTTCTCCAGGATGCGCTTGATCTCTCTGTTGGAAACCTCGACCTGTCCATTTGTCTGAGGATGATAAGCAGTGGACGTCTTGTGGCGCACTCCATAATGCTTGAAAACTTGCGCCACGATCCTGTTGCAAAAGTGCGTCCCCTGGTCGCTGATGATTGCCTTAGGCACCCCGTACCTGCAAAAGATGTTAGTTTTCAGAAACTCAGCGACTGTCTTACCATCATCCTTCCGTGTGGCCTTAGCTTCGACCCATTTGGAGACATAATCCACTGCGACCAATATGTACTCGAAATTGGCAGATGGGGGAAATGGCCCCATGAAGTCAATTCCCCATATATCAAACACTTCATCCACTAAAATCGGCGTCTGCGGCATCTCATTGCGCGCTGATATGCCTCCTGTGCGCTGGCACCTGTCGCAGTTCCTACAGTAGTCATATGAGTCTCTGAACAGGTGCGGCCAATAAAATCTGCAGTCCAGGACCTTTCTGCTCGTGCGCTTTGGGCCAAAGTGCCCTCCACATGCGTGCGCATGACAAAACATCAAAACAGAGTTAATTTCATGGTCAGGCACGCAGCGCCTCAATATCTGATCTGGTCCTATTCTGAGCATATACGGATCATACCAAATGTAATGCTTGGACTCATGTTTCAATCTCATGCACTGGGTTTTATTGAAATGAGGAGGAAACGTACCTGTGACCAGGTAATTCGCAATGTGCGCATACCATGGTACCTTACCTGTCAGCGCCATCAGATGCTCATCAGGGAATGTCTCCGTGATCTGCCCTTGCTCCTCCTCCTTCACGATCCTGCTCAGGTGGTCAGCGACTGTGTTCTCCGTGCCCTTCTTGTCTTTGATTTCCAAGTCAAATTCCTGAAGTAGGAGCACCCAACGCATCAGGCGCGGCTTAGTTTCTTTCTTGGACATTAGGTAGCGGATGGCTGCGTGGTCTGTGTATATGATGACCCTAGCGCCTAGAACATATGCACGGAACTTCTCCAGCGCAAACACAATTGCCAGAAGCTCCTTCTCCGTGGTGGTGTAGTTCCTCTGCGCAGCGTCCAGTGTGCGCGATGCATAATAAATGGCGTGCGGCTTCTTGTCCACTCGCTGCCCCAGGACTGCACCCACTGCGTAATCGCTTGCGTCGCACATCAATTCAAATGGCAGGTTCCAGTCTGGTGCGCGCATCACTGGCGCACTGGTCAGCGCCTCCTTCAGCTTATCAAATGCGGCCCTGCACTCATCAGTAAAGTCGAAGCACACATCCTTTTGCAAGAGGTTAGACAAGGGTATACAAATCTTAGAAAAATCCTTTATGAAGCGCCTGTAAAACCCAGCGTGCCCGAGGAATGACTTCACATCGCGCACGCTAGTGGCATAAGGTAGATTAGAAATAAGATCAATTTTAGCTTTATCTACCTTGATCCCCTCCTTTGAGATGATATGTCCTAGTACTACACCATGCGTTACCATGAAATGATATTTTTCATAATTGAGTACTAGGTTCTTTGAAATGCAGCGCGCTAAGACCTTATCAAGATGAGCTAGGCATGCATCAAAGGTACCTCCATATACAGTAAAATCATCCATGAACACTTCTATGCATATACCAATCATATCAGAAAAAATGCTCATGACAAGGCGTTGGAACGTACCTGGCGCGTTACACAGCCCAAATGACATGCGCCGAAATGCAAACGTACCGAACGGGCAGGTGAACGTGGTCTTCTCTTGATCCTCCGCAGCTATGGGTATCTAGTTGTACCCTGAATATCCGTCCAAGAAGCAAAAATAGGGCTTTCCTGCTAATCTGTCCAGCATTTGGTCCATGAAGGGTAGCGGGAAATGGTCCTTGCGCGTGACTGCGTTAAGCTTCCTGTAGTCGATGCACATGCGCCATCCAGTCTGAATGCGCTTGGGAACTAGCTCGCCCTGCGCATTCTCTTCCACTGTGATTCCTCCCTTCTTCGGCACAACGTGCACTGGACTGACCCATTTGCTGTCCGAGATGGGGTAAATGACTCCTGCGTCAAGCAACTTTAGAATCTCCTTCTGCACCACCTCCATCATGTTCGGATTCAATCTGCGCTGAGCCTCCCTGGATGGTTTGGCACCATCTTCCAACAGAATTCTATGCATGCATACGTCTGGGCTCACTCCACGCAGATCAGCAAGTGTCCATCCTATGGCGCGCTGGTTCTTGCGCAGCACCTGCTGTAAGCGCGCTTCCTGCTCCTCTTCTAATCCTTTCTTTATGATCACTGGCAGGGTGTCCTCATTTCCTAAGAAAATGTATTTGAGGTGCTCTGGAAGTTGCTTCAGCTCGACCTTGGGTGCCTGTTCAATAGAGGGCAAGATTTTATTAGCAGTGCAAATATGAACTATATCGTGTACCTGTTTGAGTTCTGGTTCGGCACTGCTCAGCTCCTCTTCCTGCTCCTCCAACTCTGCCTGTGCCAGTGGCTCTGGTCCTACCGTTGCGCTTGCACATTGCGCATCTGTGACTAAATCATCAATGCTGTCCATTGCGTGCACTGTGGGGTCTTCATGTGGATGCTGCATCCCCTTGAATATATTGAAATGGATTTCTTCGCCATCAACCTCCATGGAGAGCGTGCCCCTCCACACGTCTATCTTCGTGCGCGCGGTCATCAGAAAAGGTCGGCCCAGTAGGATCTGCGCATTGCTGGTGCTTGATTCACCCTCCATTTCTAGCACATAAAAATCTGCTGGGAACACCAGCTCTCCTACTCGCACAAGAACATCCTCTATCATGCCTGCAGGTTGTTTGCAAGACTGATCTGCTAGCTGAATGGTGAGACCTGCAGGCTTTAGTGGTCCAAGGCGCAATGTCGCATATAGGGAATAGGGTAACAAATTGATGGATGCGCCTAAATCAATCATGCAATTGCTTACTGTGGTTTTACCTAAAGTGCATGGGATGGTGAACGTACCTGGGTCTCGGCACTTAGGTGGTACCTTATGTTGCACGATCGCTGAGGCCTGCGCATTTAGCATTACCTGTGCACACTCGCCTTTCCTCCACTTGTTTGTGCACAACTCCTTTAAAAACTTGGCGTACCTAGGGATCTGCTGAACTGCTTCGATAAGGGGAATGTTTATTTCCACCTTGCTGAATAACTCGTATAGCTCCTTGTCCAGCGCTTCCTTTCTAGCCGATGGTGCCTGCACAGGAAAGGGTGCAGATATATTAGTACGATTCGTGCCCTTGTCCTTTAATTGTGTTATACCTGGCGCTTCCCCTGCTGGCTTGTGGCTGGTACTTCTGGTTGCGCGTCTTGCTCTGGTTGCGCATTCTATTCTGTTGGATCCGGGACTTGCGCAGCTGGTTGCGCGGGCGCCTTCGCGGTCTGCTCTGTTCCTATTGTGAGCCCAGTCCTCAGTGTCACTGCATTGACTCCTCCTTTGGGGTTCTGAATCACTTGCGAAGGCAGGTTGCCATCGCTCTTCTTTAGCTCATACACCGTGGTAGCAATCTGTGATAGCTGCTTTTCAATGGACTCAAACCTCTTGTCATACTTCTCGTCATTTTTGCGCACTGTGTCTGCTAGCTGCCCCACGATATCTTCCAAAGATCGCCTAGGCTGCTGGTTGTTATTCGCTGGTGCGTCAGTGCGGCGATGTGGTGGATTGTAGGGCGCAGCTTGTTGCGTCTGCTGTGGCGCGCGCTGATCTGTGGACTGCCTCTGGAAATTATTTTCCTCCTTCCATCTGAACCCATTTGCAGCAAGTCCAAAGCGCGGCTGATTCTGTCTCTGTAGCCCTCTGTTATCCCATCCTCCAAGAGCATTGACATCTCCAGATTCTTCAAAAAGTGTGGGACATTCATCAGTTATATGCTCGGTGGACCTGCAGAATTCGCATACCTTTGGCGCAACTGGTTGTGCGCTTTGCGCACTCATCAACTTCTGCAGCATGGCCTTCATTTCCTTGATCTCAGCGCTTGTTTCTACCTGATGCACAGAACGAGTACGACTATTTTCAAGTGTTAGCTGATGTCTTACCTGCCCAGCAGAGTCTTCTATCAGCTGCCACGCGTCTTCTGGATACATGTTGCAAATGTCGCCTCCTGCACATGCGTTCAATAGCCTTAGCTCCATGGGTAGCAGTCCATTCAGGAAGTTCTCTATCAGCACATTCTGGGGTAGGCCATGATTGTAGCAGTTGGCCTCTAGCTCCCTGAAACGCTCGTAATACTCTGACAGTGACTCTCCTGCGCTCTGCCTTGGCGCGGCCAGTTCCCTCCTGAGTAGCGCGATCTTTGCTGCGGGATCGAATTTGTCCAGGAACTTCTTCTGCAGCTGCTTCCATGTGTGAATTGATCCTGCTGGTAAGTTCATCAACCAATGTCTGGCTGTATCACACAGTGAAAATGGGAATGCCTTCATTTTCAGCGCCTCATCGCTTTCCCCTTCGGTCTTCATGTTCTCGCAAATGACTAGGAACTCTCGCACATGCTTGACTGGATTTTCGTTGTTCATCCCGTGGAACTTGGGCATGTGATGAATGAGCGAGCTCCTTAGTTCAAAATGTCCGTCTGGCGGAAGCACGATGCACCATGGCTGGTTAACTGTGATTGGGGCTGACATCTCGCACACTGTTCTGCGTCGCGCAGCTTGTCGCGCGGGTGGCACATTATACAATTCAGCGGCCATCCTTGCTTCAACCTCGCGCTGCACTTCCTCTCTGAAAAGGGCTGCGCGGTTATGTGCTCTTGCTTCTTCTGGGGTTCTGTCCCCTAAGTTGTCCCCAACGACACTGTTATCCTCCATGACCTGTTCTAAATCTCAAAGAAAACGAAATTAAAAGATAACTAATGCTGCTGCGTCTGTCAGTGTGCAACTAGAATCTGCACAGCGCAACTGTTTCAAGGTTGCGCAGGCTAATGGTGATTGCGCGCTGTCAGAAATAACAACGAGAAAACAAAACAAACTGAAAATAACTAGTTACTAAAAAGGAAAAAACGTAAACTAGCTAAAACTTAGCTGTGTTGCTCCCCGGCAACGGCGCCAAAATTTGATCGCGCGACGTTGTACGCGTCAAATTAATCCTTCCTCTTCCACTAGTACAGCGGTTAAGTCAGGATCGATCTCCACAGGGAGCAAGCAGTTCAGTTTTAACTAGTGACCTACACTTACGAAAGCTGGGGGTGTGAGTGATTGGGGTTGCGCTATGCGCGAGTAAACAGTCGTAAACGCAAGAATTGCACTAGACGTGCGCAGGCAATAGAGATTAAGTACTATGACTATGAGAAGTATCGGCGCAGACAATCCTCTATGAGTGTATCCCTTATCATTGACTCTAAACGTCTATAGCTTGATTTTACTTAAGTTAGTGTCCGGTCAAGGCTTCCTAACATGTGCGCATGTTCCGATCAAAGTTCATGTGCTATTAATTCTTGAACTAGACTAAACAACTACGAATCCGATCAAGGTAGTAATTGCCTATCCTAGCGCGTTACTCCTAGTTGGCACCGTCAGGCTATTCAACTAGTTTAACAAACAACAACAAGCAACAAGAGTAAGATTGCGGTTCAAGGCTTCCCCTACTCATGCAACAAGCTGCCAGCAATGTGCACAGAATTAATATAAGCAAGCAGGCTATGCATTAAGCGCAAGTCTCAAAGGAAATACTCATAGATTCATGCCCAACCGATACTGAGCGTTTAGCTAGACATGCTAGTAGTAAACATCATAGAGACAGTAAATAATAACTAAGGTTTCCAAGAAAACAATAGCAAACAGTGCGTGCAGGTTGCAGTCTTGGCTGGCGCAGTCGGCTAGCGCAGATCCTCTCAGCAAGCTCGTGTGTTTTCCAGTTCTGCTGCGCAGTGCCTCCTTGGTGTACGAATTGTGTATCCCTCTTAAACCCTAGCCTCTTTCTCTTCTTTATATACTGCTCAAGAGGCTCATCCTTAGCAACTTCCAAATTTGGTGGTGTCAGGATTTGGAAACACCATCATCTGCGCACGGCGCGCGGCATACTGCTTAGCGCAATCGGTTAGCGCACCGTGGTCGACTCTGCCAATTCTTCTGTTTGCGCTGCTAGCTCCGCAGGCTGTGTGATGCGCGTCCTAAACGCTGCCTGTTAGCGCGTATCCGACTTAGGCCCTCGTTTTGCCCTGTAATACAAAAACACTGGAAACCAGTAATCTTGTACACAAAATAATGCAAACAAGCATAGGGTTATGATCTAAATAATGCGTATAAATAGGCTCTATCAGGGAGAGAGGAAAGGGGAAGGAAGAAGATGGGGGAGGAGAGAGAGAAGTTTTATCCAAATAAAATATCTAACCAATTTTTATTTATTTATTTAATGGATATAACATTCTACCCTCCTTCAAAAAAATTCGGTCCCCGAATTTATATGGTCATACCTTGAGACTCAAAAAGTTGCGGGTATCTGACTTTCATATCCTTCTCTGATTCCCAAGTGGCTTCTGCATTGGAATGATTCTTCCATAACACCTTGACTGAAACTACATCCCTGTTACGTCATCTCCTCACATCTCGGTCCACGATGGCAATTGGTTGTTCCTCATAAGATAATGTATCATCTATCTCAAGTTGTTCATGTTCCAGTACGTGACTAGGATCCGAAATATACCTTCGTAGCATCGAAACATGAAACACGGGATGGACGTTAGACAATGCCGGGGGCAAAGCTAATTTATATGCAACGGTACCAATTCGCTCCAAGATTTCAAAAGTACCGATGAATCGAGGACTAAGTTTCCCCTTTTTGCCAAATCTCATCACACCTTTTATGGGTGACACCTTTAAAAAGACGTAATCACCAACCCGAAACTCCAACTCTCTTCGTTTTGGATCAGCATAAGACTTTTGTCGGCTTTGAGCTGCTAACAGCTTATCCCTGATCAGACAGACCTTCTCATTTGCATCATGTACCAGGTCAGGTCCAATCAACTTACTTTCACCTAACTCGAACCAGCCAACAGGCGATCTGCATCTTCTTCCATACAATGCCTCAAAAGGAGCCATTCGAATGCTAGAGTGATAACTGTTATTATAAGCGAACTCCATCAATGATGTATACCGATCCCAACTACCTTTGAAATTAATAATGCAAGCTCTAAACATATCTTCTAACGTCTGTATAGTCCTCTCTGACTGTCCATCTGTCTGGGGATGAAATGCAGTACTCAAATGTAGCTTCGTTCCTAATGCCTCTTGCAGTGAACTCCAAAATCTAGAAGTAAACTGCGAACCACGATCAGAGATAATGGAAATAGGTATGACAATGCAGTATGGCAGTGTTTGACAAAACCAGCACAAGTGAACAAGGAGTTGCTGCAGCACAAGTAAACAAGCAGTCCAGCAGAAGTGAACTAGCAGCAGCTGCAGCAGGGGATACTACAGCAGGAGCTTGTTCAACTGGCTGCATCATCTGTCTGAGAAGCAACAGCAACCTGGGAGTGTCTAAAAGGGCTGGAAACTCTACGGAGAGCATCTGACAAATTTCTAATATGCTGTGTAGTTTTTCCAGTGAGGTTTACTTGCCAGAGAAGGAGATTTGCATTGAAGATAAAGACCAAATCTTATCTCCTAGATTTTAGGAGATAATTGTTCTTTTTGGGACATTGCCTAAACCTGGACATTGCTTAAAGCTGGTGCTGCTATTTAAGAAGAAGGGGTTTAGAGCAGAAGGGTTGATCGAAGCTGAGGGATACACGAGCGCATACACGGATTTCAGAGAGAGCATTCTTGGTGTGCGACGGACGAATTCTTCGATCATCACCCGAGAGCAGAGCGTGAGCGCAGAGCTGTGGCGATAGAAGCAGAAGGGAATCAGAACTTGCAGAGTCTGATTCGAGCTTGATCTGGAAGCCAATTCAGAGCTTGGTGCTTGTTGGTTGATCAAGGGCAGCTGCGAAAGAACTGACGGGTGTGTGGCTCGGTCAAGTGTCTAAGCGGTGATTCTCGCTAGTGGCAGGTGGTCACTGAGTGAGGGGGAGTATTCCAGAGTGTGCAGCGCTCGTGGAATCGTTCGAACGGCTCGGCAGAAGGCTTTTGAGCGACGCGGACAAATTGTGCTTCAGCTGTGTGTTACAGCAGTTGCTACAGCAACCCTGCTGAGTGAGTGTAGTTTAGAATAGGCTGAGTTCTTTGAGAAGTCTGAAGCTATTCTAGATTGACATATTGTAGAGGGTGTGCAGACACAAGTCAGAGCTTGTTCTGATTGTGTTGAGTGATCCACACAAGGTTGAGTAGCATAGGTTGCGTGAGTTGTAACCGAGTATACTTGGAGACCTTTGTTTTGAGTGGATTGAGGACTGGAGAATAGTCCTCCCCAGACGTAGGCAATTGGCCGAACTGGGTGAATAAACTTCTGTCTTGTTCATTGTTTGTTGAGACAATTTCCGAGTGAACAAGAGTGAGCTGCAACAACTGCTTGTTCACAAATCTGTCGAACTGAGACACTGCGAATTTCAATTGGTATCAGAGCGGGAGCTCAACACACAGAGTAACAAGATCCTACAGTGTCTCTGAAGAAGCTACAACAGTGAAGGAAGGACAGAGTACAAGCAGACCCCCATTGTTGGAAGAAAGCAACTACGGATATTGGAAGGCTAGGATGAAAGCCTTTCTCAAGGCCATTGATGAGAAAACATGGAGAGCAATTGTGGTCCAGTGGTCTCCCCCAATCACCATGGATGAACAAGGAGTCACACAGATAAAGCCTGAAGAACAATGGACTGCTGAAGAGGGAGCTGCAGCAACTGGTAATTCAAAGGCCCTGAATGCAATTTTTGCTGCAATTGATGCTAACAATTTCAGGTTGATATCAAATTGTGACATGGCCAAACAAGCGTGGGAAATTCTGCAAACTGCTCATGAAGGAACTGATAGAGTGAAGCTGTCAAGACTCCAGATCATTGCTACACAGTTTGAGAATCTGAGAATGCTGGAAGAGGAGACTGTCACTGAGTTTAACGCTAAACTCTGTGATCTTGCAAATGAAGCTCATGCACTTGGTGAACCTATCCCCGAAGAGAAGCTGATCAGAAAGGTTCTCAGATCGCTGCCCATAAAATTTGACATGAAAGTGACGGCCATTGAAGAAGCTCAAAATGTCAGATTCATGAGGTTGGAAGAGTTGATGGGGTCTCTCAAACAATTTGAGATGAAACTAGTTAAAGAAGACACCACTTCTAAGGACAAGAATGTTGGTCTAAAAGCTGAAACAGAGGACAAGAAGGCAAGTCCAGATGATCAACTGAGTATGCTTGTCAAGAACCTTGGAAAGCTCCTGAAGAACATGGACTCAAGAACTGGGCAAAGCTTAACCTCACGAAAATTCAGAAGAGGTGGAGAAAATAAAAGGAAAGGGAAAGAACCTGCTCAGAATGAAGATGAGAGGAAAGAAATGAAGAAGGGAGTCCAATGCTGGAACTGTGCAGGCTACGGTCATCGACAATTCAACTGTACTAGCAAACCGATGAAAAAGAAGGCTCTCTCTGTCAGTGGAAGTGAAGATGAGAAAGAGCTGAGTGAAGATGAATGCAACTTGGCCAGATACAGGTCTGTTAGAAGAGGCAGAAAAACACAAGGAAGATTGAACCAGAACTTGCTACAGCAACCTCTGTATCATTGTAACAAGAGAGCTTCAAAGTATAAAAAATGTTACAGCTGTGGTCGCAAAGGTCACATACAAAGAAACTGTTTCTCAGCTCATGCCAGAGTAGCTTCAGCCAGGAAATCTGTCTGACAGAATCATACACAGACTCAGCTCCTCGCTCTAGTCAGCACAGCTAGCACCTCGGACAAGATAAGCTGGTACTTTGACAGTGGTTGTTCAGGACATATGACAGGAGAAAGATCGTTCTTGAAAAACATTACACCCTGTTTGGAACAACGTGTGAAGTTTGGGAACGGCCTAAAAGGAAGAGTTCTGGGAAGAGGAACTTTGGCAGTTGAAGGAATGCCAAGCCTGAGCAATGTTCTTCTAGTGGAAGGACTAAAGGCAAATCTCATAAGCATTAGTCAGCTGTGTGATGGGACTAAACAGGTTAAATTTACGAAAGACTCATGCAAAGTCCTCGACAAATCTGGAAAATGTATAATGGAAGGAGCCAGATAAAAAAGCAACTGTTATCTTCTCAATGTGGTTTCAAACTCACCGATTCAGAAATGTATGCTGACAAAGGCCGAGGAAATGACTCTGTGGCACAGAAGGATGGGGCATGTTAACCTGAGAACTCTGAAGAGAATTGCTACAGAAGGTCTAGTCAGAGCAATACCGCTGCTTAAAGGGGAGACAGATTCTATCTGTGGTGACTGTCAGATTGGGAAACAAAAGAAGGCTTCGCATCCAAGAGTTAAAGATATAGGTACCACCAGGCCTCTACAGTTGATTCACATGGATCTGATGGGACCAATGGAAGTCGAGAGTCTGGGTAGGAAAAGGTATGCATTTGTCTGTGTTGATGACTACTCCAGATTCACCTGGATAGACTTTATCAGAGAAAAATCAGACACTGTGAGAGTCATTGTGTCTCTAGTGTCTCGCTTAGAGCAAGAGAAAAATCTCAGAATCAGCAGCATTCGCAGTGATCAGGGAATTTGAAAACAAAGATATGGATGATTTCTGTCGACAAAGGGGTATCTCACATTAGTACTCCTCCCCCATTACTCCTCAGCAGAATGGTGTAGTGGAACGAAAGAATCGAACAATCCAAGAAATGGCCAGAGTCATGATCCATGCTAAGAGGGTTCCCCTGAAATTCTGGGCAGAGGCCATGAATACAGCATGTTACATCATCAATAGAGTCACCTTACGGAGAGGAACCAACCAGACCTGCTATGAGCTCTGGAATCAGAAAAAGCCCACAGTTAAATACTTTCATGTCTTTGGAAGTGACTGTTTTATTCTAAGAGATCGGGAGTATAGGCAGAAACTAGACCCAAAAAGTGATCCTGGTTTGTTTCTGGGCTACTCAACAAACAGCAGAGCTTATCGAGTCTACAACCAGCGGACACATACAGTAATGGAATCCATAAATGTTGTTGTCAACGATGCTGAAGAAATCCCTCCACCTGATACTGTCACTGATGATGAAGACTCTGATCTTGAGGAGGTGTCTGTCAGACAGAACATAAGTGAACAAGCTGTTGCTCTAGAAAATGCTACAGCAAGTGCTGAAGCAGAAAATCCAGATGTACAATTGGAAAACTTGTCCGAAGATCTGAACTCTCAGATTTCTAATCCTCCCTCAAGGTAGCCCCCGAAGAAGATTCAGAAGAATCATCCCTTGACAAATGTTATTGGAGACCCGTCAGAAAGAAGAAGAACAAGAAGTCATGCCTATCTTAATACATGTTTTATGTCCAGCATTGAACCCAAGAATTTCAAGGAAGCCATGAGTGATGAATTCTGGATATTGGCGATGCAGGAAGAATTGGCAGAGTTTGAAAGACATGATGTTTGGGATCTGGTAGACAGACCAAATGGAGTAAATATTATAGGCACAAAGTGGGTGTTCAAAAACAAAACTGGTGAAAAAGGCAACATTACAAGAAATAAAGCCAGACTGGTTGCCCAGGGATATTCTCAGATTGAGGGTCTAGACTTTGAAGAAACATTTGCTCCAGTGGCTCGCCTAGAGGCCATCAGACTTCTTTTAGCAATGTCTTGTTTCATGGGGTTCAAACTATATCAAATGGATGTTAAAAGTGCGTTCCTAAATGGAGACCTCTCTGAAGAAGTCTATGTCTCTCAGCCAAAAGGTTTTGAAGATCCTCATCACCCAGAGCATGTATATAAATTGAAGAAAGCCTTATACGGACTGAAACAGGCTCCTCGGGCATGGTATGAGAGGCTGACAGTGTTCTTGGAAAAACATGGCTACAAACGAGGGGGAGCTGACAAAACTCTATTTGTCAAACGAACTCAGTCAGACGTGATCATTGCTCAAATATATGTGGATGATATAGTCTTTGGATCAAAGTCTCAGCACCTGGTGAAGCAGTTTGTGAATCACATGCAGCAAGAATTTCAAATGAGCATGGTAGGAGAACTGTCATACTTCCTTGGTCTGGAGATAACTCAGAAAGAAGATGGCATCTTCATTGCTCAAAGCAAATACAGCAAGAACCTTGTGCAGAAATTCCAGCTAGATAAGGCCAGTCATAAACGAACGCCTGCTGCCACTCATGTTAAAGCCATTAAAGATGAGCACGGTATGGAAGTGAGTCAGACTATCTACAGAAGTATGATTGGGAGCTTGCTATACCTGACTGCCAGCCGCCCTGACATTTCATTTGCAGTAGGAGTCTATGCCAGATTTCAAGCTTGTCCTAGAGATAGCCACCTGCAGTTGGTCAAGCGCATCATTCGGTATGTTGGAGGAACTGTGGACTATGGCTTATGGTATACTAAGGACACAAATGCTAACCTGGTCGGATACAGTGATGCTGACTGGGCAGGATGCTCAGAGGACAGGAAGAGCACTTCGGGAGGGTGATTCTTCCTAGGAAATAACCTGGTCTCTTGGTTCAGCAGGAAACAGAACAGCATTTCTCTATCCACTGCCGAGGCTGAATACATTGCTGCTGGGCGCTGCTGTGCACAAATGTTGTGGATGAAGCAAATGCTGAGTGAGTATGGGATTCCTCAAGATGAAATGACCCTCTACTGCGACAATATGAGTGCCATTAGCATATCTAAGAATCCGGTTCAGCACAGCAGAACCAAGCACATTGACATTCGTCATCACTTCATCCGTGATCTAGTAGACAAGAATATCATTGCACTACAGCATGTGGTGTCTGCCAAACAACTTGCTGATATCTTCACAAAAGCTCTGGATGCAGCCCGGTTTGAAGATCTGAGAGCCTCTCTGGGGCTCTGTGTTTTACCTCCATAGGATGGCTTGAAGACGGCCCCCTTGTCATTTGTTCCAAAAAGGGGGAGAAGATGATGCGGAGAAAAAGGAGAGGTTAAGAGATTTTATTCTGGAAACAAATTCTCTAAGGTTTTGTCAAAATGCCAAGGGGGAGATTGACAATGCAGTATGGCAGTGTTTGACAAAACCAGCACAAGTGAACAAGGAGTTGCTGCAGCACAAGTAAACAAGCAGTCCAGCAGAAGTGAACTAGCAGCAGCTGCAGCAGGGGATGCTACAGCAGGAGCTTGTTCAACTGGCTGCATCATCTGTCTGAGAAGCAGCAGCAACCTGGGAGTGTCTAAAAGGGCTGGAAACTCTACGGAGAGCATCTGACAAATTTCTAATATGCTGTGGAGTTTTTCCAGTGAGGTTTACTTGCCAGAGAAGGAGATTTGCATTGAAGATAAAGATCAAATCTAATCTCCAAGATTTTAGGAGATAATTGTTCTTTTTGGGACATTGCCTAAACCTGGACATTGCTTAAAGCTGGTGCTGCTATTTAAGAAGAAGGGGTTTAGAGCAGAAGGGTTGATCGAAGCTGAGGGATACACGAGCGCATACACGGATTTCAGAGAGAGCATTCTTGGTGTGCGACGGACGAATTCTTCGATCATCACCCGAGAGCAGAGCGTGAGCGCAGAGCTGTGGTGATAGAAGCAGAAGGGAATCAGGACTTGCAGAGTCTGATTCGAGCTTGATCTGGAAGCCAATTCAGAGCTTGGTGCTTGTTGGTTGATCAAGGGCAGCCGCGGAAGAACTGACGGGTGTGTGGCTCGGTCAAGTGTCTAAGCGGTGATTCTCGCTAGTGGCAGGTGGTCACTGAGTGAGGGGGAGTATTCCAGAGTGTGCAGCGCTCGTGGAATCATTCGAACAGCTCGGCAGAAGGCTTTGGAGCGACGCAGACAAATCGTGCTTCAGCTGTGTGTTACAGCAGTTGCTACAGCAACCCTGCTGAGTGAGTGTAGTTTAGAATAGGCTGAGTTCTTTGAGAAGTCTGAAGCTATTCTAGATTGACATATTGTAGAGGGTGTGCAGACACAAGTCAGAGCTTGTTCTGATTGTGTTGAGTGATCCACACAAGGTTGAGTAGCATAGGTTGCGTGAGTTGTAACCGAGTATACTTGGAGACCTTTGTTTTGAGTGGATTGAGGACTGGAGAATAGTCCTCCCCAGAGGTAGGCAATTGGCCGAACTGGGTGAACAAACTTCTGTCTTGTTCATTGTTTGCTGAGACAATTTCCGAGTGAACAAGAGTGTGCTGCAGCAACTGCTTGTTCACAAATCTGTCGAACTGAGACACTGCGAATTTCAAGGTACACCATGTAGGCGCACAATTTCATCGATGTACACACGGGCATACTGCTCGGCTGAATAATTTGTCTTTACTGGAATAAAGTGTGCAGTCTTAGTGAATCTATCCACAATTACCCAAATAGAATCATGACCCTTGCTAGTGCGTGGAAGTCCGGTAATAAAATCCATAGTAATGCGCTCCCACTTCCATTCTGGAATCTCAAAATTCTGCAATAATCAGCTTTCACCTGTTGACAAGTCAAACATCTCGAGACAAAGTCAGCCACATCACGCTTCATACCACTCCACCAATAAGTGTCTCGGAGATCATGGTACATCTTACTCGATCCAGGATGCATGACATAAGGTGTACAATGAGCCTCTGTCAAAATCTCTTGACGTAGTCCACCAATTAAAGGAACGCATAACCGATTTTTAAATCGAAGAATACCATCATCACCAATTGTGAAATCTGCATGTCTACCTTCACGGACTTCTGTAATCAACCTTCTTAACTCGGGGTCATTACCTTGCGTTTCTCCTATCCGAGTCACTAAGGTTGGCACAACTCTGGAATGCGCTAGAAGACCCTTTTCTCCTACTTCAAAAGAAATCCCACTATTTTGCAGTTGGAGAGTTCCTTTGCAAGTCCTCTCCTGCTATCAGGTATGTGTGCTAAACTGCCCATAGATTTCCTACTGAGGGCATCATCAACTACGTTGGCCTTTCCTGGATGATAAGAAATGGTGCAATCGTAGTCTTTCAACAACTCCACCCATCTACGTTGTCGAAGATTAAGATCCTTTTGACTGAAAATGTACTTCAAACTTTTGTGATCCGTAAACACCTCAAATGTCTCTCCGTACAAATAATGTCTCCACATCTTTAAGGCAAAAACTACTGCTGCCAACTCGAGATCATGGGTAGGATAATTATGTTCATGTTTCTTTAGCTGACGAGAAGCATACGCAATAACCCGACCATGCTGCATTAGAACACATCCCAGTCCAACGGTTGAAGCATCACAATACACAGTAAATCCGCCAGTGCCTGAGGGAAGGGCTAAGATTGGTGCAGTAATTAATGCTCTCTTCAACATCTGGAAACTCTCTTCACATTTGTCAGACCAGACAAATTTGACTCCTTTCTGGGTCAAACGAGTTAATGGTGCAGCTATACGAGAGAAATCTTGTACAAATCGCCGATAATACCCAGCAAGCCCTATAAAGCTTCGAATCTCTGCTACCGAGGTTGGCGTCGGCCAACTTTCAACTGCCGCAACCTTTGAGGGATCAACTTTCACACCGTCATTTGAGACAATGTGTCCGAGGAAAGCAATACTATTCAACCAAAATTCACATTTAGAGAACTTAGCATACAACTTGTGCTCTCGTAACCTTTGAAGTACTTGTCTTAAATGCGAAGCATGCTCCTCCTCAGTTCTCGAGTATATCAGAATATTGTCAATGAAGACAATCACAAATTTATCCAAGAAGGACCTAAATACTTTATTCATCATTCCCATGAATGCTGCTGGTGCGTTTGTGAGTCCAAATCACATCACCAAAAACTCGTAATGTCCATAACGAGTTCGGAACGCTGTCTTCGGAATATCTTGCTCTCTAATCCGAAGTTGATGATAGCCTGAACGTAGATTCATCTTAGAGAAATATTGAGCTCCTTGCAACTGGTCAAACAAATCATCAATCCTTGGTAAAGGGTACTTGTTCTTCATTGTCACTTTGTTTAACTGACGATAGTCAATGCATAACCTCATCGTTCCATCTTTCTTCTTCACAAATAAAACAGGAGCACCCCAAGGAGAAACACTAGGACGGATAAAACCCTTGTCAAGAAGCTCTTGCAACTGAGTTTTCAATTCTTTCAGTTCCATCGGAGCCATCCGATAAGGAGGAATTGAAATAGGCTCCGTACCAGGAACTAAATCGATGCAGAATTCCACATCTCTTACCGGAGGTAGTCCAAATAAATCCTTTGGAAAGACATTTTCGAAATCAGCTACTACGGGTATCGTATCCAGTGTAGATGACTGGGCCTCATTCTTAGCATCCAATATTATCACCAAGTAGGCCTGACATCCCTTTCTCATCAACTTATCAGCCACCAACGCTGATATGAAATAAGGTGACGATAAACTCCTATCACATAAAAAGATGAATTCTGGCTCGTCCGGTAATCGAAATGTAATCATCTTCTCACGGCAATCGAGAGTGGCATAATACGAGGATAACCAATCCATCCCCAAGATGACATCAAAGTCTAACATGTCAAGCAAAATTAAGTTTGCTTGCATATTGTGACCCCCAACCGAAATCTAACAAGAACGATATACCGACTTCGTCTCAATATGACCACCAAGTGGAGTAGTTACCAATAAAGGTGTGTCCAATCGTGAAGGACTCATAGTAAGGCGAGATGCAAAATATGGCGAAACAAATGAATGCGTAGCTCCAGGATCAAATAACACAGAGGCATCAATATTGCAAACAAGTAAGGTACCTGTGGCGACTGCATTAGAAGCTTCAGCATCGCGAGGAGTCAGTGCAAAAACTCTAGCCTGTGTGCCTCCATCGAGATGTTGAGGTTGGTTGCTCATAGTCTGACTACTAGTTTGACCTCCAACACTTGTTCCATACTGCGCTATCGGAAAACCAGTCCCTCCATACTGACTACTACTGGTACCAGACTGCACCGAAGGCTGAACTAAAGGCGCATATGTGGGACAAGGATACGCTGCTATGTGATGGATACTCGCACCTCGATGGGGACATTGATTAATAAAGTGCCCTTTCTGACCACACTGAAAACATGCACGCGCCTCGCGATAATAAACACCTGTATGGAATCGACCACAAGTCTTGCACTGCGTCCTTGACTGATCCTGGCTGCTCAAACCTGAATGCTGACCTCCAATACTCTGTTGGGAGGCTTTGCGATCATGTGAGATAGTATTAGGCCGCTGACCGCGCTGTGATGACTGGAACTGATTCCCTCGCTGAAAACGCTGACCTCTACCTCCTCGAAAGTCTCCTCGGCGCTGGTTCTCATACTGATCATTCTCACGAGGCCTCTTTCTCGGGTCACGAGAAGCTCTCTCTAAAAGCTCTATGTCTTCCACAACTCGAGCAGTATCCACAGCTCTTGAGAAACTAGAGAACTGAGTGCTGACCAACGATCAAAAAATATTGTGTCGTAATCCCATAACAAAACGCTTAATGCGCATCTGTTTTGTCATCACCAAATGTGGGGCACAAGCTGATAAGACGGTGAATTTATTGGCATACTCCGTAACCGTCATAGCTTTTTGTCTCAACATCTCAAACTCTCTTGCCTTCGCATCCCTCATACTGTCAGGCAGAAATCTTTCCAAGAACAATGTCTTAAATTCATCCCACTCCAAACGCGGCTGCTCTGTGCTCCTACCCCTTATCACAGCATCAAACCAAGCCATAGCAACACCATACAATCTGAAGGAAACTAACTCCACTGACCTCCAAGCCGGACAATGAAGAACCTAACAAAGACGCTGAGTCTGATCAATAAATGTCTGAGGGTCCTCCCTTTCATCTGTTCCACTAAAAGTCGGTGGCCGATCCCTGATGAACTCATCCAGCTTCACACCTCCATCATCAATAGTCTGACGCACACCCTGAGCCGAATGTAAAATTACATTATCACCACTTGCTGGTGGTGGAGTCGCGGATTGACCCGGAGCAACACCCTGCGGCGCCATACCATGCAACACCTGAATCAAACCTTGAATACTGCTCACGACGTCGGTATATGACATTGTGGTCTGAGGTGGAATAACTGGCTCGCTCCTTGGTGGTTCGCTACGTGCACCTCTCGGATTGGTTCCCGTCCGAGTGCTACGTGGCACAACGATAGGAAATGGCTGATTAACATTATCAACACCGACACGCGCACCCCTACTGGTGTTAACACCCCTGCCGGATCGAGATGTACCTCTCGAATGAGCTGACCCACGTGGTGCCATCACAACCTATACGAATAACATTGTATCAGCAAACCGGAATGTCAAGAAAATGGTTTGACTCCAATTACGAACAAATTTCCTAAAGGTCACAACAGAACATTGTTTATGGTGGTGGCGCGCTACACTACCATAATCAACATTCTACTAAGTCGTAGCTCCATGTACTAGGGGACGAACCTGGCTCTGATACCAACTTTGTCACGACCCAAAAATCCAGGTCGAGACCGGCGCTTGACCAACGATCAAGCAAGCCTCACATAAGAAAATATTACACAAAAAGATAGGTTTTCTAATTAATTCAGTCATAAAATTTACATATTTACTGAAACGAGGTTACTACTAAACTAAGCAAAATGTGCTCCTAGTAACCTGCCCTAGACAACGGAGCATATCTCTAGCCAAAAGGAATCAAAAAGGATAGCTGATAACAAGTCCCAAAAACAAGACAGCTGGAGTTTGATGGCACCGTAAGAAAAGATAGCTCTCCTGTCGAGGACAACTGGACCCTTCAGCAGCTACCGATTTACTTATCTGTAAAGGAAGGGTAAATAAAAGAGAGTGAGTCAGGGAGACTCAGTGAGGAAATAACTCGCACGTACTCTAGTAAGTGGTTACACACTCACGTATCCAAAAACGAGATATACCATTTCTTAAGCTTGTAAATATATAATAACAAGCTACCAAACAATCAGATATATCAAATGCACATATGCAAATGCGTAAATGCACAGAATGAGAACTGCAACTAACAAAGCATATAGCTGGGCAGTCGTCACTGCCGATCCGGATCATCAAAACGCGGAATTCATCATCGTGTAACACAATGCGGAATTATCATCGCATAACAAAAGTTGCAGTCTCATGATGCAATATGTATGCACGTGTACGATATTTATCACAAGCCTCTTCTCAAAGTTAACAGAATCCGTTTACGGATGATTATGCAATATGCATAATAAACTTATAATAAATACGAAGCAAATACGTGGGAATTATTTACTCACAGTAGACTTTGTTGGGAAGAGAATGATCAATCGCCTCCGTGCAAAGTTCCGTCCTGATGACCTATAAACCATACATCTCAATTAACTTAGTATAAATATCGAATCAACTCATAACAAAACACTCTCATATACATCTCAATTCCACCAAAACAAACCATCAGAAAATTTCCGCACAACACAACTCCAAGTGATGAAACTCAATTTCACTTCCTCCTGCCAACCTGTCTACTTTCCCAAATCATCCTCCACTCTATTCTCCATCAAAATCCTAACAATCCACCCAAGCCAAAATCCATCTCCAATTCTACCCCTTTTCCTTTTTTTTTGTAACTTCCCTGGTGATGTTTTCATCAATCCTCAAAACTCTAATTCAACCAAATAAATCACCATCCAAATCCAAAACCCTAAAACTAACAACCACCATAAAGCAGCCTTTAATCCATTAACTATTCAACAATTTAAGTCATCTCCTGCTCCACTGATAGAGCCTATTTATACACATTATTTAGATCATAACCCTATGCTTGTTTGCATTATTTTGTGTACAAGATTACTGGTTTCCAGTGTTTTTGTATTTCAGGGCAAAACAAGGGCCTAAGTCAGATACGCGCTAACAGGCAGCGTTTAGGACGCGCATCACACAGCCTGCGGAGCTAGCGGCGCAAACAGAAGAAATTGGCAGAGTCGACCTCGGTACGCTAACCGATTGCGCTAAGCAGATGCCGTGCGCCAGGCGCAGATGTTGGTGTTTCCAAATCCTGACACGACCAGATTTGGAAGTTGCCAAGAGTGAGCCTCTGAGCAGTATATAAAGAAGAGAAGGAGGCTAGGGTTAAGAGACACACATACGATTCTCAGGATTCACAATTCGTACACCCAGGACGCACTGCGCAGCAGGACTGGAAAACACACGAGCTTGTTGAGAGGATCTGCGCCAGCCGACTGCGCCAGCCAAGACAGCAACCTGCACGCACTGTTTGCTATTGTTTTCTTGGACACTTTAGTTATTATCTACTATCTCTATGATGTTTATCACTAGCATGTCTAGCTAAACGCTTAGTATCGGTTGGACATGAATCTATGAGTATTTCCTTTTGAGACTTGCGCTTAATGCATAGCTTGCTTGCTTATATTAATTCTGTGCACATTACTGGCAGCTTGTTACATGAGTAGGGGAAGCCTTGAACCGTAATTTTACTCTTGTTGCTTGTTGTTGTCTGTTAAACTAGTTGAATAGCCTGACGGTGCCAACTAGGAGTAACGCGCTAGGTTAGGCAATTACTACCTTGATCGGATTCGTAGTTGTTTAGTCTAGTGTAAGAATTAATAGCACATGAACTTTGATCGGAACATGCGCACATGTTAGGAAGCCTTGATCGGACACTAACTTTAGCAAATCGAGCTATAGACATTTAGAGTCGATGATAAGGAATACACTCATAGAGGATTGTCTGCGCCAATACTTCTCATAAGTCATAGAACTTAATCTCTATTGCCTGCGCACGTCTAGTGCAATTTCCTGTGTTACGATACCACTGTTACTTGCGCATAGCGCAAACCAATCACTCACCCCCCAATCTTCGTAAGTGTAGGTCACTAGCTAAAACTGAACTACTTGCTCCCTGTGGAGATCGACCCTTACTTAACCGCTGTACTAGTGGAAGAGGAAGGATTATATTTGACGCGTACAACGACGCGCGATCAAATTTTGGCGCCGTTGCCGGGGAGCAACACAGCTAAGTTTTAGCTAGTTTACGTTTTTTTCCTTATTAGTAACTAGCTATTTCAGTTTGTTTTTGCTTTGTCGTTGTTGTTTCTGACAACGCAATCACCATCAGCCTGCGCAGATTCTAGTTGCGCATTGAAAGACGCAGCAGCATTAGTTATCTTTTAATTTCGTTTTTTTGAGATTTAGAACAGGTCATGGAGGATAACAGTGTCCTTGGGGACAACTTAGGGGACAGAACCCCAGAGGAAGCAAAAGCACATAACCGCGCAGCCCTGTTCAGAGAGGAAGTGCAGCGCGAGGTTGAAGCAAGGAGGGCCGCTGAAGTGTATCATGCGCCACCCGTGCAACAGGCCGCGCGACGCAGAACAGTGCGCGAGATGTCAGCCCCACTCACAGTTAACCAGCCATGGTGCATCGTCCTTCCGCCAGGCGTTCATTTTGAACTAAGAAGCTCGCTCATTCATCACATGCCCAAGTTCCACGGGATGAACAATGAAAATCCAGTCAAGCATGTGCGAGAGTTCCTAGTCATTTGCGAGAACATGAAGACCGAAGGGGAGAGCGATGAGGCGCTGAAGATGAAGGCATTCCCATTTTCACTGTGTGATACAGCCAGACATTGGTTGATGAACTTACCAGCCGGATCAATTCACACATGGGAGCAGCTGCAGAAGAAGTTCCTGGACAAATTCTATCCAGCAGCAAAGATCGCTGATAGAGGCTATTTGTACGCATTATTTAGATCATAACCCTATGCTTGTTTGCAATATTTTATGAGCAGGACTACTCGTTTCTAGTGTTTTTGTATTACAGGGCAAAACGAGTCCTTGAGTCGGATACGCGCTAACAGGCAGCGTCCTAGGAGTGAGAGATCCGCCTGCGGAGATAGCAGCACAAGCAGAAGAGAAGTTGGTGAGAGTCGGTAGCGGTGCGTTAGCCGATGCGCTAGCCGAATGCCGTGCGCCAGGCGCAGAGTCCAGTATGGCCAAAACCTGACATGACCAGATTTGGAAGTTGCCAAAGAAGAGCCTCCTGAGCAGTATATAAAGGAGAGGAAGTCTAGGGTTTCAAGGGACTTTTCTGGAGGCCGAGAGGCACACAGAGGAAAGAGGGATATCACAGCCGTCATTGGACAACGCACATCAGAGAGAGCGGCAACACTGGAAAACACACGGACTTGTTGAGAGGATTTGCGCCAGCCGACTGCGCCAGCCGAGAAGACAATCTGCACGCACTGTTGCTACTGTGTTCTCAGACATATTAGACCTTATTTACTATTCTATGATGTTTATTACTAGCATGTCTAGCTAAACTCTTAGTGTTGGTCGGGCATGAATCTATGAAGTATTACCTTTGAGACTTGAGCTTAATGCATAGTTTACATACTTGTATTAATCCTGTGCGTACGGAGACAGCTAGTTGCATGAGTAGGGGAAGCCTTGAACCGCAATCTTACTTATGTTGCTTGCTTGTCATATGTTAAACTAGTTGATAGCTTTACGGTGACAACTAGGAGTAACAAGCTAGGGTAAGCAGTTGCTACTGTGACAGGATTCGCAGCTGTTTTAGTCTATGTTCTAAGGATTGATAGCACATGAACTTTGAACGGAACATGCGCACGTGTTAGGAAGCCTTGACCGGACACTAACCCAAGAAAACCACAAACCATAGACATTTAGAGTCGATGATAAGGACTGCGTTCATAGAGGATTGTCTGCCCAATACTTCTCATAGTCATAGTATCTAATCTCTACTGCTTGCGCACGTCTAGTGCAATTTCCTGCGTTACGCTAGCTACTGTTCATTTGCGCATCGCGCACCCCAATCTCTCACAACCCCCATTTTTAGTGTAGACGACAGGATTGAAGACTGAACTACTTGCTCCCTGTGGAGATCGACCCTTACTTAACCGCTATACTGGTGGAAGAGGAAGGATTATATTTGACGCGCACAACGACGCGCGATCAAATTTTGGCGCCGTTGCCGGGGAGCAAAACAACTAAGTCTTTAGTCTGAGTTTTTTTTTCCTTCTTTATAGTAATTCTTTCAGTTTGTTTTGTTTTCGTTGTTGTTTCTGACAGCGCGCATTCACATCAGCCTGCGCAACCTTGAAACAGTTGCGCTGCGCAGATTCTAGTTGCGCACTGACAGCCGCAACAACATTAGTTATCTTTTAATTTCATTTTTCTTGAGATTCGGAACAGGTTATGAAGGCTAACAGTGTCGTAGGAGACAACTTGGGGAAAGAACCCCAGAGGAAGCAAGGGCACATAACTGCGCAGCCCTGTTCAGAGAGGAAGTGCAGCGCGAGGTTGAAGCAAGGAGGGCCGCTGAAGTGTATCATGCGCCACCCGTGCAACAAGCCGCGCGACGCAGAACAGTGCGCGAGATGTCGGCCCCTATCACTGTTAACCAGCCATGGTGCATCGTGCTTCCACCAGGCGGTCATTTTGAGCTAAGGAGCTCGCTCATCCATCACATGCCCAAGTTCCACGGGATGAACAATGAAAATCTAGTCAAGCATGTGCGAGAGTTCCTAGTCATCTGCGAGAACATGAAGACCGAAGGGGAGAGTGATGAGGCGCTGAAAATGAAGGCATTCCCATTTTCATTATGTGATACAGCTAAACACTGGCTAATGAATTTACCTGCAGGATCTATTCACACATGGGAGCAGCTGCAGAAGAAATTCCTAGATAAATTCTATCCAGCAGCAAAGATTGCGCTGGCTCAGAAGGGAACTGGCCGCGCCAAGGCAGAGCGCAGGGGAGTCTCTGTCAGAATACTATGAACGTTTCAGGGAGCTAGAAGCCAACTGCTACAATCACGGGCTTCCCCAGAATGTGCTGATAGAGAACTTTCTAAATGGACTGCTGCCCATGGAGCTGCGACTACTGAATGCATGCGCAGGAGGGGACATTTGCAACATGTACCCAGAGGATGCGTGGCAGCTGATAGAAGATTCTGCTGGGCAGGTAAGACATCAATTGATGCTTGAAAGTAGCCGTAATCGTTCTGTGCATCAGGTAGAAACAAGCGCTGAGATCAAGGAAATGAAGGCCATGCTACAGAAGCTGATGAGTGCGCAGAGCGCACAACCAGTTGCACCAAAGGTATGTGAATTCTGCAGGTCCACTGAGCACAAGACAGACGAATGCCCAACACTTTTCGAAGAGACTGGAGATGTCAATGCTCTTGGAGGATGGGACAATAGAGGACCGCAGAGGCAGAATCAGCCGCGCTTTGGGCTTGCCGCAAATGGATTCAGATGGAAGGAGGAGAACAATTTCCAGAGGCAGCCCACAGATCAGCGCGCACCACAGCAGACGCCACAAGCTGCGCCCTACAATCCGCCGCACCGCCGAAATGATGCACCAGCGCAGAACAACCAACAGCCGCGGCGTTCCTTGGAAGACATCATGGGGCAGCTAGCAGATACAGTGCGCAAAAATGACGAGAAATATGACAAAAGGTTCGAGTCCATAGAAAAGCAGCTATCACAAATAGCAACCACGGTGTATGAGCTGAAAAAGAGCGATGGCAACCTGCCTTCGCAAGTGATTCAGAACCCTAAAGGAGGAGTCAATGCAGTGACACTGAGGACTGGGCGCACAGTAGGAACAGAGCAGACCACACAGGCGCCCGCGCAACCAGTTGCGCAAATCCCGGATCCAGCAGATCAGAATGCGCAACCAGAGCAAGATGCGCAACCGGAAGCGCCAGCCACAGACCCGCAGGGCAAAGCGCAAGGTATGTCTCACTCGAAAAACAAGGACAAAAATTGTACTAACATACCTGCTCCGTTCCCTGTGCAGGCACCACTGGCGAGAAAAGAAGCGCTGGACAAGGAATTATATGAGCTACTCAGCAAGGTGGAAATCAACATACCTCTCATAGAAGCTATTCGACAGATCCCCAGGTATGCGAAGTTTTTAAAAGAGCTGTGCACAAACAAGCGAAGGAAAGGTGAATGCGCACAGGTAATGCTAAATGCGCAGGCCTCAGCGATCGTGCAACAAAAGGTACCACCCAAGTGCCGAGATCCAGGTACATTTACTATCCCATGCACGCTAGGTAAGACCACAGTGAGTAATTGCATGATCGATTTAGGCGCATCCATCAATTTGCTACCTTATTCTCTATATACGACATTGCGCCTTGGACCACTTAAGCCTGCAGGTCTCACCATTCAGCTAGCAGACAGATCGTGCAAACAACCTGCAGGCATGATAGAAGATGTCCTAGTTCGCGTAGGAGAGCTGGTCTTCCCAGCAGATTTTTATGTGCTCGAAATGGAGGGTGAATCAAGCGCCAGCAGTGCGCAAATCCTCCTAGGCAGACCATTTCTGATGACCGCGCGCACGAAGATAGACGTATGGAGGGGCACGCTCTCCATGGAGGTAGATGGCGAAGAAATCCATTTCAACATATTCAAGGGGATGCAGCACCCACATGAGGACGCTACCGTGCACGCGATGGACAGCATTGACGATTTAGTCACAGAAGCGCAGTGTGCGAGCGCAACCATAGGACCAGAGCTACTGACACAGGCAGAGCTGGAGGAGCAAGAGGAGGAGCTAAGCAGTGCTGAACCAGCACCCACACAGGTACTTGATATAGTTCATATTTGCACCGCTAACAAAATCTTGCCCTCTATTGAACAGGCACCCAAGATCGAACTGAAGCAACTCCCAGAGCACCTCAAGTACATTTTCTTGGGAGATGAGGACACCCTGCCAGTGATCATCAAGAAGGGATTAGAAGAAGAGCAGGAGGCGCGCTTACAACAGGTACTGCGCAGGAACCAGCGCGCTATAGGATGGACTCTTGCTGATCTGCGCGGAGTGAGCCCAGACGTGTGCATGCATAGAATTCTGTTGGAAGATGGTGCCAAACCATCCAGGGAGGCTCAGCGCAGGTTGAATCCAAACATGATGGAGGTAGTGCAAAAGGAAGTCCTGAAATTGCTTAGCGCAGGGGTCATCTACCCAATTTCGGACAGCAAATGGGTCAGCCCGGTGCATGTTGTGCCAAAGAAAGGAGGAATCACAGTGGAAGAGAATGCGCAGGGCGAACTAGTTCCCAAGCGCATTCAAACTGGCTGGCGCATGTGCATCGACTACAGGAAGCTGAACGCTGTCACACGCAAGGACCACTTCCCGTTACCCTTTATGGACCAGATGCTGGATCGCTTAGCAGGTAAGCCTTATTTTTGTTTTCTGGACGGATATTCAGGGTACAACCAGATACCCATAGCTGCGGAGGATCAAGAGAAGACCACATTCACATGCCCGTTCGGTACGTTTGCGTTTCGGCGCATGTCTTTTGGGCTGTGCAACGCGCCAGGTACATTCCAACGCTTAGTCATGAGCATTTTTTCTGATATGATTGGTATATGCATAGAAGTGTTCATGGATGATTTCACTGTATATGGGAGTACCTTTGATGCATGTTTAACTCATCTAGATAAAGTTTTAGCGCGCTGCATCTCTAAGAATTTAGTGCTCAATTACGAAAAATGTCATTTCATGGTCACGCACGGAGTAGTACAAGGACATATCATTTCAGAGGGGGGTATTAAGGTAGACAAGGCTAAAATAGACCTCATTTCTAATCTGCCTTATGCCACCAACGTGCGCGACGTGAAATCATTCTTAGGGCATGCTGGGTTTTATAGGCGTTTTATTAAGGATTTCTCTAAAATTTGTATACCCCTGTCTAACCTGTTGCAAAAAGATGTGTGTTTCGATTTTACTGATGAGTGCAGGGCGGCGTTCGATAAGCTGAAGGAAGCGCTGACCAGTGCGCCAGTGATGCGCGCACCAGACTGGACCCTGCCATTTGAGCTGATGTGTGACGCAAGTGATTACGCAGTGGGTGCAGTCTTGGGGCAGCGCGTGGACAAGAAGCCGCACGCCATTTACTATGCATCGCGCACGCTGGACTCTGCGCAGAGGAACTACACCACCACGGAAAAGGAGCTTCTGGCAATTGTATTTGCGCTGGAGAAGTTCCGAGCTTATGTCCTAGGCGCAAGAGTCATCATCTACACTGACCACGCAGCTATCCGCTACCTCATGTCCAAGAAGGAGACCAAGCTGCGCCTGATGCGCTGGGTGCTCCTGCTTCAGGAATTCGACTTGGAGATCAAAGATAAGAAGGGCACGGAAAATACAATCGCTGATCACCTGAGCAGGATCGTCAAGGACGAGGAGCCAGGGCAGATCAAGGAGACATTCCCTGACGAGCACCTGATGGCGCTGACAGGTAAGGTACCATGGTATGCGCATATCGCAAATTACCTGGTCACAGGTTCGTTTCCTCCGCATTTCAATAAAACTCAGTGCATGCGATTGAAACATGAGTCCAAGCATTACCTTTGGGAAGATCCTTACATGCTTAGAATAGGTCCAGATCAGATATTAAGGCGTTGCGTTCCTGACCATGAGATTAACTCTATTTTGATGTTTTGTCATGCGCACGCATGTGGAGGGCACTTTGGTCCCAAGCGCACGAGCAGGAAAATCTTGGACTGCGGATTCTACTGGCCGCACCTATTCAGAGACGCATATGACCATTGCAGAAATTGCGACAGGTGCCAGCGCACAGGAGGAATATCCGCGCGCAACGAGATGCCGCAGACCCCGATTCTGGTGGATGAAGTGTTCGATGTTTGGGGAATCGACTTCATGGGTCCATTTCCCCCATCTGCCGGCTACGAGTACATACTGGTGGCCGTGGATTACGTATCCAAATGGGTCGAAGCTAAGGCCACGCGCAAGGATGATGGTAAGACTGTCGCTGACTTTCTCCGAACTAACATATTTTGCAGGTATGGAGTACCTAAGGCAGTCATCAGCGACCAGGGGACGCACTTCTGCAACAGGATTGTGGCGCAAGTTTTCAAGCACTATGGGGTGCGCCACAAGACGTCCACCGCTTACCATCCACAAACGAATGGGCAGGCCGAAGTGTCTAACAGAGAAATCAAGCGCATCTTGGAAAAGACTGTGAGGCCATCGCGCAAAGATTGGAGCCAGCGCCTGGATGATGCGCTATGGGCATACCGCACTGCGCATAAGATGCCCATTGGGACTTCACCATTTCGGCTGGTCTATGGGAAGGCATGCCACCTGCCAGTAGAGCTCGAGCACAAGGCATATTGGGCCTTGCGTATTTGCAACCTGAACTTGGATGAGGCAGGAAAAGAACGCGCATTTGAGCTGAGCAAACTAGAAGAGCTGCGCCTGGACGCCTATGAGGGACTGCGCGATTACAAGGAGCGCACCAAAGCGTATCATGACAAGCATATCCTCCGGCGCACATTTGAACCAGGAGACCAGGTATTGTTATTTTCATCACGCCTGAAGCTCATGCCTGGAAAGTTGCACAGCAAGTGGACGGGACCATACACCATCACCAAGGTTTTCCCCTACGGAACAATCGAGTTAGAAAACGGGCACCGGCATTGTTTTCAGGTTAATGGGCAGAGAGTCAAACGGTACTTAGGAGAACCTTGGGATAACACAGCACGCGACATTGAGCTGGCAGAACCAGAGATAATCGATGCGCCAGCTGACGCGCCAGAGGCACCACCAGATAACCCAGAGGGAGAACCGAAGATCATAGCTCACATTTCTTCTCCCTCTGCATCTACCCTCGTTACGCATAATTTATCACATACTGACCTTCCATTTTACCCTTTGCGCAGGACCAATGAGATCGCGACACACACGCTGGCGCAGGAACACTCAGGAGCAAGAGTGGGGGAGGTTGCAGACACACGTTTTGGCACGTCACGAGGTACAGTCGAGCCAACGACGTTAAACAAAGGCACTTGTCGGGACGTTAAACAAAGGCACTTGTCGGGAGGTAACCCGACACGTTTTATTTCCGCCTATTTTATTTTTCTGTTTGTTTTGTGTTTTTTGAGTTTTTTTAGCTAGTTTAGGACTTGGTAGTTTTTTGAGTCACACAGTAGTGCGCGGGACCGTGCGCCTCTGTGCGCTTGCGCTTGAGTCGTGGGGACACGTCTCTGTTCAAGTGTGTGAGGGGGCGTTACACTTACATTTCACGTTTTTGAGCATTTTTAGTAGACCTTAGTTTAAACTGAAGAGAATAGTAGCAGCAGTGCGCTAGAGTGCAGGATGCGCATGCGCTCCAGCTTGTTTTGCGCTATCCATACTGCGTGCGCTGCTATCTACTGTTTTAGTATAATTTTTTCGTTTTTTGCTCCTGTTAGTTGGGATATGCAGGGGATGTGGAGTTGACAGAAATGCTCCAGAGAGGCGGTTAGTCGCTTTTGCTTCGAAGGCAAGGTATATGGTCGAGAGCGTTAGTGGAGGCCGGTGCCTCGCAGCCTTCGGGACAAAAGAGCGCGCTCAGTCACGCAGATGCCAAAGGCAAAACACCCAATGCGTGGCGAGGTGGGAAAACAGACCACCTTCTCTCTGGAAATCGAGCTAAGGAAGGCAGGCGCGGATGTAAACGCGTGCGCTGACCAGCGTAGACAGACCAAAGGAGAGAGAGCGGGGCGAGTTCCATAGCTGCTATCCGAAGGCTGAGACTGGAACTGCTCTGGGAATGTAAGAAATTAAAGATGAAGCTGCACAAAAGAAAAATACCAGCAGATGATACACGCTACAAAAGAATCAGCATGCGCACAAACATCAAAATGCGCAAAGACCATAAGGAAATCATCAGAGAGCTCAGGTTCCCAGGAAGTGCGCGGGCAAATCACGCACTGGAAGAAGCTGCGTTATCCACCATATACCTATCTTCGGAGTAGGAGCTGGCAGCCAGGAGCCTAAGAAGAGCTATCTCCCAGCCATCCAAAAATCTTCATTCCGGCTGAGAGGTAATGAATTTCGAAATTATTATATTAGAACTATTGAAAGTAGTTGTGCGCAGGTGATAGAGCAGTGCGAGTTGAGCAAATTGCGCATTCGCATCAGAGTGCAAGACTGTGCGCTAGACTCCAGAAGAGGTAATTGTATCCGCGCTTCAGTGCTTGTTCGGGACGAACAAGGGGCAAGTGTGGGGGGTTTGATAGAGGCTATTTGTACGCATTATTTAGATCATAACCCTATGCTTGTTTGCAATATTTTATGAGCAGGATTACTCGTTTCTAGTGTTTTTGTATTACAGGGCAAAACGAGTCCTTGAGTCGGATACGCGCTAACAGGCAGCGTCCTAGGAGTGAGAGATCCGCCTGCGGAGATAGCAGCACAAGCAGAAGAGAAGTTGGTGAGAGTCGGTAGCGGTGCGCTAGCTGATGCGCTAGCCGAATGCCGTGCGCCAGGCGCAGAGTCCAGTATGGCCAAAACCTGACATGACCAGATTTGGAAGTTGCCAAAGAAGAGCCTCCTGAGCAGTATATAAAGGAGAGGAAGTCTAGGGTTTCAAGGGACTTTTCTGGAGGCCGAGAGGCACACAGAGGAAAGAGGGATATCACAGCCGTCATTGGACAACGCACATCAGAGAGAGCGGCAACACTGGAAAACACACGGACTTGTTGAGAGGATTTGCGCCAGCCGACTGCACCAGCCGAGAAGACAATCTGCACGCACTGTTGCTACTGTGTTCTCAGACATATTAGACCTTATTTACTATTCTATGATGTTTATTACTAGCATGTCTAGCTAAACTCTTAGTGTTGGTCGGGCATGAATCTATGAAGTATTACCTTTGAGACTTGAGCTTAATGCATAGTTTACATACTTGTATTAATCCTGTGCGTACGGAGACAGCTAGTTGCATGAGTAGGGGAAGCCTTGAACCGCAATCTTACTTATGTTGCTTGCTTGTCATATGTTAAACTAGTTGATAGCTTTACGGTGACAACTAGGAGTAACGAGCTAGGGTAAGCAGTTGCTACTGTGACAGGATTCGCAGCTGTTTTAGTCTATGTTCTAAGGATTGATAGCACATGAACTTTGAACGGAACATGTGCACGTGGTAGGAAGCCTTGACCGGACACTAACCCAAGAAAACCACAAACCATAGACATTTAGAGTCGATGATAAGGACTGCGTTCATAGAGGATTGTCTGCCCAATACTTCTCATAGTCATAGTATCTAATCTCTACTGCTTGCGCACGTCTAGTGCAATTTCCTGCGTTACGCTAGCTATTGTTCATTTGCGCATCGCGCACCCCAATCTCTCACAACCCCCATTTTTAGTGTAGACGACAGGATTGAAGACTGAACTACTTGCTCCCTGTGGAGATCGACCCTTACTTAACCGCTGTACTGGTGGAAGAGGAAGGATTATATTTGACGCGCACAACGACGCGCGATCAATCGCGCTACTCAGGAGGGAACTGGCCGCGCCGAGGCAGAGCGCAGGAGAGTCACTGTCAGAGTATTACGAGCGTTTCAGGGAGCTAGAGGCCAACTGCTACAATCATGGCCTGCCCCAGAATGTGCTGATAGAGAACTTCCTGAATGGACTGCTGCCCATGGAGCTGAGGTTATTGAACGCATGCGCAGGAGGCGACATTTGCAACATGTATCCAGAAGACGCGTCGCAGCTGATAGAAGACTCTGCTGGTCAGGTAAGACATCAGCTAACACTTGAAAATAGTCGTACGCGTTCTGTGCATCAGGTAGAAACAAGGGCTGAGATCAAGGAAATGAAGGCCATGCTGCAGAAGTTGATGAGTGCGCAAAGCGCACAACCAGTTGCGCCAAAGGTATGTGAATTCTGCAGGTCCACCGAACACAAGACTGATGAATGTCCCACACTATTTGAGGAATCTGGAGATGTCAATTGATAGAGCCTATTTATACGCATTATTTAGATCATAACCCTGTGCTTGTTTGCAATATTTTGTGTACAAGATTACTGGTTTCCAGTGTTTTTGTATTTCAGGGCAAAACGAGGGCCTAAGTCGGATACGCGCTAACAGGCAGCGTTTAGGACGCGCATCACACAGCCTGCGGAGCTGGCGGCGCAAACAGAAGAATTGGCAGAGTCGACCACGGTGCGCTAACCGATTGCGTTAAGCAGATGCCGTGCGCCAGGCGCAGATGTTGGTGTTTCCAAATCCTGACACGACCAGATTTGGAAGTTGCCAAGAGTGAGCCTCTGAGCAGCATATAAAGAAGAGAAGGAGGCTAGGGTTACAGAGACACACAGACGATTCTCAGGATTCACAATTCGTACACCCAGGACGCACTGCGCAGCAGGACTGGAAAACACACGAGCTTGTTGAGAGGATTTGCGCCAGCCGACTGCGCCAGCCAAGACAGCAACCTGCACGAACTGTTTGCTATTTTTTTCTTGGACACTTTAGTTATTATTTACTATTTCTATGATGTTTATCACTAGCATGTCTAGCTAAACGCTTAGTATCGGTTGGACATGAATCTATGAGTATTTCCTTTTGAGATTTGCGCTTAATGCATAGCTTGCTTGCTTATATTAATTCTGTGCACATTACTGGCAGCTTGTTACATGAGTAGGGGAAGCCTTGAACCGCAATCTTACTCTTGTTGCTTGTTGTTGTCTGTTAAACTAGTTGAATAGCCTGACGGTGCCAACTAGGAGTAACGCGCTAGGTTAGGCAATTACTACCTTGATCGGATTCGTAGTTGTTTAGTCTAGTGTAAGAATTAATAGCACATGAACTTTGATCGGAACATGCGCACATGTTAGGAAGCCTTGATCGGACACTAACATTAGCAAATCGAGCTATAGACATTTAGAGTCGATGATAAGGAATACACTCATAAAGGATTGTCTGCGCCGATACTTCTCATAAGTCATAGTACTTACTCTCTATTGCCTGCGCACGTCTAGTGCAATTTCCTGTGTTACGATACCACTGTTTACTTGCGCATCGCGCAACCCCGATCACTCACCAGTGTAGGTTACTGGCTAAAACTGAACTGCTTGCTCCCTGTGGAGATCGACCCTTACTTAACCGCTGTACTAGTGGAAGAGGAAGGAATTAATTTGACGCGCACAACGACGCGCGATCAAATTTTGGCGCCGTTGCCGGGGAGCAACACAGCTAAGTTATAGCTAGTTTACGTTTTTTTTTCCTTATTAGTAACTAGTTATTTTCAGTTTGTTTTGTTTTCTCGTTGTTGTTTCTGACAGCGCGCAATCACCATCAGCCTGCGCAACCTTGAAACAGTTGCGCTGCGCAGATTCTAGTTGCGCACTGACAGACGCAGCAGCATTAGTTATCTTTTAATTTCGTTTTCTTTGAGATTTAGAACAGGTCATGGAGGATAACAGTGTCGTTGGGGACAACCTAGGGGACAGAACCCCAGAGGAAGCAAGAGCACACAACCGCGCAGCCCTGTTCAGAGAGGAAGTGCAGCGCGAGGTTGAAGCAAGGAGGGCCGCTGAAGTGTATCATGCACCACCAGTGCAACAGGCCGCGCGACGCAGAACAGTGCGCGAGATGTCAGCCCCACTCACAGTTAACCAGCCATGGTGCATTGTGCTTCTGCCAGGCGGTCATTTTGAACTAAGAAGCTCGCTCATTCATCACATGCCCAAGTTCCACGGGATGAACAATGAAAATCCAGTCAAGCATGTGCGAGAGTTCCTAGTCATATGCGAGAACATGAAGACCGAACGGGAGAGCGATGAGGCGCTGAAGATGAAGGCATTCCCATTTTCACTGTGTGACACAGCCAGACATTGGTTTTAGCATCAAAGATCGCGCTACTCAGGAGAGAACTGGCCGCGCCGAGGCAGAGCGCAGGAGAGTCACTGTCAGAGTATTACGAGCGTTTCAGGGAGCTAGAGGCCAACTGCTACAATCATGGCCTACCCCAGAATGTGCTGATAGAGAACTTCCTGAATGGATTACTGCCCATGGAGCTGAGGTTGTTGAACGCATGCGCAGGAGGCGACATTTGCAACATGTATCCAGAAGACGCGTGGCAGCTGATAGAAGACTCTGCTGGTCAGGTAAGACATCAGCTAACACTTGAAAATAGTCGTACTCGTTCTGTGCATCAGGTAGAAACAAGCGCTGAGATCAAGGAAATGAAGGCCATGCTGCAGAAATTGATGAGTGCGCAAAGCGCACAACTAGTTGCGCCAAAGGTATGTGAATTCTGCAGGTCCACCGAGCACAAAACTGATGAGTGTCCCACACTTTTCGAGGAATCTAGAGATGTCAATGCTCTTGGAGGATGGGATAACAGAGGACCACAGAGGCAGAATCAGCCGCGCTTTGGACTGGCAGTGATGAGAGGACAAATAACCTTATATTTGTCCATATTTTCCCATTACTTCTTGTTTGTTTCCCTATTTTATAAAGTCACTTGATGTTTTCTTTGCCCATTTCAGGTTAAAAATGTAGATTACATGATATGAAGTGGTATGAAGAAAATCTGGATGAATTCTAGTCTATCGAGAGGAAAAGAGAGCAAAACCAAGCAAAAGGCTAGTTTGATTCGTCCATGATTGACCTATTCAGCTTCGAAGGCTCGCCGAGCACACGTTTCTTATCCGATTAAGACGTGTCATGTCTTGTTGGAAAGAAAACTCAAAGGGCTACAACTTCATAGTTTACGTTAAGACATAATTCGAAGGTTTAAGGGGTCAAAACAGGCGAGAATTCCAGCGCTACAAAGTTGATTCTCCCAAAGAGGAATTCAGGATAGGCCGAATCACTTTTGATTCGGCCAAAGAAAAGTGATTCGGGCAAGCATGATACTTCAATACAGCACCGAACAGATGATTCGCACGAATCAACTCAAGGCTTGCCCGAATCAAAGTTGATTCGGGGAGAATTTGCCTGTAGATCAAATCTGGGCAGACTGACCTGTTTATCTTCGAAGGCTTGCCGAGCGCGCGATTCTTATCCGATTGGGACGTTCTATAGCTTGTTGGAAAGGTAATTCAAGGATCTACAACTTCCTAGTTTACGTCAAGACGTAAATAAAAGGTTTAAAGTGTCAAAAAAGCTAGTTTCTAACTGCAGAAGTGATTCGGCCGAATCACTCTCAGCTGCACGAATCGACCTGATCCGGGGAAAGTCTTGAAGGTTTGACCGAATCACTTGAGGGGTTGACCGAATCAAAAGTGATTCGGCCAAGAAAAGTGATTCGCCCAGTCCGAGACCGCCACTGAACAGATGATTCGGCCGAATCAGAGGTGATTCGCCCAGAGGTGCCCGAATCAGTTTAGCTCCACAAGACGTTTGACCGTATCAAAACAAGGGCGTTTGACCGAATCAAAAGTGATTCGGCCAAGATAAGTGATTCGCCCAAACTCAAAACAGCACTGAGAAAAAGATTCGAGCGAATCACATGGGCATTGACCGAATCAAGTGATTCGGTTACTTCGGGCACTTATTGGAAATCTTCACAGAGTATAAATAGAAGGAGATAGAAGTGAAGAAAGAAGAGCTTCCACATTTTCTCAACCCTAGGCGACTGGAGCTCGGAGAAGACCAAGCTTGGATGAAGAACCAAGCTTGAGTCGAAGATTCTACATCAACTTCTCTTAAACCCTTTACCCTTTGTATTTACATTCATGTCTCATTTAGTTTTCATGTATTTGTGCACACTCATTATGAGTGAGTAGTTGTACTTGTGGTTGGGGATTAAATGGATCCCCTAGGATTGGATATGATGTAGAACACTATTGTTATTGCATTGAATGAAGGTTGGTTTGATTATATTATGCCCTAGCTATGTATTCATTGTATGCACACCAAGTGTTTGACGAAATGCTTAAGTGAGTATGCTTGGTTAGAACCCCTAAGGAAGGAGCGAGAGTTGAACTTAGGATGTTTCATAGCTATTGTGTGATCATAGATGGAGTGTTTGTGCGTGAGAGCGACATGCATTCTTGACATTAGGCTAAGTTTTAAGCGGATTTGAGTAACCGGCCAATAGACCGAGAGGGTGCGGTTATGGGACTCAAGTTCTACACGGTTCAATAGAGCGAGAGTTTGAGAACCATGTCCTTTGTGTATCCTCTCCACTCTAGGGAAGGAGCGAGAGTTGAACCTAGAGTGGACGATGCATTAGCCTTGCTTTTATCAACCAAATGTAGTTCATGCATGTATTAGTGAGTTATTTCATTTTCCTCATATCTTAGGAGAGAAGTTGAATCCCTAGTCACTCTTTTGTTTCATCAACCAAAAATCAGAAATATCATTTATCTTTAGTACTTACTAGAGGTACCTCTAAAGGAGGACAAATCCCCCCCAAATCCGTAGACTTTCAATAATAGCATTAATTAGTTGTAAATTAGTCTAAGCTTTTCTCTTGGGTTCGACCCGAGGTCACTCGGTTATAAATATTGTTTGATATTTGCGTGACTAGAATAGCACTTCATTTTGCTTGCCTAAAACACCAACGTCAAAATGGGCAGCAAATGGATTCAGATGGAAGGAGGAGAACAATTTCCAGAGGCAGTCCACAGATCAGCGCGCGCCACAGCAGACGCAACAAGCTGCGCCCTACAATCCACCGCATCGCCGCATTGACGCACCAGCACATAACAATCAGCAACCGAGGCGATCTTTGGAAGATATCGTGGGGCAGCTAGCAGACACGGTGCGCAAAAATGACAAGAAGTATGACAAGAGGTTCGAGTCCATTGAAAAGCAGCTATCACAGATCGCCACCACGGTGTATGAGCTGAAAAAGAGCGATGGCAACCTGCCTTCGCAAGTGATTCAGAACCCCAAAGGGGGAGTCAATGCAGTGACACTGAGGACTGGGCGCACAATAGGAGCAGAGCAGACCACGAAGGCACCCGCGCAACCAGTTGCGCAAGTCCCGGATCCAGCAGAACAGAATGCGCAACCAGAACCAAAAGTGCCAGTCACAAGCCAGCAGGGCGAAGCGCCAGGTATAACGCAATTAAAAGACAAGGGCACGAATCGTACTAATATACCTGCACCTTTTCCTGTGCAGGCACCATTGGCTAGAAAGGAAGCGCTGGACAAGGAGCTATACGAGTTATTCAGCAAGGTGGAAATCAACATTCCCCTTATCGAAGCAGTTCGGCAGATTCCCAGGTACGCCAAGTTTTTAAAGGAGCTGTGCACAAACAAGAGGAGGAAAGGCGAATGCGCATAGGTAATGCTCAATGCGCAGGCCTCAGCGATCGTACAACATAAGGTACCACCTAAGTGCCGAGACCCAGGTACGTTCACTATCCCTTGCACTTTAGGTAAGACCACAGTGAGGAACTGCATGATTGATTTAGGCGCATCCATCAATTTGTTACCTTATTCCCTATATACGACATTGCGCCTTGGACCACTAAAGCCTGCAGGTCTCACTATTCAGCTAGCAGATCGGTCTTGCAAACAACCTGCAGGCATGATCGAGGATGTTCTTGTGCGAGTAGGAGAGCTGGTGTTTCCAGCAGATTTTTATGTGCTAGAAATGGAGGGTGAATCAAGCACCAGCAGTGCGCAGATCCTACTGGGCAGACCTTTTCTGATGACCGCGCGCACAAAGATAGACGTGTGGAGGGGCACGCTTTACATGGATGTTGATGGCGAAGAAATCCATTTCAACATATTCAAGGGGATGCAGCATCCTCATGAGGACGCCACAGTGCACGCAATGGACAACTTAGATGATTTAGTCACTGATGCGCAATGCGCAAGCGCAACGGTAGGACCAGAGCCACTGGCACAGACAGAGTTGGAGGAGCAGGACGAGGAACTGAGCAGTGCTGAACCAGAACTCAAACAGGTACACGATATAGTTCATATTTGCACTGCCAATAAAATCTTGCCCTCTATTGAACAGGCACCCAAGGTAGAGCTGAAGCAATTGCCAGAGCACCTCAAATACATTTTCTTGGGAAATGAGGACACCCTGCCAGTGATCATAAAGAAAGGATTAGAAGAGGAGCAGGAAGTGCGTTTACAGCAGGTGCTGCGCAGGAACCAGCGCGCTATAGGATGGACACTGGCAGATCTGCGTGGAGTGAGCCCAGACGTATGCATGCATAGAATTCTGTTGGAAGATGGTGCCAAACCATCCAGAGAGGCTCAGCGCAGATTGAACCCAAATATGATGGAGGTAGTGCAGAAGGAAATTCTAAAGTTGCTTGACGCAGGAGTCATTTACCCCATCACGGATAGTAAATGGGTCAGTCCAGTGCACGTTGTGCCTAAGAAGGGAGGAATTACAGTGGAAGAGAATGCGCAGGGCGAGCTAGTTCCCAAGCGCATCCATACTGGATGGCGCATGTGCATCGACTACAGAAAGCTTAACGCAGTAACGCGCAAGGACCATTTCCCGCTACCCTTTATGGATCAGATGCTGGACAGATTAGCAGGTAAGCCCTATTTTTGTTTCTTGGACGGATATTCAGGGTACAATCAGATACCCATAGCTGCGGAGGATCAGGAGAAGACCACGTTCACCTGCCCGTTCGGTACATTTGCGTTTCGGCGCATGTCATTTGGGCTGTGCAACGCTCCAGATACGTTCCAACGACTTGTCATGAGCATTTTCTCTGATATGATTGGTATATGCATAGAAGTGTTCATGGATGATTTTACTGTATATGGAGGTACCTTTGATGCGTGCTTAACTCATCTAGATAAGGTCTTAGCGCGCTGCATTTCTAAGAACTTGGTGCTTAATTATGAAAAATGCCATTTCATGGTAACGCGTGGTGTAGTGCTAGGACACATTATCTCAGAGGAGGGGATCAAGGTAGACAAAGCTAAGATAGACCTTATTTCTAATCTACCTTACGCCACAAACGTGCACGATGTGAAGTTATTCTTAGGGCACGTCGGATTTTACAGGCGTTTTATAAAAGACTTCTCTAAAATATGTATTCCCCTGTCTAACCTTTTGCAAAAGGATGTGTGCTTCGATTTCTCTGATGAGTGCAGGACCGCGTTCGATAAGCTGAAGGAAGTGCTGACCAGTGCGTCAGTGATGCGCGCACCAGACTGGAACCTGCCATTTGAATTGATGTGCGACGCCAGCGATTATGCAGTAGGTGCAGTCCTGGGGCAGCGAGTGGACAAGAAACCGCACGCCATCTATTATGCATCGCTCACACTGGACGCTGGCAACGGAGAAGGAGCTTCTGGCAATTTTGTTTGCGCTAGAGAAGTTCCGTGCATATGTTCTAGGCGCCAGGGTCATCATATACACAGACCACGCAGCCATCCGCTACCTAATGTCCAAGAAAGAAACTAAGCCGCGCCTGATGCGCTGGGTGCTCCTACTGCAGGAATTCGACCTGGAGATCAAGGATAAGAAGGGCACAGAGAACACAGTTGCGGATCACCTGAGCAGAATCGTGAAGGAGGAGGAGCCAGGGCAGATCACTGAGACATTTCCTGACGAGCATCTGATGGCGCTGACAGGTAAGGTACCATGGTATGCGCACATTGCGAATTACCTGGTCACAGGTACGTGAGATTGAAACATGAGTCCAAGCATTATATTTGGGATGATCCTTATATGCTTAGAATAGGACCAGATCAGATATTGAGGCGCTGCGTGCCTGACCATGAATTTAACTCTGTTTTGATGTTTTGTCATGCGCACGTATGTGGAGGACACTTTGGTCCCAAGCGCACCAGCAGGAAGGTCCTGGACTGCGGATTTTATTGGCCGCACCTGTTTAGAGACGCATATGACTATTGCAGGAATTGTGACAGGTGCCAGCGCACAGGAGGCATATTAGCGCGCAACGAGATGCCGCAGACGCCAATTCTAGTGGATGAAGTGTTTGACATATGGGGAATTGACTTCATGGGGCCTTTTCCCCCGTCTGCAGGATATGAATACATATTGGTCGCGGTGGACTATGTCTCCAAATGGGTCGAAGCTAAGGCCACACGGAAGGATGACGGTAAGACGGTCGCTGAGTTTCTGAAAACTAACATCTTTTGCAGGTACGGGGTGCCTAAGGCAATCATCAGCGACCAGGGGACGCACTTTTGCAACAGGATCGTGGCGCAAGTTTTCAAGCATTACGGGGTGCGCCACAAGACGTCCACTGCTTATCATCCTTAGACAAATGGACAGGCCGAGGTCTCTAACAGGGAAATCAAGCGCATCCTGGAGAAGACTGTGAGACCATCGCGCAAGGATTGGAGCCAGCGCCTGGACGATGCACTGTGGGCATACCGCACTGCGCATAAGACACCAATCGGGACTTCACCGTTTCGGTTGGTCTACGGAAAAGCCTGCCACCTGCCAGTGGAGTTAGAGCACAAAGCATACTGGGCCTTACGCATTTGCAACCTGAACTTAGATGAGGCTGGAAAGGAGCGCGCGTTTGAGCTGAGTGAATTAGAAGAGCTGCGCCTGGATGCCTATGAGGGACTGCGCGATTACAAGGAGCGGACAAAGGCGTTTCATGAAAAGCATGTCCTCAGACGCACTTTTGAGCCAGGAGACCAGGTATTATTATTCTCATCACGCCTGAAGCTCATGCCTGGAAAGCTGCGCAGCAAATGGACTGGACCGTACACAGTCATCAAGGTTTTCCCCTATGGAACAATCGAGTTAGAAAACGAGCACCGGCATCGTTTTCAGGTCAATGGGCAGAGAGTCAAACGGTATCTAGGAGAACCTTGGGACGACACAGTGCGCGACATTGACTTGCAGAACCTGAGATGGCAGATGCGCCAGCTGCTGCGCCAGAGGCACCACCAGATGCACCAGAGGGAGAACTGGAAACTATTGCTCACATTTCTTCTTCCTCTTCATCTACCCTCGTTACTGCAGACTTCTCACATATTATCCATGTTGACTACCCTTCTCACCCTTTGCGCAGGACCACGCAGAAGACAGCACATGCACAAGCGCAGGGTTACTCAGGAGCAAGAGTGGGGGAGGTCGCTGGCAACCATTTGAGCACGTAACGAGGTACAGTCGAGCCAACGACGTTAAACAAAGGCACTTGTCGGGAGGTAACCCGACACGCTTTCCTTTTACATGTTTTTCTTTATATTGTTCTTTGTTTTGCTTGCATTCATGTGCGCGACCTCCGTGCGCTTGAGCTTGAGTCGTGGGGACACGTCTCGGTTTAAGTGTGGGGGGGGGAGCGTTACACTTACATTTCATGTTTTTTGAGCTTTTTAGTGTAGCTTAGTTTAATTAAAGGAAACAGTAGCAGTAGTGCGCTTGAGTGCGGGAAGAAGCTGGAACCGTTCTGGGAAAGATAGGAATCATAGACAAAGCTGTACAAAAGAAAAAAATACCAGCAGATGATATGTGCTACAAAAGAATCAGCGTGCGCACAAGTACCAGCGGGCGCAAAATCCACAGGAAATCATCAAAAGGCTTGAGTTCCCAGGAAGTGCGCGGAAGAATCACGCGCGGGAAGAAGCTTGCGCTGTTAACCATTTACCCATCCTCGGAGTTAGAACTGAGAACCTGGCGCCTATAAAGAGTTATCTCCCAGCCATCCGAAATGATCTTCATCCCAGCTGAGCGGTAATGAATTGCGAAATCACTATACTTAAAACTGTTGACAGCAGTTGTGCGCAGGTGGTAGAGCAGCGCAAGATGATCAGTAGTGCAGATCGCACCAGAGTGCAAGACTGTGCGCTAGACTCCGAGAGGTAGTAGTATCCGTGCTTGAGTGCTTGTTCGAGGACGAACAAGGGGCAAGTGTGGGGGGTTTGATAGAGCCTATTTATACGCATTATTTAGATCATAACCCTGTGCTTGTTTGCAATATTTTGTGTACAAGATTACTGGTTTCCAGTGTTTTTGTATTTCAGGGCAAAACGAGGGCCTAAGTCGGATACGCGCTAACAGGCAGCGTTTAGGACGCGCATCACACAGCCTGCGGAGCTGGCGGCGCAAACAGAAGAATTGGCAGAGTCGACCACGGTGCGCTAACCGATTGTGCTAAGCAGATGCCGTGCGCCAGGCGCAGATGTTGGTGTTTCCAAATCCTGACACGACCAGATTTGGAAGTTGCCAAGAGTGAGCCTCTGAGCAGTATATAAAGAAGAAGGAGGCTAGGGTTACAGAGACACACAGACGATTCTCAGGATTCACAATTCGTACACCCAGGAGGCACTGCGCAGCAGGACTGGAAAACAAACGAGCTTGTTGAGAGGATCTGCGCCAGCCGACCGCCAGCCAAGACAGCAACCTGCACGCACTGTTTGCTATTGTTTTCCTGGACACTTTAGTTATTATTTACTATTTCTATGATGTTTATCACTAGCATGTCTAGCTAAACGATTAGTATCGGTTGGACATGAATCTATGAGTATTTCCTTTTGAGACTTGCGCTTAATGCATAGCTTGCTTGCTTATATTAATTATGTGCACATTACTGGCAGCTTGTTACATGAGTAGGGGAAGCCTTGAACCGCAATCTTACTCTTGTTGCTTGTTGTTGTCTGTTAAACTAGTTGAATAGCCTGACGGTGCCAACTAGGAGTAACGCGCTAGGTTAGGCAATTACTACCTTGATCGGATTCGTAGTTGTTTAGTCTAGTGTAAGAATTAATAGCACATGAACTTTGATCGGAACATGCGCACATGTTAGGAAGCCTTGATCGGACACTAACATTAGCAAATCGAGCTATAGACATTTAGAGTCGATGATAAGGACTACACTCATAGAGGATTGTCTGCGCCGATACTTCTCATAAGTCATAGTACTTAATCTCTATTGCCTGCGCACGTCTAGTGCAATTTCCTGCGTTACGATACCACTGTTTACTTGCGCATCGCGCAACCCCGATCACTCACCCCTCAATCTTCGTAAGTGTAGGTTACTGGCTAAAACTGAACTGCTTGCTCCCTGTGGAGATCGACCCTTAATTAACCGCTGTACTAGTGGAAGAGGAAGGATTATATTTGACGCGTACAACGACGCGCGATCATCCACCCCAAAATCTTTGCATAACTCAAGCTTTCCAATGATCAAAACCCAACCCGTCTCCCCTTCCAACTCTCAACTCTTCACCAAATCATCATCCAAGATTCCTCCTTCTCACACCCATTCAACAACCCAGCCACAATCCTCTTCCAAAAATACCACAAAACCCACATAATCCAACATGAATCCAAACCACCAACTTCCCATATACATCTTCCAAAATCAAAACACCCACAAAACACCATCAATCAAGAAGCAGGGAGAAGCTACAACATACCTGATCAAAGCCCTGAGTAACCCTAAAATCAGTTGCTGGAAGAGATGGGGAAAGGAGGGGGAAGATGGAGCAGGGGGAGAGGAGAGCACGGGGAGAGAGGAAAGGGGAAGGAAGAAGATGGGGGAGGAGAGAGAGAAGTTTTATCCAAATAAAATATCTAACCAATTTTTATTTATTTATTTAATGGATATAACAAAACAGTAGACATTTTGTCGGGACTCGCATGTTTTCTCAAGTTGTCCAAAGACAGGTTCATATCATTATCCACTTTTAAACAAATCACTCTCAAATACTACTCGCATCCACCAAATACTAAGCCATGCTTTCTTACTCAATTTAAACTAGCAAAACTTCCCTCCCTAGCCAACAAACTGAAATTAACAGAACAAGAGAATCACCAAAAGAGATTTGTAAAGCATCTAGCTCCCTTTTTTGTGCCCTAGACTAAAATATCAGTCTCCAATTCAGACCTTCTCCTTGTGCCTCAGCTTCAACTTGATTTTTTTTACAAATGTCCTGTTTTGCAAGAGATCTATCTGTTAACTTTTTTAAGAAATCAATTTGTTAGTCCCATGATTTTGTATGACATGTTTTTGTGCAAAGAATTATTTAGGTAAGATAAAGATATGTACAAAATAATTAGATATTGAAAATGCAAAACTGAAGTGAGGAGATGAAACCTAACATCATCACCGACCCAAGAGTATAAACAGGCCCATTAGCTATAATTTCCAATTTTACATCAAAAATATAGATTTTCTGTTCTCCAACGCAAATCTGTAGTTTTCTATAATTTTACAGAATCAATTCTGGAGTCGCCAAATCTGCTACTGGACTTCGATTGCTATCCCGTGTTTATTGTTGTTGGAGGCGGAGAGGCCACAGATAATCTCGATGCCGTTCGCGGAACCTAAGAAGTTGCTTCTTGCCTCCGTGCTGCTTCCACAGTCCTTCGACTCGGCTTTAGGTCGTTCCTATACGCTCCATTCGGGTTCACCCTCTCTGAAGCTTCAGTGAAATCCATCATCTTCCAGTTCCAGAAGCGGAGCTTCCATTTCGGCTTGTAGACAGTCGATTGAGATATTTCTAGGTTTGTGTGTGGTTGATTATTTATACATGCACTGTTGATTAGGGATTGCTCGGTGATTTTTTGTTGTTGATTTATTTGATTTGGTTTGGTGTTGTTTCGTTCTTGATGGGAATCAGCATCGTATTGTTTAGATCATTGCTCGGTTGATTTTAATTTTGATTTGAGGCCGAGGTTGATTAGGTTTGAGTTTTGAAAATCCTGGTTGAATGGAAAACTGCATGAAGTTAGGGTTCCGTGGTTGTTGAAATAAGTTTGATCCGTGCTGTTGAATGTTTCCTTTAAATTCTTCGATTTTGATGGTATTTGTGAATTCTGTTTTGATTTCAGAGAGAATGGCAAAGAGTTAATGCAAGGAAGAGCCTGAACTTGGTAAATGCTCCCTTTAATTGTCATAATGATGATGATTAGAGTAGAAAGATGTATTATTTATGTGCTGAGTCTTGTTGTTGTTGATATTTCAGAGAAAAGAACCGCAGAGGCCTCAGAGATCAGGAGAAGTACCCTGATAGAATTCCGGTGAGGCTTTCTTTGCATCTTCATAATATTATTGATTGTGGAATCATGAATTTTTTAGATGCTTGACCTTTTTCTGCCGTGGTGGGGTTGTCAAGATGATTTCTAATCTATGAGTTACAGTTCAGTAAGGATGGCTAGGAGAAATTTGTGTAAAATTTCATAACATAATATTTTTCCTTGTATATGGTTGCCAGTATTGGATGTATATGGAATGATTTGCACTCATACAGGTTTCTTGTCTTGATGAAAGTGTTTTCATTCCTGATGGAGCAGTTTAGCACAATATAAAACTATCTATTAAAATAAATTATTTATTTGAAGTTTTTTTTAGAGATAGCAGTAACATAAAATCAGGAGTAATAATTATATCATTATCATTATTTTTTAGTAAGTGTAGTCATTGATTCTAGCAATTCACACTTCGTTAATCTTTTTTCAAACTTATTTCAGATACATTTGTACGGAATGGACACATCATTCACACAATTTCTTAATGAAGGTCTATGCGAAGACAGTGAAGCTATAGGCTCTCAGCCGTATTTGCCGTAGAAAAAAGGACGTTCAAAGAATTTCTCTATACAAGAAGACATGTTACTCATATCTGCATGGGAAAATGTTAGTTTGGACCCCATAAAGGGCAACAATCAAACGCAAACAAGCTATTGAAGTAGAATTACAAACTATTTTGACGAGCACAAATCATTCCAAAGTGAAAGAACTCCAATAGCTTTGACTAATCGATGGTCCACTATACAAAAATGTGTAACAAGTTTCAAGGATTGTATAATCAAATAGAGGGCATAAATCAAAGCGGAATAGGTGAAGCAGACAAGGTATGAAATTTGAACCTTTTAGTGTCTTTTTCGGTATTGAATTTGTTTAAAGCATTAGACTATATATAATTGCACTATTTTTTGTCAGGTGCGTCAAGCTATGGAGATGTATCAAAGTCTACAAGGCAGTGCATTCCCATTCTCGCACTGTTGGACCAAGTTGCGAAATTCACCGAAATTTGCTTCAAATATGATCAAGAAAAAAGTAAGAGCACCCCCAAATGAGAGCCTATATACTATCGGATCTTCTCAAAGTCCAATGAGTGTCAATTGTGAGCAAGAAGATGACGAAGGATTGGAACGCCCAATTAGAAGAAAAGCTGCCAAAAAAAAGGAAAAGAATGGATGCTGAGTTCTGTAATGAAGCATCAAATGCTTTTTTTAGCGAAATGAAAGATCATATATCTACTTCTGCTAATAACAGACGAGAAGAATATGAGGTCATGGTAAAGATAGAAGAAGGCACTAAAAAGAAAGCAAGTAATGATCAATGAAACAAGAGAGAAGCGGGAGCAACAAATGTATGAAGCTTCCATCATGGCTATTGATACGACCGATATGGAGCCACAAATGGCTAGCTTCTACTATTCACTCAAGGCTGAAATTTTAGGAAAAAGACTGTAGGTACTTAACTTCAATTTTTTGGCTGGCATCAAACTTTTTTGTTGTGGTGATTTGGAATTCTTTTTGGTATAGATGATGAATCATAACTTTGGTAGATTATGTGGCATATATTGTTGAATCATAATTGTATGTGCATTTCACCATTTTCGTAGATTATGTGGCATGATTTTGGTAAAATTGAAGAGGGAGAGTGTATGAATGAGAATATGAGAGTGCATGGATGAAGAGATAAGGTTTTCAATTATAGAGATTGAAATTTGATTTCTAAATATACATAACCATTATGCATAATTCCATTGGAGCACAAACTATTTTTCATCATTTAAATTATACATAACCAATATAATACTATATTTTACCTAATCATTTTACATATTAAGGTTGGAGATGCTCTAAGCTGTTATAGCAAGTGCTGGAGTACGTGTTGCTGTAAACCAAAGGTGTATATTCTCAGGAAGCAGCAGATTCCGAGAATCTAGGGGGCGGAGCATATCTCCGAGATTACTGGGGTCTTGGCTGGATAAAGACCCAGAATATCTTCAACTATATTTTGGAAACGCAATCTTTTGGTTTGGCAACAAGATGAAGATCAACAAATATTCAAATATATTCTTTTGAATATTGGTTGAGATATTTGATGAGATTGTCGTTGGCCATAAAAACAGGCGGAGTGGAGTTGAAGAAATAGAACGTTCAATTGCATTATAGAAATATACAAGAGAAGTTGAGGTTAAGTGATTGAGTGTACCGATCGGAAATTGGAGCTAAGTCATCACTCGAACACGAGAACCAGGAGTATCTGCTGAAGCTATAGGTTTGTCCAGCTATACGGGAAAAAGCCAGCTATCCGGGAGGACGTTTACTGAACAAGTGTTGTTCGGGAGAACGAAACTTTTGTGACAAGCCATAGGGAGGAATCTCTATACGCATCCAGACGAGTCGGTGGTAGGACTTGAAGAGGGAGTCTTGCAAGTGTGTACTTCGTTTTCCGATGGTTACTAGTGGATTGCTGCTTATTGAGGTTAGAAGAACCCCCTCCCCCACTCCCCCCCCCCCCCACATTACGGACACATTATCCCGAAGTGGGTTACCAAATTTCTATGTCTCGTATTTACTTTCACTCAAAAACAGTCGAAACATTCCTAACGCGTTTCCTCGGGGGTTGTCATAACAACCGTTGTCAGGGACAAGTTCCAACATCCGTAATAGAACTAACAATTTTAGTAAGACCGGTCTCTTTGGCTTATAGAAGTCGTCCTTCGGCACTACAAGTTCATATGGTCACAAATGGGATAAAACTGTCCAATTTTGCATAAAAGCCTAGAGACCGATCTTACCAAATCTGATCTCTTAAAAAAAAATTAAAAAAAAAGCATTGGTGAAAAGATTTTCAGAAATAGGACATTGAGGATAAGTTAATTTACAAAGAGGGCATTTGTGAAAAAGTTTACTTCAATCTGTGATGTGCCCATGGGCGGATACAGCATGGAGGCTAAGCGGGCTATAGTCTGGATAGTTTTTTCCAAAAACAATTGTTTAGTCGCATGTTTAAATTTTTGTTGGAAAGGATGTGATTTAAGTTTTTAGGAGTTATATATAAATATAATAAAATTAAGATATATTATTTCCTAATCTCAATGAGCAACAATTCATCATCACCAATAACCATCGATTGATACATTTATTAGCATGCATTACTTCCATTTATTTTGCAGAATGAAAAATGAACATCACTCTTGTATACGAAATTATTCATTTTATTTATTGTTTGAGGTAATGATTTTTTTTTTTAGTTTCGATTTGGTGTACTGGAGTTGGTTGCCTAGTTTTCAGGTTTGAGTTACTTTTGAGAATTTAAAGTTTTAGATGGGGTGGAGTGAGTAGATTTTACTGTACCGAGAGAAATAAGAATTATTTTTTCGTAACCAGTGGAGTGGCGCTTCAAATATGTTGAAGAATTATTTGTGCACCATTTCATTCACTCAATAATTTTTGAGTAAACTTGATTTGAAATTTTATCTTTCACACTTTTCAACATATGATATGATTGATCTAGTTATGAAGTGTGAATTATTTTTACCATGGATTCAGCTTGCAAATATAACTTTTGTATCTCATTTGTATCAATTGTGGTTGAAATAGAAACATCATCATTTTATCATATGATTTATCTGAGTGACTTGTCTTATAATTGATTTTTCTGGTATTCATAACAACAACAAAAAATTCCTCGATGAACATCGTCAAGAATAAAGTTAAAAATAACATGAATGATGAATTCTTGATGATTTCATGGTCTTTTATGTTAAAATAATCTCATGGTTTTTTGAAGAGTTATGAAAAAAAGACATATGGATAAGTCTCTAATTTGATTAGAAAAAAATAATCCTAAAAGTTTCAAATCCTGGCTTCGCCTCTCGATGCGCTCACCACTGTGCAGAAACTTAGTTGGTTGCACCCTCGCTAGTAACCTCGCCTTCCTATCTCAATTCTCTTCAATTTATCAGAAACCAAATTGTTAGTCCCATGATTATGTATGATATGTTTTTGTGCAAAGAGTTGTTCAAGTAAGTTAGAAATATGAGTAGAATAGTTAGATGTTAAAACTGCAAAACTGAAGCCAGGAGATGCTTCGCAAGATGTTAGAGCAACTGCTGAAGTTCGTCCTAGCTATGAACCGAAGGAGTATATCCGCAGATTCCGAGAATCAAGGATGCGGAGTATATCTGCAAGATCACTGGAGTCTTGGCTAAAGACCCAGAATATCTTCAACTAGATTCTCGATACGCAATCTCTTGGTTTGGCAACAAGATAAAGATACGGTCAATAAATATTCAAATTGAATATTTGTTGAGATCTTTAAGGAGATTGGCAAGCGCTTTAAAAGGAGGGAGAACAAAGTTGAAGAGTATGCAGATACAACAAACATTCATGCAGCTCTCTTGCATTATAGAAATATACAAGAGAAGTCGAGGTTAAGTGATTGAGTGCACCCAGTGGAGATCGGAGCATAGTTATCACTCAAGCACGAGAACCAAAGCATCTGCTGAAGTAATACGTTTAAAAACTCTGTTACAAAACAGATCTGTCCAGATATTCGGGACGAAGCTAGCGATCCGGGAGGAAGTTGAGTGGACGAGCAGTTGTTCGAGAGAACGAAGTTGTTGTGACAAGCCATAGAGAGGGATCTCTACACAGAGGGGAGCTCAGTGCGCATCCAGACGAGTCGGTGGTAGAAGGACTTGAAGAGGGAGTCTTGCAAGTTTGTACTTCGTTGTTCGATCGTTACTAGTGGATTGCTGCTTGTTGGGGGTTAGGAGAACCCCCCACATTATGGACACATTTTCTAGAAGTAGGTTACCAAATCTATGTGTCTCGTATTTAGTATACAGTATTTACTTTCACTCGAAACAGTCGAAACATTTCTAACGCGTTTCCTCATGAGTTGTCATAACAACAGTTGGGAAAAGTTCTATCATCCGCACTAGAACTACAAGTGGTATCAGAGCAGACATCCGACACACAGGGTGAGATCAGAGGAAACTTAGAATGAGCGCAAGAGATATGGGGTGACCTCCTAATTTGGAGGAAGATCAGTTTGGCTACTGAAAGTCAAAGATGAAAGCTTACATCAGATCAGTAAATGAGTATGCGTGGAAGGCTATTTTTGAAGGTTGGATTGTACCATCAGGTGCTGCAGATGCTATTGGAGTAAGAGCGGAAAAGCCAGAAGTAGCCTGGACTGAGCATGAGAAGAAACTGTTCCAAGGGAATAGTCAAGCTTTGTATGCTATTATTTCTGCCGTGGATAAGCAAAATTATAAGTTGATAGCTGGTGTTGAGTAAGCAAAGGTCGCATAGACTATTCTGGAAACAAATTTTGAAGGAGATTCTAAGGTAAAAAAGACCAGAATGCAGATGCTGAGGCTTAGCTATGAACAACTGATGATGAAGGATGATGAGAGCATAGCTGACTTCAACGACCGTCTGGTGGATATAGTGAATGAAATGGGCATACTTGGGAGCCATTGCATTCACCAATAACAACCGTAAGCCATTGCATTCACATCAAGCAAGTTAACAGATTTAGGTCTGTTCTTTTGAGCTGAAGTTATTTATTTAAGTACTGTTTAACTTAACTTAACTTTGCTTTATTTAACTTAACTTAAGTACTTCAATTATTATTCATCACCACAACACTACTCCACTACCACCACCACCCTAACTACCTTGACATCACAATCACAATATCACCGCCACCACAACAACCCACCAACACTACCAACACAACAACAATTCACCACCACCACAACACCACCACTCCACCACCATTCCACCACCACCACCACCACCACCACCACCACCCACCCTACATTAACATCACAACCACAACACAACCACATTATCACCACCATCACAACACTACCACCACCCCACAACAACACATCCACATCACCACCACAAAAACACTACCACCACCACACAACCACAATATCACCACCACCACAACAACCCACCAGCACAAAAATACTACCACTACATAACAACATCATACCACCACCCCCACAACAACACATCCACATCACCACAACACCACCATACCACTTCCACCTCATCATCACATCACCACCATCACCACACCACTACAACATTTTCACACCACCACCAACAATACCACCACTCCACGACCTTAACATTACAATCACACTATCACCACCACCACCACCACAACAACCCACCACCACAAAAATACTACACCACCACAGCACAACAACACCATTACCACACCACTACCACTACCACCACCATCACCACAACACTTCCAAAACCACAACAACCCACCACCACTAAAAATAATAATTAATAATTAATTTACTTAACTTAATTTTACTTTATTTAACTTAACTTAGCTTATTTATTGAATATTTAAGTGCAAAAACACATGACCTTAATAATTGTAAACCACTCTTATTACTAGTAAATGACGAAGCCATAGTAAAAATTTTGGACAAGACATCAACAAATTGTTCTCCTAGTGCTAACTTTAGTACCTTAAAAACAACCTAGTTAATATTTGTGGATGATATGCTCAATATATCCTAATTTTCTACTCACGTTTACCCTTAACTCACCCGGTCAATGTGAGGAGCCTTCCGGAAAATGAATTTATTACATGGAGTAATTTCGTTCCAAAATCTGCAGGATCTTCTTCATTTGAATTTTTCTTCACAATTTTTTTTTTGACTTTACCAAGTCCCTTATGAATTGAAATTTGACATCTTTATGGTTCCATCTCTCATATATATAGGGTCCTTACATAAACACATGGCGCTTTGGCTATCCATACTAATAACAGGAACATATTCATTGTCATCTAATTCTTACAAAATACCTTTTAGCCATGTAGCTTCCTTTGAAGCTTCAGTGGCAACTAATTATTCTGCTTCAGTAGAAGAGAGTGCAACTATAGACTGAAGTTGTGATTTTCAAGACACAATTTCCATCTCAAGTAAAATAAAATGCAGTGGTTGACTTTCTGTTATCCTTATAGCAAGAATAATCAAAGCCACAAAACCTTGTATTTCATTTTTCAATGTATGCTTGCTATAACCTAGTCCTAAATTTCTAATTCCTGAATATTCCTCACCCTGTACTTCATGGCTTGCCAATTTCTATCTCTTGGATTAGAGATGTACCTGCTGAGAACGCTAATGTCAAAGGCTAAATCAGGCCTGGTACCATAACAAAATATACATGATTGACTATACTGTAACATCATAGGGTTTTTAGTTCCATTTTTCTCGTTTCTAATTCACTAAGGGGACAATAACTCTTAGAAATTTATAAGTGCCCACCTAAGGGAATAGGTGTATTTTTGATATTATGCATGTCAACCTGTCAAGAATTTTGTCAATGTAATTTGTTTGAGATAGGCACATAAGTATCCTAACTCTATCTCTAAAGATTTGCATTTTCAGCTTGTTTTGTGGTACATTTTATTCAAATTTTAGTAACTCAGACGTTCATTTGCACACAAAAGAAAGGTATTGTAATACAGTTCATATGTATCAAGCAATAAACTTGTCTTTCACAGAACTACAATGTTTTGCCACTCAATCTCCTTTATCAGCTCTGCTGACACAACCTCGCAATGATCTTACTGAGAGTCGTGAATGAAATTTGATGCTCTGCTGGTGTCTAGATCAGACAAGTTGCCTTAGCAACCTTGTACGACAAATGCAGAAACAGATTCGATCACACTCTCTCAGCTTCTCGGACTAGCAAATTCGCTCTTCGCTCTAAGCTTGTATATTCTTGTGTATGTGTGCATCTCCTCTTTGTGTGTGCAACGCTGCCCTTATATACTGGCAGCCCTCGATTGATTATGTAATCCTAACCTCACAAGAATTTATCAGTTTTACAACGCTTTCTAAATCTCTTTTAGCAATCCCGATCTATTCCATGATCTTAGCAAGCTGTTGATGCAACAACTTCTTTCCTTGCACCCTTTTTTTCTCTTTTCGCAAACATTTTATTTGAACTCACACTTAGTACTTGACAGTGTGCCTAAGTGATATATAATGAAGCATGAAGTGTGAGCTAAACAAATGCAAACGCTAAATAGGAATGCTAAAGTCACCTAAAACCAAACAAGAGCAAGTACAAGGTTTTTAAATGAAAACTATTTTTATTTTATTTTTGTGCTCGCTAAACTTAACTTCATTTTTCATGCAAAAGGAAAGAGCTCAAAAATAAATCAAACTAAGCTAGTCGAAATATCGAATCAAGTGAATAAAATCATCACAAAGAATGTCAATCAACTTAAAGATACGATTCATGAATTTAAAGCACAACTCATCCCGAAATTTTTTTTAAATAAATGATACCACTTAATTTCTTAGGAAACATTACTTCATGTGATCAATGCTTAAAGCTAGGATGAAAACAATCTTGTGAGTATAATGCGCGCAAAGTAAATATGTAGCATAGAATCATATTGTTAAACAAATAAAAGCGCAAGCGCAAAACACCCCACACTTAAAAATTTGCTTAGTCCCTAACCAATAAAAAGTAAAAGAATTAAAGATAAAGCTTCAAAGGAACTTCTCTCGTGTGAAGATAGTCAAATGCGCATCCGCTAATGCCCGTGAATGATGCTCCAATCGGTTGTAGTAAATCTGAAACTCAAGAAAAAGGTTAGTGCAACACCTGAATTCATAGATGAAAACAGCTAGCTATTAAAGATAAATCAATGCGAAACATATAGCTAGGCGAAAGATTGGAAAACAAATGCGCGACAATTCAAACGATGATTTTACGTAGATATGCTCTTGTAAATAAAGAGTCATGAACTAGTGTATTATAGTGCTTGAAAAAGGTTTCGAACAAATGCGAGTAAAGTTGCAAAGTTTCTCAAAGTCACACAAAAATAGCTCTACTCAAAACTACCTGAATCAAAAGTGATTCGGGGTGCATATAAATGTGTTCCGTCCACACCCTGGTCGAATCAAAGCAGTTCGGATAACGTGAGCTTGTCCGAATCAACTAGGGTGTTTGATCGCGCATCGTTGTATGCATCAAATTAATCCTTCGTTCTCCACTTAGTATAGCGGCTAAGTCAGGGTCGATCCCACAAGGAGCAAGCAGACTCGTTCAGCTAGTAACCTACAACTTAAGAGAATTGGGTTGTGAGTGATTGGGTTGCGCAGGTGCGCGAATGAACAGTAGTGAAAGCAGATTTGCACTAGACGTGCGCAGGCAGTAGAGATTAAGTACTATGACTATGAAAAGTATCGGTGCAGACAATCCTCTATGAATATATTCCTTATCATCGACTCTAAACGTCTATAGTTCGATTCACTGAAGTTAGTATCCGGTCAAGGCTTCCTAACATGTGCGCATGTTCCGATCAAAGTCCATGAGCTATTAATTCTTGGAACTAGTCTAAGCAGCTACGAATCCTGTCACAGTAGCAACTGATTATCCTAGCGCGTTACTCCTAGTTGTCACCGTCAAGCTACCAACTAGTTTAACATATAACACCAAGTAGTAAGAGTAATATTGCGGTTCAAGGCTTCCCCTACTCGTACAACTAGCTGTCAACCGTGTGCACAAAATTAATACAAGCAAACAAACTATGCATTAAGCACAAGTCTCAAAGGAAATACTCATAGAATCATGCCCAACCGATACAAAGTGTTTAGCTAGACATGCTAGTGGTAAACATCATAGAAATAGTAAATAAAAGCTAAAGTGTCCAAGGAAACAGTAACAAGCAGGTGCGTGCAGGTTGCTGTGTCTCGGTTCGCGCAGTCGGTTGGCGCAGGTCCTCGCAGCAGCTGGTGTGTTTTTCAGTTCTGGCTCTCTCTCCTTGATATCTCTCAAACCCTAGCCTTCCTCTCTTTATATACTGCTTGTGAGGCCCGAGGACAGTCTTGGCAACTTCCAAATCCTATGGTGTTCAAGATTTGGAAACACCGCTACCCTGCGCATGGCTCACTACGCACGTTGGTTCGCGCAGTTGGTTTGCGCACCGCACTCTGAATCTGCCACTTCCTATCCTGTTTGCGCTGCTAGCTCCGCAGGCTGTGTGTTGCGCTCCTTAAATGCGGTTATTAGCGTGTATCCGACTTAGGCCCTTGTTTTGTCCTGGAATACAAAAACACCGGAAACCAGTAATCTTGTACACAAAATAATGCAAACAAGCACAGTGTTAGGATCTAAATAGTGCGTATAAATAGGCTCTATCAGTGTTCGATTCAAACTAGTTTGGATAGCTGAGCTTCCCCGAATAAAAAGTGATTCGGGCAAGGCAAAAAGTGATTCGCTCGAATCATACACTCAGTGTAGTTCAAATTCTAAGGGAAAATCTACCGAATAAAAACCATACAAGTTCAAAAACCATCTGTCATGAAAAAAATATCACGGTGAAGCGCGTCAAAATACAAATGAACTAGTCAAGCAAATTACATAGCAAGAATACCAACACAAGTCATGACCTATAAAAATGCAACCTAAACATCATTCCTATGTTTCGTGCGGTTCTCGGGGTCCGAGTCATCACTCTCTTGCATTGTATCGTCCTCAGCATGATCTCCACTGCCACTCCCGGGGGCTTCCTCACCGTCCCTACCTTCGGTTAAGGCATTGGCCTCATCAAACCCAACTTCGACCATGGCTGAAAAGGAGTCATCTTCCGCGACTGCTGGTGGCACAGTCTGTGGAGGCGGCGGCTGAGCAATGGGCGCTGGCGGAGGTGGAATGTCTACAATACCCAAGTGCGCTGCCATATGCACCATGACACCTCCTTGCCACGAGATAAAATCGTGGACAAGGGTGGATAAGACCTTGTGCGAGCGGATGAGCATCGTGTGAGAATCTGAGAGGGAATCCAAATGCGCGCTCATCAGTCTCAGGTCCTCGGGTACACTTGTCTCGGGCTCAACGGGAGGAGGGGCAGTGGAGGATGGTCTGAAATCTGGGATATGTTCTGAAGCGTGGGCAGGTCCAGGTGTAGGTGCGGCTTTTTGTGTCAAGGGCTGCTCGCTGGCTGCTTTAGGCGGTGTTGCTAGCCGAGGAGCCCCATGCTCTTTTCGCTTCTTTGCTACCCGCTTCTCTAATTGTGCCGACACATCTGTGCGAATAATCCACGCACGAGTTTTCGCGTCTATCATATGCATCTTGCGAAGGGTCTCCAGGTTAAGTACCTTCTTGGCAGAGGTGTGCCGTGGTCCAAAGTGAAAGCCACATCGTTCGCGAGAAGCGTACTAAGTGACCTACCACCTAAAGCACGCCCCTTGAAATGAATTAGAAGCATCAAGTCCAAATCCGAGGTGTTAACATACCGGCCACCATCCTTGCGGATGTGAATGGACGTCGCAATAAGACGATGAATCAGCTGCCAAACAGAGCTGGCTGAGGGGACTCGAAGAAAATATCCTGTCCGGTGAGTTCCGGCCAGAACTTGTACCGATCGCCTGCCTTGAATTTTTGGTACTCACCATCCTTAGTACACCCAAATGCTTTGCTGATATTGATGGAAGGCATTTTAAACCTGTCCGCCTAAGAGGAAATTCCAAAAGCGTACATGGCGCTCCCTCTTGCCCTTATACATATAATTACCTCTGACATCTTCCCATGTCGCAGAAAACTAGGCCATGAATCCTTTACCAGCCTCGGGTAAGTACCTGGATCATCCATCAAAATATAGTGGAGATCACTTGCACATAGATGATGACAAATTCTATCCATAACATTAAGATCACGCAGTGCGGCATGATCCGGGTAAGTGGGTGCGAGTACCTCATATCCACTGTGATGCGCCAAGAGAGTCTTCATATCCGCGTCAGCAAACGAATCTCTTCACTGAAAGGAAGGGCGTCCTTGCCCATTTCTCTCCCTAGTGCGGAACTATAGCCAAACAGAATCGCTCGCGAGAGGACTCCCCCTCTGGTCTGGCTTCCTCAGAGGAAGATGATGATGATGTCTCGCTGACTGGAGACAGCGTAAGAGAGGATCGAATAACAATGCCGACAGCAGTTCGCCTTGGCCTCGGTTTGGGTTTGGTTTGGGGCTTATACACTTCTGAGCAGCGAAAAGCCTTCGGGGTGGTCGCTGTCGTGGTTTCCTGGCTAAACTTAGGTTGGTCTTAGCCATTGATTCGGGTAGGGGAGGCGACTCGGGCTGGTTGGTGATTCGGGCGAAAGGGTCGGTGACTCGCGGATGCGTCGGCTAGGTCGAACGGCGCAGTGTTGGCGACGGGTGCGGTTGGACGGAGCCGGCAAGGTGTGGATGCTACAGACGGGTGCTGGCAGGGTTTTTAGGGTTCGGGAGAGATGTGAGAGAAACAAAGTTTGAACGAGTTAAACTGAAAACCCGAATGAAGTTGATTCGGGAAAGTGAGTGAATGGCTTTGCCCGAATCAAAAGTGATTCGCTTAATCACTTACTCAGTGCTGCTTTGAAAAGTTTCAAACTGCACTAATCAAATATGATTCGGGTAACCCTTATCCAAATCGATTCTGATTTGCATACTTTACCTGAATCAAAAGTGATTCGGGGATCGAATCAAACACTCAGTGCTGCTGATAGAGCCTAGTTATATGCGCTATTTAGATCTTAGCACTGTGCTTGTTTGCATTATTTTGTGTACAAGATTACTGGTTTTCGGTATTTTTGTATTTCAGGATAAAACAGGAGCATAAGTCAGATGTGCGCTAACGGACGTTTTTAGAGCGCAATGCACGACCTGCGGAGCTAGCAGCGCAAAAGGAGATAGCTGATTCGGACTACAGTGCGCAAACCGACTGCGCGAAGCAAGTAGCGTAATCAGCGTGCGCAGAATGGCAGAGTTTTTAAATATTGATCTCCTAGATTTGGGATGTTGCTAAAAGTCTCTCGGGCCAAATCTAAGCATTCCATGGGCTTCTAGACCACTATATAAGAGGAGGGAAGCTAGGGTTTGAGAGAGAGAGAGTAGATAGAGAGAAGGACACTCAGCAGCAAAACACACGAACTACTTCAGCCAGAATCTGCGCGAACCACCTGCGCCAGCCGAGAACAGCAAACGCACAATTGCGCCAACCTGCTACGTTTTCTCTTGCTGCCTTAGTTTTATTTATTATTGCTATGATGTTTGTTTCTAGCATGTCTAGCTAAACACTTTATATCGGTTGGGCATGATTCTATGAAGTATTTCCTTTGAGACTTGTGCTTAATGCTTAGTTCGTCTACTTATATTAATTCTATGCATATGGGTGATAATTAATTGTGCGAATAAGGGAAGCCTTAAACCGCAATCTTATTCTAACTACTAGTTATTGTATGTTAAACTAGTTGATAGCTTGACGGTGACAACTAGGAGTAACGCACTAGGATAATCAGCTGCTACTGTGATAGGATTCGTAGCTGCTTAGACTAGTTTCAGGAATTAATAGCTCATGGACTTTGATCGGAACATGCGCGCACGTTAGGAAGCCTTGATCGGACACTAACTTAAGTAGAACTGCACTATAGATGTCTAGAGTCGATGATAAGGGATACATTCACAGAGGATTGTCTATACCGATACTCTTCATAGTCATAGTACTTAAAATCTACTGCCTGCGCACGTATCGTGCAATTCTGCTTTCATTACTGTTCATTCGCGCACCTGCGCAACCCAATCACTCACAACCCCAATTTCGTAAGCTGTAGGTTGCTAGCTAGACGAGTCTGCATGCTCCTTGTGGGATCGACCCTGAGTTAGCCACTATACTAAGTGGACAAGAAAGGATTAATTTGACGCGTACAACGACGCGCGATCAGCTGCAATGAACAGTTTCAAGCTGCACGAATCAAAAATGACTCGGACAAGCTAGATACTGATTCGGGTGAATCAACTGATGTGTGTTAATAGCCTGCACTGTACACGAAATTCTTCAAAACTTCCAGATTCCACAAAATGAATTACCCTACACTTAAGACTTCTAGATAACTAAACCGAAGAGGTAATTCAAGTTCACTCAAACACAAAATCCCTAAAACCACTAATCAAACATTTGGTGCACGACGCATCACAAATTCCAAAACAATTCTATACTACCGACAAGTAGACGAAAAAGCACAAGTACTCACCAGCCTAGTTTAAACGTCTTGGCTAAGATGTAGCTGATCCCCTTCTTTATAAAAAACACACTTGAGAAGTCTTTTGCGAGGATCCCTTCTCAAGTGGCATGCGTTGATAGTGTGGGAATTAGGTGGAGTCATTAAGTTTGAAGTCTCTAAGCTCCAAGCTTTGCTCGTCTCCATGGCATGCCTTGATTTGATGGGCATTCACTTTGAAGGTATCAACGGCCTTGTTTACTAATTTGAAGTAGCCATCTTCGTACACTTTTTCGACTTTGAAAGGCCCCGACCACCTTGATTTCAGCTTTCATGGAAATAGTCTAAGTCGGGAATTGAAAAGTAAAACACTATCTCCCTTCGGGAAAGTTCTCCTCTGAGTTTTCTTGTCATGCCACAGTTTGGTTTTCTCTTTATAAATTCTAGCACTTTCATGCGAGTCAAGTCTGATCATCGAGCTCGTGAAGCTGGAGTAGTCTCTTCTCCCCTGCTGATTTCAAGTAGAAATTCAGCTTCTTTACAACCCACATGGCTTTATATTCGAATTCCATCGGGTGATGGCAAAGTTTCCCGTATACAAGTTTGTAAGGGGACATACTGATTGGTGTCTTAAACGTCGTTCGGTAAGCCCATAACGCTTCATCGAGCTTCGATGACCAATCCTTGCGAGAACTACTAACCGTCTTCTCCATTATTGCCTTGATCTCGCGATTAGATACCTAAATTTGGCCGCTGGTCTAAGGGTGATACGGCATTGCTACCTTGTGGTAGACATCATAATTTCATAGCAATGCCTCAAACTTTTTTTCCTTAAAGTGCGATCCATCATCGCTGATCACTATTCTTGGCGCGCCTAACCTTGGGAATATTACTTTGGTGAAAAGGCCTCCACCCATTTGGAGACATAATCAACGGCGACCAGAATATATTTGTTCCCATGCGATGACGGGAACGGCCCTATGATATCTATCCCCCAAACATCAAATATTTCAACCTCAAGGATTCCCTTCTGCGGCATCTCATCACGCTTTGATATATTTCCCGTGTGTTGGCATGCGTCACAAGACTTTACAAATTCATACGCATCCTTAGACAACATGGGCCAATAAAACCTGCATTGTAGAACCTTCGCGAATGTTTTGAAGCTCGAACCATGCCCACCATAGGGGGAAGAGTGGCAGCTTCGTAGAATGCCCTTTTGATCATCCTCCGCAATACATGACCGATATAACCCACAAGCGCATAGCCTATAGATAAATAGCTAATCCCAATAATAACAGTTTAAGTCATGGAGGAATTTCTTCATTTGATTGTGATCTGCCCATTCAGGTAAATTCCACAAGAATAAAATTCACAAAATCAGCATACCTTGGAGCTTGCATTGTCTGAACACTCAATAAATATTCGCTAATAAAAGAGTCGGCACATACTTCTCACCACATCCACTGATTTGCTCAAGCCACGATAGGTGATCCGCGACAACATTTTTCCACTCCTTTCTTATCCATAATTTCCACGTCTAACTCTTGTAAAAGGAGAATCCAACGGATTAGTCTAGGCTTCGCCTCCTTCTTTGTCATAAGATATTTGATCGCTGCATGGTACGTGTAGACAATTGTTTGGACCCGATCAAGTATGGTCTGAATTTCTTGAAGGCATAGACGATAGCAAGCATTTTTTCTCTATGGTCAAGTAATTCTCTTGTGTAAAGTCAAGGGCCTTACTCACATAATAAATCACGTGCAAACGCTTGTCGACCCTTTGACCCAATACCGCTCCAATAGTGTTATCGTTAGAGTCACATATTAGCTCAAATGGAATCTCTCAGTTTGATGGTTGAATTATCGGGGCGGACAACAAAGCTTTCTTTAGCATTTGAAACGCTTTACATAGCAGATTTGTAAGAGGTTTAGCAATTTTCAAGAAGTCCTTGATGAACCTCCTATAAAATCCAGCGTGCCCGAGGAAACTCCTTATTCCTTTCCCGTCTCTCGGTTGTGGCAGCTTCTCAATAACATCGATCTTGGCTCTATCGACCTCAATTCCTCTTTTGATACAAGATGCCCCAATGCAATACCTTCTTTAACCATAAAGTGGCATTTTTCCCAATTGAGCACTAGGTCCATTTCGATGCACCTAGCCAACACACGAGACAAATCTGTGAGACAATAATCAAATGAATAATCATGCACAGAAAAATCGTTCATAAATACTTCCAAAGAGTTTTCTAAAAATTCAGCAAAAATTGACATCATACAACGTTGAAAAGTCCCTGGTGCATTACAAAGACCAAAAGTGATAGAGCCTAGTTATACACGTTATTTAGATCATAACCCCTTGCTTATTTGCAATATTTTATGGGCAAGATTACTCGTTTCCAATGTTTTTGTATATCAGGTCAGAACGAGCCCCTGAGTCGGATACGCGCTAACAGGCAGCGTTCTAGGAGTGAAAGATCAGCCTGTGGAGCTAGCGGCGCAAACAAAAGAAGAGATGGCGAAAGACAGCAGAGGTGCGCTACCCGATTGCGCCGACCAATGCTGTGCGCCAAGCGCAAAATCCCAGTGACCAGATTTGGAAGCTGCCAAAAGATGAACCTCCTGAGTAGTATAAGAAGAAAGAGAGTCTAGGGTTTCGAGGAGTTGGAAAGACTGCTGTTCCAGAGGCACCAGAGGACGCAAGGAGGCACTGTGCAGCAGGACTGGAAAACACACGGACCTGTTGAGAGGATTTGCGCCAGCCGACTGCGCCAGCCGAGAAGACAAACTGCACGCTCTGTTTGCTACCGTTTTCTCCGATACATTAGATGTTATCTTGCTATTTTATGATGTTTACCACTAGCATGTCTAGCTAAACACTTAGTGTTGGTCGGGCATGAATCTGTGATGTATTCCTTTGAGACTTGAGCTTAATGCATAGTTTATTTACTTGTATTAATTCTGTGCGTATTGAGACAGTTAGTTGCATAAGTAGGGGAAGCCTTGAACCGCAAACTTGCCTGTGTAGCTCGCTTGTCACATGTTAAACTAGTTGCATGCGTAGGGGAAGCCTTGAACCGCAAACTTACCGTGACAATTAGGAGTAACGAGTTGGGGTAGGCAGCTGCTACTGTGACAGGATTCGCAGCTATTTAACCTAGTTCTAAGGATTAATAGCACATGAACTTTGAACGGAACATGCGCATGTGTTAGGAAGCCTTTACCGGACACTAACCCAAGTAAAACACAAGCTGTAGACGTTTAGAGTCGATGATAAGGAATGCATTCATAGAGGATTGTCTGCCCAATACTTCTCATAAATATAGTACTTCATCTCTTCTGCTTGCGCACGTCTAGTGCAATTTCCCGCGTTACGATATTTGCTGTTACTCGCGCATCGCGCAAAAACCCCAATCGCTCACGCAACCCCCGTTTTTCTTAAGTGTAGGTTACTGGCTAAGACTCACTGCTTGCTCCCTGTGGAGATCGACCCTTACTTAACCGCTGTACTAGTGGGAGAGGAAGGAATTATATTTGACGCGCACAACGACGCGCGATCAAATTTTGGCGCCGTTGCCGGGGAGCAACACAGCTAAGTGTTAGCTAGCTTACATTTCTCATTTTAGTAACTAGCTATTTCATTTTGTTTTGTTTTCTCGTTGTTGTTTCTGACAGCGCACAATTACATCAGCCTGCGCAACCTTGAAACAGTTGCGCTGCGCAGATTCTAGTTGCGCACTGACAGACGCAACAACTTCGTTGCCATTTAATTTCGTTTCTTGAGTTTGGATCAGGACATGGAGGATAACAGTGTGGTTGGAGATAACCTGGGAGACAGAACCCCAGAGGAAGCAAGGGCGCATAACCGCGCAGCCCTATTCAGAGAGGAAGTGCAGCGCGAGGTTGAGGCAAGGAGGGCCGCTGAAGTGTATCATGCGCCGCCCATGCCACAAGTCGCGCGACGCAGAACAGTGCGCGAGATGTCGGCCCCTATCACTGTTAACCAGCCATGGTGCATCGTGCTTCCACCTGGCGGTCACTTCGAGCTAAGGAGCTCACTCATCCATCACATGCCCAAGTTCCACGGAATGAACAATGAAAATCCAGTCAAGCATGTGCGGGAGTTCCTGGTCATTTGCGAAAACATGAAGACCGAAGGGGAAAGCGATGAAGCGCTAAAAATGAAGGCATTTCCATTCTCACTAAATGATACAGCTAGACACTGGCTAATGAATTTACCTGCAGGATCTATTCACACATGGGAGCAGCTGCAGAAGAAATTCTTAGACAAATTTTATCCAGCAGCAAAGATTGCGCTGCTCAGAAGGGAATTGGCCGCGCCAAGGCAAGGCGCAGGGGAGTCTCTGTCAGAATACTACGAGCGTTTCAGGGAGCTAGAAGCCAACTGCTACAATCACGGGCTTCCCCAGAATGTGCTGATAGAGAACTTTCTGAATGGACTGCTGCCCATGGAGCTGCGACTACTGAATGCGTGCGCAGGAGGGGACATTTGCAACATGTACCCGGAGGATGCATGGCAGCTGATAGAAGATTCTGCTGGGCAGGTAAGACATCAATTAACACTTGAAAGTAGTCGTAATCGTTCTGTGCATCAGGTAGAGGCAAGCGCTGAGATCAAAGAAATGAAGGCCATGCTACAGAAGCTGATGAGTACGCAGAGCGCACAACCAGTTGCGCCAAAGGTATGTGAATTCTGCAGGTCCACTGATCACAAGACAGACGAGTGCCCAACACTTTTTGAAGAAACTGGAGATGTGAATGCCCTAGGAGGATGGGACAACAGAGGACCGCAGAGGCAGAATCAGCCGCGCTTTGGGCTTGCTGCAAATGGTTTCAGATGGAGAGAAGAGAACAATTTCCAGAGGCAGCCCATTGATCAGCGCGCACCACAGCAGACGCAACAAGCTGCACCCTACAATCCACCGCATCGCCGCACAGACGCACCAGCGCAGAACCATCAGCAACCAAAGCGATCCTTGGAAGATATCATGGGGCAGCTAGCAGACACAGTGCGCAAGAATGACGAAAAGTATGACAAGAGGTTCGAATCCATAGAAAAGCATCTATCACAAATTGCAACCACGGTGTATGAGCTGAAAAAGAGCGATGGCAACCTGCCTTCGCAAGTGATTCAGAACCCTAAGGGAGGAGTTAATGCAGTAACACTGAGGACTGGGCGCACAGTGGGAACAGAGCAGACCGCGCAGGCGCCTGCGCAACCAGTTGCGCAAGTCCCAGATCCAGCAGCTCAGAGTGCGCAACCAGAGCCAGAGGCGCAATCAGAAGCGCCAACCACGAACCAGCAGGGCAATGCGCCAGGTATGTCTCACTCGAAAAACAAGGACAAAAATTGTACTAACATACCTGCTCCTTTCCCTGTGCAGGCACCACTGGCGAGAAAAGAAGCACTGGACAAGGAACTGTATGAGCTGTTCAGCAAGGTGGAAATCAACATACCTCTCATAGAAGCTATTCGACAGATTCCCAGGTATGCGAAGTTTTTAAAAGAGCTGTGCACGAATAAAAGAAGGACAGGCGAATGCGCACAAGTAATGCTAAATGCGCAAGCCTCAGCAATCGTGCAGCAAAAGGTACCACCTAAGTGCCGAGATCCAGGTACATTCACTATCCCTTGCACCTTAGGTAAAACCACGGTGAGCAACTGCATGATCGATTTAGGTGCATCAATCAATTTATTACCATATTCTCTCTATGCGACCCTGCGCCTTGGACCACTAAAACTTGCAGGTCTCACAATTCAGCTAGCAGATAGATCGTGCAAACAACCTGCAGGCATGATAGAAGATGTCCTAGTTCGAGTAGGAGAGCTGGTGTTCCCAGCAGACTTTTATGTGCTCGAAATGGAGGGTGAATCAAGCGCCAGCGGTGCGCAGATCCTCCTAGGCAGACCGTTTCTGATGACTGCGCGCACGAAGATAGACGTGTGGAGGGGCACGCTCTCCATGGAGGTAGATGGTGAAGAAATCCATTTCAACATCTTCGAAGGGATGCAGCACCCACATGAGGACGCTACCGTGCACGCAATGGACAGCTTTGACGATTTAGTCACGGAAGCGCAGTGTGCAAGCGCGACCATAGGACCAGAGCTACTGACACAGGCAGAACTGGAGGAGCAAGAGAAGGAGCTAAGCAGTGCCGAACCAGCATCCACACAGGTACGTGATATAGTTCATATTTGCACTGCTAACAAAATCTTGCCCTCTGTTGAGCAGGCACCCAAGATCGAACTGAAGCAACTCCCGGAGCATCTCAAGTACATTTTCTTGGGAGATGAGGACACCCTGCCAGTGATCATCAAGAGGGGATTGGAAGAAGGGCAGGAGGCGCGCTTACAACAGGTGCTGCGCAGGAACCAGCGCGCCATTGGATGGACTCTTGCTGATCTGCGCGGAGTGAGCCCAGACGTGTGCATGCACCGAATTCTGTTGGAAGATGGCGCCAAACCATCCAGGGAGGCTCAGCGCAGGTTAAACCCAAATATGATGGAGGTCGTGCAAAAGGAAGTTCTGAAGTTGCTTGACGCAGGGGTCATTTACCCAATCTCAGACAGCAGATGGGTCAGCCCGGTGCACGTTGTGCCAAAGAAAGGAGGAATCACGGTGGAGGAGAATGCGCAGGGCGAGCTAGTTCCCAAGCGCATACAGACTGGCTGGCGCATGTGCATCGACTACAGGAAGCTGAACGCTGTAACGCGCAAGGACCACTTCCCGCTACCCTTCATGGACCAAATGCTGGATCGCTTGGCAGGTAAGCCCTACTTTTGTTTTTTGGACGGATATTCAGGTTACAATCAGATACCCATAGCTGCGGAGGATCAAGAGAAGACCACGTTCACATGCCCCTTCGGAACTTTTGCGTTTCGGCGTATGTCTTTTGGGCTGTGCAACGCGCCAGGTACGTTCCAACGCCTCGTCATGAGCATTTTCTCTGATATGATTGGTATATGTATAGAAGTGTTCATGGATGATTTCACTGTATATGGGAGTACCTTTGATGCATGCTTAATACATCTAGATAAAGTCTTAGAGCGCTGCATCTCTAAGAACTTAGTGCTAAACTACGAGAAGTGTCATTTCATGGTAACGCACGGAGTAGTACTAGGTCATATCATTTCAGAGGAGGGTATTAAGGTAGACAAAGCTAAGATAGATATTATTTCTAATCTGCCTTATGCCACCAACGTGCGCGACGTGAAATCGTTCTTAGGGCATGCTGGGTTTTACAGGCGTTTTATTAAGGATTTCTCTAAGATTTGCATACCCCTGTCTAACCTGTTGCAAAAAGACGTGTGCTTCGATTTTACTGATGAGTGCAGGGCGGCGTTCGATAAGCTGAAAGAAGCGCTGACCAGTGCGCCAGTGATGCGCGCACCAGACTGGAACCTGCCATTTGAGCTGATGTGTGACGCAAGTGACTACGCAGTGGGAGCAGTCTTGGGGCAGCGCGAGGACAAGAAGCCGCATGCCATCTACTATGCATCGCGCACACTAGACTCCGCGCAGAAGAACTACACCACCACGGAGAAGGAGCTTCTGGCAATTGTATTTGCGCTGGAGAAGTTCCGAGCATACGTTCTAGGCGCCAGAGTCATCATCTACACGGACCACGCAGCTATCCGCTACCTCATATCCAAGAAAGAGACCAAGCCGCGCCTGATGCGCTGGGTACTTTTGCTTCAGGAATTCGATTTGGAGATCAAAGATAAGAAGGGCACGGAAAATACCGTCGCGGATCACCTGAGCAGGATCGTAAAGGATGAGGAGCCGGGGCAGATCAAGGAGACGTTCCCTGACGAGCACCTAATGGCGCTAACAGGTAAGGTACCATGGTATGCGCATATCGCAAATTACCTGGTCACAGGTGCGTTCCCTCCTCATTTCAATAAAACTCAGTGCATGCGATTGAAACATGAGTCCAAGCATTACCTTTGGGATGATCCTTACATGCTTAGAATAGGTCCAGATCGGATATTAAGACGTTGCGTGCCTGACCATGAGATTAACTCTGTATTGATGTTTTGTCATGCGCACGCCTGTGGAGGACATTTCGGTCCCAAGCGCACGAGCAGGAAGATCTTGGACTGTGGATTCTACTGGCCGCACCTATTCAGAGATGCCTATAACCACTGCAGGAAGTGTGACAGGTGCCAGCGCACTGGAGGAATCTCCGCGCGCAACGAGATGCCGCAGACCCCGATTCTGGTGGATGAAGTGTTCGATGTTTGGGGAATCGACTTCATGGGTCCATTTCCCCCATCTGCCGGGTACGAGTACATACTGGTGGCCGTGGATTACGTATCCAAATGGGTCGAAGCTAAGGCCACGCGCAAGGATGATGGTAAGACTGTCGCTGATTTTCTCAGAACTAACATATTTTGCAGGTACGGAGTGCCTAAGGCAGTTATCAGCGACCAGGGGACGCACTTCTGCAACAGAGTTGTGGCGCAAGTCTTCAAGCACTATGGGGTGCGCCACAAGACGTCCACCGCTTACCATCCGCAGACGAATGGACAGGCCGAAGTTTCTAACAGAGAGATAAAGCGCATCTTGGAAAAGACTGTGAGGCCGTCGCGCAAGGATTGGAGCCAGCGCCTGGATGATGCGCTATGGGCATACCGCACGGCACACAAGACACCCATTGGAACCTCACCATTCCGGCTGGTCTATGGGAAGGCATGCCACCTGCCAGTGGAGCTCGAGCACAAGGCATATTGGGCCTTACGTATTTGCAACTTGAACTTGGAAGAGGCAGGCCAAGAACGCGCATTTGAGCTGAGCGAACTAGAAGAGCTGCGCCTGGACGCCTATGAGGGACTGCGCGATTACAAAGCGCGCACCAAGGCGTTTCATGACAAGCACATCCTCCGGCGCACATTTGAACCAGGCGATCGGGTATTATTATTTTCATCACGCCTGAAGCTCATGCCTGGGAAGCTGCGCAGCAAGTGGACGGGACCATACACCGTCACCAAGGTTTTCCCCTACGGCACAATTGAATTAGAAGACGGGCACCAACATCGTTTTCAGGTTAACGGGCAGAGAGTCAAACGGTACTTGGGCGAACCTTGGGATGGCGCAGCACGCAACATTGACTTGGCCGAGCCAGAGATAGTAGACGAGCAAGCTGCTGCGCCAGACGCACCACCAGATGTTTCAGAGGGAGAACTAGCACCCATCGCCTATATCTCCTCTTCCTCTGCATCTGCCCTCCTTACGAATAATGTATCACATGCTGACCTCCCCTTTTATCCTTTGCGCAGGACCACAGAGATCGTAACACGCGCACTGGCGCAGGGACACTCAGGAGCAAGAGTGGGGGAGGCTGCAGACGCACTACTTGGCACGTAACGAGGTACCGTCGAGCCAACGACGTTAAACAACGGCACTTGTCGGGAGGTAACCCGACACATTTTATTTTGGCACATTTTATTCTGCTTGTTTTGTTTTTTTTGAGTGTTTTTAGCTTAGTTTAGGGTTTGGTAGTTTTTAGTCACACAAGTGCGCAGGACCGTGCGCCTCTCAATGCGCAGGTCAGTTGCGCCAGCCATAGGGGGTATATAAGGCCAGACTTAGAAAAATTCCCAGCACTTTTTCACTCGACCGTTACACACAAGCTCCCGCCCTCAGACCTCTGCCGTCGATCAGCGCCCATCCCACCGTCCGTCTAGAGAGATTCAAGGACAACACGACCGCACAGCACCCAGGTAACCCCCGATCCCGTTTTGAGCCGCTTCTGTTAGGGTTTGCGCGGAGAAGACAGTTTTTAGGGTTTTGAAATCGCACCAGGCTAGAGTGCGCGGCTTGGAGTGCTGTTTTGTGCGTTGTGTAGGCGACCAGTAGGCGCTCGTTCGGTGCAAATTTCGGAGGATTCTGAGCAGTTTCGATTTTTAGGGTTTTGGGGAGCATTGACCACGATTGACCGGAGCCAGCGCACGATGAGACCCGCCGCAGACCAGGTAACCCCAGCGGCTTTCGCTAACAAGTACGCCGCATTCATTAGCTTGGACATGTACGGGACACCGTACATCTGTCGAGATTTCCTGCGCGAGGTAGGGTTAGAGGACCTCGTGGCGCAGAGGCTAGCGATTGCCGGCTGGGAGGCGCTAATGGACCTCCGCAGCGCATCAGACCAGGAGGACACGTGTGAGTTCCTGGCATCTATGGAGGCGGGGGACAGGGAGATTAGATATAGACACAGGGGTGTCTGGTTCATAGCCTCGGAAAGGAGGCTGAGGCGCGCATTTGGGTGCGCCAAGGTGCGTGAGGAAGAGTTAGACACGCACTCTAACCAGGAGGCTTGGAGGGACATGGCAACAGGGCCAGCGTTCGCCGCGGGGCGCAGCAGGGGCCGAGAGCTGCGCGACCTGTGGCTGTTCTACTTATGGCGCATCGTGGCCTACGCAATCATTGGCCGTTTCAATGGCGCACCAAAGATCAGCCTCCTGGATATGGAGATTTTGACGGGGCTTTACTATGAGCGGAAGGTGCTGTTCATCCTGAACATGGTGCACCATTGGAGCCGAGTCAGCATGAGAGGGCCGCTGACGTGTGGAGGGCTTATCACGCACTTGCTGCGGAGCTTACATGGAGAGCCCGAGGTGCCCGAGCACACCTTGGTGCAGCCTATACCTCTGGACCGCGCTCACATGCTGCAAATCAGGGCGGTAGCCGTTCGGGACGATGGCACACTAGAGTGGTGCTACCATCTGCAGCCAGCCAGACCACCGCGGGCCAGAGTAGAGAGCAGTGCGCGGGCCAGGGCGGAGAGCAGTGCGCAGGGCGCAGCTGCAGGCGCAGCAGCAGCTGCAGCAGCCGCAGCAGCAGACGAAGAGATGGAGGAGGCCCTAGAACCAGAGGTGCCTCTAGTCAGGCGCCCAAGGACTCGGGCGCAGACTGGAGCGCAACAGAGGGCCCGCGCACCATTGGGGGAGCCAGTGACCATTTCCATAGAGGACTCTCCCCCGCGTGCCCCTGCCAAGCGCCCAAGGACTGAGACTGAGGCGGCGCCTGAGGAAGCCACTGCCGAGCAGCGCATGCTGTTCAACGTCATGCGCGTGCTCGAATACTTAGCGCCAGAGGGGGCGGATTTAAGTATGAGTCCACCATCCGGGTGGAAATTTGGAGACGCAATTCCCCCTCTCCTCAGCCTGCACCATCCACCTCCTACCCGAACCCCAGAAACTTCAGCAGCTCCAGCTCCAGCACCCTCTCCAGCTCCAGCACCCTCTCCAGCTCCAGCACCGGCTCCAACCCCAACCCCAGCAGAGCCCACCCCTGCACCTGCACCTGCACCGGCACCGATACCTTCACCAGTAGTTTCCCCTGCCCGGCCTTCTGTTCCGGAGTCCCCAATTAACTTTCCCAGCGTCAACTCCGATTCCTTATGGGAGTCACTCTCCGAGGACGAGCAGCCTGACCCCCTCACCATTGTACCCCCATCCTCCAGCACCGCCTCCACGACTGATTCTTCAGAGGCTGTAGCGCAGGATTCAGAGGCTGCCTCTAGCTCGGAGGACTTCTAAGGCCAAGGGCAGGCGCAGTGATTTTACTTTAGGGTGGTGTCTTTTATTAATTGCTGCGTCTAGTGACTATTTTGTGCGCTGAATATTTGAGCCCTACATTCTGTGAACCCCTTGCTATATTTTGTGTGACTATTCGTGTTTACTCTTATGTTCTTTATTGTCGTTGCATTGCATGCATGTGCGCCGCCTCCGTGCGCTTGAGCTTGAGTCGTGGGGACACGTCTCTGTTCAAGTGTGGGGGGGGGGCGTTACTCTTACATTTTATGTTTCTGAGCATTTTTTAGTATAGCTTAGTTAAGTTGAAGAGAATTAGTAGCAGTAGTGCGCTAAGGTGCAGGATGCGCATGCGCTCTAGCTTGTTTTGCGCTATCCGTATTGTGTGCACTGCTATCTACTGTTTTAGCATAATTTTTTCGTTTTTTCTGCTCCTGTTAGTTGGGATATACAGGGGATGTGGAGTTGATAGAAATGCTCCAGAGAGGCGGTTAGTCGCTTCTGCTTCGAAGGCGAGGTATATGGTTGAGTGCGCTAGTGGAGGCCGGTGCTTCGCAACCTTCGGAACAACAGAGCGCGCTCAGTCACGCAGATGCAAAAAGGCAAAATACCCAAGCGTGGCGAGGTGGGAAAACAGACCACCTTCTCTCTGGAAATCAAGCTAAGGAAAGCGGGCGCGGATGTAAACGCGTGCGCCGACCGGCGCAGACAGACCAAGGAGGGAGAGCGGAACGAGTTCCATAGCTGCTATCCGAAGGCTGAGATTGGAACTGTTCTGGGAATGAAAAAAAAAAATTGGAAAGGAAGCTGTACAAAAGAAAAATACCAGCAGAAGCAGATGATTTGCGTTACAAAGAATCAGCATGCGCACTACTTAGTACCTGCGTGCGCAAGACCACAAGGATATCATCAAAGGCTCAGGTTCCCAGGAAGTGTGCGAACGAATCACGCACTGGAAGAAGCTCGCGCAAGAAACCATATACCTATCTTCGGAGCGGGAGCTGACGACCAGGAGCCTAAGAAGAGCTATCTCCCAGTCATCCAAAGATCTTCATCCTGGCTGAGAGGTAATGAATTTTCGGAATTATTATGCTAGAACTATTGAGTGCAGTTGTGCGCAGGTGATAGAGCAGCACAAGTTGAGCAACTGTGCATCTTGCGCCAGAATGCAAGGCTGTGCGCTAGTCTCCAGAAAAGGTAATTGTATCCGCGTTTCAGTACTTGTTCGGGACGAACAAGGGGCAAGTGTGGGGGGTTTGATAGAGCCTAGTTATACACGTTATTTAGATCATAACCCCTTGCTTATTTGCAATATTTTATGGGCAAGATTACTCGTTTCCAATGTTTTTGTATATCAGGTCAGAACGAGCCCCTGAGTCGGATACGCGCTAACAGGCAGCGTTCTAGGAGTGAAAGATCAGCCTGTGGAGCTAGCGGCGCAAACAAAAGAAGAGATGGCGAAAGACAGCAGAGGTGCGCTACCCGATTGCGCCGACCAATGCTGTGCGCCAAGCGCAAAATCCCAGTGACCAGATTTGGAAGCTGCCAAAAGATGAACCTCCTGAGTAGTATAAGAAGAAAGAGAGTCTAGGGTTTCGAGGAGTTGGAAAGACTGCTGTTCCAGAGGCACCAGAGGACGCAAGGAGGCACTGTGCAGCAGGACTGGAAAACACACGGACCTGTTGAGAGGATTTGCGCCAGCCGACTGCGCCAGCCGAGAAGACAAACTGCACGCTCTGTTTGCTACCGTTTTCTCCGATACATTAGATATTATCTTGCTATTTTATGATGTTTACCACTAGCATGTCTAGCTAAACACTTAGTGTTGGTCGGGCATGAATCTGTGATGTATTCCTTTGAGACTTGAGCTTAATGCATAGTTTATTTACTTGTATTAATTCTGTGCGTATTGAGACAGTTAGTTGCATAAGTAGGGGAAGCCTTGAACCGCAAACTTGCCTGTGTAGCTCGCTTGTCACATGTTAAACTAGTTGCATGCGTAGGGGAAGCCTTGAACCGCAAACTTACCGTGACAATTAGGAGTAACGAGTTGGGGTAGGCAGCTGCTACTGTGACAGGATTCGCAGCTATTTAACCTAGTTCTAAGGATTAATAGCACATGAACTTTGAACGGAACATGCGCATGTGTTAGGAAGCCTTTACCGGACACTAACCCAAGTAAAACACAAGCTGTAGACGTTTAGAGTCGATGATAAGGAATGCATTCATAGAGGATTGTCTGCCCAATACTTCTCATAAATATAGTACTTCATCTCTTCTGCTTGCGCACGTCTAGTGCAATTTCCCGCGTTACGATATTTGCTGTTACTCGCGCATCGCGCAAAAACCCCAATCGCTCACGCAACCCCCGTTTTTCTTAAGTGTAGGTTACTGGCTAAGACTCACTGCTTGCTCCCTGTGGAGATCGACCCTTACTTAACCGCTGTACTAGTGGGAGAGGAAGGAATTATATTTGACGCGCACAACGACGCGCGATCAAAAAGGCATTCTCTTATAAGCAAATGTATCGTAGGGGCAAGTGAACGTGGTCTTTTCTTGGTCAGTGGGGTGGATAGGAATTTGAAAGAAACCATTACACCCATCAAGAAAACAGAAATATTCATGTCTCGCTAGACGTTCTAACATTTGATCTATAAAGGGAATAGGAAAGTGATCCTTCTTAGTAGCTGAATTTAACTTCTTATAATCTACACATATTCTCCACCCCGTGACCGTACGCGTAGGTACTAATTCATTTTTTTCATTTCTCACCATGGTGAGCCTGCCCTTTTTAGGCACCACATGAATTGGCACCTTTATACTCATTCAGCACATGCATCAATTTAGAAGTTTCAATATCATTCAATGAAGCTCCTAAGATGACAGGTAAAGACTCATCCGGTCCTAAGAATTTATACCTTAGATTCGGTGGTAGAGGCTTCAATCCCACACCGAATTCCTTACCTTTTGGCGCGTCATTTATCTCGTGTGCGCCATCATCAATATCAACGGGTTCCACGTCAATTTCCATTAGAGAGGTGAACGACGAGCTATTTTCATCTGTGTAAGTAACTCATACTCAAAGCTCGTTAGTTCACCAAGAGAATAAAAAACATTATACACATCATATGATTCAACCAAGTGACAATCCATAGAATTGCTAGGTGTCCTAAGCATACTTTTCAAATCGAATTTGATCTTTTCACTACAAAAATTTAATTTGATTGTACCCTTCACGCAATCCATAATAGCCTTAACCGTGTTCAAAAATGGTCTACCAAGGATTATGGGTGAAATTCGCAGCACCTCTGAAATGCAGACTGTGAACAAGCAGTTGCTACAACACACGCTTGTTCACCAGATTCTGAAGCAACAAGACACGCCAAGGAACACGGATTTTTTCACCTAGTTCGGCCAACTGCCTACGTCTGGGGAGGACTGTACTCCAGTCCTCAATTCACTAATCTCGAAGGTCTCAAAGTACACTCGGTTACAATCTCCACGAAAACCTATTCTATTCAACCTCAAGTGGAACCAAGATCACAATCAGAACAAGCTCTGACTTGTGTCTGCCCAACCTACACTGATATCAATCTAGAATAGCTAATGTCTCCACGAGCTCAGCTTGTTCTAATTAATTCTCAGTCACAGCAGGTTTGCTATAGCATCTGCTGTAGCACACTACTGATGCACAATCTGTCCGCGTCGCTCCTAAGCTTTCGCTGAACCGATCGAATAATTCCTCGAGCTCTGCACACTCTGGAATACTCCCCCTTACTCAATGACCACCTGTTACTAGCGAGAACAACCGACCAGACACTTGACAGATTCGCCCACTCGTCAGTTCTTCCGCGGCTTCCCTTGATCAACCAACAAGCACTTGCTGCTCTGGATTGGTTTCCAGATCAAACAGTGATCAGACTTTGCAAGTCTCGATCACCCTCAGTACAATCACACAGCTCCACACGCCTGCGGTGCTCTCGGTGATGGTCGAAGCTCTTCGCACTTGAATTCTTTCCTCTCGGAATTCTGTTTATTCTCTCGTGTTTTCTCTCTTAGATTCGATCATCTTCAACTCTCTGAAGGGCCTCCTTTAAATAGGAACACCCAGTTCCATCATTCACATTTTTAGCAATTTACTCCAAACAATAATATCTCCTAATTTGTAGGAGATTAGATTTGATTTGCAAATCTAATTTTCTCCAATCAAATCTTCTCCACCAACTGGGAATCTCCACTGGAATATTCTCAGCTGAATATTTAGAAACTCCTCTGATGCTCTTTGATGAACTCCCAAGCCCTTTTTCCAAAAATTCAGGCTGCTGCTGACAGACAGATGCTACAGCTCTCTGAACTAGCTCCTGCTATAGCAACACCTTGTTCAGCTGCTTGTTCACTTGAGCTGGTTTTGTCAAACACTGCCATACTGCATCATCAATCTCCCCCTTGGCATTTTGACAAAACCCTTGGCCATAGATGAACACTTCCACGGACAAACAAATATAACTACTTAAAACAGTTTCAAAGTAAGAGTGAGTGGTGGCCACACTCGGCCTTAGCACAGCCACGCAGGGCCAAAAAAATAAGAGTTCAGAGTTCATCAGTGGCTCTGGCTTGCTTCTTGCTCTTCCCCTTTTTGGCACAAATGCTCAAGGGGCCTGACCTTCTTTCTCCGGAAATTCCAAGTCTTTGAGCAGACTTTTGATTTGGCTGTGTCTAGCATCCCTTCTCTTCGCTTCTGCTTCCAATACGAGCAACTCAGATCTTAGGTGGCTCACAATTCTGGCATGGAGGGCTTCTTGGATAGTTGCGGCAGGGGGAAGCGTTTCCTCTTCAGAGGGGATGGGTATGAAGAGCCAACCAAGAGAGGATCCTCATGGGCTATGTCCGCTGCATGTTTCCCTTTGAAGAGTTTGTGGTCTACTGTAAATACCTGCAGTTCCTCGGACAGACCTTCAGTAATCTCACCGAGCTCTGGATGCTGAGAGACCATCATTCCATAAATGAGGGATGGTAACACAATGGGTTTGCTGGAGGAAGCACTACCAGCATGAGCACCCAGCTGGGGAAACATCACACTACCCAGGCTGATTCTTCTCCTTTTCCCAATTGAGTGTAAAAGGTTAGCAAAGGATCTGCTAACCTTTCCCCTATGAGAGCTGGGGATCCAGTTCCTAATGCCCAAGTGTTTACAACAGGGCATTTTTGGAGGTGAGTTCCGCAGCACTGAGATTTGGTCCACCCCAAGACAAGCACTTTCCTCCCTTGAGAACCCTGGCCAACAACTCATTCTTGACATTTGTGGGCTCTTTGGCATCACTGTCTATCTCAAAATTTTCATCTATATTCTCAAGGGTGATTACTACCTTTTTACCCCGCACCCAACTCTCTCCAAAAACATCTCCTTCTTCCTCACCAAATTTTTCTTCCATGTTAACTATGAATTCCCTAACTAGTGATATATTGAATCTGTACGGGTAAGTCAGGGACTTGAGTAGGCTTACCTCAGTGAGAAGCTGGATAATGGCTGCAGATTTGTATTTGTCCAGGTCCAGTCTCTTCTCTGTCACAATATGCTTCCTCTCTAGCTCCATGATTGAGAGGCATTACTGTTTCTGAACCATATTCCCTCTACAGTGATTGCAGCAGTGTCAGTCAAAATAGGTCTTCTCTCGGAAGGTTCACCTGCAGCACCTTCATCTTCTTCACTGGACTCCTCTTCTTCACTGCTGGTATCAAGGATGAGGATTGGAGCTTTTCCTTTGTCCGAAGGTGGAGGAGGATGTGCTGCAGCAGTTTCTTATTCAGGCAGTTCAGCTTCCATCTCCTCCCCTTCTCCTTCTATCCTAGCGGACAGTGACAAGAGTTCTGCAACTCTCTTAAGTATGGCCTGCTACAGCATTCTCTGCAGCTTGTACTTCTCTTGAGTCTTCTTCAAGCACTGCCTCTTCAGTCATCACTGCTGCACTGGTTGCAGGCTCCCCATCACGGACTAGATGTCTCCTTTTCTGCAGAGTTTCTCCTTGTGGAGAAGGAGCGTTGTGCGACACAGGGAGAGGTGCGGGCTCCCAGACCACCAAGTCTAGACGCTGAGTAGGTGCTTCATTACGAGACTTAGATCTCCTTTCAGTTCTGCCTTGTCGTGTTTCTGCCAGGTTCTTCTTCAGTCCGCGAGTCTTCACCATTATCAGTTGTTTGTAGGAAGAGTTTGAGCAGGGGAGGATTTGATATGTGAGCGATTTGGGAAAAACTTCACCCGACTGAGCCCTAAAAATTTGATTTTACCCGCTGATTTTCTTTCTTTTCCAGAAGCACGTGCTTTGCATGTGACCTCTTCTGTCTTTAACAACCAAATGTGTTGAACAAGCTTCTTCAGGCTCATGTTGCTATAGCATCACGGGACTGGATCACTTACTTGCTGACGCTACCTCCATTGTCTGGTGATTCCTTGTCAGGGTCAACTGGTTGTTTCTTCATCCATACTTGAGTCGGTCTCTGTTTCCATAACTTCTGACAGTTAGCTTCCTTGTTTTTCAGTTTGTCACATAATCAGTTCCACATCTGCGTTTCCTGAGACACTCTTTTGCTAGCTCCATTCCAGTGCACTGGTTTCTCCATTCTGACTCTCCATTGCAATTCAGATCGGTGACGAAGATTTACGGGATTAGCCGAGCTAAGAGACATCTAACTTTGATTTCCTCCCCCTGAAATCATCTCTGGTAACCCTTCTGTGTATCTGAAGATTCTTTGGAGTAAAATGTTTTCTTGGAGCACATTTTCCTTTTCCACAGACCTAGGGATTTCTTCTTCTTCTGTGAAGATTTGCATTTGAAACAGCGGGCAGATACAGCGGTTGCTGAAGCACCTCCTGGTTCGGATTGACTGTTAATTCTTCCTCCATCAGTTTCTGGCAGAGATTACCTTTCTCTCCACTATCCGTGATGTTCTCTGTTTCGGTGCGGAAATGCCCCCACAGGTAATCCCACCATTCTATGACGATCCGAAACGGGTATTCATTCAAAGGCAAAGAGCTAATCGTCAAAGGATGGAGTTCCAGGGAGGACACAATGGTAGAGTTGGAAGGATGGATGAGTTTGATGATTATGCCCCACCTCAACCATATGCGCGTCATCAGAACGGGCAGCCACCACTTCAGCAACTACATAGGCAGCCGCCTCGTCACGAGCCAACCATGAGGGAGATTTCAGCCCCCACATTCCATAACCAGCCATGGTGCATCAACACTGACCCGGAAGAGGACAACTTCGAGATCAAAACCGCAGTGGTGCACCATCTGCCCAAGTTTGGAGGATTATCGGGAGAAGTTGTGACGAAGCATCTACAAGAGTTCACCGGAATCTGGAAAACATTGAGACCATACGCAGCCTCTGAAGACAGGTTCAAATTAAAAATGTTCCCTTTGAGTTTAACTGACCTAGCGAAATCTTGGTTTCTTTCTTTGCCTTCAGGTAGTATAAGAACATGGGATCAAATGCAGAGAAAGTTCCTCGACAAATATTACCCTCCTGCTAAAGCGACTCAAGTCAGAAGAGAGTTATCAATGATCAAGCAAGGATCGAGTGAGTCGATGTATGAGAGCTGGTCATGATAATATTATGAGAGCTGGTGTTCATTTGGCCAGCAAATGTGCCTGTTGTAAAAATCCTAAGACAGAGTCTATGGAGCATTTGTTTTTGCACAGTGACCTATCTGATTTGCTCTTCCATTGTCTTTGTCCCCTCTTCAAGAAGAGCAGACCCCTTAGTTTACATCAGATTTTCTATGAATGGGGCAGCAATGTGGTTTTTAACAATTTCTCGGACTGTTTAGGATTTGGTCTGGTGAGCTGCGGTTTCTGGGACATTTGGATTAAAAGGAATCAGGTTTTTTATGGGGAAAATGTTGGCAGTTTTACCAAGAATAATGTTCTTCGCTGGGCTGCTTTCTTATCTAGGAGCATTAATGCTCCTTACACTCCTAGTCCCTCCTCCAGGCGTATCTGCAGTGCACTGCACATATCTCCCCTAGCTGGTAACATTGGTTGCCCCTGGTGGATTCCTTGGCAGCCTATTCATAAAGGTAATACGTGTAACATCTCTATTAATGTTAAGGATGCTTGCTCCCTCATGGCTGTTGTGATTCGGAATTGTTCTGGTTCCTTTGTTGCGGGTTTGAAGCTTGTTTCTATGAGAAAGAATTTTTTGAAGTGTTTGTTACATGTTTATCAAGAGATTTGCAGACATGGCTTGAATTTTCAGTGCATTAAGATAGCTCATCCGGACATTTCCCTTTTGAGTCGAGATTTTGAAGTGGATTGGTCAGTTTTTCGCATTAAAAGGCAGCTTTGTGCGTCAATTCCAGGAGGTTGATATTTTCAGAATATGCTCCAATCTCAATTTACCAGCAGAAGCTTTGTGTTGGTCAAAATATAGCTTCTTATTTGTCAGAAAGATGGAAGATCTTCCTCTATCGGTTAGGTATGCTCTTGCCAACGATTATAAGCCTCATCCGTGTACGATCTATGAGCAGCAAATCTTCTTGTAGTTTGGGCCTTGGAGCGACCTCTGGGGGTTTGGCTAGGTCTCTACTTCCTATTATCTTGCTTTTTGTTGGTTTAGTAGGGTCGGAAGATTACTGTTTTTGGGCCTCCTCACAGGATATGGATTTGATCCTTTGTAATGTTTGTGTTTTTTCTGATGTTATGTCTAAGTGCTTTCAGCGCTTTTTATTGTCTTTTACGTTGAGCTGGGTCTATAACCTGTTCGGTGTTTTTAAGTTGGGAATGTATTCCTACTGGCACTTGAGGGTCAAGTTCAACTTTATCTGTATTAGCCATGATCCGGGCTTTTTGGATCCTTTGGAATAAAATTTGGGTTTTTAAAAAAAAAAAAAAAAAAGAGTGAGTTGATGTATGACTATATGGAGAGGTTCAATGCATTGGAACAAAGCTGTTGCAATTTGGGTGTTCCAGAGAAGATGCTTGTGGAATATTTGCTAGATGGATTGAAACCTCTTGAGAGGATGCTCTTAGATGCCGCAGCTGGTGGCACCGTGCTCAACCTGACACCCGGACAAGTACGTGATTTGCTCACCGAGACCGCAGAGAGCGCAAGGTTCCGAGAGGAGACGAGTCGAAGGGATGAGAAAACAAGGAATGTGTCTCACGTAGAGCCAAATAACAGCCAGTTGGTGAGGGAGATCAAGGAGCTGAAGGAGACTATCCAGAGGATGTTAGTGAGCCAAGCCAGCGCAGTGAAGGTTTGTGAGTTTTGCTGCGCTGCCAACCACAGAACAGATGAGTGCCCTACACTCCAAGAGGATGAAGTAATGGATGTCAACACGGTAGGCAATTATCAGAACTTCAACAACAGGCCACCGCAGCAAAGGCAGTTTGGGCTGGCAGCAAATGGCTTCAGCTGGAGAAACGAGGGAGGATTTCAGCAGCCCCCATCGTAGAACCAAGGGCAACCTCAAAATCAGAATCAAGGCCAGCCCTACCAGCCCCCATTCCAACAACAGAAGAGGTACAATAACCAGAATAATCAGTACCCAAGGAAGAATTTCCACCAAGCAGCCCCGACCACTGGTAAGTCATGGGAAGAGGTGCTCAAGGACTTGGAGAATACCATGCAACGGAACCAGGCCAAGACTGATGGAGCAATAGCCGAGCTAACCAAGCAGATGTCGCAGCTAGCTTCCCCGGTGTATGAGATGAAGGGCGACACGGGCAAGCTGCCTTCCCAAACAATTCAGAACCCAAAGGGAAATGTGAGCGCAATGACCCTGAGGCATGGGAAGGTGATTGATAGAGCCTATTTATACGCGCTATTTAGATCCTAACACTATGCTTGTTTGCATTATTTTGTGTACAAGATTACTGGTTTCCGATGTTTTTGTATTCCAGGGCAAAACAAGGGCCTAAGTTAGATACGTGCTAATAGGCGCGTTTAAGGAGCGCTACACACAGCCTGCGGAGCTAGCAGCGCAAACAGGATAGGAAGTGGCAGATTCAGAGTACGGTGCGCTAACCAACTGCGCTAACCAGCGTGCGCAGTGAGCCATGCGCAGGATAGTGGTGTTTCCAAATCTTGAACACCATAGGATTTGGAAGTTGCCAAGATTGTCCTCATGAGCAGTATATAAAGAGAGGAAGGCTAGGGTTTGAAGAAGAGAGACAATATCGAGGAGAGAGAGCCAGAACTGAAAAACACACGAGCTGCTGCGAGGACCTGCGCTAGCCGACTGCGCGAGCCGAGACACAGCAACCTGCACGCACCTGCTTGTTACTGTTTCCTTGGATACTTTAGCTTTTATTTACTATTTCTATGATGTTTACTATTAGCATGTCTAGCTAAACGCTTTGTATCGGTTGGGCATGATTCTATGAGTATTTCCTTTGAGACTTGTGCTTAATGCATAGTTTGTTTGCTTGTATTAATTATGTGCACACGGTTGACAGCTAGTTGCATGAGTAGGGGAAGCCTTGAACCGCAATCTTACGTCTGTTATATGTTAAACTAGTTGGTAGCTTGACGGTGACAACTAGGAGTAACGCGCTAGGATAATCAGTTGCTACTGTGACAGGATTCGTAGCTGCTTAGACTAGTTTCAAGAATTAATAGCTCATGAACTTTGATCGGAACATGCGCACATGTTAGGAAGCCTTGATCGGACACTAACTTCAGTAAATCGAACTATAGACGTTTAGAGTCGATGATAAGGAATACATTCATAGAGGATTGTCTGCACCGATACTTTTCATAGTCATAGTACTTAATCTCTACTGCCTGCGGACGTCTAGTGCAATTCTGCTTTTAACTACTGTTCATTCGCGCACCTGCGCAACCCAATCACTCACAACCCCGATTTCCGTAAGTTGTAGGTTGCTAGCTAGAACGAGTCTGCTTGCTCCTTGTGGGATCGACCCTGACTTAGCCGCTATACTAAGTGGAGAAGGAAGGATTAATTTGACGCGTACAACGACGTGCGATCAGTGATCCAGGTTGCAGAAGAGGCACCGAAGAAAATGGACTCAGAGGATCAAGCGCCCCAGGAGAACATTAGCCAGGCGCGCCAGAGCATAATGTCTTCACCAAGCGCGCCCCTAATGTCTTCACCTGGCGCGGATAAGTCTGTCTCAGATTTTGAATTTCGCCCTTCTGACCCTCCTTTGCCTTTTCCAATGCAGGTCAAGACCCCTAAGAGGCAAGAGATAGATCAAGAAGTGTGAGACTTGTTCAGCAAGGTGGAAATCAACATCCCTTTATTGGAGGCCATCAAACAAATACCTCGCTATGCTAAGTTTCTCAAGGAAATGTCCACAAACCGTCGTCGATCATCACAGCTGGAAAAGGTAACCCTTAATGCTCATGTAGCCGCTGTTATTCAGAGATCATTGCCTAGGAAATGCGGAGACCCAGGTGTGTTTTCTATTCCTTGCACAATTGGTAGCATTTGCATTAATAATTGTATGCTGGACCTAGGAGCTTCTATCAATGTCTTACCACATTCTATTTCTCGTGCTTGCGTATTGGACCTTTGAAACCTCCTAAACTAACTATTCAGTTGGCGGATAGATCGTGTAACCAACCTAAGGGTATTATCGAAGATGTACTAGTGCAGGTAGGGGAGCTTATGTTTCCGGCAGACTTTTATGTCTTAAAAATGGATGGTGGAGACCTAACCGACAGCCCACCAATACTGCTAGGACGCCCCTTTTTGAAGACCTCGAGGATGAAGATTGATTGCGATTCCAAACATGCTAACCATGCGAGTCGAGGATGAGGTAGTAGAGTTTGACATCTTCAAAGCAATGAGGCATCCACCGGAGCACAACACAGTAAATGCTATTGATGTCATGGATGATATTGTGAGTGAAGTGAACCCATCCTGTGGAGATGATGGACTCGAGATTGCGCTGGAAAAATCTATCTTGGAACCGGATGAATCATACGAGCTGAGGGAGTTAGTGCAGGCAGCCCTCGGGCAATTAGAAGTATCACACCCGCTGACACCAAGGTATGAAGCTAATTAGATCAGTTTATATAAAACTAATACCTTGTTGTCTTCTTTTGTGCAGGCCCCAATCATCGAGCTAAAACCATTACCGGAGCACTTGAAGTACGCCTTCTTGGGAAAGGATGACACATTATCGGTGATTATCAAAAAGGGATTGGAGCTGGAGCAAGAGCACAGGCTCGTCAAGGTTTTGAAAAACAACCAGCAAGCAATTGGATGGACACTCAGCGACATTAGAGGAATCAGCCCCACAGTTTGCATGCATAGGATCTTGCTGGAAGAGGGAGCTAAACCGTCGAGAGAACCACAATGCCGACTCAACCCGATAATGATGGAAGTGGTATGAAAAGAAATTCAGAAATTATTAGACGCTAACATCATTTATCCTATTTCAGATAGCCCATGGGTGAGTCCAGTACATGTGGTCCCGAAGAAGACCGGCATAACAATGCAAGAAAATGGAGCCGGCGAGATGGTGACTAAGCGAATTCAGAATGGGTGGAGGATGTGCATCGACTATAGGAAGCTGAATGCAGTCACTCGTAAGGATCACTTCCCCCTCCCTTTCATTGATCAGATGTTGGATAGGCTGGAAGGTAAGCCATTCTTCTGCTTTCTTGATGGTTATTCGGGAGATAATCAGATCCACATAGCTCCTGAGGATTAAGAGAAAACTACCTTTACATGTCCTTTTGGTACATTTGCATTTAGGCTATGTCATTTGGTTTATGCAATGCACCGGGAACCTTTCAAAGGTTGGTCACTAGTATTTTTTTTGACATCTTAGGTAGTTTCATTGAGGTGTTCATGGATGATTTCACTGTACATGGTGACACATTTAATGCGTGTCTAGAGAATTTGAACAAGGTGCTGGAGAGATGTGTGTCGATGAACCTTGTTTTGAATTATGAGAAGTGTCGGTTCATGGTCCCACATGGTCTGGTGCTAGGACATATAGTGTCGCAAGAGGGAATTCAGGTAGACAAGGCAGAGATAGACTTGATTTTTAGTCTTCCTTACCCTCTGAATGTGCGTGATGTTAAGTCTTTTCTTGGGCATGCAGGCTTCTATCGTCGTTTTATTGAAGATTTTTCTAAGAAGGCGCTGCCATTGACTAACCTCTTGCAAAAAGATGTTCCTTTTGAATTTTTAGAAAAATGCAAGGAGGCGTTTGACGAGCTTACACACGCATTGACTAGTGCACCCATCATCCAAGCACCCGATTGGACGCAGCCCTTCGAAATCATGTGTGACGCGAGCGACTACGCCGTAGGGGTTGTCCTTGGAAAAAGGAAGGAACAAAAACCAGTGGTGATCCACTACGCCTCGAGGACCTTAGACGTGGCGCAAAAGAATTACTCCACTACGGAGAAAGAGCTCCTGGCCTTAGTGTTTGCATCAGAGAATTTTCTCCCTATTTACTTGGTGCTAAAGTCATTTTATTTTCTGATCATGCAGCGATTAGGTACCTAATGTCGAAGAAGGAGTCCAAACCTCGGTTAATAAGATGGATCTTACTACTCTAGGAGTTTGACGTGGAAATAAAAGACAAAAAGGGGATGGAGAACACGGTGGCCGACCACTTGAGTAGGATTGTCACAAAGGAGGAGCTGATAGCCATCACGGAGACATTCTCCGACGAGCATCTCTATGCGGTGCAGGAGAAAGCGCCATGGTACGCTCACATAGTGAATTACCTAGTAGGAGGTAAATTTCCCCCTTCCTTCTCTAGACCTCAAAGATTGAAACTCAAGCATGATTCTCGATTTTATATATGGGATGATCCTTTTTTGTGGAAGATTGGGGCTGATCAAATACTTAGGAGATGTGTCCCGGATGATGATATACATTATGTGCTTAGTTTCTGCCATGAGCATGCTTGTGGAGGCCATTTCGGAACTCGTAGGACCGCTAGGAAAATTCTGGATTGTGGTTTTTTGGCCTCATGTGTTTAAGGATGCGTATAACCATTGTAAACATTGCGATAGATGCCAGCGTGTAGGAAACATATCTGCTAGGAATGAGATGCCACAAATGCCGATAATTATTGATGAAGTGTTTGATATTTGGGGCATCGACTTTATGGGATCTTTCCCTTCATGTAATGGGTATCAATACATCTTTCTTGCTGTTGATTATGCATCTAAATGGGTAGAAGCGCGGGCCACGCGAAAGGATGATGGCAAAACAGTTGTGGATTTCTTGCATACTAACATCTTTTGTAGCTATGGGGTTCCGAAGGCCGTAATAAGCGATCAAGGGAATCACTTCTGTAACAAGTCCGTGGCTGACGTTTTCAAATACTTTGGAGTGCATCAACGAGTTTCTACCGCGTACCATCCACAGACTAATGGGCAAGCATAGATTTCTAACCGAGAGATAAAGCTGATTTTGGAGAAGATGGTTAAGCCATCTAGGAAAGAATGGTCCACACGACTAGATGAGGCATTGTGGGCGTATCGCACGGCCTACAAAATGCCTATCGGGACCTCTCCATTCAGACTTGTCTATGGCAAGGCGTGCCACCTACCGGGCGAGGTAGAACATAAAGCATTTTGGGCTATTAAACAATGTAATTTCAAACTAACTTCTGCAGGCTAGGAGAGGATGCTTCTACTGAACGAACTTGAGGAGCTGCGCCTAGAGGCTTACGAGAGCCAAACAGACTACAAGGTGTGGACAAAGATGTATCACGACAAATTCATCCTGCGTCGTTCATTTGAAGAGGGACAAAAGGTACTACTTTATTCCTCAAGATTAAAACTAATGCCTGGGAAGTTGCATTCGCGTTGGACAGGCCCATACACGTTGATACGAGTGCTCACTCATGGTGCACTTGAGCTGGAAAAAACGAGCACGGGGGAGAAGTTCATGGTGAATGCCAAAGGGTGAAACACTACCACGGAGACGTCATACCACCCGACGAGGAGCTCGAATTGGCCGAGCCGGTAAATGCTTAAGGATGAGAGGTACCGTCGAGCCAACGACGTTAAACGAGTGCGCTTTGCGGGAGGCAACCCGATTTTTATTTATTTTAATTTTTAGCGTACCTCAGTGAATACGGTGCCCCAAGGCAACATTATTTTCGCTCCGGGTTCATACATTAGCTCTGCTAATGTATGCTTGGGGCACGCAACTTAATATGTGCATGGGGAGCTTAACTTGCTGAGTTAGGATAGTTTTCTTTTCATTTCTTATTTGTTTCGTTTCTTTTGTTTTGAGTCTTGCATTACTACCCTATTCTTATTGTACCGTGAGGACACGGTTTGTTTCAAAAGTGTGGGGTGGGGGAGTTAGTATGTGTCAGCACGATTACTTTTGTTAGCTTGCATTAGTAGTGGCTAGAGCACGTTTTTTCTTTAAAAAAAAAATTTTGGTGTTGCGATACTGCTGATTTCGTGCGACTACATGCTGCCAGTTTTATGCCATTATGTGCCATGATGAAGATGCTGAGTTTATGAGATGATGTTTGATGCTATGAGGTTCTGAAGTGTGCGCTTTACATGATTTCTACAATTTTGTGATGCTAGTGACTTGATGTTATATGTTCCTTTGAGTTGAGATATTACAGGATGTGGAGTTGATAGAAAATGTCCTAAAGGGACTTGGCAAACATTCGAAGGTTCAAGGGATTAGTCGCGTAGCGCGTTGAGTTTGCGGAGGTTGGCATTCCGAGTTATGAGGGGCGAGGCTTTCACTCCATCATTGCACTGTTTATGCAATGGTGGGACTGGAAAACAAACCGTCCTATCTCTAGTCCTAGTAACCGGGAATGGGTGGGTAACCCCTATCTTGACTCGCGCTGAAAGGATAATGATGAGAAAGAGCGGGACGCGCTCCATATGCTGTTATTCGAAGGCGATGATTGGAACGGTTCAAAAGAAAAAAAAAGGGACAAGCAATTCACTTTGGAGAGCAAAGCTCAAAAGAAAAATTCAAACAGAAAAAAAAATTCAGAAAAGCAATCGCGTCAAGTGAAGTCTTCGAACCAAACAGAACAAGAAAGTTCAAAAGCTGTCTTCCAAAAGAAGAAGAATGAAAAAGTTGAGTTCCTCATCACTTGGATTTCTCACGTGCCAGAGAAATCAAACTCAGCGTGTGCGCGTGACTATGACCTCGAGCTGAAGAATGGAGTCAGGAGTCTAAAGAGGGCTATCTCCCAGTCATCCGTTGGCATTCCATCTCGACATCTCAGGTAACATGTATCATTGTAATTTCTCGCTGATCTTTATTGAAGAACGAATGTGACCATATGTTGATGAACTGATTAATGAGGACATCGCAAGTAAATTCAATATTTAGTCATTGGCATATTAGAAGTGCTTTGAGTATTGCGAGTCTTGTCTTTATTCTTGTTCGGGACGAACAAGTTTAAGTCGTCGCTCCTAAGCCTTTCGCTGAGCCGATCGAACAATTCCTCGAGCTCTGCACACTCTGGAATACTCCCCCTCACTCAGTTACCACCTGTCACTAGCGAGAACAGCCGACCAAACACTTGACCGAGTCGCCCACTCGTCAGTTCTTCCTCGGCTTCCCTTGATCAACCAACAAGCACTTGCTGCTCTGAATTGGCTTCCAGATCAAGCAGTGATCAGACTCTGCAAGTCTCGATCACCCTCAGTACAATCACACAGCACCACGCGCCTGCGGTGCTCTCGATGATGGTCGAAGCTCTTTGCACTTGAATTCTTTCCTCTCGGAATTCTGTGTATGCTCTCATGTTTTCTCTCTTAGCTTCGATCATTGATCGCGCGTCGTTGTACGCGTCAAATTAATCCTTCCTCTTCCACTAGTACAGCGGTTAAGTCAGGGTCGATCTCCACAGGGAGCAAGCAGTTCAGTTTTAACCAGTGACCTACACTTACGAAAGCTGGAGGTGTGAGTGATTGGGGTTGCGCTATGCGCGAGTAAACAGTCGTAAACGCAAGAATTGCACTAGACGTGAGCAGGCAATAGAGATTAAGTACTATGACTATGAGAAGTATCGGCGCAGACAATCCTCTATGAGTGTATCCCTTATCATTGACTCTAAACATCTATAGCTTGATTTTACTTAAGTTAGTGTCCGGTCAAGGCTTCCTAACATGTGCGCATGTTCCGATCAAAGTTCATGTGCTATTAATTCTTGAACTAGACTAAACAACTACGAATCCGATCAAGGTAGTAATTGCCTATCCTAGCGCGTTACTCCTAGTTGGCACCGTCAGGCTATTCACCTAGTTTAACAAACAACAACAAGCAACAAGAGTAAGATTGCGGTTCAAGGCTTCCCCTACTCATGCAACAAGCTGCCAGCAATGTGCACAGAATTAATATAAGCAAGCAGGCTATGCATTAAGCGTAAGTCTCAAAGGAAATACTCATAGATTCATGCCCAACCGATACTAAGCGTTTAGCTAGACATGCTAGTAGTAAACACATAGAGACAGTAAATAATAACTAAGGTTTCCAAGAAAACAATAGCAAACAGTGCGTGCAGGTTGCAGTCTTGGCTGGCGCAGTCGGCTAGCGCAGATCCTCTCAACAAGCTCGTGTGTTTTCCAGTTCTGCTGCGCAGTGCCTCCTTGGTGTACGAATTGTGTATCTATCTTAAACCCTAGCCTCCTTCTCTTCTTTATATACTGCTCAAGAGGCTCATCCTTAGCAACTTCCAAATCTGGTGGTGTCAGGATTTGGAAACACCATCATCTGCGCACGGCACACGGCATACTGCTTAGCGCAATCGGTTAGCGCACCGTGGTCGACTCTACCAATTCTTCTGTTTACGCCGCTAGCTCCGCAGGCTGTGTGATGCGCGTCCTAAACGCTGCCTGTTAGCGCGTATCCGACTTAGGCCCTTGTTTTGCCCTATAATACAAAAACACTAGAAACCAGTAATCTTGTACACAAAATAATGCAAACAAGCATAGGGTTATGATCTAAATAATGCGTATAAATAGGCTCTATCAATCATCTACAACTCTCTGAAGGGCCTCCTTTAAATAGGAACACCCAGTTCCATCATTCACATTTTAGCAATTTACTCCAAACAACAATATCTCCAAATTTGTAGGAGATTAGATTTGATTTGCAAATCTAATCTTCTCCAATCAAATCTGTTCCACCAACTGGGAATCTCCACTGGAATATTCTCTGCTGAATATTTAGAAACTCCTCTGATGCTCTTTGATGAACTCCCAAGCCCTTTTTCCAAAGATCCAGGCTGCTGCTGACGGACATATGCTACAGCTCCCTGAACTAACTTCTGCTATAGCAGCACCTTGTTCAGCTGCTTGTTCACTTGAGCTGATTTTGTCAAACACTGCCATACTGCATCATCAATGGGAATTTCCTTATCTTCATCCATATCCAACACGAAAAAATCAACCGGAACATAGAATTGCCAACTTTAATGGGAACGTCCTGTACGATACCCTTAAGTGCCCGAGAAGAACGATCCGCTAACCTCAAATTAACCGTGGTTGTAGTCAATTCAACCATATCTAGCTTATTGAAAAGCGAATAAGGGATTAAAGATATGCTAGCACCTAGATCCACAATGCAATAGCTATGCTAACTTCGCCAATAGAAATGGGAATAGAAACTGATCCATGATCGCTAAGCTTTCCAGGCATGGCATGCTGAATTATCGCACTACAATTTGCGTCTAACGCTACATGATTTAAATCATGCATTTCCCTTCTATGAGACAAAATATCTTTCAAAATTTTAGCATAGATAGGCATTTGAATGAGTACCTCCGTAAATGGAAAAGTCACTTGCAGCTTTTTCAGCATCTCTGCAAAGCGCTTGAAATGCTCATCTCCTTCTTTTTGAGCCTTTGAGGGATGGGAATTGGCTGCACATAAGGCGCTGGCTCTTGCGGCTTTTCCTTCTCCCATATATCAATTGGATTCTGCGGCAAAGACCCTTCTTCGACAACTCCATCTGTTGCCTTTTCCACCTTGGCCTTTGGCTGCGGCTCCTCTAGAACTCTCCCGCTTTTGAGTGTAATTGCATTTATCGTCTCGGAGGAGTTCACATCGTGTTGCGCGACAGCTTCCCTTGATACTTCGAAGAAGAACCAGCTTGTTGCGCAATCTGTGTTTCAAGCATTTTGTTGTGCGCTTGCAAGTGATCTAGCCTTTGAAGAATAAGCTGATTGTCTTTTTGTTGTTGTGCTTGAGTCGTGGCCAACTGGGCAACAATAGAAATCCGGAACGGTTCCTCATTGCTTTGTTTCTCTTCGTGCCTTTGGTGTGTTCCCTAATTTTCGGTGGCTGAAATTGTTTGGTCTTTGATAATTTCCGCTTTGATAGTTGCTCCTCGGCTGATATGTGTTGGAGGGGGCTTCTTGATTCTGATTTCTCGGTACAAACCTTGGCGGTGCTGGTTTGGGCTCTATATTCAACGGCGCTCTTCTCGGAAAGTTTGGATCCTCATGGAATTTCACATGGATTGGAGGGTTCCTTGGCTGATATCCGCTAGCTTGCGATGGTGCATATTCTCTCCCTTGATTTCTTACCAAAGTAGTTAACATCCTCATACTCGTCCGCTTGCTTTGCGGTGCACGAGTCATCATCATGCGTTGGGCTAGAACAAATACCGCAAACTTGCTGATGGTCTCTCTTTTTTATTGAGATTTAAACTTTCAATTGATGCTGCCAAAGAATTCACTGTCTTTGCTAGGGAATTGAAATTATCTTTTTCACGGCTTTTGATGAATGCTCCTTCCATTTCTTCTTTAGGTGATTTCTTTCTCCACCCCATTGTTGTGAGTTCCGCACTATTTTGTTTATGATTTGAAACCATCGGAGGCTCTTAAATCCATCATTGCCCCTCCGCTCGCTTGGTCCATATGGTTTCTTGCGTCTTGATCCATTCCATCACAAAAACTTTGCATGAGCTGCCATTTGATGAACCCGTGATACAGACAATCTCTTTGTAGCTCTTTGAAGCGCTCATATGCCTCGTGAAAATTCTCGTCATCTTGTTGTGTGAATTGGCAAATTCTGTCCCGGATTTTCTTATTCTTTGCTGGCGGGAAAAATTGAATAAGGAATGCTTGGGCTTTCCCAAGTACGGAAAGTGTTCGGCTCGTGACTCGTTAGCCAATCCTTGGCTTTTTCACTTAGCGAGAACGGAAACATTTTCATATAAATAGCCTCCGGTTTGACCCCCTGCACTTTGTAGGTGCGGCATAATTCTGTAAATTGAGCCAGATGCGCATTTGGGTTTCCATACCCTTCAAACTGATTTGCGGCTACCATGTGGAGAAGCGCCGACTTTATCTCGAATTTTTTATCGTCACCCTCTTCCAAGTATATGCATGATCCATAATGTCCAATGGTTGGGGCAATGTATTCCCCAACCAGTCTCTCATCGTCCTCTTGCGGACGAATAGCATTCCCTAGCCTCCTCGGGTTCGATTTGATGATGTAGTATGGCAATGTTTGACAAAACCAGCACAAGTGAACAAGGAGCAGCTACAGCAGGGGATGCTACAGCAGGAGCTTGTTCAAGTTGCTGCAACATCTGTCCGAGTAGCAACAGCAACCTGGGCCACGGGCTAGAAGGCCTGGCAGCTCTGCGGAGAGCATCAGAAGAATCTTTCTAAGTGCTGCGGAGAATATTCCAGTGGGGAATTCCTAGCTAGAGAAGGAGATTTGTTTTGGGAATTAAAAACAAATCTAATCTCCTAAAAATTAGGAGATAATTGTTCTTTTTGGGACATTGCTAAATTCTGTTCTTGTTTAAAGCTGGCGTAGCTATTTAAGGGACAACAGTTCAGAGCAGAAAGGTTGATCGAAGCTGAGGGATACACGAGTGTGTGCGCAGAATTCAGAGAGAGGAATTTTGGTGTGCGACGGACGAGTTCTTCGATCATCACCAGAAAGCAGAGCGTGAGCGCAGAGCTGTGGTGACTGAAGCAGAAGGAGATCAGGACTTGCGTAGTCTGATCCGAGCTTGATCTGGAAGCCAATTCAGAGCAGTGGTGCTTGTTGGTTGATCAAGGAAGGCCGCGGAAGAACTGACGAGTGTGTGGCTCGGTCGAGTGTCTAGGCGGCAGTTCTTGCTAGTGGCAGGTGGTCACTGAGCAAGGGGGAGTATTCCAGAGTGTGCAGCGCTCGTGGAATCGTTCGATCGGCTCGGCAGAAGGCCTTGGAGCAACGCGGACAATTGTGCATCAGCTGTGTGCTACAGCAGATGCTGCAGCAACCCGTGCAGAGTTGAGTGTAGTTTAGAATAGGCTGAGTTTCGAGGAGACAGTAGCTATTCTAGATTGACATTTGTAGAGGGTGTGCAGACACAAGTCAGAGCCTGTTCTGATTGTGTCCAGTGATCCACACAAGGTTGAGTAGCATAGGTTGCGTGGAGTTGTAACCGAGTGTACTTGGAGACCTTTGTGTTTAGTGGATTGAGGACTGGAGAATAGTCCTCCCCAGACGTAGGCAGTTGGCCGAACTGGGTGAACAAACCTCTGTCTTGTTCATTATTTGCTGAGACAATTTCCGAGTGAACAAGAGCGTGCTGCAGCAACTTCTTGTTCACAAATCTGTCTGTCAAGAGACGCTGCAAATTTCACGATTGATCCATAATTCTTGCTCGTGGTTGGTCCATGTTCTCTATTATTTGTTGATAGCCTTGAATTTGAGGAAGAGGAGTATCAAAACTGGTGTTGACGTGGAAGCTTGTTCTTGTGCCTTTTTCGTGCGCGCTTGAGTTTGCAATCAAACACCTACCAAGCGATCGAAGAAAGCGTTAATAAGTGTGAACTTAAATTAAAGTAGGAAAGAATAGCACGCAATCACTATCAACAAAGTAAAGAAAATAATAAAGTAGACTAACTTAAAATAATACTAAATAACAAACTAGTCTAATGGCTAATCCCCGGAAACGGCGTCATTTTGAACGTTGTCGAAATTGTGATAGTAAAAATACTTGTCCAATTTCGGTACGCAAATAATATTTATAATCCGAGTGACCTCGAGTCGAACCCAAGAGAAAAGCCTAGATTAGTCTAAAGCTAGCTAGTAATACCTCATGCGAGTCTACTAAATAAAAATGGGGTTTTTCCTCTATGCGAGGTAACTCTAGCGAATACTACAGACAAGATCAAATTTGGTTAAAAGAAAGTAATAGAGAAAATGTAGTCTTAATCCTATTTCACCCTAGGTCATACGATTGGCAATTAAAAATAGAAATATATTCATAAGGTTATTTGATTGATAATTCTAGGCTAAAGTATCATGCATTCTAAATTCAACTCTGGCTCCTTCTCTAGAATGGGAATGATACCTAAGTGACACAATTCTCAAACTCTCGCTCTGTTAACCGTGTAGAACAAAAGTCTCCTAATCTCAACCTCTCGGTCTATTGATAGTTAACTAAAGTCCGCTCTATACTTAGCCTAATAGAAGGCGAATGTCACTCTCGCGCACAAACGCTATCTAAAATAATCATGCTTGATCTGGTAAACAACCTAAGTTCAATTCTCATTCCACCCCTAGGTGTTTTATCAATTCACACTCATTCATGTGTTTCGTCAAACACTTGGTGTGCATAGAATTAACATGAAGAACAAGCATAAGAATTTTCAATCAAACTTCACTCATATAGATAAAAGAACATGTTTTGCATTACAATCTAACCTAAGGGATCCATTAGGATCCCAACTACTATGGGACTACTCACTCATGGTGAGTTCAATACAAGACATGATTTTTAAAGGAAATTGTTCACCAATTGAATGCGAAGTAGTAGAGATTGAGTAGAGGGTTGGTGTAGAATCTTCAATTGCGTGTGTCTTCTCCAAATCCTTGATAATTTTCCAAGTCGTCTAAGAGCAATCGTCTAGGGTTTCGTTTTCTGGAAAAAACCTACTAATTTTTGCATTTCTTTCTATTTATGTTATTTCCGAAATTATCAATTCACCAGCAGTGCCCGAATCGAAAGTGATTCGGACACGCTCTAATTGATTCTGTCGAATCACTATCTCAGTGTTGTAATGAAGCTGAGCGAATCACTTTTTTCTGGGCGAATCACTTTTGATTTGGTCAAGCCCTTCAATCGATTTCGTCAAAATCCTTGTGGAGCTAAGCTGATTCGGGCAGAACGCCTCTTCCTTGGGCGAATCCCTTTCTGATTTGGTCAAGTCTGTTTGATTCGGTCAATCTTCTCCTCGAGTCAGGTTGATCCATGCAGCTGGAGGATGATTCGGCCATGGCTGGTTGAATCATATGTGATTGGTCACCCTATTGGCCGAATCAAATCTGCCTTGGGTGAATCACTTTTGCAGCTTGCTCCAAACTTGCTCGTTTTTACTCTCGATCGACCGGAATTCATCTAGATTTTCTTCGGGCCACTTCATATCATGTAATACACATTTTAAACCTGAAATGGACAAAGAAAGCATCAAATGACTTTATAAAATAACGGAACAAACATGAAGTAAAGTGAAAATACGAACAATTATAAGGTTATTTTTCCGCTCATCATCCCACTAAGATTTAGGCGCTTTCCAAACTCCTATTAGTAGTCCAAGATCTATTTCAAGATCTTAGGAATTAATTGAGATATGGTTATAACAATCTTCTTTTCAAAAACCCTTTTTGGAACCATATCTTTAACTCAAGCTTGCTGAGTTGTTTGAGCAATCTGTTGCCGTTGGAATTTCCTAAAATAATTAGGAAAAAATCGCCAAAAGCTGATCCTCTGAATTTGGAAGGCTCCCGAAAGTCTGCCAATGATGGCCTTCATGATGCTCCAGCTGCTATCCTCACAGGTTGCTATAGCATCTTACTAGATCAACTTGTAGGCATTTTGTAGTCTTCAAATGCTCCAGCTGCTGTCCTCACATGTTGCTGTAACATGTCGCTAGATCACCTTTTACATATTTTGTCAAGGATGCCAAATACCAAAGCATTATTGACAAAATCTAATGACTTCTTCCCCCCTTTTGTCAACAAAAGATACGTTGATTCTCAAGCCAAACTCCACGAACCTACACCTCTTCTCCATCCATTGGAGGTGGAATCTCATCGACGGGGTACTCCACATCTCGCAGAATGTCTGACAATCTAGGATCGGCGAGTAGCATTCTTCTTTGCTTCAGCACTTAATTGTGCAAACTCTGACTTCAGGTTTCTGACAGTCCTTGCGCGTGATGCTATCTGAAGAGCTGACGAGCGTGTCTCAGTAGTTACTGCAGCATCTTCCATGACTGGGTCTGCTACCTGCATCACTGGATCTGCTTCCGCCACATCTCACTTTATGTGTCGAATGATTGACGCGCGTCGTTATGTGCGCCAAATTTGTATTTATATCTCCAAGTTTTAGCTAGTATAGCGACAAGCAAGGGTCGAACCAAGAGAACTGACTGTGAATCGATTTCCCATAAATACTGAACTAAAGGGGGTTTTGAGCAAGTCGATTGCAGGAAAGAAAGTAAAAAAGTGTGAATATCAGTTAAGAGAAGTATTCAGTCCAGGGAATTTAATAGTGATTGTTATCATCGACTGCTAAAGATTGCGATTCTAATCAAACATGTGGTCATCCCGACAAATGTAATAACCTAGATTCTACTACTTGTTTCCACGACAAAGCTTCGACAAGAGTTAATAATCAGAATTGATGAGCGGGTAGTTTCACGACAAAGTATACGCAAATCGTGCAATACAATTCATGAAATTTAAGATCCAGATTGAATAGAAACATGCATAAAATCCAAGTCTCAAACATGTATGTCACTAACTGAAAACCCTAAACTGAAACAGAAATTTAGCTACTCATAGTCATTACTGAAAAAACACATTATAATGAAAAGAATGAAAAAAAACGCTGTTCACTAGTTGAGATTAGGTCATGCCGAAAAACGCCGATCACTGCCGAAAAACACTGTTCACGCCGAAAAATACTGTGCACTCAAGACTTTGTCTCCTCCCAAAATTTCGTCCGTCCGTCGTTCACAAACCCCTTCGTCCAAAACTGCCGTCTCATTCTCATCGCGAAACCCTAATTGAGATTGGGCTCTAAAATTTGATTTCGGGCCGCGGGCCCGATGCTGACGTCATCATAAGCTAATCGCGCCCCAAGAAGACATTAGGTCATGCGCCGGAGAAGACATTCAGGTCCGGCGCGCTACTCTAATGTTGTCTGCTGGCGCGTAACTCACTGAGATGCGCACCCATTTCCTTCAACGTCGATTTTCTCCCTAAAAACACCATTTTGAGTCGCAAGTCTCTTTTCATGTATCTCAAACACCTGAAATGCAAACAACACGAAGAAGTAGCTGTTCACATAAAAACATGTCGAAACAGTTAGGTTTAAACGGTTTAGCGAGTCGTATAAATACGCCCCATCAAACCACTTCACACTTAAAACTTGTTCGTCCCGAACAAGAACGAAAATAAGACTCGCACATTCAAAGCAATTCTAACATGCCAACGACTAAACACTGAATTTACTTGAGATGTCGTCACTAATCAGTTCATAGATATATGCTCACATTCATTCTTCAATAATGATCAGCAAGAAGCCGTAATGATACATGTTACCTGAGAGGTCGAGATGGGATTCAATGGATGGCTGGAAGATAGTCCTCTTTAGACTCCTGACTTCATTCTTCAGTTCGAGGTCATAGTCACTCGCATACGCTGAGTTCGGTTTCTTTGGCACGTGAGAAATCCAAGCTACGAGGAACTCAACTTTTCTTTTTCTCTTTGGTAAGACAGCTCTTCAAACTTTCTTGTTTTGTTTAGTCAGAAGGCTTCACTCAACTCGATTGTTTTTCTGATTTTTCTCTTTCACATTTGGCTGAATTTTTTTTTTTTTTTTTAGCCTTGCTCTCCAATTTGAACTGCTTGTCCCTTTTCTTTTCTCTTTGATCCGTTCCAATAATAGCCTTTGAATAGCAGCATATGGAGAGCGTCCTGCTCTTTCTCATCATCATCCTTTCAGCGCGAGGCAGGATAGGGGTTCCCACCGATTTCCGGTTACTAGGACTAGAGACAGGACGATTTGTTTTCCCGTCCCACCATTGCATAAACGCTGCAAAGATGGAGTGAAAGTCTCACCCCTCATAACTTGAAGCGCCAACTTCCACAAACTTAGTGCGCTACGCGACTAATCCCTTAAACCTTTGAATGTTTGTCAAGTCCCTCTAGGACATTTTCTTTCAACTCCACAAACTGTAATATCTCAACTCAAAAGCACATATAACATCACGTAACTCGCATCACAATACTGCAGAAATCATGCAAACCATACACCTCAAAACCTCATAGAGTCGAACATCATCTCATACAATCAGTGTCTTCATCGTAGCATCACAAATTTGAAAAAAAAATGTGCCCTAACTACCACTAATGCATGCTAATAAAGATAAATATGCTGACATGACAGACGCTACTACCCCACCCCACATTGTTGAACATAGTCATGTCCTCACAGATCGACTTATGCTCAAGGGCGGGTCATGCAACACAACCAAATAACATAAATGACAAAGAAAGAAATAAAGAAGAAGGTAAACAGAAACTCCCCTAGAACTGGATCCGCTGGGGGAGGATGAAGACTGAGTGATCGGCTGCCGTGACATACTCCCCTAGGACAGAAACTCCCCTAGAGTCATCAGTCTTCAGCGCAATGACATACTCTTGAGGGATCGGCTGCCCTGGAACCCACCCTGGAGGTGCTAGTACTAGCTGCGTCCCAGGTGGCAAGAAATAATCCAACACCTTATTGGCGTTGAACGCAGCGTCCAACCATGCCTGGGCGAAGGCCGGTGGTGGCTGCTCACTATCTCTGGGTGCTCTTCTATGTGCGGCTCTCCCGGAGCCGGCAGCTGAAGACTCATCCTGCTCTATCGTTGCTGGCTCATGGTGTACCTCCGATCCAAATGATAAGCCCAGGAAAATTGATCAGGCCGCCGCGGACGAGTCGTGATAGAGCGCATCCCTACGAAAGCCTCTCGGGTGAGAAATGTCGGCGGGACAAGATGGTGCGAATCCAAAACCGGCTGACCATGCAGGCGGCGCATCATATAGGTGATAAGGCCTCCGCAGTATATACCTCCACACGACAGTCTCTGATAGAGCCTATTTATACGCATTATTTAGATCATAACCCTATGCTTGTTTGCATTATTTTGTGTACAAGATTACTGGTTTCCAGTGTTTTTGTATTTCAGGGCAAAACGAGGGCCTAAGCCGGATACGCGCTAACAGGCAGCGTTTAGGATGCACAGCACACAGCCTGCGGAGCTAGCGGCGCAAACAGAAGAAATGGCGAGACACAGCAGAGTTGCGCCGACCAATGCGCTAAGCAGTACGCCGTGCGCCAGGCGCAGAGTCCAGTATTTCCTAATCCTGACATGACCAGATTTGGAAGTTGCCAAGGATGGACCTCTCGAGCAGTATATAAAGGGGAGGAGGTCTAGGGTTTAAGGGAGACACACAGAAAGGCAACACCCCACATCAGAGGGCCACGAGAGAGCGAGAGAGCGGCAAACTGGAAAACACACGGACTTGTTGAGAGGACTTGCGCCAGCCGACTGCGCCAGCCGAGAGACATACTGCACTCACTATTTGCTACTTGTTTCTCAGATACATTAGACCTTATTTTACTATTCTATGATGTTTATCACTAGCATGTCTAGCTAAACGCTTAGTATCGGTTGGACATGAATCTATGAGTATTTCCTTTGAGACTTGCGCTTAATGCATAGCTTGCTTGCTTATATTAATTCTGTGCACATTACTGGCAGCTTGTTGCATGAGTAGGGGAAGCCTTGAACCGCAATCTTACTCTTGTCGCTTGTTGTTGTCTGTTAAACTAGTTGAATATCCTGACGGTGCCAACTAGGAGTAACGCGCTAGGATAGGCAATTACTACCTTGATCGGATCCGTAGTTATTTAGGTCTAGTGCAAGAATTAATAGCACATGAACTTTGATCGGAACATGCGCACATGTTAGGAAGCCTTGACCGGACACTAACTTAAGTAAAATCAAGCTATAGACATTTAGAGTCGATGATAAGGAATGCACTCATAGAGGATTGTCTGCGCCGATACTTCTCATAGTCATAGTATTTAATCTCTACTGCCTGCGCACGTCTGGTGCATTTCCCTGCATTTTACAACTGTTTACTTGCGCACTGCGCAACCCAATCACTCACCCCCCAATCTTCGTAAGTGTAGGTCACTGGCTAAAACTGAACTGCTTGCTCCCTGTGGAGATCGACCCTTACTTAACCGCTGTACTAGTGGAAGAGGAAGGAATTAATTTGACGCGCACAACGACGCGCGATCAAATTTTGGCGCCGTTGCCGGGGGGCAACACAGCTAAGTTCTAGTTAGTTTACATTTTTCCCTTTTAGTAACTAGTTATTTCAGTTTGTTTTGTTTTCGTTGTTATTTCTGACAGCGCGCAATCACCATTAGCCTGCGCAACCTTGAAACAGTTGCGCTGCGCAGATTCTAGTTGCGCACTGACAGACGCAGCAGCATTAATTATCTTTTAACTTCATTTTTCTTTAAGATTCAGAACAGGTCATGGAGGATAACAGTGTCGTAGGAGACAACTTGGGGGACAGAACCCCAGAGGAAGCAAGAGCACATAACCGCGCAGCCCTGTTCAGAGAGGAAGTGCAGCGCGAGGTTGAAGCAAGGAGGGCCGCTGAAGTGTATCATGCGCCACCCGTGCAACAGGCCGCGCGATGCAGAACAGTGCGCGAGATGTCAGCCCCTATCACTGTTAACCAGCCACGGTGCATCGTGCTTCCACCAGGCGGTCATTTTGAGCTAAGGAGCTCGCTCATTCATCACATGCCCAAGTTTCACGGGATGCACAATGAAAATCCAGTCAAGCATGTGCGAGAATTCCTAGTCATTTGCGAGAACATGAAGACCGAAGGAGAAAGCGATGAAGCGCTGAAAATGAAGGCATTCCCATTTTCACTGTGTGATACAGCCAGACATTGGTTGATGAACTTACCCGCAGGATCCATTCACACATGGGAGCAGCTGCAAAAGAAATTCCTGGACAAATTCTATCCCGCAGCAAAGATCGCGCTACTCAGAAGAGAGCTGGCCGCGCCAAGGCAGAGCGCAGGGGAGTCACTGTCAGAATATTACGAGCGTTTCAGGGAGCTAGAGGCCAACTGCTACAATCATGGCCTACCCCAAAATGTGCTGATAGAGAACTTCCTAAATGGATTGCTGCCCATGGAGCTGAGATTATTGAACGCATGCGCAGGAGGCGACATTTGCAACATGTACCCAGAGGACGCATGGCAGCTGATAGAAGACTCTGCTGGTCAGGTACGACATCAGCTAACACTTGAAAATAGTCGTGCTCGTTCTGTGCATCAGGTAGAAACAAGCGCTGAGATCAAGGAAATGAAGGCCATGCTGCAGAAGTTGATGAGTGCGTAGAGCGCACAACCAGTTGCGCCAAAGGTATGTGAATTTTGCAGGTCCACCGAGCACAAGACTGATGAATGTCCCATGCTATTTGAGGAATCTGGAGATGTCAATGCTCTTGGAGGATGGGATAACAGAGGACCAACGAGACAGAACCAGCCGCGCTTTGGACTAGCCGCAAATGGATTCAGATGGAAGGAGGAGAACAATTTCGAGAGGCAGTCCACAGATCAGCGCGCGCCACAGTAGACGCAACAAGCTGCGCCCTACAATCCACCGCATCGCCGCACTGACGCACCAGCGCATAACAACCATCAACCAAGGCGATCTTTGGAAGATATCGTGGGGCAGCTAGCAGACACAGTACGCAAGAATGACGAGAAATATGATAAGAGGTTTGAGTCCATTGAAAAGCAGCTATCACAGATCGCAACCACGGTATATGAGCTGAAAAAGAGCGATGGCAACCTGCCTTCGCAAGTGATTCAGAACCCCAAAGGAGGAGTCAATGCAGTGACACTGAGGACTGGGCGCACAATAGGAGCAGAACAGACCACGAAGGCGCCGGCGCAACCAGTTGCGCAAGTCCCGGATCCAGCAGAACAGAATGCGCAACCAGAGCAAGAAGCGCAACCAGAAATGCCAGCCACAAGCCAGCAGGGCGAAGCGCCAGGTATAACACAAATAAACGACAATTGCACGAATCGTACTAATATACCTGCACCTTTCCCTGTGCAGGCACCCTTGGCTAGGAAGGAAGCGCAGGACAAAGAGCTATACGAGTTATTCAGCAAGGTGGAAATCAACATTCCCCTTATTGAAGCAGTTCGGCAGATCCCAAGGTATGCCAAGTTTTTGAAGGAGCTGTGCACAAACAAGCGACGAAAAGGCGAATGCGCACAGGTAATGCTCAATGCGCAGGCCTCAGCGATCGTGCAACATAAGGTACCACCTAAGTGCCGAGACCCAGGTACGTTCACTATCCCTTGCACTTTAGGTAAGACCACAATAAGCAACTGCATGATTGATTTAGGCGCATCCATCAATTTGTTACCATACTCCCTTTATGCGACATTGCGCCTTGGACCACTAAAGCCTGCAGGTCTCACCATTCAGCTAGCGGATCGATCGTGCAAACAACCTGCAGGCATGATAGAGGATGTTCTTATGCGAGTAGGAGAGCTGGTGTTCCCAGCAGATTTTTATGTGCTGGAAATGGAGGGTGAATCAAACACCAGCAGTGCGCAAATCCTACTGGGCAGACCTTTCCTTATGACTGCGCGTACGAAGATAGACGTGTGGAGAGGCACGCTCTCCATGGAAGTAGATGGCGAAGAGATCCATTTCAATATATTCAAGGGGATGCAGCACCCACACGAGGACGCCACAGTGCACGCAATGGACAACTTAGACGATTTAGTCACAGATGCGCAATGCGCAAGCGCAACAATAGGACCAGAGCCACTGGCACAGGCAGAGTTGGAGGAGCAGGAGGAAGAACTGAGCAGTGCTGAACCAGCACTCAATCAGGTACACGATATAGTTCATGTTTGCACTGCTAATAAAATTTTGCCCTCTATTGAACAAGCACCCAAGGTTGAGCTGAAACAACTCCCGGAACACCTCAAATACATTTTCCTGGGAAATGAGGACACCCTGCCAGTGATCATCAAGAAAGGATTAGAAGAAGAGCAGGAAGTGCGCTTACAGCAGGTGCTGCGCAAGAACCAGCGCGCCATAGGATGGACACTTGCTGACCTGCACGGAGTGAGCCCAGACGTATGCATGCATAGAATTCTGTTGGAAGATGGTGCCAAACCATCCGGGGAGGCTCAGCGCAGGTTAAACCCAAACATGATGGAGGTAGTACAAAAGGAGATCTTAAAGTTGCTTGACGCAGGAGTCATTTACCCCATCTCGGACAGCAAATGGGTCAGTCCAGTGCACGTTGTGCCTAAGAAGGGAGGAATCACAGTGGAGGAAAATGCGCAGGGCGAGCTAGTTCCCAAGCGCATTCTGACTGGATGGCGCATGAGCATTGCGCCAGAGCCGCCACCAGATGCACCAGAGGGAGAACTGGAACCTATTGCTTACATTTCTTCTTCCTCTTCATCTACCCTCGCTACTGCAGACTTCTCACATATTATCCATGCTGACTACCCTTCTCACCCTTTGCGCAGGACCAAGAAGAACACAACACATACACACGCGCAGGGTCACTCAGGAGCAAAAGTGGGGGAGGTCGCTGGCACACATTTGGGCGCGTAACGAGGTACAGTCGAGCCAACGACGTTAAATAAAGGCACTTGTCGGGAGGTAACCCGACTTGTTTTACCTTTACATGTTTTTCTTTTAGTTCTTCTAGTGTTTTTTTTAGTTAGTTTAGGACTTGTCATTTTTAGTCGAGCAGCAGTGCGCAGGTCCGTGCGCACTACAGTGCGCAGGACCTCTGCGCCAGCCAGAGGGGTATATAAGGGCAGGACTTAGAATTTTTTTCAGCACTTCTCTCATTCGACCGTTGCCAGCTGCTCCCGCCTCCCGTTTCCACCAGCTGTTCAGAGCTTCCAGTTAGAGAGATTTGCAGAGCACTCAGTCGCAATACCCTCAGGTAACGCAGCCTGTCGCCCTATCAGTTGTACCGCCTTCCTCCAGCTCCGAATATACGACGGATTCTTCAGAGGAGGAGGCGCATAGTTCAGCGGCTGCGTCCAGCTCAGCTGACCTATAGAGCTGCGAAGGGGAGCGCTTATTTCTTTCGGGTGGTGTCTATTTTTCTTTATGTGCTGAACTTTATTTGCTATTATGTTGCTATATTTGTGTTGAACTCGTGTGCTACATATTTTTGTGCCCCTATGCTCGCTGCTTTGACTATTATGTTTTTTAGGAGTTTTATGTTCTTTATTTTTGCTTGCATGCGTGTGCGCATCCTCCGTGCGCTTGAGCTTGAGTCGTAAGGACACGTCTCTGTTTAAGTGTGGGGGGGGAGCGTTATACTTACATTTCACGTTTTTTTTTTTGAGCTTTTAGTGTAGCTTAGTTTTATTGAAGGAAACAGTAGCAGTAGTACGCTGTGTGCGGGTTACGCGCACTGATCAGCTTGTTTGCGCTATCCATATTGCGCCGTGCGCTATCAACTGTTTTTAGTATGTTTTTTTCATTTTTTCTGCTCCTGTTAGTTTGGATATACAGGGGATGTGGAGTTGACAGAAACGCTCCAGAGAGGCGGTTAGTCGCTCGCGCTTCAGAGGAGAGGTATATGGTCGAGAGCGCGAGTGGAGGCCTGTGCTTCGCGACCTTCGGAACAAGAGAGCGCGCTCAGTCACGCAGATGCCAAAGGCGAGATACCCAAAGCGTGGCGAGGTGGGAAAACAGACCACCTTCCCTCTGGAAGTTGAGCTAAGGAAGGCGGGCGCGGGTGTAAACGCGTGCGCCGACCTGCGCAGATAGACCAAGGAGGGAGAGTGGGGCGGTGTTCCATAGCTGTTATCCGGAGGCCGAGACTGGAACCGTTCTGGGAAGATAGGAACCATAGACAAAGCTGTACAAAAGAAAAATACCAGCAGATGATACGCGCCACAAAAGAATCAGCATGCGCACTGATAAGCACCAGCGTGCGCAAGTTCACAAAAGGCAAAAAAAATCATCATCAAAAAGGCTTGAGTTCCCAGGAAGTGCGCGGAAGAATCACGCATCGGAAGAAGCTTGCGCTGTTAACCATATACCCATCCTCGGAGCAAGAGCTGACAACCTGGAGCCTATGAAGAGCTATCTCCCAGCCATCCGAAATGATTTTTTCATCCCAGCTGAGAGGTGATGAATTTCGAAATTATTATACTTGAAACTGTTGAGAGCAGATGTGCGCAGGTGGTAGAGCAGCGCAAGGTGTTCAGCAGCGCAGACCGCGCCAGAGTGCAAGACTGTGCGCTAGATTCCAGAGAGGTAATGGTATCCGTGCTTGAGTGCTTGTTCGAGGACGAACAAGGGGCAAGTGTGGGGGGTTTGATAGAGCCTATTTATACGCATTATTTAGATCATAACCCTATGCTTGTTTGCATTATTTTGTGTACAAGATTACTGGTTTCCAGTGTTTTTGTATTTCAGGGCAAAACGAGGGCCTAAGCCGGATACGCGCTAACAGGCAGCGTTTAGGACGCACAGCACACAGCCTGCGGAGCTAGCGGCGCAAACAGAAGAAATGGCGAGACACAGCAGAGTTGCGCCGACCAATGCGCTAAGCAGTACGCCGTGCGCCAGGCGCAGAGTCCAGTATTTCCTAATCCTGACATGACCAGATTTGGAAGTTGCCAAGGATGGACCTCTCGAGCAGTATATAAAGGGGAGGAGGTCTAGGGTTTAAGGGAGACACACAGAAAGGCAACACCCCACATCAGAGGGCCACGAGAGAGCGAGAGAGCGGCAAACTGGAAAACACACGGACTTGTTGAGAGGACTTGCGCCAGCCGACTGCGCCAGCCGAGAGACATACTGCACTCACTATTTGCTACTTGTTTCTCAGATACATTAGACCTTATTTTACTATTCTATGATGTTTATCACTAGCATGTCTAGCTAAACGCTTAGTATCGGTTGGACATGAATCTATGAGTATTTCCTTTGAGACTTGCGCTTAATGCATAGCTTGCTTGCTTATATTAATTCTGTGCACATTACTGGCAGCTTGCTGCATGAGTAGGGGAAGCCTTGAACCGCAATCTTACTCTTGTCGCTTGTTGTTGTCTGTTAAACTAGTTGAATATCCTGACGGTGCCAACTAGGAGTAACGCGCTAGGATAGGCAATTACTACCTTGATCGGATCCGTAGTTATTTAGGTCTAGTGCAAGAATTAATAGCACATGAACTTTGATCGGAACATGCGCACATGTTAGGAAGCCTTGACCGGACACTAACTTAAGTAAAATCAAGCTATAGACATTTAGAGTCGATGATAAGGAATGCACTCATAGAGGATTGTCTGCGCCGATACTTCTCATAGTCATAGTATTTAATCTCTACTTCCTGCGCACGTCTGGTGCATTTCCCTGCGTTTTACAACTGTTTAATTGCGCACTGCGCAACCCAATCACTCACCCCCCAATCTTCGTAAGTGTAGGTCACTGGCTAAAACTGAACTGCTTGCTCCCTGTGGAGATCGACCCTTACTTAACCGCTGTACTAGTGGAAGAGGAAGGAATTAATTTGACGCGCGATCAGTCTCCTCCTCCAGAATTTGCCTAGCACATCCACAAAATCGAGAGTTAACTGATGATGGCAGCAATGTAACACACGCATCTTGTACGAGGGCAATTTGTCGCCCCCATTATCTCGCCTGAAGACTGACCCGGAGAGGAGCTTCTGGAGGTAAGAAATAGGCTGGTCAACGAAGAGTACGCGCCTTGCTGGCGCTAGGGTTGTACGGCATCGCATCCGAAGAGATGTCGAGCCAAGTATGATAAAATCGGGACTCATGCATCGCCCAGTTGCAGATATCTACCTGCCATCCAAATAATTCACGCAACTGTGGTGGGTGAGTGATATAATACTGGCCGCGGTGCCTGTACCGGATTCCGAGATGGTCTGCGTGGTCCACATAATTGAATGATGCCAGAAACTCCCTCATCTGTCTCTGAATGGGCGGCCAAGATTCTAGGCCAGCCAGCTCCTGTGAGCAACTATAATACGCAATCGTATAGACCGCTAGCCCGTAGGAATTCTTCGTCGAAGAAAGTACTAGCACCGCACTGCTTCCGAGAGAATTGCTAGTAAAGTTCCTCGAATGTAAGTTCCCATCCTGGAAAATGAAACAAGTGAAAGTATGTTAGGCATACCAATTCAGAGGTAACCGCACCTAAAGAAGACATTAACTGGTCTTATTGTATGAATCCGACGCGGATATAATGTATACACGCGGCGCGGACATAATGTATAAAGCGGGCGCGGGATTTCTGCAGATTGATCCGCGAGAACAGCCATGAACCCTAATCTAAATCAACTTCAAAACTCAAAATTATCACCCAAAATCAGAAAAATAGCACCCCAGAACGTGTATAATTAACCTGCAAACAATAAATACATCCAATTTCGCCCAAAATTACAGATCAAGCATAAACCCTAAAACTCCCAAAACTTGAAATCCAGTTGAATATTGCACGAATTGAGTAAGGGGTAGAGTGTATGAGTACTTGGGATGTGTGAGCAGGTGGAAACATCATAAGAATGGAGTGAAAAATATAACTTTGAACCTGGGATGTTGAGAGGCGCCGGAATGAAAGTTGGAGTGATATGAGAGGTGCTCTCCGCCTCAAGCCAATATTAAAGGCACGCCACATTTAAAGATTACGAAAGATAATGTTCTCTGTTGGCGCCATATGTAATGTTCTTTGCTAGCGCCGTATGTACTGAGATGCGCCCCTAACTCGCCGCCAAACAATTTGATTTCTAACGACATTCTAACAAGGGAGACTCTATGAAATACTAAGTAGACGCACACTAAGAATTAAAATGAAAAAAAAACATCGGGTTGCCTTCCGCAAAGCGCACTTGTTTAACGTCGTTGGCTCGAGGGTACCTCTCATCCTCATCGGGTGGTATATCCTCTCCAAAGGGAACATCTTCTTGTAGCAATTGAGACAATGGCAATGCCATCTTCAAAAAGTCTTTAATAGACCTGCGAGGAAATCTAACAAATTTGCGATAAAATCCAGCATAATCAAGGAAAGACATGATACCTCGTTGGTCGGTGGGAAAAGGCAATCCATGAATTAAATCAGTTTTTATTCTATGTGGTTGGATGCCTTCCTCACGCTGCATATCAGACTCAAGCACCGCATCCTCAATGATGTCCAACGCATGTATTCCTGCAATGTTAGGTGGGTGCTGCATAGATTTATACATGTTAAAATGAATTACTTCCCCGTCTACCTCCATGGACAGATCTCTTGTAAATGCCTCGTCGCGACCTCTCCTGGTAATCCTCCAAATTTGGGTAAGTAATGCACCACAACAGTATTTATCTCAAAACCATCCTCTTCTGAGCCAGTATTGATGCACCATGGCTGCTCATTGAAGATTGGTGCAGACAGCTCTCTCATTGTTGGTTCCGGTCTGTAGGCAGGCCTGTATGGCTGATGCACGTAAGGCTGCTACTGCACATATTGCTGAGGCAGTGGGTTAGGCTCATTGAAACCTTCTGCTCATGCCCCTGCATCCCTAGCCAAAAATTCTCTTTCGCGAAGTTCCCTCTGGCGTGCTCTAAATACTCGCTCAGGCTCTTCATAGAATTGTAGAATTTGTTCATTCTGATTTCCTGGTGAAGGTAAAGGACGATAGTTGTTGTTGACCTAATCTTGTTCGTTATTTTGGCGGCCATCACCGTTAACACTACATGCGTGAGACATGCTGGAAAGAGCAATTTACCGCAACACAAAAGAATAACACACAAAAAGTAATCGAAAACTAAATATAAAAAGAAAGGGAAAATAAACTTTTCACTGTAGTAGTTCCCCGGCAACGGCGCCAAAATTTGACGCGCGTCGTTGTGTGCGCCAAATTTGTATTTATATCTTCAAGCTTTAGCTAGTGTAGCGGCAAGCAAGGGTCGAACCCAAGAGAATTGACTGTAAATCGATTTCCTGTAAATACTAAACTAAAGGGGGTTTTGAGCAAGTCGATTGCGGGAAAGAAAGTAAAAAGTGTGAATATCAATTAAGAGAAGTATTCAGTCCAGGGAATTCAATAGTGATTGTTAAAATCGACTGCTAAAGATTGCGATTCTAATCAAACATGTGGTCATCCCGACAAAGGTAATAACCTAGATTCTACTACTTATTTCCACGATAAAGCTTCAACAAGAGTTAATAATCAGAATTGATGAGCGGGTAGTTTCACGACAAAGTATACGCTAACCGTGCAATACAATTCATGCAATTTAAGATCCAGATTGAATAGAAACATGCATAAAATCCAAGTCTCAAACATATATTTCACTAACTGAAAACCCTAAACTGAAACAAAAATTTAGCTACTCATAGTCATTACTTAAAAAACACAATAAACTGAAAAGAATGAAAAAAACACTGTTCACTAGTACTGTTCACCGCCCGAAAACACTGATGAAATTCACAGCGTCTCAGTTAGGCAGATTTGTGAACAAGCAGTTGCTGCAGCACACTCTTGTTCACTCGGAAATTGTCTCAGCAAACAATGAACAAGACAGAAGTTTGTTCACCCAGTTCGGCCAACTGCCTACGTCTGGGGAGGACTACTCTCAGTCCTCAATCCACTAACCCCGAAGGTCTCCAAGTACACTTGGTTACAACTCCACGCAACCTATGCTACTCAACCTTTGTGTGGATCACTTGACACAATCAGAACAAGCTCTGACTTGTGTCTGCACACCCTCTACAAATGTCAATCTAGAATAGCTACAGACTTCTCAAGACTCTGATATCAATTGAAACTACCAGCGCTGCTGGTGACTTGTATCAGTAGGTTGCTGTAGTAACCTCTGGGTCACTTTGTGAAATTGTCTTTAAGTTCAGCCGAACCAAAAAGACTGACAGCGCATCGTCATGCGCCTCAAATTTATATTTATAGTTCATATTAACACTTAGCAAGCGGTAAGTAGGGTCGAACTCAAAGAGAGCAAGTGAGCAAGAGTCCTAATGCTAATCACAGAGATATGAACAATACTGAGGATATCAATTTAGAGAATATTAGTCGGGGGAAATACGCTACAACTAGTTATCGTCGATCAAGCAACATGTATCAAATAATGAATACTGTACCAATTAGTGTTCTACCTATTCTTAACCGCTAGGTTCTCTAACAGGTTCAATAGTTACTCGACTAACACCACAATTTAGTTCCACCGTTAGGCTTAGCTAACATTGCAATTCATCCCAAGTATAATGCAATGGGTATCAACCTAGCTTCGCTGCTAAGCTATACTAAATTGATAATCAAGCAGTCAGTTCATACAAGTCAGGAGGCAGTAAATCATTAGTTCAAGTCAAGCATTCATTGATCTCAAACCAAGTGTTTCAATGCAAATCCCCAACTGAGTTTGGGTTTAGGTACTCATAACATCCATCGAATGCAATAAAACTGAGTTCATTAGACTGCAATAAGTTTAAGAACACGAAACTGAACTGAAATGAAAAACGGCGTGAATAGTATTTTCCGGTAGTGAATAGTAATAGATAAACGGTAATACGTGAATAGTAACAAGTGAACAGTAAACCTTGATGAATAGTGATTCCGGCGACTTCCAGCAGCTTCTTCTCCTCCTCTCTAAGCTGCTGCCGCCTCCTTGCTACAGTATCCCAAGATAACTGATGGCAAATGTGTTTGTCCAATGTGTTCTAATCCTAGGGTTTGAAGTTGACCCAGATTGAACCATATCTGCTTGAACCGGTCTTTGGTTCAGCAGCTGTTGACTGTTGTTGACTTCTGCTGACTTCTGTTGACCGATGCTGACTTCTGTTGACTTCTTGATCTTGAATGAATGCTCCTAATATGTAATAATATCCAATGCGATCTTGAACACACCTGCGATACAAAAACACTACAAAAGAGTAATTGATCTCACCCAAAATGTAATAAAACTATGGGAATAAACAACTCAATGGAGCGTATAAATACGCTCTATCAAAGACACAAACAATTTGTTCACCCAGTTCGGCAACTGCCTACGTCTGGGGAGGACTTCTCCTGAGTCCTCAAGATTTCATTATTTCCAATTAAAGTACAAACGATTCCAAAACTGAGCCGACGCTAGTTTAACATCTGCTTCTAACCTAGTTGAAATCTACGCTCAATCTGATCACACGGACTAGCGTACACTTTCAACTATCCAACATAATGTAATACAAGAATACTACAGCTCTGGTCACACAGACTCAGCCTGTTCTAAAACAATGTGTAACAAGATGCTATAGCAACTTCTGTATCAAGTTGCTCTAACTTAGATTCTACGAGCTCTCCCAGCCGCTTCAATCTGACTTCTGCGAGTTCTCACAACTCCGGTGATGCTCCCCCTTGATCAGTGACCTCCACTCAGCGTATGGGGACATTGCTCTGCTCTTCGACCGTTCGTGACTACCTCACCCGTGACGATTCTTCAACGGCTTATGTACTTGATCTTCAATGAGTCTCCCCTCTAGTTGAACTTGCTGATTGATCAGTTGATTTACTTACTGATTATTCATCCACTCGATGATGAATTTCGCTTCTCTCTCGAACATTTCTTTGTGTTTTTACCACTTCACTCTCGTTTCAGGACAAATCATACTAAACTACAGCTTTATAGCCCAGTAAGAGCAAAATGGAGAAAATCACAAGATTCAGACGAATATGATCAAGGAATGTGCAGATTTACCCATTCGTAGTCTTGGGCTTGCCGAGCACGCAATTCTTATCCAATTGAGGCGTGCTAGGTCTTGCTGGATAGCTAACTCGAAGGGCTACAACATTGTAGTTTTCACTAAATGTGATTCGAAGGTTTGATTGGTCAAAAAATGCAAGCAAAGTCAGAATAAAAGTCTGATTGAACAAGCAGCCCGGTTCATTAAAGAATCGGCGGTCCATAAGATGAAACGGCCGTTTTGACAGCAAACCGCCGGTTTGGTTCTGAACCGACCCCAAAGGCAAAATTTCATGATTCTCTGAGACAGGCCGGTTCAATGTAGAACCGACGATTTACAAGTTGAACCAGCGGTTTGGACACTAAAACGCCGATTTGACACTAAACTCGCCCGTGAATTTGAAAATTCGTAGTGTCTTAGTTCGACAGATTCTGTGAACAAGCAGTTGCTGCAGCACACTCTTGTTCACTTAAATATTGTCACAGCAAGCAATGAACAAGGCACAGGTTTGTTCATCCAGTTCGGCCAATCTGCCTACGTCTGGGGAGGACTATTCTCCAGTCCTCAATCCACTGAACTGAAGGTTCCAAGTACACTAGGTTACAACTCACGCAACCTATGCTACTCAACCTTATGTGGACCACTCAACACAATCAGAACAAGCTCTGATTTGTGTCTGCACACCCTCTACAATATGTCAATCTAGAATAGCTACAATCCTCTCAAAGAACTCAGCCTATTCTAAATTACACTACTCAGCCGGGTTGCTGCAGCAACACCTGTAACACACAGCTGAAGCACAATGTCCGCGTCGCTCCAAGGCCTTCTGCCGAGCCGATCAAACCTCTCCAAGAGCGCTGCACACTCTGAGTAACTCCCCCTCACTCAGTGACCACCTGCCACTAGTGAGTACTGCCGCACGACACTCGACCAAGCCTTCCACCCGTCAGTTCTTCCGCGGCTGCCCTTGATCAACCAACAAGCTCCCCAGCTCTGAATTGGCTTCCAGATCAAGCACGAATCAGACTCCGCAAGTCCTGATTCTCTTCTGCAACTCTCACCTCAGCTCTGCGCTCAACGCTCTGCTCTTGGGTGATGATCGAAGTAAACTCCCGTCACACACAACAAATTGCTCTCCGTGAATTCTGTGTATGCACTCGTGTATCCCTCAGCTTCGATCAACCTCTTCAGCCCTGAACACCTTCTGCTTAAATAGCTGCACCACTTTAAGCAATTTCCAGGTTTAGGCAATTGACCCAACAAGATCAATTATCTCCTAAAATCTAGGAGATTAGATTTGATTATTCTCTCCAATGCAAATCTCCTTCTCTGACTATTAAACCTAGCTGGAAAATACTCCATAGCATTTTAGAAAATCTCCAGATGCTCTGCATAAGGTTTCCAGCCCTTCCGAACAAGCCCAGCCATCTGCTGCTCCTTGGACAGATGAGCCAGCCTGTTGAACAAGCTCCTACTGTAGCATCCCCTGCTGTAGCTGCTGCTAGTTCACTTCTGCTTGGCTTGCTTGATAATTTGAGCTGTAGCTGCTCCTTGTTCACTTATGCTGGTTTTGTCAAACACTGCCATACTTGCATCATCAATCTCCCTCTTGGCATTTTGACAAAACCCACCAGAGATTTCGCACCTCCACTTCTTAGCCTGCTCTTCTCCTCCCCCTTTTTGGAATAAATGACGAGGGGGGGGGGTGTCTGGGAGAACTTATGGAGGCAACACGCAGAGCCCTAGAGAGGCTCTCAGGTCTTCAAACCGGGCTGCATCCAGAGCTTTGGTGAAGATATCAGCAAGTTGTTTGGCAGACACAACATGCTGGAGCGAAATGACTTTCTTTTCAACTAGATCACGAATGAAGTGATGACGAATGTCAATGTGCTTGGTTCTGCTCTGCTGAACCGGATTCTTAGATATGCTGATGGCACTCATATTGTCGCAGTAGAGAGTCATTTCATCTTGAGCAATCCCATACTCACTCAGCATTTGCTTCATCCACAACATTTGTGCACAGCAGCTCCCAGCAGCAATGTACTCAGCCTCGGCAGTGGATAGAGAAATGCTATTCTGTTTTCTGCTGAACCAAGATACCAGGTTATTCCCCAAGAAGAAGCATCCTCCCGAAGTGCTCTTCCTGTCCTCGGAGCAACCTGCCCAGTCTGCATCACTGTATCCGACCAGATTAGCATTCGTGTCTTTAGTGTATGATAGAGGCTATTTGTACGCATTATTTAGATCATAACCCTATGCTTGTTTGCAATATTTTATGAGCAAGATTACTCATTTCTAGTGTTTTTGTATTACAGGGCAAAACGAGTCTTTGAGTCGGATACGCGCTAACAGGCAGCGTTCTAGGAGTGAAAGATCCGCCTGCGAAGCTAGCAGCACAAACAGGAGAGAAGTTGGCGAGAGTCAGCAGAGGTGCGCTAGCCCATGCGCTAGCCGATGCCGTGCGCCAAGCGCAAAGTCCAGTACTGCCTAATCTTGACGTGACCAGATTTGGAAGTTGCCAAAAGTGAGCTTCCCAAGCAGTAAATAAACAAGAGGAAGGCTAGGGCAACAGGGAGGAAAAAAAAGAGACCTTCTGGAGACGCATCAGAGATCACCAAGAGGCACTGCGCAGCAGAACTGGAAAACACACGGACGTGTTGAGAGGATTTGCGCCAGACCGACTGCGCCAGCCGAGAAGACAAGCTGCACGCACTGTTTGCTTCTGTTTTCTCAGACACATTAGTCATTATTTACTATTCTATGATGTTTATCAGTAGCATGTCTAGCTAAACTCTTAGTGTTGGTTGGGCATGAATCTATGATGTATTTTCTTTGAGACTTGAGCTTAATGCATAGTTTACTTACTTGTATTAATCCTGTGCATACGGAGACAGCCAGTTGCATGAGTAGGGGAAGCCTTGAACCGCAATCTCACTTGTGTTGCTTGCTTGTCATATGTTAAACTAGTTGATAGCTTTACGGTGACAACTAGGAGTAACGAGCTAGGGTGATCAGTTGCTACTTTGAACGGATTCGCAGCTGTTTTAGTCTATGTTCTAAGGATGAATAGCACATGAACTTTGAACGGAACATGCGCACGTGTTAGAAAGCCTTGATCGGACACTAGCCCAAGTAAACCGAAAACTATAGACGTTTAGAGTCGATGATAAGGAATGCACTCATAGAGGATTGTCTGCCCAATGCTTCTCATAATCATAGTATTTAATCTCTACTGCTTGCGCACGTCTAGTGCAAATTTCCTGCGTTACACTAGTTACTGTTCACTTGCGCATCGCGCATTTCAATCACTCACACACCCCCCATTGTCGTAAGTTTAGGTTGCTAGCTAGAACTGAACTACTTGCTCCCTGTGGAGATCGACCCTTACTTAACCGTTGTACTAAGTGGAAGAGGAAGGATTATATTTGACGCGCACAACGACGCGCGATCAGTGTACCACAAGCCATAGTCCACAGTTCCTCCGACATACCGAATGATGCGCTTGACCAACTGCAGATGACTGTCTCTAGGACATGCTTGAAATCTGGCACAAACTCCTACTGCATAGGAAATGTCAGGACGGCTGGCAGTTAGGTAGAGCAAGCTCCCAATCATGCTTCTGTAGACAGTCTGACTCACTTCCATACCATGCTCGTCTTTGATGGCTTTCACATGAGTGGCAGCAGGGGTTCGCTTGTGACTTGCTGAATCTAGCTGGAATTTCTTCACAAGGGACTTGCTGTATTTACTTTGAGCAATAAAGATACCATCCTTTTTCTGAGTAATCTCCAAACCAAGAAAGTATGAAAGTTCTCCTACCATGCTCATTTGAAATTCTTGCTGCATGTGATTCACAAACTGCTTCACCAGGTGCTGGGACTTTGATCCAAAGACAATATCATCCACATATATTTGAGCAATGATCACATCAGACTGAGTTCTTTTGACAAACAAGGTTTTGTCAACTCCTCCTCGGTTGTAGCCATGTTTTTCCAGGAAAACTGTCAACCGCTCATACCATGCCCGAGGAGCCTGTTTGAGTCCATATAAAGCTTTCTTCAATTTATACACATGTGCTGGATGATGAGGATCTTCAAAACCTTTTGGTTGAGAGACATAAACTTCTTCAGAGAGATCTCCGTTCAAGAACGCACTTTTAACATCCATTTGATATAATTTGAACCCCAGGCAGCAAGACATTGCAAGAAGCAGTCTGATAGCCTCCAGGCGAGCTACTGGAGCAAATGTTTCATCAAAGTCTAGACCCTCAATCTGAGAATATCCCTGGGCAACCAGTCTGGCTTTATTTCGTGTAATGTTGCCCTTTTCATCAGTTTTGTTTTTGAACACCCATTTTGTGCCTATAATGTTTACCCCATTTGGTCTGTCTACCAGATCCCAGACATCGTGTCTTTCAAACTCTGCCAATTCCTCCTGCATAGCCATAATCCAGAATTCATCACTCATGGCCTCCTTGAAATTCTTTGGTTCAATGCTGGACATGAAACATGTATTGAGATAGGCATGACTTCTGGTTCTTCTTCTGTCTGAGGGATCCCCAATCACATTTGTCAAGGGATGATTCTTATGAATCTTCTTTGGGGGCTGCCTTGAAGGTGGATCAGGAGCCTCGGTGTGAAAATCATCAGACAGGCTTTCTGATTGGTCATCTGGAATTTCTGCTTCAGCACTTGCTGTAGCATCTTCTGGAGCCACAGCTTGTTCACTTCTGGTCTGTCTATCAGGCATTTCTTCAAGATCAGAGTCTTCTTCACCAGTGTCAGAATCAGGGATAGATGCTTCTTCTGCATCATTGACAACAACATTTATGGACTCCATGACAGTCTTTGTTCGCTGGTTGAAAACACGATATGCCCTGCTGTTTGTTGAATATCCCAAGAACACTCCAGGATCACTCTTAGGATCGAGTTTCTTTCTATACTCCCGGTCTCTCAGAATGAAGCAGTCACTTCCAAAGATATGAAAGTATTTAACCGTGGGCTTTTTCTGATTCCAGAGCTCATAGCAGGTCTGCTTGGTTCCCCTTCGCAAGGTGACTCTATTGATGATGTAACATGCGGTATTCATGGCCTCTACCCAGAATTTCAGAGGAATCCTCTTAGCATGGATCATCACTCTGGCCATTTCTTGAATTGTTCGGTTCTTCCGTTCCACCACACCATTTTGCTGAGGGGTAATGGGAGAGGAGTACTGATGTGTTATACCCCTTTGTTGGCAGAATTCATCCATGTCTTTGTTTTCAAATTCTCTGCCATGATCACTGCGAATGCTGCTGATTCTGAGATTCTTCTCTTGCTCTAACCGAGACACCAGTGACACAATGACACTCACAGTATCTGATTTTTCTCTGATAAAATCAATCCAAGTGAATCTGGAATAGTCATCAACACAGACAAATGCATACCTTTTCTTGCCTAGGCTCTCGACTTCCATTGGTCCCATCAGATCCATGTGAATCAGCTGTAGAGGCCTGGTGGTACCAATATCTTTGACTCGTGGATGTGAGGCTTTCTTCTGTTTCCCAATCTGACAGTCTCCACAGATGGAGTCTGTCTCTCCTTTCAGCAGTGGAATTCCTCTGACCAGCCCTTCTGTGGCAATTCTCTTTAGAGTTCTCAGGTTAACATGTCCCATCCTTTTGTGCCAGAAAGTCATTTCCTCGGCCTTTGTCAGCATACATTTCTGAATCCGTGAGTTTGAACTCACATTGAGAAGGTAACAGTTGCTCTTTGATCTGGCTCCTTCCATTATACACTTTCCTGATTTGTCGAGGACTTGGCATGAGTCTTTCGTAAACTTTACTTGTTTAGTCCCATCTCACAGCTGGCTGATGCTAATGAGATTAGCCTTTAACCCTTCCACCAAAAGAACATTGCTCAGACTCGGCATTCCTTCCACAGCCAAAGTTCCTCTTCCCAGAACTCTTCCTTTCAGACCATTACCAAACTTCACACGTTGTTCCAAACAGGAAGTAATGTTTTTCAGAAAGGATCTTTCTCCTGTCATATGACCTGAACAACCACTATCAAAGTACCAGCTTATCTTGTCCGAGGTGCTAGCTGTGCTGACAAGAGCGAGGAGCTGATTCTGCGCATGTTTCTGCCTGACAGATTCCCTGGGTGATGCTATTCTGGCACGAGCTAAGAAACAGTTTCTTTGAATATGACCTTTGCGACCACAGCTGTAACAGTTTTTATACTTTAAAGCTCTCTTGTTGCGGTGATATAGAGGTTGCTGTAGCAAGTCCTGGTTCAATCTTTTTTGTGTTTTTGTGCCTCTTCTTGCAGACCTGTATCTGGCCATGTTGCATTCATCTTCACTCAGTTCTTTCTCATCTTCACTTCCACTGGCAGAGAGAGCTCTCTTTTTCATCCGTTTGCTGGTGCAGTTGATTTGTCGATGACCGTAGCCTGCACAATTCCAGCATTGGACTCCCTTCTTCATTTCTCTCTTTCCGTCTTCACTCTGAGCCGGTTCCTTTCCTTTCCTTTTACTTTCACCGCCCCTTCTGAGTTGTCTTCGCGAAGAAGAGCTTCTCTCAGTTCTGGATTCCATGTTTTTCAGTAACTTCCCAAGGTTCTTAACAAGCATGCTCATCTGATCATCTGGACCTATCTGCTTGGTTTCTGCTTCAGCTTTCAATCCAACATTTTTATCCTTAGGACGGGTGTCTCCTTTAACCAGCTTCATCTAAAATTGTTTGAGAGACCCCATCAGCTCTTCCAACTTCATGAATCTGACATTTTGAGCTTCTTCAATGGCTGTCACTTTCATGTCAAATTTTGTGGGCAGTGATCTGAGAACCTTTCTGATAAGCTTTTCTTCAGGGATGGGTTCACCAAGGGCATGAGCTTCATTTGCAAGATCACAGAGTTTAGCATTGAACTCAGTGACTGTTTCTTCATCCAGTATTCTTAGATTCTCAAATTGTGTGGCGATTATCTGGAGTCTTGACAGCTTCACTCTGTCAGTTCCCTCATGCGCAGTTTGCAGAATCTACCATGCTTGCTTGGCCAAATCGCAGTTTGATATCAACCTGAAATTGTTAGCATCTACTGCAGCAAAAATTGCATTCAAAGCCTTTGAATTACCAGTTGCTGCAGCAGTCCATTGCTCTTCAGGTTTTATTCTTGTCACTCCTTGCTCATCCATGGTGATTGGGGGAGACCACTGAACCACAACAGCTCTCCATGTCTTCTCATCAATAGCCTTGAGAAAGGCTTTCATTCTAGCTTTCCAATATCCATAATTGCTCTCTTCCAATAATGGAGGTCTGCTTGTGCTCTGTCCTTCCTTCATTGTCTTGGCTTCTTCAAAGACACTGTAGGATCTTTTAACTCTGTGTGTCGAGTTCCCGCTCTGATACCAATTGAAAATTCGTAGTGTCTTAGTTCGACAGATTCTGTGAACAAGCAGTTGCTGCAGCACACTCTTGTTCACTTAAATATTGTCACAGCAAGCAATGAACAAGGCACAGGTTTGTTCACCCAGTTCGGCCAATCTGCCTACGTCTGGGGAGGACTATTCTCCAGTCCTCAATCCACTGAACTGAAGGTTCCAAGTACACTAGGTTACAACTCACGCAACCTATGATACTCAACCTTATGTGGACCACTCAACACAATCAGAACAAGCTCTGATTTGTGTCTGCACACCCTCTACAATATGTCAATCTAGAATAGCTACAATCCTCTCAAAGAACTCAGCCTATTCTAAATTACACTACTCAGCAGGGTTGCTGCAGCAACACCTGTAACACACAGCTGAAGCACAATGTCCGCGTCGCTCCAAGGCCTTCTGCCGAGCCGATCAAACCTCTCCAAGAGCGCTGCACACTCTGAGTAACTCCCCCTCACTCAGTGACCACCTGCCACTAGTGAGTACTGCCGCACGACACTCGACCAAGCCTTCCACCCGTCAGTTCTTCCGCGGCTGCCCTTGATCAACCAACAAGCTCCCCAGCTCTGAATTGGCTTCCAGATCAAGCACGAATCAGACTCTGCAAGTCCTGATTCTCTTCTGCAACTCTCACCTCAGCTCTGCGCTCAACGCTCTGCTCTTGGGTGATGATCGAAGTAAACTCCCGTCACACACAACAAATTGCTCTCCGTGAATTCTGTGTATGCACTCGTGTATCCCTCAGCTTCGATCAACCTCTTCAGCCCTGAACACCTTCTGCTTAAATAGCTGCACCACTTTAAGCAATTTCCAGGTTTAGGCAATTGACCCAACAAGATCAATTATCTCCTAAAATCTAGGAGATTAGATTTGATTATTCTCTCCAATGCAAATCTCCTTCTCTGACTATTAAACCTAGCTGGAAAATACTCCATAGCATTTTAGAAAATCTCCAGATGCTCTGCATAAGGTTTCCAGCCCTTCCGAACAAGCCCAGCCATCTGCTGCTCCTTGGACAGATGAGCCAGCCTGTTGAACAAGCTCCTGCTGTAGCATCCCCTGCTGCAGCTGCTGCTAGTTCACTTCTGCTTGGCTTGCTTGATAATTTGAGCTGTAGCTGCTCCTTGTTCACTTATGCTGGTTTTGTCAAACACTGCCATACTTGCATCATCAGAATTAATTTCTAAAGTCAGCCCAATTAATTTGTAGTATAAATAGAGATCCAGAGCTCATTCACAGGGGTTGGACGATTTGGAGAACGAAAGCAGGAGAGAACATACAAGATTGGAGTGAAGATCATCGTCACGGGTTCTTCGTTCTACATTCTCTTCGTTCTTGTGTTGGTAGTAACCACCATGAGTAGCGAGTAGTCTTTTAGTTCTGGGATCTTACGGATCCCATGCTTGTAACCTGATTTCATGTGATTTATACGAACATCAGTTTTAGTCTAATGCAAATTTATGTTTTCAATTCTATTATACTTCATTCGATCGTTTTACCATTGTCGATCATTGATTGGGATGACTGCATGTTAGAACGAAACTAGGTTATATGCCAAAAAGATGATTGGGTCTGAGGTAATTAACCGGATTGAGTAGAGTTGATATCGAAAAATGGTAGCTATATTGTTAGTATATGAATCGATAGGAAAGTTGACAGCTTCTTTCTGGAAACCCTAAGCTTACTAAATTGAAACTATTCATAATCCGTGATTGGGCGGCGTTCAATAATGTAGATTAATTCAGGTGATAATCCATGAATGGGCGGCTCACCTGATGTCAATTTAAGTTATTTTCAAAGCTATTTTGTAAGACTACATGGTGTGACTGACTGCATGAATTGTGTTGCGAGCATGAGTGAAGTTCGATCTTAGAATTATTTTCTTTGATCGAATCAACCGTTAGTTATATTAATTAGGACAATTAGGATAATTAGAAAGAACCCAGAATTTTTATTAGGAGTAGCTGAACACATTGATAGCTAGCTAGTATATACACGCGCCTGTTCCTAGGATCGATCATTGGTTTACCAAGGTCTATAAATTATTTTTGATTACAATTTGACTCCTGAAACTTATATATGACGGATCAAGCGTCGATCAGAGCATTCAGTCCTGACAATTTTGTGTGTATGTTCTCTCTTCCCGAAGCTCTCCTTATATAATGGCAGCCCTTGGGGAATATAGAAATTCTAGCCCCACTAGGATTTAGGCGCTTTCCAAACTCCTTTTAGTAGTCCAAGTTCTATCTCAAGATCTTAGGAGTTAGTTGAGATATGGTTGTAACAACCTTCTTTCTAAAAACCCTTTTGGAACCATATCTTTAACTCAAGCTTGCTGAGTTGTTTAAGCAATCTGCTGCTGCTAGAATTTCCTAAAACAATTAGGAAACAATCGCCAAAAGCTGATTCTTTGAATTGGAAGGCTTCACGATGCTCCAGCTGCTGTCTTCACATGTTGATGTAACATCTCGCTAGATCTCCCCTTTTTTACATACTTTGTCAAGAATGCCAAATGCCTTCACCTTCATGGTCATTACATAGAAATTCAGTTTCTAACCCAACTCTTCAATTTATTGGTGTCTAACCTATATGTATATGCATTGAAACAATCCATCAAGTACCTTGTATACATAAACTAACATATTCAGTCACATATAACATAGTTCGTAAAAGCATCATTCATTGCATCATATTAATATTGGGTACAAAATAGAATCCATAAGACCTCAAAATGGTGTTCACTGCTTACTAAAGTAGAAAGAAAATCTAGAACATATACAAATCAGGTCTAGGCAAATAAAAAATCATACAAAAAAAAAAGAGATTCTCCTCTATTTTTGTTGATTTTTCAATCATTTTCGATATTGTCTTCGTCCTCGAATCTCTTCCTTACAAGCTTGTGATAAGCCCATGGAATATCCCTGGATATGTAGGTGAATGGTGCCATGATTCTTGTAGCTATATTTCCAATGCATTGCTAACAAATGATTAATTATATGATCAGACACTAGCAAGCTTTAGTATGGACTTACTTGAATATAATACCTTGTATCTTTTAAAGTTACTTTGTTTGCACACGAAGTTAGCACATAAGATTTGAGATTGTTGTTACACTACCTAGTTTTTTTAGCACCCATTCATGCATTCATTATAGAATTGAATACATTTAGGATTTGTGAACATTCTTTTAACAAAAATCTTCATGAAACACAACCGTTAATTAGGATAGTCTAGGAGCTTAATGGCTAAATGTTCACCGGGCTGAAGAACTAGGCTTCATTTTCTAGTAGATGCTCAACATATATAGCCCTCTTTTCTTCCCTTAAGCTACCCACGTCATAGTGTACACTATTCTATAGAACCATTTGTTAGTCTACGAAAGTTTTATGTAAAATAAATGGATGTAACACCAGCCACCACCAATACAAGATACCAAATCAAAACAAATATCATTATATTGGGATTCTGGCTTGTTAATCCTAGGAACCAGATAATCGCCTGTCTGATGCAGTAGATCCAAAAACATAATCCGTACATACTCCAAAGATCTATTCTAGTTACGTAAAATGAGTTCCTACCTAATAGTATAGACATGCAAGTCCGAGGGGATGAGTCAGCTCTGTCCACATAATATTCCTTCATCAATTATCCATGATATCAATATGTTGCTACAATTATTTGCATTTTCAGTTGGGTTCTGAGTACACTTTATTCCAATTTAGTAACTGTCTCTTTTTGAGTTATAAGAATGAATATATTTAGTAACTCAGACGTTCGTTTGCTCTGGAAAAAAAAAAGTAAAAACTGTCATACAATTCATGTGTATCAAGAAACAAACTTCTCTTTCTCAGAACTATAATGTTCCGCCACTCATTAACGCTCAAATTCCTTTTTCAACTTGGCTGACACAACCCTGCAAAGATCCTGCTGAGAACCATGACCAGTAAAAATATCACAACAATCAACTAATTAACATAATCCTAATCAACACTTATAACCACAAACAACAATCCAACGTCTCACACTTCGGAAGATATCTTCAAAGAAATAAAACACAAGTGAGTAATTAGTAGGAGATCTGAGACTTCGATCAAGCAAACCCCTAAAATCAAAAATTAGATATTCACACATAGTCTCACCAAGGATTACCTCACGAATTCGATCTACGTGTACGTGGGATGTGACTGAGAGAGTCGGAGAGGAACTTAGGGCATCTGCACCGGTTGAAGATCACTCTCAATTTGAGAACGTTCTATCTCAATTTGAGAACGTTCTATCTCAATTTGAGAACGTTCTCGCCAGTTTCAAAATGCGAGAAGAAGATCAAGAGGAGGTAGAACGTGCTCGGAGACGATTTCGCGTGGATCACCGAGGAGATCGGTCGAGGAGATCCTCGAGGAGAGAGAAGATCAATGGAGTAGAGAGAATAGCACGTGCAAATCACGTGACAGGCCCAACAGATTGATCCAACGGGTTGATTTTTAACGAGAAAGAGATCTGGTATGTTAGATCAGATCCAAATTTGATCTAACGGCTCAGATTTATTTTTAACGAGATTTAAGCCAAAATATATGAAAAAGAAATCGAAAAAATATGAAAACATATATTTTTTATTATCTAAAAAAACCACTATAAATCTACTACTCTTATGAATCTAAATTCACATAAAGTATTCAATACTTCACTCTTCTCTCATATTTCAATTAACTTATTTCATATCCTCTCTCATATTTTCAATATGTCGGGCAATTGGTCTATGTCCGAAGATGTGCAATTGTGCATTTCTTATTGAAAGTTATACATCTGTTCTACTCGGGTTGTTCCAGATCACTTGATAACTGTTTCACAAAGCTTTAACAAATTACGATTTGATGATTGTTATTCGCAATAGAAACAGTACGAAGAACAGTAAACGACACAGGATATGTTTACCTTGTTCAGCTCACCGAGCCTATTCGGGGTGGGGGGGAGGGAGGTTACTCGGAACCCTAAGTGGGAATCACTTCACAATGTATTCGATCAAGTACAATAGAATTTTAAGTAACTTGTCTTCAATTGTTACCCCTATATAGTTAAACTAATGTGAGTATGTCTGACTCCCTCAGACGGAGATCCTTCTCTTCCCACCTCGATCTGTCTCCCATAGACCGGTAATTCTCTTCTCGAGAATGTCAGAACTGTAACACAGTCTATTCAATGTTTTTCTTCAGCTCACAAAGATCAAACTCTTGCTCTATCGATTTTCAGACTATCTCTGATGATGATGGTCAATCTGCAACTCTGTTCTCCTTAGCTCTCCGATCAGATTAATTATCTCGATAATCACTGCATTTTTTCCGATCACACATATATGGATTAGATACACATTTTCATTCTTTAGGAAACATGATAATTTTCGATCATGCTTTCCTAATTCAGGTACGGATCTAATCTTCGGAGCGCAGAATCTGGGAGAATATATCTTCGCAATATCTCAGAATATCTTCAGAATATTTCTTTGTTGATGCCCTATATTCGTTGATCTCGATTGATCTTATTGCAACGCCTGTCTGAACAATCACTGTCTCCTTCTGACACAGCCGAGTTTCTTTGCCCTGTTTGTCAAAAATATGTCATTCAAGGATCCATGAACTACCTGGATTTAACATTCTCCCACTTGGCAATTTCTTGAGAAAACTTCCTCTTCATAGGGTGCAAAAGGCGAGTGTGAATGGCGTGTGTCTACTAAGTGCCGAATTCATCCCAGGAATACTCCCCCTTTTTGCAAATAAAAGTGACAAGGATATACATGCCCAATCAAAACAAGATAGGGGTGTGTTTGCTTCCTTCATTCTCAATGTTCTTGACATCCTAAGTGACTTCAAAACACTCTCCTGAACAATCTTCCACTTCTTGCCATCCTCACTGTTGCAGAACCATACTCCTGATACCGTGATAGCCTTTGTCGGAGATTCTCCACTTTGAGTAGATCCAGATTTCTAATAGGGTGGTCACTTCTCAGACTTCCTGGAACCAATCTTTCCCTTCTTCTTGACACTGCTCCCCTTGTCTTTGTAGTCGCACTCTTCTTTTGTCTTGTTCGACTGTCTCATTTTGCTTAGATAGTCGTGTTGTAACAGAGGACTCCATCACTTTCTCATTCTGTTTATCTGTCTCAGCAAGTGAATCAGGTTCAGCGATCTTTAGAGGAAAACTGACTGGAACGGCCTCAGCATCACCCATCTGCCTCTTTGTCTGCTCCACCAGAGATTGTCTCAACAATCGAATCCTTACACTTTGCTGATAACGCATCCCTTGATCCTAGCATCAACCCAAATTCTGATTCCTTTATCTTCTTCTCAGTCTTCTGTGAAAATAGCTTGGATGATCTCAAGGCGTGGCCCTGTTTTTGACCAACAGACTTCATACATTTTCTTCTTCGAAACAGGTTTGTTTCAGACTTGTCTTCCAGAGACCTTTTGACCGACTTCGCCTTTTGAGTCATCTCAGTCCTCTCGGCAGGCAACCCCCCCGACTGTCAGAACCTTTGAAACGGGCTCATGTTCAACTGCTGAAGACTTCTGAACTGGAGGCTTATCGAAGAACTTTTTCTTTTCTTCGCCTCTTTTTTGGCACTTGGAGATTTCACATGGATGCTCTGCGAATATATAGGAGCGAATTAAGAATTCAAAACACAAATTTTAAAGAATTATAAACCTCAATCAGACTCTCGGATCTTGCTGATTTCTTTTTTCTAAAAGATCTAGACCGTATCTATGTTTCAGTATACTTTGTCTGGCTCAGACTCTGTATCACCCATCATACTAGATAAACACTAGAACTTCTCCCTAAGAAATTTGTAACCAGTTCAACAGATTCTTCTACAGTGATAAGGAACTGGTCCAGCTTTTCTGAATATGACTTAAGTTTTGACAACACATAGACCCAAGGCAAGTCTAAGTATTTCAAATTGAGCATTGTTTAACGCTTTAGTGAAGATATCAGCTAGTTGCTTATTAGAGGATAAGTGTTTTAGTTTGATGACCTTCTGTTCAACTAACTCACGAATGAAATGATGCTTGATGTTGATATGCTTTGTTCTGGAATGTTGAACAGGATTTTTGAAGATGTTAATTGCACTCACATTGTTACAGAATATGATCATCTCTTCCTATTTCAGACCATACTCTTCCAGCATCTGTTTCATCCAGATCAACTGGGCTCAACAGCTCCCTGCAGCTATTTATTCAGCCTCTGTAGTCGACAGCGATATACTGCTTTGTTTCTTATTGAACCATGAAACTAAGTTGTTTCCTAGAAAGAAGCATCCATCGGAGGTGCTTTTTCGAACTTCTGCACTGCCAGCACATTCGGCATCCCCATACCAACTAAGTGAGAACTGCTATCCTTAGTGTACCAGAGTCCGTAGTTTGCTACTCTACTTATGTATCTGATTATGCGTTTGACACTAGCAAGGTGACTTTCTTTTGGGTTTGCCTGGTACCTGGCACAGACACCCACAGCATAGCAGATGTCAGGTCGACTGGCAGTAAGGTAGAGTAAGCTTCCAATCATACTCTTGTACACGGTCTGTTCCACACTTACTCCAGATTCATCTTTTGTGACCTTTACGCGTGTCGCTGCGGGAGTGTGCTTATTGCTGGCAATCATACTCTTGTGTGTCTGTTCCACACTTACTCCAAGATTCTAGCATATTTGCTCTATGTTATAAATATGCCATCGGATTTCTGATGTACCTACAGACCAAGGATGTATATCATTTCCCCCACCATACTCATTGAAATTCACTTTTCATCTGTTCAACAAACTGATCCACTAAGAGTTGTGATTGAGACCCGAATACGATGTAGTCCACATATATTTGGGCAATGACGAATTCATGCTTGACGTGCTTCACAAAAAAGGTCCTGTCCACGCCCCCTCGAACATAGCCATGTTGAATAAGAAATACCGTGAGCCGTTCATACCATGCTCTAGGCGCCTGTTTCAGTCCACACAGAGCCTTATTCAATCGATACACATGGGATGGAACGGGTCTTCAAACCCTTTAGGTTGAGCAACATGTACTTCTTCATTAAGCCATCCGTTGAGAAATGCACTTTTTACGTCCATCTGAAACAACTTGAAGTTGAGATGGCATAGAAGAGATAGAAGGAGTCTTATGGCTTCAAGTCGGGCAATCGGAGCAAATGTTTCATCGAAATCTATGCCTTCAATCTAAGCATACCCCTGTGCCACCAGTCGCACTTTTTTCCGGGTGATGTTGCCTTTCTCATCTGTCTTATTTTCGAAGACCCATTTTGTACCAATAATGTTGGCTTCAGCTGGTCTCGGTACAAGTGTCCAAACGTCGTTTCTAGCAAATTCTGAGAGTTCTTCTTGCATAGCACTGACCCAATGTTCATCTAGAATTGCTTCCTAGATGTTCTTAGGTTCAACTGATGATAGAAAGCATGATCCACTTAGCATCTCTGCAAAATCAATAACCTTGCCACGGGTTCTTCAGGGTGCTTGAGGATCTCCAATAATATCTGACATTAGATGATTTCTCTGAATGCCCTGTGGAGGTTGAATAGCTGAAACTTGCTCTGGTTCTGTATCAGATACATGTTCATCATCCCAAATTTCTGGTGCAGGGTCTGACACACGCATCTGTTCTTCCTAAGACGGCTTGCTTGTTTCTATATCAGGACAGACAACATCATCTTCATCTGTGCTGATCGAATAATCTGAGTTTTGAATTGCCATGTTAATTGACTCCACACCCGTTTTGGTTTTTTTGATATAGATACGGTACGCTTGACTATTAGTGGAGTATCCAAAGAATAAGCCTTCACTGCTGCGGGGGTCAAGTTTCCTTTTGTACTCTATGTCATCATAAACATAACACCTACTTCCGAAGATATGAAAATGCTTTACTAAAGGTGTCTTGCCTTTCCAAATTTCATAGCAAGTTTTTTGTGTTCCAGGGCGAACAAGGACTGTGTTCAGGGTGTAACAGGCAGTATTGATCGCTTCCGCCCAAAAGGTTAGAGCCAACCCTTTTCCATGAAGCATAACCTGCATCATTTCTTGAAGGATGCGATTCTTTCTCAAATTCATTACCATGGTCACTTCTGTTTGCAATCAGAGTTGTGCCTTTTTCACGTTACAGTCTCAGAATCAAGTGAATCACATCTTGAACAGTGTCTGGTTTCTGTCTGAGAAACACAGTCCAGGTAAAATGGGAAAAATCATCAACACAGACTAGAACGTAGATCTTACCACCAATGCTTTCCGTCTGCATGGGACCCATCAATTCCATGTGTAACAAATCAAGAATTATGTGTAAGGATCTGATTCGTTCCAGGGTGAGCAGACCTTGTCTGTTTTCCTATCTTGCATTTACCACACATAGCATCAGTCTTTCCTTTGAGTTCCTGTAGTCCTCGCACCAGTCCAAGTTTGGATATCTGCCTTAAGGCCTTGAGATTCAAATGTCCCAGCACTTGTGCCACAAATTAGTTCATCCTGTTTAGACAGAAAACAGTGAGCTGTGACAGGCTCTGTGTTAGAATTTAGCAGATAACAGTTATTTGATGAACAGGCTCCTCTCAAAACACACTTCCCTTTACTGTTGATGACCTGGCATGAATCCTTGGTGAATTGGACATTCAACTTTCTATAGCACAGTTGGCTTATACTTAGTAGGTTGGCTTGAAGGCTTTCCACAAGGAGCACTTTGTCAACTGATAGTGTACCATGACCAATGACCCTTCCTTTTCCTCCATCACCGAAGGTAACAAATCGTCTATTCAGGTTCTGTATATTGGTCAGACAGCTGGCTTCCCCGGTCATGTGAGCTGAACAGCCACTGTCAAAGTACCACCTATCCTTCTCAAGGTTCGAAGATGAGCTATAAGCGACGTAGCAATGGTTGTTGTAGATTTTTGAGACAGGCACGGATCTCTGTAAGCGATATTTTGCAAGAAACTTGTAGCACTCCCTCTGGATGTGACCTGGAGTATTGCAACAATGGCAGACACGCTTGTCCATTGTCCAACGTATGTTAGGCCTGTGACTAGGATAAACATTGTTAGCAAAGTTAAGGTTTTTAGCTCAAACAAACATTGTCTTACAGTAAGTCTTTGGATACTAGTAGCCCAAACCAGGACTCCCAGCATGAGTACGCTGAGCATCCAAGATAGAATCAAGTTTTTTTTGTTCCATTGTTCATCATACTGGCATACTTTCTCATCCTTGTCAGCTCTGTCACAACCTTTGAGTGTTCCAATTTCAAGTTCTGTTTACAACCTTTTAGCTGTTTCAGACAGCTCTTATTTCTCAGCCTTTAAGATTACTACTTGCTTGCTTAGTTTGGAATTTGCTTTGACTGCCTTCCCCCACTATTCGTACAAATCCTAATATTTCTCGGCTATTGTTTCTTCGATGATTTCCGTGTCACTATCTGATTCTGAGTTTTCTGATTCGGTGCTGGTAGCCTTTGTCACAGTAGTGAGAGCCACATAGTTAGATTCTTCCCTTTCTATTTTAGTTTCGTCTGTTTCACTATCACTCCACCCGCCTAAGAGTGCCCATCTCTGTTTCTTAAGGGTGTTCGTGCATTCTGCTTGAATGTGGCCAAATCCTTCACATTCTCGACATTGGATCCCTTTACCTTTTTCTCCCTTTGGAATCTCAGTGGTTCTATTTTTTCTTAATTGTCCATCTTGTCATCTTCTGATATCTATTCCAGATTTGTTGCTCTGTTAAGACTGATGCTGGTTCAGCTTCCTCATAAGTCTGCCAAAGTTTTTTGCCAGTAGTGCCAACTGTTCAGACATTTCTCCTTCATCTTCAGCCGATTCTGATGCTTCACTTTTGAGAGCTATTCCCTGAGATTTCTTTTCAGGAGCTTCAGATATTAGCGTCATTTCAAATGTCCGAAGGGATCCCATTAGGATGTCAAGCCTCATCCCCTTTATGTCTGGGCTTCCACAATGGTTATCACTTTCATTGCGTATTTCTGTGGAATTGACCTCAGAACTTTTCTGACAAGCTTTTTATTACTGATCGGCTCTCCAAGCGCATGGGCTTCGTTTGCAATGTCCATCAACTTTGCAATGAATTCATTTATCGACTCTCTTCATTTTCAGATTCCCAAACCTGGTAGTAATCACCTGTAATCGAGACTGTTTCACCTTGTCAGTTCCTTCGAAAGCTGTCTCGAGTATATCTCATGCGTCTTTTGCTGCTTCACAGGTAGAAATCAGTCTGAAAATGTCTGGTTCAACATCATTGACGATCGCTTTAGATTTGTTGCAGCAGCTTTATCCACATCTGTCGTCCACTGACTAATCCATTTGGGTTCATGACCAATGGTGCATCATATTTGGAGATAACTGATTTCCATGCTCGATCATCCACCGATTTGATAAAGGCCCTCATGCGCATTTTCCAGTAAGGGTAGCTGGAACAATCAAGGAGGGAAATGTTCTGTCCTTCTTTGGTACTCATCTTGTACACTTCTGTTATAGCCCCTAGATCACACTCTGTACACCGAGTGTCCCGCTCTGATACTAATTGAAAGTTATACGTCTCTTCTACTTGGGCTGTTCAAAATCACTTGTTAACTGTTTCACAAAGCCTTAACAAATTGCGTTTTGATGATTGTTATTCGCAATAGATACAGAACGAAGAACAGTAAACGACACAGGATATGTTTACCCTGTTCAGCTCACCGAGTGGGAATCACTTCACAATGTATTCGATCAAGTACAATAGAATTTTGAGTAACTTGTCTTCAATCGATATCACTATGTAGTTAAACTAATGTGAGTGCGTCTGACTCCCTCTGACGAAGATCCTTCTCTTCCCACCTTGATCTGTCTCCCACAGACCGGTAATTATCTTCTCGAGAATGTCAGAACTGTAACACAGTCTGTTCAACATTTTTCTTCAGCTCACAGAGATCAAACTCTTGCTCTGTCGATTTTCAGATTATCTCTGATGATGATCGCCAGTCTGCAGCTCCGTTCTCCTTAGCACCTCGATCAGATTAATTATCTTGATAATCACTGCATTTTTTCCGATCACACGTATATAGATTAGATACACATTTTCATTCTTTAGGAAACATGATAATTTTCGATTATGCTTTCCTAATTCAGGTACGGATCTAATCATCGGAGCGCAGGATCTAGGAGAATATATCTTTGCAATATCTTCAGAATATTTCTTTGCTGATGCGCTATATTCGCTAATCTCGATTGATCTTATTGCAACGCCTGTCTGAACAATCACTGTCTCACCTTCTAACACAGCCGAGTTTCTTTGCCCTGTTTGTCAAAAATAAGCCATTCAAGAATCCATGAACTATCTGGATATAACACTTATTGTCGTCAACCGATCGATCCAATTACCGGCAATAGACAAAGAACCAACAAGTTTTGGAAAAAAGTTCACGCCGATTTTCAATCAAATTGGGTTATGCGTGACGATGAGGTAATTACTACTGATTCAAGATCTCAAACTGCCATTATTTCTGGATTTGCTAAGTTGAAACCGAATTTATCTTATTGGGCGTCATGCAATGCATATGCAAGAAGAAATCCGGAATCCGACGGTAATGCGCAAGATGAGGTAAATTAGTTATTGTTAATTAAAATTTCATTAAATCTAATTTATTTTATTGCTCGAATAGATAGGTTCGAAAAGCTCAAACTATATACGTTTGATGTTCGACGTCCGAATAACTTAAGTTGTCCTTAATTGATGTACTTAATTTGTTTGACATTCAACACTTGATTTACAAATAACAGAATTCAACAGAACGAAAATTCAAAAAAGTTGAACTTAAAACATAATTAAAATACAACACATACTACAAATGAAACACATAAGAAAAAAAGCAACACAAGACAATTAAAAACGGAAAATAAAACTGCAACACTTGAAAATAAAATTGAAACACATAATGCGAACTCATATTTGTTCACCAGTTTTCTTGAACAAATTGTGTTTCACCAAATCACTTTGAAGTTGTGCGTGAAGATATGCAGATTGAAGGTTTGTAAGACGTTCACCAAATGCTTGAGATTGTTGACCTCTTTCCACTAGGTCATGAGGGATTCGATTAACATTTTGATCACTTGGTCCATCGTACACAGTAAAGGCACTATTTGGATTGGGGGGATTTTCTTCTTTGACTTCAATAAATTCCTACTCGTCAAATTCTTTCCCAACAATCTTATTATGCATTATGATGTATGCTAACATAATAGTAGTCGAAACACTTTTTTGTGACACATACCTGCTTGACGCACTATTGACCATCGGGATTGTAAGAACCCAAATGCCCATTCCACATCTTTGCGATATGATTCTTGATTTTCGCAAATAGTTTTTCCGCATCACCTTGAGGGTTACGAATTGTTTTGACAAACGAGGAGTACCTTGGATAAATTCCGTTAGCCAAATAGTAGCTCTGCTCATATGTGTTCCCATTCAATTTGAACATCACTTGAGGGGTGATTCCTTCTAGATATGAATCAAATATTTCCGACTGATACAAAACATTAACATCATTTTGTGCTCCAGGCACGCCAATGAAACTATGCCATATCCAGGTATCGTACGACGCGCCAGCCTCTAAATAATAGTTGGACGGCCCTTACACCTGAGTAGGCCCCTTGCCATGCCGTTGGACAGTTTTTCCATTCCCAGTGCATACAATCTATGCTTCTGATCATACCTGGAAATCCTCGTTGCTCTGCCCTTCTGAGTATGAGAGTTAAGTGTGCTTCATTTGGATATCGTAGATAACGATCTTTTTAATGCGAAACTACTTGAGCACAGAACTTCTTCAAACATTTGAGAGTCGTAGATTCGCCCATGCGCGTGATCTCGGCACACGGATCTGCGCATGACTCGTATGCTAGCATCCGTATAGCACCGGTCATCTTCTATTCGATAAGGAGGCCTAGCACTCCAGCGGCATCACTTCGTTGGTGTCAATACGTATCATTGTTACAAAGCATAGTCTTTATACGATTAAAAAGACAGCTACTCATACGATACCTTCGGCGAAAGTCTGTTTCAGGAAAAATTGGACGCTCAATGAAGTAGTCTTGTAATTTTCCCCTTCGATCACATATGTCTCAGTCGATTTGATTGTCGATGAGGCCGCGCCTCTTCCTCCTCTTAAGCAGCCATTGTTGTAATCGCAACGACATCCATAACATACGAGTTACCCATTTCACTCATTTCGTTTATTCTTTGTTCGAACAAGTGAAAGCTCTCATTAAACTTGAAGGATCCATTACCCGAATACGAGATTCTAGAAATCAACAAAAATCAAGATGAGAGAAGATGAATGAATATTTGAATATACAATGATGCATAAACCTCATTTTATACAAGTTTGAAGTTTATCCTTAAATATACGTGTCCTTTTATGATTCGTAAAAAATCTTATCGGAAATTCGAGCTATAATTCATTAATATTTTTAAAAAAATTTGAAATTCGCAGCGCCCCTTGAGATAATGATTGTGTACAAGCAGTTGCTATAGCAACTCCTTGTTTAGCTGGATCTGGTGCAACAAGAAACAAAATAGTAAACAGTGATTTGTTCACCCAGTTCGGCCAATCTGCCTACATCTGGGGAGGACTATACTCTAGTCCTCAAGCCACTAGTCTCCAAGGTCCACCATACAACACAGACTCAACTCCGCGACAATCTATGCTACCCGACCTCAATTAAAAACTTGCACAAAATCAGAACACCCTCTAATTTGTGTTTCACTCACCTACACACTAGAATTAATTCAGAATAGCTACTCCTCTGATCACACAGAGTCAGCCGATTCTAATTAACACAATGTCTCAGTAGGTTTCCTATAGCAAACGCTTGTGCAACTAGCTGGTACAGATTCTGATGCTTCGCTCCAAAGCCTTCCGCTGAGCCGCTCAAGCTCTATCGTGAGTGCTCCTCACACTGGGATGCTTCCCCTCACTCAGTCACCACCTGTCACTAGCAAGAACAGGCCTTCTGCAGATTGTCAGAGTTCCTCCACTCGACAACTCTCATGCTGCCTCTCTTGATCAACCAATAAGCACGCCCTACTCTGAATTGGTTTTCCTGATCAAGCACTGACCAGACACTGCTTGCAATAAGTCAATATAGAAACCACACTGCTCTGCGCTCACGCTCTTCTCACGGTGGTGATCCGATCCTCCGCACTACTCCACTAATCTTTGCCTTGCAATCTCAGGTGCTCAGATGCTCTCTCTGTGTTTCACTCTCTGTTGGATGGATCTCATGCTCTGCTCCAGCCTCCTCCTATAGAAACTCTTCCCTATCAGAATTAGGAAACCCTCAAAGATCTCAACAAGATCCTATCTCCTAATTTTTAGGATATTGGATTTCCCACTCAAATCTTCAAGCTTGAGGCACGAAAATCTTTACTGGGATATTCTGAGAGTATCTGGAAGCCTCCCGTTGCACTTCAACTTTATATTTGGGCAGTTTTCTCATCGGGCCAAATCTGTTGCTCTTCTGCTACAATGCCCTGCTACAGCTGTAGCAACTGCTTGTTCACTGGGCTTGTACACTCTGGCAGGTTTTTTCAATTGAATGTCATTTGCATTATCAATCTTCCCTTGGCATTTTTGATAAAACTTGATGACCACTGATGCCTTGAGTTGATCCTCCCTTGGTGACAGACATCTCTTGTCTTCACCGACGTCTCTCCCCCTTTTTGTTATAAATGGCCAAGGGGGAGTTTTTGATCAGGCTAGGTGGACGAACACAGAGACCCAGAGAGGATCTCACTGCTTCGAATCTTGCTGCATCCAAAGGTTTGATGAAGATGTCGGCAAGCTGTTTATCAGTTATAACATGCTCATGGACGATGGTCTTCTTTTCTACCATTTCCCTGATGAAGTGGTGCCTTATGTCAATGTGTTTGGTTCTCGAGTGTTGCACTGGATTCTTGGAGATGTTGATGGCACTCATGTTGTCACAGTAGAGAAACATTTCTCTTTGATTTATCCCATACTCAGTCAACATCTGCTTCATCCAAACCATCTGAGCACAGCAACTTCCTGCTGCAATGTACTCTGCCTCGGCTGTGGAAAGGGAGATGTTGTTTTGCTTCTTATTGAACCAAGAAACCAGGTTATTTCCCAGGAAGAAACAACCACCAGATGTGCTCTTCCTATCTTCTGCGCATCTTGCCCAATCTGTATCACTGAAACCTACCAGGTTAGCATTAGTATCCTTGGTGTACCAGAGCCCATAGTTCAGGGTCTCCAGTATATCAAATGATCCTCTTGACCAGTGTCATGTGACTCTCCTTCGGACAGGTTGGAATCGAGCATAGACTCCTATTGAGTAGGAGATGTCAGGACGACTGGCTGTAAGATACAAAAGGCTACCAATCATGCCTCTCTATATGTAGCTTTATTCAATTCAACTCCTGCTTCATCTTTGATAGCTTTGATATGGGTTGCAGCTGGTGTACGTTTATGGCTTGCATTCTCTAGCTTTGAGGATCGAAGTCTATGAAGAGACTTTCTGAAGAATGGGTTAGTTATAGGTATGAAGAGACAGAGTCTGCTTTAGCACTCCATGATGTTTCAGAGCTAGAGCAGAATCCTGGCATTGCACGGTGAGGCTTCGGCTGGCATCGGGGAAGCTCAGATAGGTAGGCAGACGTCATCCAAAGCTCAGCAAATGCTAGCACATGGTCTAAGAAGATAAAGATCCAAGAGTCCAAAATTGGCAATTGAATCTTCAACAAACTTGCTAGAATCTAGGAGAAGATTCTGATAATGATCCTTGGCGTTTTTCGTGTGTTGGTGCGCTTGCAAAGGAAGGCGGGGAAGCAGCACAGAAGATACACGATCAATTAATATATATTATGAAAAGACAACTATTAATGTAGCATCTTATGCTGATTTAATTAAAAACACTGATGTAAAGTGGCATTTAAGGCTTGGTCACATGAGTAAAAAGGGTCTGACTGAACTTAATAGCCAAGGCCCGCTAGGAAATGATAAATTGCCTCAATTACCATTTTCTGAGACTTGCATATTAGCTAATCAACATAGGCTTAAATTTTCTATTGGTGTACTTGTCTAAGTCAATACTTGAGTATGCACATGCTGATTTATAGGGCCTTGAGAATTTTGAAACTCATTGTGGTGACAAATATTTCTTGTCTATGATGGATGATTTCTCTAGCATGGTGTAGACTTTTCTGATTAATCTAAACCTGATGCATTTGCTAAGTTTCAAGAGTGGTTGAATCTAGAGAAAATCAGACAGGTAAAAGGCTTAAAATTCTAAGAACTGACGATGGACTTGAATTTTGTAACACTGAGTTCGATTCTTTTTATGATGATCATGGTATACTTAGAGATAGGACTGTGAACTCTTCGACAAAATGGTGTTGCTGAGAGAATGAATAGGTCCTTGCTTGAAAAGGTTAGAGGTTTATTATTTACCTCTAGCTTATCTAAAGGTTTTTTTGGGGAGGGCTCTCTCCATTGCTACCTATTTTGAAATTTGACGCTCTGTTGATGTCTAGATCAGACAGGATGGTATAGCAACCTTCTATGACAACTGCAGAATAATCTTGCTAAGACCGAACCTGAAAACGCAAGCGCTTTGGTTACCCAGTTTGGTCAATGCCTACGTCTGGGGGACTTCCCTTCAGTCCCCGAGATTCTACTATTCTTGGTTAAAGTACAAAGGCTTCAGTTCTTGGCCTATGCTAGAACAGCCTCTACTTCTAACCTAGCTAGAATCTCCGATCAGTCTAATCACACAGACTAGCGTACACTGTCAACTATTCAACACAATGTAGTAACAGAATACTACATCTCTGATCACACAAACTTGTCCTATTCTACGGCAAAGTGTTATGACAGGATGTTATAGTAAGTAATTTGCTCTTCCTTAGCATCTACCTCAAATTCTCCGAACTCTCAGCCACTCAATCTAACTTCTGCGAGTTCTCACAACTCCGGTGACGCTCCCCCTTGATCATTGACCTCCACTCAGCATTTGGGGATGTTGCTTTGCTCTTCAATCGTCCATGACTGGCTCACCCGTGATGATTCTTGAACAGCATGTACTTGATCTTCAACGAGTCTCTGCTCCAATTGAACTTGCTAATCAAGCATCGATCATACTCTCCCAGTCGTGATCTCTTTCTACTTCATCCGTGATAGCACACTCTCTTTACTCTTGCTAATCGCTCTTTCTTTGTGTGTGTGTGTCTGTCCTTGTGTGCGACGCTGCCTTTATATACTAGCAGCCCTCGGAGGATGATAGAAATCCTAGTCTCCTAGTCCCACTAGGATTTAGAACACTTTCTAAATTCCGATCTTTTCCTAGATCTTAGCAAGTTGTTAAGATTTGATTGTTACAATCTTCTTCCAAAAAAAAAAAACTTTTTAGAAACCATATCTTCTCCTCGATCTTTATAGGTTGTTAGCAATTCCTTTGTAGCAACTATTTCCTAAATATATTTAGGAAACTTTCTCTGATCAGCAACCTTTGACCATCCGCTGATTGTCTTCAAGTTGCTTGATAGAGCCTATTTATACACATTATTTAGATCCTAACCATATGCTTGTTTGCATTATTTTGTGTACAAGATTACTGGTTTCCGGTGTTTTTGTATTTCAGGGGAAAACGAGGGCTTAAGTCGGATACGCGCTAACAGGCGGCGTTTAAGGAGCGCAACACACGGCCTGCGGAGCTAGCAGCGCAAACAGATTAGGAAGTGGCAGAGTCGACTACGGTGCGCAGACCGATTGCGCTAACCAGTGTGTGCAGTGCGCCATGCGCAGAAGAGTGGTGTTTCCAAATCTTGACACCACCAGATTTGGAAGTTGCCAAGGTTGGGCCTCATGAGCAGTATATAAAGAGAGGAAGGATAGGGTTTGAGAGAGCATCAACAACACCACGACACACAGAGAAACAGGAGAGAGAGGCGGAACTGAAAAACATACGGGCCTACTGAGAGGACCTGCGCTAGCCGACTGCGCCAGCCGAGACACTGCAGCCTGCACGCACCAGATCGTTGCTATTTTCTTGGATACTTTAGATATTATTTACTGTTTCTATGATGTTTACTACTAGCATGTCTAGCTAAACGCTTGGTATCGGTTGGGCATGATTCTATGAGTATTTCCTTTGAGACTAGTGCTTAATGCATAGTTTGTTGCTTGTATTAATTCTGTGCACACGGTTGACAGCTAGTTGCATGAGTAGGGGAAGCCTTGAACCGCAATCTTACTCTTGCTACTTGTTTGTTATATGTTAAACTAGTTGAATAGCTTGACAGTGACAACTAGGAGTAACGCGCTAGGATAATCAGTTGCTACTGTGACAGGATTCGTAGCTGCTTAGACTAGTCTTAAGAATTAATAGCTCATGAACTTTGATCGGAACATGCGCACAAGTTAGGAAGCCTTGACCGGACACTAACTTTAGTAAATCAAACTATAGACATTTAGAGTCGATGATAAGGAATACACTCATAGAGGATTGTCTGCGCCGATACTTTTCATAGTCATAGTACTTAATCTCTACTGCCTGCGCACGTCTAGTGCAATTCCTGCGTTTACTACTGTTTACTCGCGCACTTGCGCAACCCAATCACTCACACCCCCAGTTTTTCGTAAGTGCAGGTTACTAGTTAAAGCTAATCTACTTGCTCCCTGTGGATTCGACCCTGACTTAGCCGCTATACTAAGTGGAGAAGGAAGGAATAAATTTGACGCGCACAACGACGCGCTATCATTGCTCTAGCTACTTGCTTCACAGGTTGCTGCACCAACCGCTAGATCATCTTCACAAATTTTGTCAAGAATGCCACAAACCTTAACATATTTAATTAAATAGGAGCCCTAATACGAATCTTGGCTTCAAGTGTCCATAGGATTATGGACTGAGATGAAGCCAATTCTGAGTCATCTAAGAACTTTTGGCTGCGTTACGTATCCTCACAATAGGGAGGAAAAATCGATGCCAGGTCACTAAGATGTGTTTTATAAGGATACCAATCAGAAGTTAAAGGCTTTAGACTGTGGAAAGAGATATTAGAGGAGTTAAAATTGTTATCAGTAGAGATGTAATTTGTAACGGGGATGTGCTCCCTTGTAAAGTCAGCGACACTAGGGCTGAATCCTTTTTCTCAAGACCCAGACATTTCCAGTTGAGGTGGAGCTCACTGGATCTGAAGAGGCCCTTGCTCACATCCCTGAAAATCTTGTTGGTAATTATGCTAAATATGATATCCCTACTGATTATAATAATGTTGATCAAAATCACTAATATGATCACGTAGAGCATCATGATACCTCTGAGCAAGAGATTTTAGAAAATTACCGGCTTGCTAGAGATTAAAATAGAAGAGATATCAGGCCTTCTTCTAGGTACTCCCATGCAGACTTAGTGTATAATGTTTTAGTGGCTATGAAGAAAATAATTAGTTCTGAACCAAGTAGCTATCTAGAAGATGTAAGCTATAGGATAAAGAAAAATGGAAAGAAGCCATGAGAGATGAGATTTCATTGCAGGAACTATTTAAGAAACCTAGTAACTAGAAGCAGATTCAGTGCAGGAGGCTTTATAAGATTAAAGAAGGCATAGAAAAATCAGATCTTCTTAGATACAAAGCTAGATAGTAGCAAAAGGGTTCACACAGCGTGAGGGGATAGATTTCATTGAGATATTCTGTATGTAGTAAAATATAAGACCATCAGAGTTATGTGATGTCTTGTTGCCTGTCTTGATCTCAACTTTAGCAGTTGGATGTTAAAACTGCATTTTTGCATGGTAAACCAGAAGAGAAAATACTTATGCATCAGCCTGACGGCGTTGCTGATTGTAAATACTCCAATCGTATATGTTTGTTGAAAAAATCTACTTATGGGTTAAACAAAGTTCTAAGCAATGGTATAAAAAGTTTGATGCTTTTGTTGTTGGAATTGATTTCTCTTGAAGTGAATATGATAATTGCTTCTATTATGCTTCTGTTGAAAGTGTTCATGTTTATCTACTGCTTTATGTTGGTGACATGCTTTTAATTAGCAAGTCTGTTGAGAAAAAAAGGAAGCTGAAGCATGATTTAAATACTGCCCTTGATATGAAAGACTTAAGAGGCAAAGAAAATTCTTGACATGTGTACTGTGACAGACAGGACTAAACATTGGTTAAAAATTCATCAAAACCCATATTTGGAAAAGCTGGTAACTAATGCGGTAACTTGTCTAGTAAAACTACTACTGTTCCTTTAGCATCTTATTTTGAGTTGAGAAAAAATAATTGTCCAATGTCTAAATCAGACATGTTGAAAATGGAAAGTGTGACATATGATTTGTCGTTTGCAATTTCTTTACTTAGCAGATTTATGTCGAACCCTAGTATTGAACATTGACATACATTAAAATGTGCAATTGCATATATTGGCAGTTCTCTTGATGTTGGACTAAGCTATAGTAAGAAAACTAATGCTCATGACTTAATTGGCTATGTAGATGCAGATTTTCTAGGGGACAAAAGTCCACCACTGCCTATTACTTTTCTTTGGGTGAAAATTGTATTTCATGAAAGTCTCATTTACAACCTATTATTGCTGTATCTATTGGTGAGTCTGAATATAGTCTTATAGTTGAACCAGTGACATTCTTATATATTTGATATACAACCTATTACCGGAGCATGCGGTAAGACACACTAAATTCTCCAAGTGCTCTCATATTCGGGCTAATTAACTTCACACATCTGTTCAAACACACTAATAGCAATAATCCGTTTTCAGTCACTGCATCAACATTCTAGCCCAAACTTCATTAACAAAGCGTAACTATTTCCATCATATCAGAACAAACAAACCACAAGGAAAAGTAAAACAGTCAGATTATATTGAAGCTACCTTAAGGACTTTGTTGGGAAGAAGGACGATCCAAACTGACGAAAAATGAGACAAAGGCTCCCATAGCTCTAATGTATCTCTAACTTCCATTTTCCGTCTGTAATGTACTTATATGGAAGGTTTCTCTCTATGCCAGTAGAAGAGAATAACCCTGAAACTGGACTTTCAAATGAAAATAACCATGTGTTTCCTTCTTTTAAATATTGAATTACTTTTGAACTGAAATAAATTACGCATAAATTGTAATGTGAAATTGCCCACTAAGGGTGTGTTCTTTTGTGCGAAAAATGTTACTTATACTTTTTACTTTACTTACATTTACTTATATGTAATTATATTTACTTATATATACTTATTATTTTTTATTATTCTAAATTGGTTTGTGGTGGTGTGAGTGGTGTTGGTGGTGGTGTTGTGGTAGTGGTGTTGTGGTGGTGGTGGCGTGTGGGTAAAAGAGATGATGAATAGTGGTGGTGTTTAGTTGTAATGGTTGTGTTTAGTTATGATGTTGTGATGGTTGTGTTGGTGGTGTGTGGGTGAAAGAGATGATGAATGTTGGTTGTGGTGGTGTGTGGGTGAAAGAGATGATGAATGTTGGTTGTGGTGGTGTGTGGGTGAAAGAGATGATGAATGTTGGTTGGGGTGGTGGTGTTGATGAAAGATATGAAGAATAGTGGTTGTGGTGTATGGATGATGTTGTGATGCTATGGTGGTGGTGTTGATGAAAATAGGCGATGAATAGTTATATGTATTTATATTTACTTGCAAGTACTTATATAAGTACAAAAGAATATACCCTAATATTCGTCTCGTTTTGGAAAATAGATAAAAAGATATAATAATATTTCCAAATTTACTTTTAGAAATGGAATAATGAAAAGCGATAAAAATGGAACTTATTTGTTGTTATATCATACTGGTCAACCGATTTTTAAATACACACCACTTCCATACTGATATAAACTGATACTGACCTGAATTGAAACCAAGCATCACATCCGGACTGAGCATGAATGATGGAGACCAAGGTCAATCAGCTGCTAGGCCTCTTTAAATATGACCATCTCCTGGAAACTTCAAGGGGCTGCTAATTCCTTTGCTGATCAGTTTATCACCAGAGTAATAACCATTTTCCGTCAGTACAACAGTAGGAGGCTCTTCGTCCGCCTTGTCTTCTATAATGTCCTTGGTTCTCAGGAAGCTTGGCTGGTTGGTTGACGAAAGAAGCCTAGCCCACATTCTATCCGTTATACGAACTATGTTTTGTGTCTCATTGATTCTCTGCAAGTATATATAAGTTGCAATGAGCATGGCTTGCACAAAATTTGTTGAAATGAAGGTTGAAGCCGTAGAGGGTCCGGGAAGACCTGAAATGGGATATAAGAATGTCGACCATTCACTGGTCCAACTACAAAGCCTGTATAGCCTGCCATAGCTCCATGAACGGCACTTTGAGCAAGTAGTGTGCAGTAAACATTGTCTGATGCGTTGCCAGGAACAGCACGGATCATGTATGTTGGATCTATAGGAGAACAATCGCTACAAATGCCTCAGAGGATGAATGCCACATTATTCAAGTATAAATCAGAAAACGGGTATACCTATATATTTCAGATTTATGACCATTTTGTTTTTCCTTTTGAAGTAATCCTGCATATGCGCCAAAGAAAAAATCTCAAAAATGGACATAAAACAGCCAGCATTTTTTTGGAAGTGAATGTTGAAAAACCTTAATCTGCTGAGATATCCAGAGCCCCACATCATGTAAAACTTTGTTTCCCGATGCATCCTTTAGATCCATGGACTCGGAAAGTAGCTCTTGCCCTGCGCCTTCGGCAATCACAATGACCATATGACCATTTTCTTTTAGTCGTTTTTCCACATATTCAAATAGTCCTCCAGGCCCTTCAAGGAAAAAGGGGGACTCTGGAATCAAACAGCAATCCACATCTCGGCTAGCTAGAGTTGCGTACATAGCAATGAATCCTGCGCCACAAAACTTCGTTTCAAAATTTAGACTCATAAAACTTGCATACACAAGATTTTAGCTTGATGACAGCTGAAGCATTGATAAAATCTATGTATAAACAGGAAATTACCACTGTAGCGACCCATCAGCTTAACCATTCCAATACAATTTTCAGAACTTTCTGATTCAACATGCCCAGCATTTATAGCTCTTTGGGCCTCCTCTACAGCAGTGTCAAATCCGAACGACTTGTCAATAACCTGAGTCAAATTAACCAAAGACAACCACCTTAAGCACAGGCATAGGGTAATTTGATAGGCTCTCCGTCTCAATTTAACATACCGCTATGTCATTATCTATTGTTTTAGGAATTCCAGCTACTGCAACTTTTAAACCACGTTTTCTGATTTCCTGCAACACGGAATTCGTTCTTTTCAGAATTACACGAAGCACTTTAAACAAATTTTCTATGAAGGAAAAAAAAATACCAGCCTTGTTAGCAAAACACTTCAACCGAAACGTTACTATTTTTTAAAAAAACAATTACCTCGTATATGACGGCAGCCCCTTTCTGGGCTCCGTCGCCTCCAATAATGTAGACCTGATTACGAAGCGTCCAAACGATTCACATCAGGTGACAAGGGTATCATTTATTTTTCTACAATGTGGTCCATTTGACAGGAATTTTGTGTATAAGGTAACTTAAAACTTGGTACCTGATTGATCCCACGGTCCTGAATGCTATCGACTATTTTTGAGGTATCATGGCCACCTCGAGAAGTACCTAGGGCAGTTCCACCACGCTTGTGAATATCATTCACATCTTTGGGAGTTAAATTAACAGTGTTTCGAGCATAGAAGCCTCTGTACCCACCCTGTCGAGTATCAAAATCCACCAATTCATGTTTGTTTAGAAAAAACAACGAGCAATGCCATGAATTTCTTCAGGCAATGGAGATCAATCAAGAAAAACTTTCTTTCCTTACAACCGGTAAGATTTACAGATGGGAAAAGGATGAGTAATGTAGCCATTAATGACTTACATCTATTCCAAGCACTTTGTTCACACCATACATGTGATACAACCCGCAAACAATTTCTCTGATAACTGTGTTCAAACCCGGGCATAAGCCTCCACAAGTCACAATGCAAGCATGGACTTCGTCCGACTCAAAGTAAACCTGAGAGAGAAAAAACCATTAACTATCTCAGGATAGTATAAGATGTGCCAGTATATTTGAAAAAGTACCACATAGGATATGAGAAACTTGCCCTTTGACGAGGTCCAGCACGTCGAAAATGTACCCCCCGAGGACTGCTTTTGTGAACAACAATCTTTCATAAACATAAGATGCATAAACTAAGTCATGAACTAACACCTTTTGCTTATAATGAGATCTGTCATATATAATGACAACATCGCATTAGAAAATTGCTCACCTTTTCTGCCACTGTATCATCAACGTTGACAAAATACTGCCTGCGCAAACAAATAAAGCAGATAATCTTAGCTAATACAAGAAGGCCAAACCAAATTTTGTAAAGAAGAATGCGTAGAAATGTAGTATAACATACTTTACAACCGAGTATGCAGGATTAGTCTGCAATGAGTTCGGATATGTCTGCAAAAACAGCAGACACAATATTAACTTCTGCCATACTCATGTACAGATGAATCAGTAAAATGCGCATTGTGGGGAAAGTGAACCAAAGCTCTTGATATCAGAAATTCTTTAACCATATAACATATATTTATATTTAACACAATTGAACAACCAAATTCAAACACTGAATTGTTAAGAGGGAAATTTTTTTCTCATTTGCCATGGATTTTAAATTTACTTTGATCTCTCTTTTTGGTCAAACTGAGATTTGATCTCTATTTTCTATCAAACTGCTAGCCATGATGATTTGATATTTCTTTTTGGTAAAACTCAAACTGCTAAGTTTGATCTATTAGATTGGCATCCTACTTGACTAAAACAACACCCAGAAAATAATTAAATAAAGTCATTAAAATAGATCTCGTCAAACTGAAAAGAAAACAACATCATCGAAAAGAAGAGAGAATCAATGGGTACAGGAAGACCGGCGATGTAATCGGTGAAATGGGGGACGTCCTGCAGCACATAACCAGCTTCACCCTGCACGACTTTCATACTGGATTCCGACGCCATCGCAGCTTGGAAGCGTCGGCTAAAGGAAATCTGACAACCTGACGACAGCTATTATTGCTGACTACTCCATTCAAAAGCAGAGTACGAGGAAGTTCATTGCGGGAGTGGGCGAGTGAAATGAGATTGTGAGGTTTATGGGAACAGATTGAGGCACGGGAAGATTTTGATTGAAGGAGGAGGGGGTTTTGGGGAAGATCAATTTGAGACTTGTCGAAGAACAGAGGAGAGGCAGAGCAGGCTGGTTCAATATTTACCAGTAGTTTACTAGCTACGGCCTGCAGTAAACAATCAGCTTCCCCTCCCCTCTGTTTATTTATCATTTCTTAATTATAAGAATTATTATATATGGTTCAAAGGATTTGTAATGAACTCAAGTTGAGCTATTTATTAATTTCTAACAATTCACTCTCACACGAACTTTTGTGAGGTTATCGGCAAACTCATAAATAAGTTGTTTCTAAATATAAACGAACTCAAAAATTAAATTTGCGCTCAACTCATTTATTAATGAACGGATTCTAGGTCGAGATTTGACTGAATGGCTTGGTGATACTCATGTATATGCATTAAATGGAATTATTGGGGGTAAAGTAAAAACCAAAATACAATAAAAATAAATTCAAGTTGTAGAATTTAGAATTAAATAATAGAAATAAGATTGGGAGACTTTGGTTGCTCGGCTTCACAACAAATTTGATTTTACTCCATTTAGAACGACGTCGTACGAAACTATTTACGAGTGATTGTCGGCACTCTTTCCAAACCATTCATTCATTTCAAAATGGCATCTCATCAATTAACAAATATGGGATTTGGATCGAGTACGTCAAATTTAATGATATTAAAATATTATTTTTGTTATGTTAAAATAATTTATAAAATTACATCGTAATATAAATTCAGAAAATAAAATGAGCTCGCATCATATGAATAGTTATACTTTCTTGCGCTACACTGGATCGCTTGACCCTCAAGTACCGTACCGAGCACAACGTGTTCGCAGTTTCTATTGCTTGTAAGGCATGTAGGGGGTTTCACACGTCCGACGCGGCCGGTGATCAGGATTCCCATTGTCCGGGGGTGGGAGGAAGATTCGAAGACATAACGCGGTAATTGATGCGTTATTCACTTTTTTTACGAAGGCTAATTTGGGGCCTAGACTGAAAGTGGTCGACTTTCTCGATGGGGGGAGAAGGGATGGGAGATTTTAGTACCTGCGTGGGATGCAGGTAGAGATCTTTGTGTGGATGTGTCCATTGTCTCTCCTTTCGTGAGAGGAGGGGCATGGCTAGGGTCAGGGGAGGCAGCTAGGAGAGCAGAGGAGAGGAAGATTCTAAGTATGGGGCAGATTGCTCAGCCAGTGAGCTTATGTTCGTGCCTTTCGTCATGGAATCTTTAGGAGGTTTCGGAGCGAGAGCGGATCAACTGATCAGGACAGTGGCGCCGAGGTGGGCTAAGGCCAAAGGTATAGAGTCACCGGCAACACTCTCCTTTTTGAGGCCTCGCAGAAGGCGTTGGCGGACGGATTTTTTTATTAAGAAACTACAATTAGCTCCGGCCGAGAATCAAGATGATCCGACTAGTCTATCTTTCCCTTTTTTATTTGAGATTCTCATTTGTACTGAGTTCTTATTGAGTTATAATAATTGAACTCTTACCAAAATGACCTATCGATCTCTTCTTAAACCTTGAACGTACTAAGTTGATAAATCTCCACACAAACTAATTTGCTAATTTATTTTACCATAACTTCACTTGATTGAGTAAAGGGTTTGACGCCGATCAACAACCAAAAAATTCATTAAATATTTTTTAACCCTCAGTTAAAAATAATTATACTATAAGAAGCCTCATAAATCCACAAGCCTTGTCTAGAATCCAACCAGGTGTACATAACTAGATAACGACCATCCCTAGGTCCCTCATCCATCTAAAAAGTTATAGTATATTAGAGGGGTGATTCTCCTCTCACACACACTCATCCCTATGCAATCTTTTTTACACCCTTATCATTTAGTGCCACCTGTACTAATGTGGTGGTGGAATCATTCATCGTACGAAGCTAAAGGATGTGCATCTTCATATAAGATTCGTGCTGACTTATGACGCAAAATCACAAGCACGAGGCCTCCAGGAGCACAATTTGGAGGAAATATTGATTAGATATGTTTACTTTTTATGTATATATTTTTAGCATTATTGTATGTTTTTTATGAATCCAAATTAATGTTGAACTAACCAATCAAAACATATACAATATAAATTAATAATATATATAATAAACACATAACACAATTTTTGAAATATGAATATATAACATATTATTAATTAAACGAATGAAATTATTATTCGCCCTAAATAAAATTAAACTATTTTCTAAATATAAATCATAAACAAAATTTGTCTAAAAATTATTTTACTAACAATGGAAATTTTGTTTATTTAGTTATTCACTCACTCCTAATTATTATTAAAATTTAAAAAAAAATCAGACACAATATAATTTTTTTAAAAATTGCTAAATGTTGTATTTTTATTTTTTACTATTAATTATTATAGAATATTTTCTGATTAATAATAATAAATAACTATGGAAAATTAATTTATAATATTAATTGAATTTTAATTATCATTTAATTAAATTTTAAAAAATATATAATATTTAATTAAAGATATAAGATTTAATTAAATGTAATTAAATAAAAGAAGGAGGACATATGAGTAAATTGACAAATAGATTTTTACTTGGGGGTGCGATGAGCACCTCCCTATTAGAGCAAGACAGGTGGTTCACAAATATAATTCTTAATTAATATAGAAAGTGCGGCATTGTTTATTGAAAATTAAGTTTATATAAGTTTGATAAAATAGTCTACTAATTATTTTATCATTAAATAATATTTTATGTAGTGTATAAGTTTTGATGACCTTGATGATGATGGTGTCGAGATGTTTGAGACAGATAAAAAGGTGGTTGAGTGATTAGGCGTTATTATATTTTAAATCAGAGAGTATGTAACACTAACGTTATATGCATCCCATATAGGTATGGCATTGTACATGTGTACAGACTTATAACGATTCGAATTATATACTCCAATGATTTGTGTACAGTATATTTATTTTTGAACGAAATCACCTTTTTGAAACAAAAAGAATTGTTACTAAAATGAGATAAGTGAAACTATGAAAACCAGGTGATGAAATACCCAAAAGGTAAAAACAAACAAAGGTGAATTATTAAATGAAAGAGCAAGCAAAGCAAAAGAGTAGACTGCTGGGACCATAAGTGGGATTTGTAGAACAGTACTATTGCACTGACAAAGAAACGTGATGGCAAGCTGTGACTCTGCATCCACAAGTTTTTCCAACATTTTTGGCTGTTAACTAATTTGGTGATGCCATCCTTGTATCTGTGTGTAGGAACATGCTGCGAATGATCAGAAGTAAGAGCTTTGATAGTGATGTCCTGTGAATTGCCTGTCAGTGTTATAACTCTTATCCTTTTGCAGGACTGAATTACATTCCACATACAATCAAACACATTTTGTCACACCAACTAGTGCAGGTCATTCCAACAATCAAATAACAAGCTGACTGCTTCACTAGTTTCTGACACTGAAAACCGTGTGATGGACGGGCACTTGGGAAGAATCAACAACTGGTAAAGGCATCATGAAACATGCTCCACAAGACATCATGAGATTGTGGATCAGCCATGTAACTTATTTACAAAAGCATCTACTTTTTGGAGACGGGCATATCAACTCATGAATAGCCATTACGAAAGATTGTTTCCAACCACCTAAAGATTCGGAGTGCCAAGCACATCACTCCCTGATCTACTAAAATCTATTGTTTCCAACCATTCAAATAACTTACTTGTCACCAGTCGAGAGCACCAACGAATTCTGTATGACAAACAACAACAGCAAGTGGCTTTTTGATGGCAGAGTGGACTGATATTGATGTTCCTATTGCAGTGTTTGACAGACTATATAACATTTTTATTGAAGAGAAAGCCGACATCAAAGTCTTAACCTTCCTCCCAATCAACATCGTCTTCTTCATCGCCTGAGCCACCATTCTCTACATTCAGGTCGACATTGAATGCTGCAGCATTTGATTGATCTGGAAAACGAGACATGGAGTTTACTGCATTAATGATTAGGCCTCCACACTTGTTTTTCAATAAAGCTTCAGATATTGTCTTTGGAAAGGACCTCACAAAATATGACAAGAAGAAACATAAACAAGAATGATGAAGTGTGTGCAAATACCTGCAGCATTGGGAGACTCTTCAGCCCAATCAACATCATCATCTGCATCTACATCCTCTTCACGTGTGGATTTCATACCAACTTGGCGGTCAAGGGACATGGAAACCTCATTACTAAGACCTGGTTCCTCGTTGATGACTTCTTGTTGCTGTTGCTGCCTTGAAAGCATAGCAGCATAATAAGCTTTGATATACTCATCCTGCATGATAGATGGAGGACCCATTAAATGATTATTTCAGGCTCATAAAAACATCTAAAGATAATATATTCATCGATGGAGAGGCTGTGAAACATGCCTGTAATGTCTTTTGGTCTTCCACACCAACTGCTGTCTTTTTGTCATCTTTCAAATCAACAGATGAACTGCTTTCCATGTTGCTTTCTGACTTCTCTCCACGCTGTTCCTTGGTAAGTTTCATTCCTTCCCTAATCATCCATGGAGGTAAAACCTTAATAGATTCCTTTCCAGCTTCCGATTTGGTATCCTCGTCATTAGCATCAACACCAGTAAGAGAAACCTCCACCTGTTTAAGTGACCAGAGCATTGAAACTGCTTTCATGCTTGCAATTACTAGTTCATGGATCTTTCAAGATAAATTTTTTTAAATGCTTAAATAGAATTCCATCAACAACAATCACATGAACATGCCCCCATTCAAAATCAACGCAGAAATGATAAAATTCATATTTCAGTCTGCTTTGGCTTAAGTTTGTTATATATATTTTTTTAACTTTACAGTAGTAGTGGTTTTCACTTGCACACTCCCTTCCCATTTGCCAATAGGAACCAATCTTTTAGAATAACAAAGCATAGCAAAATTTGATCATGGAGTATATAAACAAGTCAATTAAGGGTCCATTCTTTTGAGTTGAATATTCACTTAAGTACTTAACTTAAGTACTGAATTCAGAATTTTCTTCATCAATTTTAGCACTACTCCACCCCTTTAAGTATTATGAGAGTAAAATAGTTAACTTATATACTTAAACTTATTTACTGAAATTTTATGTGATAAAGAACAGAGCCTAAGATGAGTGATGATGTGGTAGTGAAGAACTTCGATTGTGAATGTCTTTCAAAAGCCAACAATTCAAAAAGTTGACCTTATAACACAAATGGCTAGACATTTACCTTTGTGTCCCCAAGGTAAGGCATTGGAGTTGCTCCGTATCCTTGAGAAGACATCGAAGAATCATTGGGATAACCACCATTCGCAGCACGAGCGGCCGCACTAGCTAAAGCTTCCCAAGCTTGTAGATTTCCAAATTCTGGAACAGCCAAATCTTTGACTCTGTTGAGCTGTTCCATTAAAGGTTTGAGTTGCACCTATCATATTAAACAGTCAAGCTTCAACTTATGACAATAAAGCGTATTAGAGACTATAACAAAAAAGTATGTAAATGAGGAGGCAAAGAGCATGTTCAAGTGAAAATGAGACCCAAAACCTACATAATTATGACAGTTTGTTATTTCATCAGCTTAGTGTGTGTAAAAATGGCAATTTCCCGATTACAACACAATACAAAACAGAAAAACATCTGAATCATTGGTGGATGAAAGGAATCTGCATAATGAGGGCAGACTGTTGGCATAGTGTGTGGTAATTTGGTTATTTCCTGATCCCAAACGGATATAGAAGATAAAACAAATCAAAGGTCTGAACCGTTGATCATCGAAAGGACTTTGATCTTTTAAAAGCATACTTGCCAGCGAAGTCTAAGTAAGACAGACATGTGCATAAAATTGCAGGCATGAGGTAACTAAAGTCAAATGAGAGTAATAAATAGTCTGGGCACTAAGAGGGAGCTACTAACATTCATCCTCTCAAGCATGCCATTGAGCTTTTCATGCCGCCTCCTCGCATTGTCATCTCTTTCTCCAACTTCTTGAACAGCAAACTTGTCTGCCTCCTTCACGAGTTCATGATTGCAGTTCTCACAGTGAAAACCTCCAGTCTCAAATGAAATCAGCCGCGGTGCGTCAAAATCACTGTATCTGTTTTGTGAACAGAATATACTCCAAAAATTATGGAACACACTGATTCACTCATAAGTATGGCCTTTGGTATATGAAGAAAGAGAAACCTTTTTGAGCAGTTTGGGCAAATGTATTCTTGAACTGTATTCTTTTTATCTACTTCATCCTTAAGTTTCTTCCGCATGCGGTACAACCTGTACCTTACAACATCATAAATCTGCAATAGATTGGTATAAAATCTTAAATCGTGAGGAAAATGAATATTAATCAATTGATGTTGGAGACAATATACAGGCTTTCTTCCATCAAGCTACATTGCTGAAATCTAATGTATTGCCAGCTAAATCAAACCATACTCAACGCAGAAAAAACTAAGTGCAATGACTTTGATGATAGACATACTTGTTTCTTTAAAAAGATTCTAGAAGCCCCTGGTAAAAATGTTTTTTTTTTCCTTGGAGGGAACCATACAACACAAACCTGTGCATAGTCTAGACAGCAATAAGATTGTGTATGTAACTTGACTTTGTCTTCTCCTTCTTTCCCAAATGATTGATTATCTGCCGTTGCAGCTATAGCAGCACTATATATCTTGGCTCCCTTAGCAGTCTATTATACAGCAACAAAGCAGAGTAAATAAACTAAAAAGCTTTCCTTTCACTTGCAAAAGAAAATATCAGCTGAATTTAGAAGACCTGATTATTCAGAAAGTTCGCAAAATTAACCTCTTTTTACCCATTCAATAAAAACAGCATAATGAGCAGTCTCCATTAATAGCTTATAGTAGAGGGTCTAAACACATCAAACCACTTACACTCCCATCTTAATGGTGCATGAATGCAAATAAATTACAGAAGCAAATGACATACAACAATTCAAGTGTTACTATTTTCTTGATAAGTGAGCACTTCAACATGTAATTTGTCTCATTTCAGTGTGCCTCTAAGATAAGGAATGAGGGACACAAATAGAGGGCATAAACCCCCATAATGACATTTTAACTTCCAAGTTCAATGATATCAACACTTCTTCCAGCTAAACTTATGCAAGTTCTCAGCTTTAAGTGTCACTTATCACTGTCAAATCAATTTTACTAGGCATAATACAGAAGCCAATATATAAATACTTTTAGTAGTGCAATTAAACATGTGTGAACATGCAACTCCTGAAAGCAACAACTAAAACAGTTTAATGAAAGAAAACTACACATGCCATCAACCTCCTTCCGATGCTCTCGTGTGATTAATTTTTCCTCTTCGAAAAAGCGCAAGCAGCGGCGGAGCTGCTTTCCATGCAGCTTTAATTCCTTTGCTAGGTCTTCTTCCCTTACCCATTGCCGTCTGTTGTAACATAATGAAATGATTAGTAAATAATATTCAGGACATGAATGAGTGAGGTACACCAAAATTTTTTTGGACTAATTATGTATGAGCACCACTATATGACTCAGGATCAAACCTATGCAAGCCTAATTAAATCGATAGTGTGACGGGTGGAGAATATGAAACTTTCCTAAAAAAGGTAACTAACATTTATCAGGGGATCATAAAGTCTTATCTTTTACAAAACCTCACCGAAGCGGCAGAATACAATTACCAATAAGTAGTGTACAGGTATCTGGATATACTATTTCTGGATTTTGGTGAACAGTCTTTGGAACTGCATCCATTACATAATATAGAAAAACAGATATCCTAAGAAACCAGTTTAGACTAGTAGTTCATGGATGCAAATTGTTGAGTAGTGTAAGAAGATTAAATAGTAATAATAAGAAAGTAGAGAGACAGGGTAAGAGAAGAGAACCTGGTGAGGGCGTCGAGGACAACCACAGCAATTCCTCGGTTGTCACTTCTAGTAGATTTCTGCTGATGTTCGCCTTTGAAGGTGACGTCATCGTAGAAAGCCCTAGCAGTAAGCTTGACCAGTCTGATTCATTGGTTCAAGAAACAACCTCCATCAAAACCACCAGCCTTTCATTCAAAACCCCAAAAAGCAGAAATTTATAAAACCCTAATTTTTTAGTTGTTTGTACCTGTTGAAGGGATCGACACTGCTCATACTGTGATATGAATACAACTTGAGGGATCTGCTTCAGTTCAATTCAATGGGAATCAAAGCTGTTTCGACTGATTCTTCTTCTTGAATACGACGTTTTCTCGCCCGTGTGGGGATGAGAATGCGATGATGACGATGATTTCGTCTTCGTATGGAATGCTCTGGAACTTCAATCAGAACCCCTCAATTGACTCTTAACCCTAAGAATTTTTTTTAAAATTTACCCCTTTTGCAAATATCCTATTTGAAAAACATTTATGGAATACTGAGATTGGAATGAAACCGGTCTTTCTCTTCCATTTTTTCAGAAATGGGGTGTGGGGTCTGTTTTTTAAAATTGTATTTAAATTAAATTAAATTAAATTTGATTTAAGTATTTAAATTAAAAATACTGTAATTTTGTAGGTGTTCACATAAATAAAATTTGCAATACAAAGTATACAAGAATGAATTTAGACATTGATTGAAGAAGGATTGTATTTTGATTCGGACCAATTTCATTATTTTTGGTTCAGTTGATTGAACAAGGTTGGTCTGATTCGTTTCATTTCAATTGAACCATAAACAATCCTTGATCTTCAATATTCGAACACCTTTATCCTTAACCCTTTCCTCCTACCTCTTTCATCTTCACCGGCACCCTTCACTCCAATTCCTTCACCAGCCGACACTCCTACCTCTTTCATCTTCACCGACACTCTTTACTTGTTCTGTCCAATTTCTTCACCTGCGATCCGCTACGTCTATTGCATTTGGACAGGTAAATATTATTTGGTGGACTTCAGTTATCCAAATACACTGGGTATTTGGCTTCGTACAAGAACATGCATGTTCGTTATCATATGCCCGCATTCAGAAATGGTCAGTTACCACATGGAATTTATGAAAAATTCAATTACCGTCATTCTTCATTGCAGACGACCATCTAAAGAGCATTTGGTGTTCGGAAAAATACCTGGAGAATACTTAGGAACATGCCTCAAGCTTCAGATGTGCGCCAAGTAGATATAATTCTAGCTGCTTTTTATCTGCATAACTTTATTAGCATGCGTAATCTGAGGATATGTATTTTAGAACATGAGTTGGTGCAGGGGACGGCTGATTCTAATTTGTTCGATCTAATTTGAAAAGAACAGATGAATCGTGTGCGAAACTTCATAGCATCCAAAATTATGCCAGCACATCCTAACAATGAACGTGAAGATATGATGAACGAAGATGTTGATATGTAACACGTTTTGTATGTAAATTATCAAACTTGATGCAATAAAATGATAAATCTTTCATTATCATACTAGTTTGCTTATCATTTCTTATATATCAGAAAGTTTTACTTTACTCCACTCCAACCCAAAGCAAAGAACATTTCATGGCACATTGTATTCAGAAACGAAAAGGAAAAGCAATTTTTTTAAAGCATGTTCACAAATGTACTTAACTGAACTGAACTTAACTTAATTTAAGTACTGAAAATTTAAGTTCTAAAGAACAAGCCACTAACCGATCTTTTGACATTTTAATTGAGGTGATTCGATTTTACCTAAGAATAGCTAATCAAATCGAAACAAAGCTCGATCAACTACCATATAAGAGACCGGTTTCAGTAACACCAATCTCTTTAAAGAGTCTGGTCTTACTAAGACCGTTCTCACAAAAATAAGGCGTTCTTCTTCCACTATCCTCTTCTCCCTATCCGCAAACCTCCCCATAATTCTGTCCCTCCTCCGACGACTTAGTGAATTAAAAGGCTATTTTGTAGTAAGGAAGTAATTTTGTTATGGTTATATTTTATAAGTTAGAGTTAATTCGAATTGAAATATTTTGCAAATTTATTCTTGATTGATTTGTTGAAAATTGTGCTTGAATTATTTCTCATAGTGTTTGAAGAGTTTATTGTTTGATGGTTTTCATTTAGGAATGGTAAATTGAAATGGAAAACATCGAATCAGACCCAATGGTTATGTCCACGTTGGAAACACTGGAAATGCCTATAATTAATGGATCAGTTTGACAAAGATTAAATGAAATTCCTAGATCAACATGGTAAGGAGATATTATCATAGTTCCTGAACTAAACATATATGGGATATTCAATGATGTTTCTGCATGGGACGCAAATAAACTACCTGACGAGTATCTAGGTAGAAATTATGGATAATTTGGGATATTTGGGTGGGAACTACATTCAGCAGAAAGGTAGATACAATCTATGTTGTTCAGAAGTATTCTATATTTGAACCGTGTTGAATATTTGACGAAGGAGTCTGACTCTCGGTTGTTCATTCTTTACTATCGGGAGGGAGAGGGGAACTACCCATGGTGGATTCACATAATGAGGGAAAACATTTATCATACTGGGAGGTTACAAATTATCGAGGGGATCAGACACGCAACAATGACTGCATCTCAAATGAGAAAGTCCACCTGATGAGACACTTCATAGCCATGGAAATTAGAAATGTGATTAGCAAAAGATTGAGATTTCCCCCTGCTGAAATAAGAGCTACAATCTTCAAAAATTATGATTATAAAATTCGGTACTTAAACGAATGGTAGGCCATGCAACATATGTTGATAAATGCTTTTGCAGAATGGGATGAATCTTTAAGGAAACTTCCATGATTTATGCAGGCTTTGGAAGGATAAAATTCTGCAACCATTATGAAATGGGATCGTAGCATAGATAAAGAAAATATATGTATGATCATAAATCGGGTATTCTGGACATTTGGTCTGACAATTGATGCGTTCGAGCACTATTGCCCAGTGTTATGTATCGATGAAACTCATTTATATGGTAAATATGATGGAAAATTACTTGTCGTTGTTGGACTCAACGTCAGTAACCACATATTGCCTATTGCATTTGCTTTGGTGGAGAGCAAGAATAATTCAAGTTTGAAGTGGTTTATGAAGTGCATACTAGAGGGTGTGACAGATCATGTGAGATGTGCGTAATTTCGGATTGGCACAAGGGAATCATTGGTGCAATTCAAGAACTTGAATGGATTGCTCCTCGAGCTTATCACGCGTATGTATTAGACATTTGCAGAGCAACTTCAAAGTGAAAGTAAAGGATTCTACTTTGAAAAAAAATTTGTGCATATGGCGCATCGTGACAATCGATCAAATTTGATATGGAATATCAAGAGTTGCTCGACTTGCTGCATGATAAACCACAAGTTATACAATGGTTGGATAGTATTCGTTGGTCAAAGTGGTCTTTGGCATACGATGAGAGTGGTAGAAAATGGGGATCTATGACGACAAATGCTAGTGAATTTTAAACGATATTCCAAAGGGTGGGCGAGACTTACCAATCTATGCTCTTGTTCAATCCACTTTCTTTCAATGTAGTGTATATTTATTCTAGCGTCGAGATACATACTCAAAAAGTGCTATAATGTTCGCACCAAAGATAAATATTAAGTTGAGGGAGATTTGGGAGAAAGCACAAACCATAGAGTTCGGGAAAATCGATAACTATTAGAAAGGATCATATTCATGCAGCGAAGCTACAAAAAGGTACATGTACATGCGATTAATAGGAAGCATTCCACTATCCGTGTAGCCATGTTTTAGCAGCATGTAAAAGTGAGAGTATCCTCTACACTAGATTAGTAAATCATCACTATATGTTGGAAGCGTACTTTACGACTTGGAGCTACACATTTAGTGTCATTGAGATGAACAACATTGAAGGATGTATGATGGAATTGCCCGCATACCAAACCCTAAATTCAAGCGTGAAATTCGCAGTGCCTCTGATAAAAAGATTCGTGAACAAGCAGTTGCTACAGCACACTCTTGTTCACCCGGAAACTGTTTCAGCAAGAATGAACAAGGACAAATGTTTGTTCACCCAGTTCGGCCAATTGCCTACGTCTGGGGAGGACTATTCTCAGTCCTCAATCCACTAATCTCAAAGGTCTCAAAGTACACACGGTTACAACACCACGCAACCTATGCTACTCAACCTTAGGTGGATCCTCGAACACAATCAGAACAGGCTCTGACTTGTGTCTGCACACCCTCTACTGATATCTATCTAGAATAGCCACTGTCTCCTCGAAACTTAGCCTAATTCTAAACAATACTAAGATTCTGCAGGGTTGCTATAGCATTTGCTGTAGCATACAGCTGATGCACAAACTGTCTGCGTCGCTCCGAAGCCTTCCGCTAAGCCGTTTGAACGATTCCACGAGCGCTGCACACTCTGGAATACTCCCCCTCACTCAGTGACCTCCTGTCACTAGCGAGAACTGCCTTCCAGACACTCGACCGACTTACTCGTCAGTTCTTCCGCGGCTGTCCTTGATCAACCAACAAGCACTCTCTGCTCTGAATTGGCTTCCAAATCAAGCTTGGATCAGACTACGCAAGTCCTGATCACCTTCTGCTTCTGTCACCACAGCTCTGCGCTCACGCTCTGCTCTCAGTGATAATTAAAGATCTCGTTCGCACACCAAAATACTCTCTCGGAATTCTGTGTGTGTTCTCTTTCTCTGCACTCTTCTTCGATCCCCTTCATTGCTCTGAAGGGTCTTCTTTATATAGAAGCACCCACTTGCATCATTATCAGGATTTAGCAATTTTCCTAGTCATATCAATATCTCCTAATTTTTAGAAGATTAGATTTGATTTGAGATTCAAATCTCCCACAATAAAATCTCCTTCTTCAGCGAGGAATCTCCACTGGAATATTCTCTGCAGCAACTTAGAAACTTCTCTGATGCTTTTAGAAGGACTGCCAAGCCCTCTTTCCAAAGACCCAGGCTGCTGCTGCTCGGACAGACGCTACAGCTCTTCTGAACAAGCTCTTGCTATAGCTTCATCTTGTTCACGTGTGCTGGTTTTGTTAAACACTGCCATACTGCATCATCAAAGCGTTCGAACATTGGAAGGCACCCCTTAAGGCGCAGACATAATGGGATGACTATGAAAAATCAAAAGTTAGGGACAATCACGTATTCAGAGATGCGGCTTGTGTCAAGGTGCAAGCCATAACAGAAGAGCATGTCCAAATACAAAAGAACTAATTGGGTAGTTAAAATTTTGTTATATGAGTGGAATGTTGTAAATATTGTTTCCTGATCGAACTTTGTATGTTGTACTATTTTTTGAAATAATTTAAGTTTATTGTTGTAAGGGCCCATTAATTGCAAATCAAAACTGCATAATTGTTACATTTTTCATTGTTTAACTCCATTACACATAAGTTCATTGACGACGGAATAAACTAAATGAGAAACGTTTTGGAGGCCTTTTTCCCTGCATGCATCTCCTTTCTTGTGGTTCCGAAAGACCTGGATAACTTAGATCTTGATTGACTTGAAATTGAAGATTTATGACTCATAATCATAGTTGTGGTCATCATCCGGAGGCATGTATTGTTCTTCTTCTCCATAAGATGCCCCATGTTCATATATTTGTCAAAACCCATAAATACATAGTAATGTATGAAATAAAATTGAGATATGGTTTAGAAAATAAAGTGTCAAATTGAATCAGAGCAGAGTCTACAGTCGGAGCATGTCTCGCATAGCTTTTGTAATTCTCCAAATCCGAATGGAAAATGCTATGAACTCTCTTCCGTGTAGAAAGACATGTGTCATGAGGAAATTGTCAGCATAGTACGTGCATGATGCACCAAGGGTCGACCTATTGGCCAATAGAGTTAGTTACACATAATATTGGTGTAATCAAATAATTTTAAAAAGTAATAGAGAATGTAGTTATAATGGTGTGATGCTCGGGTGCATTGAGCTGGTAAGGTTGGGACTCATCAAATCTAGGTTGAATAAAGCAACGTGAAATTCGCAGCACCTCTGAATTGCAAATGGTGAACAAGCAGTTGCTACAGCACATTCTTGAACACCCAGATCTGATGCAGCAAGGAACAAAGGTTTGTTCACCCAGTTCGGCCAATCTGCCTACGTCTGGGAAGGGCTGAATTCCAACCGTTAATCCACTAGTTTCTCAGGTCCACAGTACAACACGGTTCGACTCAACGCAACCTATGCTACTTGATCTAAACTAGTCACACAATCAGAACAGGCTCTGACTTTTGAATAGCACAACTACAGATTTGAAATAATTCAGAATAGCAACAAGTCAGTCCCACAGACTCAGCCTATTCTAATTGACTCAATGTCACCTGCAAATTGCTATAGCACTTGCTGTAGCACACAGCTGGTGCCTAAATTGTCCGCGTCGCTCCAAGCCTTCTGCTGAGCCGATCAAACATCTCCACGAGCACTGCACGCTCTGGAGCACTCCCCCTCACTCAGTGACCACCTGTCACTAGTGAGTTTAGCCAACCAGTCACTTGACCGAGTTCTTCCACTCGTCAATACCTCCGCAGCCTCCCTTGATCAACCAACAAGCACCCGACTGCTCTGAATTGGCTTTCTGATCAAGCTATGATTAGACTCTGCAAGTCCTTATCACACTCTGCTTCAATCACCTCAGTTCTGCGCTCACGCTCTGCTCTCGGTGATGATTGAAGATCCTCGCACTTGAATTCTATCCTCTCGATATTCTGTGTATGCTCTCGTGTTTGCTCTCTTCACTTCGATGCCTTCGACGCTCTGAGCAGCCTCCCTTAAATAGGAACACCATGTTTCACCATTCACAATTTTAGCAATTTCCTCCAAACAACAATATCTACTAATTTATAGAAGATTAGATTAGATTTGCAAACCTAATATCCTACAAACAAATCTTCTCCACCATCTGGGAATCTCTACTAGAATATTCTCTCTGAGAATTTAGGAACTCCCTTGATGCTCATGGATGCACTGCTAAGTTCCTTCTGCGAAGATCCGGGCTGCTGCTGACGAACAGATGCTACAGCTTCCTGAACTAGCTGCTATAGCTAGCTCCTGCTATAGCAGCATCTTGTTCAGCAGCTTGTTCATTTGTGTTGGTTTTGTCAAGACCTGCCATACTGCATCATCAATCTCCCCCTTGGCATTTTGACAAAATCCTTGGCCACAAATGTAGTCTTCCACGAAAAACAACTATAAAACTACTTAATAACAGTTTCAAAGTAAGAGTAAGTTGTGGCCACACTCGGCCTTAGCACAACCACGCAGGGCTTAAAAAAAACATCTAGAGATTTCAGTTCATCTGGCCTTCATTTACTCTCCCCATTTTTGACACAAATGGACAAGGGGGAAACACATCAGAGCTCAGGAGGACATGACACAGAGACCCAACGCGGATCTCAGTGCTTCGAATCTGGCTGTGTCCAGGGGCTTGGTGAAGATGTCTGCAAGCTGACTTTCTGTACCAATATGTTGTAGAGCAATCGTTTTCTTCTCCACCAGATCCCGAATGAAGTGGTGTCTGATATCAATATGCTTGGTCCTCGAATGTTGTATTGGGTTCTTGGAAATGCTGATAGCACTCAGATTGTCACAGTACAAGACCATTTCATTTTGAGGCATCCCATACTCGGTGAGCATCTGCTTCATCCAGAGAAGTTGAGCACAACAACTCCCTACGACAATGTATTCTGCCTCAGCTGTGGAGAGGGAGATACTGTTATGCTTTCGACTGAACCAGGATAAAAGATTATTCCCCAAGAAGAAGCACCCTCCAGAAGTGCTCTTACGATCTTCAATACAACCAGCCCAGTCTGCATCATTGTATCCTACCAGATTTGCATTTGTATCCTTCTAGTACCACAGACCATAATTCACTTTTTTTGCTACATACCAAATGATCCTCTTTACTAGTTGGAAGTGTCGGGTTGGCTTGGAAACGAGCACACACTCCAACTGAGAAAGATATGTCTGGACGGCTAGCAGTTACGTACAAAAGACTTCCAATCATACTTCGGTAGGTGGACTGATTTACTTCAACCCCAACTACGTCTTTGCCAACCTTGATGTGAGTTGCCGCAGGAGTGCGTTTGTGGCTGGCTTTATCAAGTTGAAACTTCTTCACCAAATTCTTTCTATATTTAGTCTGTGATATGAATATTCTGTCATCTTTCTGAGCTACTTCTAGACCCAGAAAATAAGATAGCTCACCCACCATGCTCATTTTTAATTCTTGTTTCATCTGCTCCACAAGCTGCTTCACCAACCGCTGTGACCTGGAGCCAAACACAATGTCATCCACATAAATTTGAGCAATGACGAGATCTGATTTGGTTCTTTTTACAAAGAGAGTTTTGTCAGTTCCTCCTCGTTCATAGCCATGTTTCTCCAGGTAGATGGTTAATCGCTCATATCAGGCTCTTGGTGCTTGCTTCAGCCCGTACAGGGTTTTCTTCAGCTTGTAAACCTGATGGGGATGATGAGGGTCTTCAAATCCCTTTGGCTGAGCCACATATACTTCTTCTGACAGATCGCCATTCAAGAAGGCACTCTTGACATCCATTTGGTAGAGTTTGAAGCCAAGATGACACGATAAAGCCAGTAGAAGTCTGATGGCTTCTAATCGAGCAACAGGTGCGAATCTTTCTTTAAAATCCACTCCCTCAATCTGAGTGTACCCTTGTGTAACGAGTCTGGCCTTGTTCCTTGTAATGTTTCCTTTTTCATCTGACTTGCTTTTGAAGATCCACTTGGTCCCTATGATGTTTGTCCCTTCAGATCTGGGCACAAGGTCCCACACATCATGTCTTTCGAACTCTGCCAACTCTTCCTGCATAGCCAGCAGCCAATATTCATCACTCATTCCTTCTTTGATGTTTCTTGGCTCTGTAAGAGATATGAAGCAAGAACTGCAGATCGAGTCACAGGAGCTGAAGAGAGACGAGCTTCTGGTTCTTCTCCCTTCTGTAGGATTTCCAATTACATTGTCCAGTGGATGATTTCTTTGTATCTTCTTTGGCGGTTGTTTCGATGATGGGAGGGGTTCTCTGTCATCTTGCCTAGTGACTGAGTTGTCTGTTTGTTGATCAGGACTTTCTGCTTCAGTATCTGCTGTAGCATTTTCTTGCACCACTTCTTGTTTACTTCTGTCATGATTACTTGTGCCTCCTTCTGAGTCAGAGTATTCATCTTTAGGACTTGTGGAGATTTCTCCTTCCATGTCATTGATGACAACGTTGATGGATTCCATCACCGTACCAGTTCTTTCATTGTAAACACGAATAACCCAAGAATATTCCACGGTCACTCTTGGGATCGAGCTTTCTTCGGTATTCACGATCTCTCAAGATGTAGCAGTCGCTTCCAAATATGTGAAAGTATTTCACCGTAGGCTTCTTTTGATTCCAGAGCTCATAGCATGTTTGATTTGTCCCTTTTCGAATGGTGACTCGGTTGATGATGTAGCACGCAGTATTCATTGCTTCAGCCCAAAAACGGAGAGGAATTTTCTTGGCATGAATCATAACCCGGGCCATTTCTTGGATAGTTCTATTCTTGCGCTCCACAACACCATTGCTGAGGGGTGATCGGTGAGGAGTATTGATGGGTAGCCCCGGTCATTGCAGAATTTGTCAACAGATTCATTCTCGAATTCTCTTCCATGATCACTCCTTATAGATGAGGTTCTCAGATTCTTCTATTGCTCAAGATGAGAGATCAGGGTTGCTATAGCTCCCCCTGTGTTTGATTTTTCCCTGATAAAATCAATCCAGGAAAATCTTATATAATCATCCACACACACAAAAGCATACCTCTTTCTTTCAAGACTCTCTACCTCCATTGGTCCCGATAGGTCCATGTGTAGCAGCTGCAAAGGTCTGACGGTGTTGATGATGGTTGTTTTGGGGTGAGAAGCTTTTTTCTGCTTTCCTATTTGGCACTCTCCACAAATAGATCTGACTTCACCTTTGATTTCTGGAACGCCCCTGACCAACCCTTCTGCTGCAATCTTCTTCAGGGTTCTTAGGTTTATGTGACCCATCCTCCTGTGCCACAGATTCATTTCTTCTGTGCTGGTCATCAAGCATGCTGAAAAGGATTGAGCTTCACCAACTTTGAGAAGATAGCAGTTGTTCTTTGATCTAGATTCATGCAGAATGCACTCCCCCAGATTGTTGTAGACTTGACATGAATTTTGAGTGAATTTTACCAGATGAGTCCCGTCACAGAGCTGGCTAATGCTTATGAGATTTGTCTTTAATCCTTCCACTAGCATGACATTTTCCAGAGGAGGTAGTCATGTGACAGCCAGGGTCCCCTTTCCCAGAATTCTACCTTTCAGCCCATTTCCTAACTTAACATGTTGCTCTGAGCAAGGCTTAACATTCGTGAGGTAGGATCTTTCTCCAGTCGCGTGCCCTGAGTATCCACTGTCAAAGTACCAGCTTTCTTTATAAGTTGCTCTAGCTGTGCTAACCAGGGCAGTGTGTATCATCTTGGATCTTCTCTGCTGACGAGAGATCTTAGGGAGATTCTGACAAGTCAAGGTGAAAGGACAGTTTCTCTTAATGTGTCCACTTTGACCACATTTGTAACACCTTTGATATCTGCGAAAGGTCTCTCTTCCAGTAGTGTGGTGATGATGCAGAGGATGCTGTAGCAGATCCTTGTTCACATTTCTGTACCTCTTTCTTACCACTTTTCGAGTGCATCTGGACCTGGCCATGCGACATTCATCTCCACTGAGATCAGTATCCTCTTCACTCCAGCTTGCTGACATAGAGTTGTTGTTTTTTTTATCTGATTTTGATAGTGGTTTGCTAGTACAGTCAGCCTTTCGATGACTATATCCCTCACAATTTCAGCACTGGATGCCTTTCCTTCTTTCTTTCTGTTCTTCTTCCTCTTGGGCTGGTTCTTTGGCTCTTCTCTGATTTCCTCCACCTCTTCTGGATTGTCTTCGAGAGGTTGAGGTCTGACCGGATCTTGTTTCCATATTTTTCAAGAACTTCCCCAGATTTTTTTACCAGTAAACTCAGTTGATCATCAGCTGAGGGTTTCTTCTCTTTTGTTTCAGCTTTCAATCCAACATTTTTGCTTTTGGGGGGAGCATCTTCTTTGACTAGCTTCATCTCAAACTGCTTGAGAGATCCAATTAATTCTTCAAGCCTCATGTCTCGGACATTCTGAGCTTCTTCAATGACTGTCACCGTCATGTCAAATCTGGATGGCAATGATCTGAGGACCTTCCTAATTTGCTTTTCTTCAAGGATAGGTTCTCCAAGAGCATGGGCTTCATTTGACAGGTCACACGGCTTGGCATTGAATTCTGGGATGGTTTCCTCCTGCATTTTCAGACCTTCAAACTGTGAAGTAATCATCTGCATTCTGGATATCTTCACTTTGTCAGTCCCCTCATGAGCAACTTCCAAGATGTCCTAAGCTTGTTTTGCAATGTCACAATTGGAGATTAATCTGAAGTTGTTGGCATCCACAGCAGCAAAGATTGCATTCAGGGCTTTTGCAACTTCACTTTGTCAGTCCCCTCATGAGTAACTTCTTGTACACAATTAGTAACTTAGAGGCGCTGCAAATTTCATTTTGGACGTTGTCAATAGAGATGGGCGAGCACTCAAGAGTCGACGCGTGTCCGTTTTTTTTTTTTAAAACAAACGAAAAAGAGAAGAAAAATGAAGAAAGGGGGAGATACGAGTTAATTGTTTTTTCTGACCTAGGGCTTGTAATCAACTCCGGCGTCAACCTCCAGCAATGTTCATCCTTCAACACTCAGCTGCAATGATTCGAACGAGAGGCGGAAAGACGGATAGCAGCAGGGGTGGCACCCGAAAGCGGTAGAGAAGTAGTGTGCCCCTGAGCAAAACCTCGGTAATCGATAGAAGCTCCCCTCTTCCCACCAGTGCACGTGAAGAGGTTTCGCGACTCACTTGGACCACAACTGAAGACCAGTCCGAGGCAGGACCTTCAACCATAGCGAGGGAGGTCAATGTACCTACTGAAGAAGGAGAGGTTCCTTTGACGGCCAGCCAGAGTCACAGCCCAAGGGACTAAGAGAATGCTTTAACAAATGCTGGTTCTGTCTCTAAAGAAGATTCACATGAACTCAGATCCAAGAAGGCATCAGATAGAAAGATAGCTATGATCCCAACTCCTCCTCAGAGGGAGAGACATCAGCTACAAGCAGCAGCAGAGAAGAGTCGGGTGAAGAAGTTGAGCAAGCTCCCGCCAAAGAATCTACGAGCAAAAGAAAAGAGCTTGTGGTGGTTAGCTCTTCCTCTGATGAAGAAACTGAATCTGAAGACTCTGAATCAGATGACTTCAGAGTTGCTCCCATTCCCCGTCCAAAGCCATCCTCAACAAGACGTGCCCCTCCACCAACCAAACCAAGCGAGGGAGTGGTTGATCATCAAGACATATGGTTTCGAAACAAGAAAGTTGTTGGATCCTGGGAAGTAATCAATCGAAGAACAGTTGTTCCAGAAAAGATTCTGGAAGTTGGGAGATACCGGGTTCCAGAGGTGATCAATCTGCTAAGAGAGGTAAATTTCCTGAACTCTCTAACTATTGCTAAAAGGTATAGTCTACATTTAGTTAAGGAGTTTTTAGCAAATATCCTTAGTGATTTTGGGAGAGCAAACACTTTAGTTTATGGGGTCAGTTTGGTTAGAAGAATAAGGGTTGTGATCACTCCATCAGTGATCAACAAATATTTGGAAATCAGAGAGGAACCTAGTTCTCTAGCTGAAGTGAGTCCTGACTCCCTGGCTATAAAACTCACTGGTGGACTTTGCAAAAGTTGGGTGGCACACAACTTGGGAGCTACGGACTTAACAACAAATTACTCCGTTCTTTACTCATTTGTAATAAGGAATTGGATGCCAAACTTGCACAAAGGCAAGCAGGGCTATGAAGCTACGATTATTAATCATTGGGGGAGAGAAAGTAAGTCAATCTAGAACAAATTGTCTTCAACCAAATTTCTTCTCATGCCAACAACCCAAAATCCAACTTGTGTATTGGATTTCCCTCATTGATATATGAGATCATGATTAGCCAGCCAAGGAACTGAAAGCTGCCCTCGAAGGTTTATCTAGAGCTCCACGGTGTTTTTGCTCGACCACAATGTTTTCAAAGGCAGACTTGTGGTGGATGTGTCTGAAGGAGAGCCAGGTCAGGTATCAGCTTCAGAAGATCCAGAGAATGCTGAAGCACTTCCTGGTTCTCATGCTCCTGTAGTAGATGCTGCTATGCGTGAAAGAATGACCAGTCATCTCAAATCGGAGTGAGCTCACCTAATAGCAAAGGCCAAAAAGAGTTACATCCAGCGAGCACAGATTGACAGCCTCCTCATAGACCTTGAGTACTCAGATGCTAGCAGTTCTGCCTCTGCTCAGCCATGAGACAGATTGAAGCCCCGGCATTTGTGCCAAAAAAGGGGGAAAAGATTGTAAAACTTTGACATTTACTCTTACCTGACATTAACTCTGATCCTGCTCCTAGAACTATCTTACTTTTGGTGTTTAGCAATCTTGAGGTATTCTAAACTCAAATGTAATAAGTAGAGCAGTTATCTAACATAGTTAGATAAATGTGCCATAGATAGCTATGCGAGGTTTTTAAGTAGTGTTGCTGTAGTTTTGTTAGTTTAGTCAAAATGCCAAGGGTGAGATTGTTGAGGTATGGCACACCTTGACAAATTTGCACAAGATTCTGTTGCAGCACTCCCTGAAGATTTAAAGCTGGAGTACAATCTGAAGAATGTTGATAGACAGCAACCAAGCGCAAGGATCTGCTACAGCACTATGTGGACCACAAAAGCTGAGGCAAATTGAACAAAAGGCAAAAGACAGATTCTGCTTTAGCAATCCCTGAAGATTTGAATCTAAAGTAGAATAACCGAGAAAGCTTGAAGATGCACGGAGGAAGTCTAGAAAGGTGTTGCCGTTGTACCAGAGATTCACGATAGCTTTGCAATCGTCATCAAGTGTCCAGCAGAGATCATCACTCAGTCTGAGGAAACACTCTAAAAGATAAAGATCCTAAAGTTTAAATTAGGAAACATAATCTTCAACAACTTTGCAAGAATCTAGGAGAAGATATTGTTTTTGCTCAGCCATCTTACGGTTCCGAAGGAAACAAGTTTTCCCCCTCTGGTAATCAAGATTCTATAAGAGTAAGGCTGAGGAAGTTCTTTGGGAAGAGAGCGCACAGAGAGATATATACATAGAGAATGCACACAACTAGAGTTTAAAGCAGAAGACTTTTTGAGTTGAAATTGATCAAGGAGCGCACAAAAGACTTTCTGCGAACATCTCTCCTTAATATTGTCAGGTGGGCATTGATCAAGGGGGAGCATCATCTGATTTGGAATAATTCAGAAAGAGTGTATGACGGCGTGTCAGAGTCTGCTAGATAAGTTGTCGACAGAAGTTACAGCTACTCTAATACAGAGTGTCCTGAAGCATTTCGTGTACTGCACATTGTAATAGGGTAGGCTAAGTCTGAGTATCTGGTCTGTAGCTATTCATTACTAGAAGTGTATAGGTAGCATGAAGATAGTCTGTGTGATCTGACCGCTAGCTAGTCTAGGGGGTTAGACGGAATGTAAGATTTCAACTAGGTGAGAAGGTTAGAGCCCTTTGTACTTTAAATCGTAATAGTGAAATTTAGAGGTTGGGCGTAATTAATTCCAAAGTTAGGTACAAATATATTGGGATGTCTCTGAGTTAAGACATTCTATATCTTTTCAATTCTATTCTGCAGGGAAACAAGTTGTTCTCATATAACATTCAGGTAGAGGTTAGAATAACTATTCTGTTCTATTAGTTTGTTAATTTGTTCTGCATTAACCTTTAAGGTTTCATCTTCTAAGAGGTTAGAGAAGGCAAGGAAATTATGAATCATGTCGTTCTTTTCAATTTGAAAAGGCTGTTGGGGAGGTAAAACCTGTGTTATTACCTTTCCTGTAGACAGCTTATAATTTCTCTCAAGAAATGTGACATATTGTTCTACATAAGTTGTTATAAACCATTGAATAAAATATATAATTTAGTTTTTATCAGCACGTTCTTTATAGAATTAATCACTAATATCTTTTAACTCAGATTGAGTAAAATATAGCCATTTTTTAAATGTTCCCATTGTTCTGATTCAAATCTTTCTAATTGATGATCCTGGGCTAAAATCTAATTTGTAGCTCATCTAAATAGAAAAATCCATTTCTGACTCAGTTGTTTCTGGTCCTATTCCTCTGGCAATATTATGTTGATCAATTGTAATCCGATCTATTTTTCCTTGCTCTCTTATCTGAGAAGTTGATGCTCTAGAGGGTTCAATAAAAACATCAAAAGGTGAAATATAGGATCTAACAGACTTAGTCCTAGAATATCTAGGGCGGTGGCTAGCAGTATCCTTTTTGGTATTACCATCAAACTTTAGGTTTATTATCCCCTCTTTATCCTGGGTAACTTTCATCAAGTTATACTGATGAATCTCCTGAGGTGGAGCAGATTGTTCTAAAGTCCAGTATGGGGAAAACTCTATTTCCTCCCAATTAATCTTCCTCCTGGTCGCTATATTGGACTTGTTGAAGTTAGTCTCAATAATAATAGTCTCATTAAGAGGTTTATCAACCATTCTGCATATAGGGTTTATAGTGTACAAGGGTTTATAATAAATCCTATACCATATTGCTATAACATCCGATCCTGGTTTATAATTATAACCATGAGTCTTAACGTTTAACGTTAGGGAATCTAATATGTTAGAATCCGTAAGCGATAACTGCAAGTTGAGATAAACATCAAAATACACCGAGCCATGGGCAAGGCTATCTAGATAATTTCCATTAGGGATTGTTTACAATTTAGGTTTCTTCCATCTCTAAGGGCTGTTATAAAGCTCTCGGGAAGTCCTTCAAGAGTCAAGGGTTTAAATGCAATTTGTACTAATCCAATATTGATAAATTTATAGTCATTCCTATAGAATAGGATGTCAATTTTGTCCAATAATTTAATCATCGGTCAGAGGAGTTTAAAGGATTAGTTTCCTCCGTAGTTTTTACTACTTGTTTTAATCTTATTTTCTCAAATGTTCCTAATTTATAAATTAGGCTGGGTTCCACTTTGGGAACTAAGTCCATCAAGGTTCTGGGGAAAGTCATATTCTTCCTTTATATTGTTCTTAACAGTATGTTTTTTCATTAAAAGGTTAATTTTTTCTAAAGCTAGTACGTGAAAACTCTAAATTGGGACCATAACCTGCTTATACGGCAATATAAGGCTCTGATACCACCTTCAGCAAACCCCGTACTTTCATCTGTCATACAGAGCTACACCAAACTCTGAACAGGGGGGCTGCACGCAGTCTTTACTCAATCAAACTGCAGCGCACCTAGAACGACTATGGGAATAGCCTACGGCTAAAATTACCTCAGCTCTTTAACTGTCTCTAAAGAACTCCACTAATATGGGACTAACCCGCACGGGGAAACCTCACACGTCCTCTCACGCCATCTTCGGCTCATACGGGCAATAGGGAGCTAGCGGAGAATCCTTCCTAGTCTTCTTCTATAGTCAGGCCTGTCATAGAGCAAATAACCAAAAAACTAGGACGCAACCATTTACCGATAACTGCCTAAGTATTATGTTATGTTAAGATTAGTATGCATATATATAGTGCCGTTTTTGGATAGATGATAGTATAATTAATCTTCAACTCATAAATAAATATCAAATCTATTAATAGATTTCAAGTACATATGATACAAAATACTTTTTTTACTCGCATATTGACGATAATAAAAAGAATCCACACGTAGAGGGGTGGGGACATGATATGATGTTCAATAGAAAAGTTTTTATAAAACACACAACATACCAAATTCAATTGCAATTTCCAAAAAAAATGCAGAGATTGACAAATTTTGTGGTTGGTCTGCTGGACCGGTTCAGGAACGGTCCGATTCAAATATTACATTTATCATTCATAGACCATCATCACCTAGTCTTCGCAGCCATCCATCAACCCTGCCGCTCGAGATCGCCTCAGGACAACCTTCACCCCCGATTGGATCATCATGTACCGCGCCGCTGCCTCCCGACTTAGGATTCTCAAGGTCAGTTACGCGTTTATTCCTATTGGAAACCCTCGTTTCTGCTATGCGTGATTAGTTTTTAGATCCGGCAGGTTTTGAGGGGATTTGGGTTCGTTTTCCCTTACGGTCGCTTTGCTGCTTTTAGTTCCGAAAACATTGGCCAGATGCAATTTTGAATGGCATGTTCTGGATTAGGTGAAGAGAAATTAAAATTGTGCATCCAGTTAGAGCTGTATTGTATTTTGGAAATGATGCGAGCCGTGTTACTTTTTGATTTATCTATTCTTGCATTTGGGACTGCTAAGTTAGATATTTCGCACAAGGCTAATGAGTGGTGAGACTTATGCTGAATGTTGTGTTAAAGCTCGACCGTAGTAAATGGTCTAATACTAATTTTGATGCTCAGTTTGACATTTAGATATCATTTTGTGGAGTATAGATAGAACTATGACCTGAAATTGTTGCTATGCTTCTACTCATTGTGGCTGTAGGGTCGCACTTCCAGTAGAGTTCCAGCAAGGTTCGCCAGTTCAACTGCAGTTCCTGTAAAACAAACAGGCAGCATTTTGAGCTGGCTAACTGGCGAACGCTCTAGTTCCAGCCCTTCTCTGGATTTCCCTGTTCCAGGAGTCGTCCTTCCGCCCCCGCTCCCTGACTATGTTGAACCTGGAAAGATCAAGATCACAACACTTCCAAATGGTGTAAAGATAGCCTCAGAGACCTCTGCGGTATGCGTATGCTCTGCTTTGTCCTATTGCGTTTCCTGTTATGATTTCTTGTTGTTTTTGAATAGTGAATAGGACTGTGAATTTATTGCTTTATCAGAATCCTGCTACCTCTTTGGGATTATACGTCGGCAGTGGTTCGATATATGAGGACCCAATTACATCCGGAACCTCACACTTGCTGGAGCGTGTGGCTTTTAAGAGCACCACTAACCGTAGTCACTTGCGTATTGTGCGTGAAGTGGAAGCAATTGGTGGTAATGTGCAAGCATCGGCCTCTCGAGAACAAATGGGCTACACATTTGATGCTTTGAAAACCTATCTTCCTCAAATGGTAGAGCTTCTAGTTGATTGTGTGAGGAATCCCGCATTCCTTGATTGGGAGGTCAATGAAACGGTAAAATATGTTTACATATTCCGTTGTGTGTCAAATATCATGACCAAAACAAAGACTCTTAATTGATCTCTTGAAGTTTATGCTGTCTCACAGCTCCAGAAGATGAAGTCTGAAATTGCCGATGCATCAAAGGATCCTCCTAACTTGCTTTTGGAGGCAATCCATTCAGCTGGTTATGCTGGTGCATTGGCAAATCCTCTCTTGGCCCCGGAATCTGCTGTTGATAGATTAAATGCTTCACTATTGGAGGAATTTGTTGCTGTAAGATGCAGAATTTCTGTTTGTTTCGGATATTATGTTACCAAAAATCTTTCTAGATTCTGGCTGGGTTATCTATCTGTAGTTAATCTGGGATTTACTAACTTCATTGTAGGAGCACTACACTGCTCCTAGGATAGTTCTAGCAGCGTATGGTGCTGAACATGAAGAGCTATTATCTATAGCGGAGCCCCTTTTATCTGATCTTCCAAACGTTTCACATCCTACAGAGCCCGAGTCAAAGTATCTTGGTGGTGATTATCGCTGCCAAGCTGAATCTGGGGTCCGTCTTTCTTTTTCTCTTTTCAAAATGGTTCCTGCATTACAGCATGCTAGTCAGTTATCTGATGAGCGTTTGTTGTGTTGTAACAGACAACGCATTTTGCTCTCGCATTTGAGGTCCCAGGAGGTTGGCGCAAGCCGAAGGAAGCAATGACTTTGACTGTTCTTCAGGTATTGTATGAAAGTCCATAGTGCATGAGATGCTTCATGTCTACCCGGTGATGTTTATTTGGAGAGTGAGAGAGAACGAGACACCCATTGAATACTATTTTTTCTGTAGTCTTTCTCACGTCACACAGTCACTGTGCTCTAATATCTCACAGATTCGTCCATTTTATGGGTACTTACCTTAGAAGTAACACGTCTCATTTAATAAGTGTCAGCATTTAGTCTGCCCATCGCTACATCCTAGGCACCTCAGGAGTATAAATAATGGTAACCATAGATACACTTTGTTGTACAGAATTAGATTGTATTCTATGTGCAAGGAAAGATTCTTTAATTAATTTCAAACACAGGATCCTATATAAGAAGGATTGTAGGGACTCTTTATACTCAGAATTCAACAGACTCGATAAATCTGGTATCTGTTAAAGTGGACAGCCTGGCAAACAAAGAGGCATGGAATAGTGTGTTTCCCTTATTCTTTGTCATTTGAGATGGACGTTGAAGCTGTGAATGTTATCAGGCAATACTATTTAATTCAAACAATGTAATTTGAGAACTAGCTCTTGCTGACATACCATTGAGCAACGGCATATCAAAGAATCTTATTTAAAAGTTTTACTGTATTTGTAGATGTTGATGGGAGGTGGTGGGAGCTTTTCTGCTGGAGGCCCTGGTAAAGGAATGTATTCACGGTTATGTAAGTGCTCTGCGACTCTCACTTTGAGAATGCATGAACATCAATGTGACATATGCAAGGATACATGCATAAATGCAGCTTACTACAATAAGGAAATTGAAATATGATGAGTTTTCTATAGTCATAAATAGTCCACAAATTTATGGAGAAAAATAGTTACTAATCTCACTGCTCTGTGAGCAGATCTCAATGTCTTGAACAAACATGCAGAAATTCAGTCATTTTCAGCATTTAGCAGTCTTTATAACAATACTGGACTTTTCGGAATTCAAGCTTCAACAGTAAGTCATCTCTTTGAGCTTGTATTTTAATGTGGGATTCATCACTTGGATATTATATCTGCTTTTTACACCATAGCGTTCCTTGCTCATATGCACACTAATCCTGGTTATCTGAAAATATTTTCTAGATTATGACCTAGGGCCTCTGAATGAAAATAAAACAGGTGTTTTGGTTACATTCGATTTTATGAATGTAAAGGGTTAAAAGAACTCTGGTGAAAGTTTGAAAAGCTAGTCTCAGAATATTTGCAGCAAACAATGGCTGTGTGGTTTTGACTAATATTAAGAAACTTAGTGCTGAACTTCATACTATTCAGTGTTGGTTCAACATAGAAATTACAATGAATAAGAAAGAGAGGCGTTACGGTTGGGATAATGATCTCAATTTTCAAAAGAATGATTAACTCGCAGTCTATAACCTGCCAAATTTATATTATTTTTGTGAAGTTAATGACTGGAGCAGGCTCTCATTTGATAAATCCGTCCTTGGATGTAAACCGTTTTGATAAACCATATAATGCTATTGTTTTACACCTCATCATGGCTTAAAAATGAATATCTGTGCATTGGAAACAGAGACTAACCGTCTTTCTTGAAATAGGAATCCGGTCATGCTTCAGATACCATTGATATTGCTGTCAAAGAACTTTTATCTGTTGCCACACCTGGACAAGGTATGCATTTTTCTCTTGTATCGGTGCAATATTGAGCAGTTTATCGTATTTGTTTCCTGTATACTGAGAAGTTTCCAAATGCTCTTTATTACTTGGCAGTCGACCAGGTGCAACTTGATCGTGCAAAACAGGCAACTAAGTCAGCAATTTTGATGCATCTGGAATCTAGAGTATGTTCAATTTTAGTGCTTTAGAACGCCTTACCATCATGTTGCTCATTGTTGAGCTTGTCGTGCAGATGGTTGCATCGGAAGACATTGGTAGACAAATACTGACATACGGGGAAAGGTACGACTGAAAATCTGTTTGCCTACAATTTATGCACTTATCTATCTAATATCAAATGAAATTAGTTCAAGTGACGCCAGCATTTCATTATGTCTTCTGCTTCTAATATTATAATTTATTTGAAGTCTCGCTGCCCCTTAGTAGAAATGGGTTCTTTCCTTGGAGGATCATCCCATTGTTATCAATGGCACATCTAGGAGGAAGGTGTAGCGGGGAGTTTAGTTAAAAACTGTTAGAAACTTAAGATAACATCTGTCAAAAGATAGGTTTACTTAAAAAATTCCCGTTAAAACTTTATGTTATTGAAAGATATGTACACACCTTCATATTTTCTAAAGAAATTTGGAAACCATTGCCTAATATCAATAATGAGTGTCCAGCCTCTGCATAAGCTTTGCACCTCAGTGTTCCTTTCGCCTTTGTGAACTATGTTTTACTCCAGGGTAATTCAGTAAAATTTTGCATTATATTCTTTATATGTAAATTGGATTCAGATGCTCTTTCCTCCCATCACGCCCTTAAAATTTTGTAGCCTGATCATCTTTGTAGACTAAATTAACCAGCCACTTAACCTTCTAGATTTGATATGCGGTATCATGATTCTTGTTTCCTACTACTTTTATTATGCCACGGTATCGTTGATATTTCTGATATAAATGCATTTGTCCTATGTTTTCAGAAAGCCTGTAGAGGAATACTTGAAGGCTGCTGATGATGTGACACTGAAGGACATCACCTCCACCGCCCAGAAATTGATCTCTTCTCCTCTTACTATGGCTTCGTATGGAGATAGTAAGACTCACCACTCGTACATGGCTGAGTATTATCTGTATTTTTTGAATAATTACTGATACATAATCTCTTTCTTTCCTTTTGCAGTTCGATATGTCCCCAGTTATGAATCAGTGAACAGCAAGTTCCATTGAAGCAAACATGCGACGATATATAAAGCTAATTCATGCTGCCCTTGTGGTTTTGAGACTTCCGGTGAAGTCATCCTATGAGGAAAATAATGAACGATGTCATTCTTTTCAATAAGACCGATGTTCCTTTGCCATCTGAAGTCTTGGCTATACAAACAAAATGTATTGTTATGTAAAAGCGCCTAGAAATCTGCACAACTAGTGTTATTTTTATCTTATGGCCTACAGATATATTGTCTGTGAAAGTTTATTTGGCGTGACATTTTTCAAGGAATATGAAAGCTGGCCAAGGTTATAACCTTTGACCTGTCATTCTTCAGAATTGGTTGGGCTGTTGGGTCTTTATAGAGAGAATTGGCTCTCAGGTTATAGTTTCCTTGCTATTATAGTTTTTACAAACATGAGCTTGAAAATTATGTTTGAGATTTTTCTGTTTAATTTTTACCAGTTTAAAATAGTTTGATTCACTTTATTTAATATTTTTAATTAACTAGCTTTCAAACAAGTTCAAACTTGCCTTCTGTCAAAAATATTCTAATTGTTTGTAACTTGAAATTGAATTTTACTTGGCTATGGAGCTCGCAAATATAGATAAATCGATCAAACACGTTTGAATTGGTAAAACCACTAATGGAAGTAGCAGTTTAATGACACTTAATAAGAGTGCCTTTATAGTCCATTTTAAAGCAAATCAATTATTGAAAGTAACAGCCTAACAACGACTTGATTTTTTTCAGCATAGAAAAAATATCATACTTTTATTACCGTCCATTTATAAAACAAAGTTCTCATCCATCAAAAATAACAAATCATTTTGAGTTTTGCATAACAAAAACATATAACAAGTTCAAAAGTCTCACCCATCATAATCATTTCAAATTTTGCACATATAAAACACATAACAACTTCAAAGCTAAACGAACTACATGTCTCATACATCTTCTGATGAGTTTTTGGCTCCTTCTAAATCCATTTGTAGTCTGAATCTTAACAATTCTTGCATCCTTGGGTGGAAGCGTGAGTTTTTCAGATGGATCACCACCATTTGCATTAGTGACAAACACTTGTCAATTAAATTTTTTTTAACTATAGAGTTAATTAAGAAAGGACCAGCAGGAAAGAAGTAGATCAATTCCATATACGCTCTCCTCCCGCACCTCCACCAAAACGTTATGAAATAAGTCAAAAGCTAGCTTCTTCCAATTTCCAATTTTAGAAATTTTGAATAAATAACAATTGCCAATTCCTATTATGTGGATTTGAAGAAGGAACATATGGATTGTTGTTACTATTTACAAGTCTTCATTTAGATTTTTAATTATAATTTCGATTGCGTGCTTATTTTTATTTATTTATGAAAAAGATATTTTTATGGTTCTAGATTTCATTTTGCCCTAGGGCCCTTAAAAAAATTGGGAACGCCTTGCATATCCAGATATCCATCATCCCCATCACCTTTCAGATCACCCACGACAATGCTGCCATTATTCCATCGAATCAAATATGTTATTATGTTTTTTCTTGCGACCACATGCATGCCTCACAAGTATAACAAACCTTCTATATAATAAACTAATGTTGCATTACCCCAAATATATGAGTTGAGATGAACCAGGCACAGTAGATAGTGGAAGGAAATGACCCAAGTCATCTTCCAAGCATACACAATATTTATGATCTTTATAGGTCTTCTTCTCGTTGTGTTTGTTGTAATCATGCTCATTTGATTTTGAAACAAGTGTGATGAACGTGCCTGTTGGACCCTTGAGTTTTGATAATGACAAACACTCAGCTAATAAATAACCACTAAGTGTGCAGGTGGTTATACCAAAAGGGCGACTGAGTTCCGCTTCAAGGAAGGCTAGGAGGAACTCATGAAGGAGTACTGGCAGCATAACCCAGAAAATAAGACGAGTTACGAATCGAAAAAGAATCCAGCAGATATTCGATTATTCTTCAGGGATAGTCGAATACTTCCAATATAGTATGGGATATACAATAAATCTCCCAGATTATCTCTTCTTTAAATAAGGAAAATAAATTAAATTTTGATTCTTTATTTAATTAAGAGATATCTGATTGGGATTCAGATTAAGGCTGATTTGGGAACCTGAAGATGACATACCAATCATGTGCATTAATCCAAGATACTCGGAAGATCACGTGCTACCTTTTTAAGTAACCAAGGCTGAGGTTGCGGAAGGTCAATCGAGGTGTAGGCGACTTGTGTGTGAATTTTGAAGAGGAGCGCGTGACCTCGGAAGGTTTTGAACGGTCGAGTTCAAAAGTGACAGAAGGATTGTCCGAGAGCCAGATTGAGTCAAGGAGAGACAAAAGACCAACATATGCGTTGGAGGCGATAAGTGGTTCATTTTGTACTTGACGAGATATCTGAATAAAGTGACGACCCATCTTTCACAAATCCTTCCAGCAAACACTGGAAGGTAGTGGTTTTACTCATTGCTTGTTTGGCATTGAGGTTTCCACTATAAATAGTGAGTATTCTTATTATTTTTATTATTCTTAATTCCGCTGCTGTTATTGAGTTACCCGCTGCATTACCTCTCGGGTAACTCGACCTGAACTTTCACTGCAATACCTCTCGGGTAACCCAAAACTGTGTTACCCAAGAGGGCACGCTAACTAACGATCCAACAATTGGAGAGCCAGAGGCTCTAGATTTTGAAGTTAGCTTTGCAGGAAAATGGCCTCAATCAGTGATTCCTTCTGGAAACCTCCTATGCTGAAGCCTGGAGAATATGATTGGTGGACTCAACAGATCGAAGCACAAATTTGCTCGCTTGATGGACAACTATGGAGAGTAATTGAGCAGGGACCGTTACCCATCAAGGACACTACGGATCCAACCAAGGACAAGAAAAAGGAGGATTACAAAGATGAAGACTACAAGGCCCTGGAGAAGAACAACCGGGCCAAGAAGGTGCTCTATGCAGCTCTCTCCCCTGGTGATCTCAAGAAAGTGATGAAGTACAAGACTGCCAAGGAAATCTGGGATGGATTGTGCTGTTTGTACGGAGGGAACGAAGACATCGAGCGAAATAGAATTCTGGCCGCATCAAAAGACTATAAGAACGCCCTGCAAGGGAAGACAGAATCCCTGGAAGATTTCCACACCCGCTTCAAAACTTACGTAGGACAGATGAAGTTTTTGGGAGAGGAAATACCTGAGTAGAAAGTCACACACCAATTCCTCAAAGAACTGAACCCTAAGTGGGATGATGTTACCCTACCCTGCAGGCGCAAAACAACATAAAGAGGAATACCCTTGAGGAACTGGTGGCTAAACTATAGAGCCATGCTAGAATCATTGAAAGGAAAATGTCTAGGCGTGAACCCGATCGCTCAAAATCCATTGCACACAAGATAGAGAGGCCATTTGACATCTCTCAAAATGACCAACCATATGAGGATGATGAGGATGAAGAAACTGCTCTCATGACGAGAGCTTTCAGATTGGCTTCCCTCAGAGGGAACAGAGGTCCTTCCAAGTTCAAACCTGATCAGGGCATGAAAAACTGGACGACAAGGACTTAGTGTGCTACCACTGCCAAAAGAAAAGACACCACTCCTTAGACTGCAGTAGTAAGAAGAGAGGAGAACCTCCAACGCAGAAGACCAGACAAGCAATGCTTACCTCATGCCTAAGCAACCCAAATTCAAGAGTGGGTTGAAAAGGTTGCGGAACTAGAAGAAGAAAGGACTCCACCCAAGCTCCAGTGCGTCACCTATGAGGAAAGCATCAGCGAAGCAATAACTTTTCGGGATAAAGTGACTCAACCTGAATCTGACAACGCTGAGTTACTTCACTCTTTGCAAAATGCCAGAGCTAACGAGGAAGAGATTAGAGAAAGGCTGATCAAAGAACAAGTTGCTCTTAAGTTGGAGGAGGAGAGCAAGAACTTTGAAAGAAAGTTCATCAGATCAGGAATAGGATATTCAGATGAAGAAGTTGCACTGAATTCTGCAACTGCCACACCTGGAGAGGAACTCTGCACTAATACAAGTCAAAGCTCTCATGCAAAAGCAAAGGATCAGAGAATGAAGTATCCCACTGAACAGTCTGTGCCCTTCAACGCAAAGAAAGCATATTATATTTGGAGCAAACAGAGCATGAGTCAAGACCCTCCCAAGATGGATCTCTGTGGCCCCATGAATGTTCTAAGTGGAGGAGGTGATCGTAAAAAGGAATCGAATCCGGAATTCCTTATGGGGGAAGAAGAACTTCAACTGACTTGGAGAGACGATCAAACTGGCTGCACTCCCGAAGGAACACACGAGGAAGTACCCGACGTCAACCCTGCGAAGGAAGCCGCTGGCGCAACTCCCCTGGAAGAAGAGGCATGCTAGAATCATTGAAAGGAAAATGTCTAGGCGTGAACCCAATTGCTCAAAATCCATTGCACGCAAGATAGAGAGGGCATTTGACATCTCTCAAAATGACCAACCAGATGATGATGATGAGGATGAAGAAACTGCTCTCATGACGAGAGCTTTCAGATTGGCTTCCCTCAGAGGGAACAGAGGTCCTTCCAAGTTCAAACCTGACCAGAGGCGTGAAAAACTGGACGACAAGGACTTAGTGTGCTACCACTGCCAAAAGAAAAGACACCGCTCCTTAGACTGCAGCAGTAAGAAGAGAGGAGAACCTCCAGCGCAAAAGACCAGACAAGTAATGCTTACCTCATGGGGAGAGTCGGATCCAGACAACGATGAAGAAACACTTGTGAGGGAAGCCTGCATAATGGTTGGGTCAGGCACCTCTGAGGTAAACTATTTTGATAACTGTGATGATTCAGAATACTCTAACTGTGATTATGTAGAAGTAATAAGAGGACTGCTAAAGACAAATGACAAGCTGAAAAAGACCATCTCAAAGAAAGATGAGAAAATAGCTGAGGAGGAACAGAAAATTCAAGAGTGGGTTGAAAAGGTTGCGGAACTAGAAGAAGAAAGGACTCCACACAAGCTCCAGTGCGTCACCTATGAGGAAAGCATCAGAGAAGCAATAACTCTTCGGGATAAAGTGACTCAACTAGAATCTGACAACGCTGAGTTACTTCACTCTTTGCAAAATGCCAGAGCTAACGAGGAAGAGATTAGAGAAAGGCTGATCAAAGAACAAGTTGCTCTTAAGTTGGAGGAGGAGAGCAAGAACTTTGAAAGAAAGTTCATCAGATCAGGAATAGGATATTCAGATGAAGAAGTTGCACTGAATTCTGCAACTGCCACACCTGGAGAAGAACTCTGCACAATACAAGTCAAAGCTCTCATGCAAAAGGAAAGGATCAGAGAATGAAGTATCCCATTGAACAGCCTGTGCCCTTCAACGCAAAGAAAGCTGGAGGAAACAGAGCATGAGTCAGGACCCTCCCAAGATGGATCTTTGTGGCCCCATGAATGTTCTAAGTGGAGGAGGTGATCGTAAAAAGGAATCAAATCCAGAATTCCTTATGAGGGAAGACAAACTTCAACTAACTTGGAGAGACGATCAAACTGGCTGCACTCCCGAAGGAACACACGAGGAAGCACCCGACGTCAACCCTGCTGAGGAAGCCGCCGACCCAACTCCCCTGGAAGAAGAGGCTAGAGATGTACAATCTAAGGAGGAACAACCCGATCTCCCTCACGAAGAAGGACGCGCAGAGACAACCCAACAATCTCCGAGCCCAGAACAAAGGTCACCAGAAGTGGAAGACAGGTTCATCAACCCACTCGACTATCGGGCTATGAATGCTCCTCTTCACATGAGCAGGTACACAATACTCCCTCCGATGTTTCACTAATAAGTAAATGTGCTGCTTTTGTGTCTCTTGCAGAGCCTAAAATCGTGAAGGAAACACTAAAGGACCCCGACTGGGTGGTTGCCATGCAAGACGAGTTGCACCAAAAAGTTTCAGAGTCACCCAAGGGAGACACACGTTGGGAAGACAATCTGTGTCTGTGGAACCCTCGAGGAAGTGACCTGAGTCTCATAGGGTATATAGAGGAAGAATATATCGCAGTGCTGCATGTTGTGCTCAACTCTTATGGCCAATGCAACAGTGGCTGATGTATTCACGAAGGCACTAAATAGGGAACCCTTTGAAAAACAGTGCTTGGTACTAGGTATGATTTCCCTTGACTGATATGTGTGTTACCTGTCATACTCCTTCAATGACTGGCTATGAAGAGCATAAGTAAGTACCTGTTCTAGATTGCATTCAATTATGAGATGCTGTTTTTTCACTTCTGGGTAGCTGTTGCATTCTAGCATCCTAAGCATGTAGGTATTATAATTTTCTCTAACTTTGATTCAAGAAGACATGATGAGCTTCTTTCTAGACCTATTGAGTCTTTCAGAAAATTGATCCCCTCTACAAGCCGCGGAAGATCTCAAAGCCACCCTTAGCTGCTCAGGATTTGACACCCTTATGAGCCCATTGTCATATTACAAACTGGGGTGATCAATCTTGAGGTACACACATACTTTCTCATTTAAAATTTCTTGTTTGTATGATGCCTCTCTTGTACCACTCGGGTAACTCAACCGCATCATACCCCTCCTTGATTGAACCATAAGACTCGAACCGAATATCTGGGCTGAACAGAAAGTTTCGAGTGGGAGTTTTCATGCAAAAACAATCGGAGGGAAAATAAGGAAAATCAAGAAAGAAAAATTTGACAGCAAAGCAATGGACATACTAAAGAGGGTGCATATCAATCTTTCCAGTCATGATGCACCATATGACATGTATTCACATCATGGATTAGGAGATCCATTCATGGAAAGGGTTCACGAATGATAACTGTAATAAATCATGCCATACGTTCACCTATGGGGTCGGTTGAGCAAAAGAGGCTCCAAAAGTCAAAGCTGTCAAGGTAGTGTTCCCCGTGGGGGAATTGATGCGCGCGTCGTTGTGCGCGTCAAATTAATTCCTTCCTCTTCCACTTAGTACAGCAGTTAAGTCGGGGTCGAATCCACAAGGAAGCAGTAGATTAGCTTTAACTAGTATCCTGCACTTACGAAAACTGGGGGTGTGAGTGATTGGGGTTGCGCGATGCGCGAGTAAACAGTAGTAAACGCAGGAATTGCACTAGACGTGCGCAGGCAGTAGAGATTAAGTACTATGACTATGAGAAGTATCGGCGCAGACAATCCTCTATGAGTGTATTGCTTATCATCGACTCTAAATGTCTACAATTTGGTTTGCTAATGTTAGTGTCCGGTCAAGGCTTCCTAACATGTGCGCATGTTCCGATCAAAGTTCATGAGCTATTAATTCTTGAACTAGACTAAACAACTACGAATCCGATCAAGGTAGTAATTGCTTATCCTAGCGCGTTACTCCTAGTTGGCACCGTCAGGCTATTCAACTAGTTTAACATACAACAACAAGTAACAAGAGTAAGATTGCGGTTCAAGGCTTCCCCTACTCATGCAACTAGCTGTCAACAGTGTGCACAAAATTAATACAAGCAAACAAGCTATGCATTAAGCACAAGTCTCAAAGGAAATACTCGTAGATTCATGCCCAACCGATACTAAGCGTTTAGCTAGACATGCTAGTAGTAAACATCATAGAAACAGTAAATAATATCTAAAGTATCCAAGAAAACAATAGCAAACAGTGCGTGCAGGTTGCAGTCTCGGCTGGCGCAATCGGCTAGCGTAGGTCCTCTCAGCAAGCTCGTGTGTTTTTCAGTTCTGCCGCTCTCTTTCTAAATTATGATATGATGATCAATGATTATGATGATCAAACCCAAGCCTTCTTCGCTTCTTTATATACTGGTCAGAGGCTCATCCTTGGCAACTTCCAAATCTGGTGGTGTCAGGATTTGGAAACACCATCATCTGCGCATGGCGCACGGCATTGGTTAACGCAATCGGTTAGCGCACCGTGGTCGACTCTGCCAATTCTTCTGTTTGCGCGCTAGCTCCGCAGGCTGTGTGATGTGCGTCCTAAACGTTGCCTGTTAGCGCGTATCCGACTTAGGCCCTCGTTTTGCCCTGAAATACAAAAACACTGCAAACCAGTAATCTTGTACATAAAATAATGCAAACAAGCATAGGGATAGGATCTAAATAATGCGTATAAATAGGCTCTATCAGGAATGCAGAGTGCTGCGCGTTCAGATGTCCCTTAGGAAGATGTCAGCTCTGTTATGGAAGGCAGTTAAAGGCTGGAGGATATAGATACCTCCTGGGTATAGTGGGTGATTATGATGTAGGAGTTAATTAATCCCACTATAGGGAATGGTCACTTCCAGAGGCTGCTTGCATAACTACAAGAAACTATCTGTGAGGTCTAGTGATTGGTTCATGTTCTCATGGTTCATCCCCTCCTTGCTTCCCTGCCTCATTATACCCGTTCCTTATTTTTTTTGTTCCTTATCATGCGCTGACTTTTATCTATGTTAGTTGTTAATTATGCCTCCTATCTTGCGGTTGGTGCCACTTGAATGGCATCCAGTTATGATTGATAAACGGAGTTTCTAAATTGATGTGATCCTTAACTTGTTACTAATGATTTTCTTTTCGATGATGCCAAAAAGAGGAAGAGCGATAAAGGACTGCATAACTTGAGGGGGAAGTCATTACTTAAATTCTATTCTGCTGTGTATCTACGATGAACTGTGTAACTGTCATCAGGGAAGCAAGTCACCACATACAGTCTATCTGTCAGATTAGCTTGGGGGAACTCTGTGAGCTGTTTGGCTATGAACTTGTTAAGGTAATGGCATCCTTGACAAAGCCAGCGCAAGAAGTTGCTACAGCATCCCGCAAAGATTGAAGCTGGAGCTTCTTCCAAAGATTGACAAAACAACAACAAAGAGCAAGAAGTTGGTACACCATCTGATGACAACAGAAGCTATCAGAAGACATCACTTGAGAAAGAAGCCAGAAGACAGGCTAAGGATAGCTTGAGACAGCAAAGTCCTTGAATTGAGATAAATCCTGAAGAAGCTGAGGAAGCTGCAAGAGAAGGAGTCTGAAGACGAGATGAGGATTGCTTAAGACCAGAAGGGTCCTTGGATTTTGTCAAAATGCCGAGAGGGAGATTGTTAAGGTATGTGGCATCATTGACAAACTCCTACAAGGTGCATAAGAGTCCGTGATAGAGCCTAGTTATATGCGCTATTTAGATCTTAACACTGTGCTTGTTTGCATTATTTTGTGTACAAGATTACTGGTTTTCGGTATTTTTGTATTTCAGGATAAAACAGGAGCATAAGTTAGATGTGCGCTAACGGGCGTTTTTAAAGAGCGCAATGCACGACCTGCGGAGCTAGCAGCCCAAAAGTAGATAAGAGATAGATGATTCAGACTGCAGTGCGCGAACCAACTGCGCAAAGCGAGTAGCGCAATCAACGTGCGCAGCGAGTCATGCACAAGATAGCAGAGTTTCTAAACATCATTATCTCCTAGATTTGGGAAGTAGCTAAGATTCTCTCGGGCCAAATCTAAGCATTCCTTGGGCTTCAAGACCAGTATATAAGAAGAGGGAAGCTAGGGTTTGGAAGAGATAGAGGACATATAGAGAGAGACACATAGCAGCAAAAACACACGAGCTCCAGCCGAGATTCTGCGCGAACCACCTGCGCCAGCCGAAAACAGCAACCTGCAATTGCACCGACCTGCTACTTTTCCTTGGCTGCTTTAGTTTTATTTATTATTTCTATGATGTTTGTTTCTAGCATGTCTAGCTAAACACCTTGTATCGGTTGGGCATGATTTTATGAAGTATTTCATTTGAGACTTGTGTTTAATGCTTAGTTCGTCTACTTATATTAATTCTATGCACATGGGTGATAATTAGTTGTGCGAATAAGAGAAGCCTTGAACCGCAATCTTATTCTAACTGCTCGTTATTGTATGTTAAACTGGTTGGTAACTTGACGGTGACAACTAGGAGTAACTCACTAGGATAATCAGCTACTACTGTGATAGGATTCGTAGTTGCTTAGACTAGTTACAGGAGTTAATAGCTCATGGACTTTGATCGGAACATGCGCGCACGTTAGGAAGCCTTGATCGGACACTAGCGTAAGTAGAACTGCACTATAGATGTTTAGAGTCGATGATAAGGGATACATTCATAGAAGATTGTCTTTACCGATACTTTTCATAGTCATAGTACTTGATATCTACTGCCCGCGCACGTATCGTGCAATTCTGCTTTCACTACTGTTCATTCGCGCACCTGCGCAACCCAATCACTCACAACCCCCAATTTCGTAAGTTGTAGGTTGCTAGCTAAGACGAGTCTGCACGCTCCTTGTGGGATCGACCCTGACTTAGCCGCTGTACTAAGTGGAGAAGGAAGGATTAATTTGACGCGTACAACGACGCGCGATCAAATTTTGGCGCCGTTGCCGGGGAGCAACATAGATAAGTTTTAACTAGTTCAAGTTTTCTTTTACAGTAGTTAGTTATTTCTTCTTTATTTTTCGTTGGTGTTTCTGCCAGTACGCAATCAACATCAGCCTGGGCAACTTTGAAACAGTTGTGCTGCGCAGATTATAGTTGCGCCCCGATAGGGGCAACAACCTAGTTGTCTTTTAATTTTGTTTTCTTTAAGTTTAGAACAGGGCATGGAGAATAATAGTGTGATCGGCGATAACTTAGGGGACAGAACCCAGAGGGACCTAACAATGCAAGGGCAGATAACCGCGCAGCTTGGTTCAGAGAGGAAGTACAGCGCGAAGTTGAAGCTCGGATGGCCGCTGAAGCAATGTATAATGCGCAACCCGCGCAACAGATCGTGCGACGCAGAACAGTGCACGAAATGTCGGCTCCAATCACAGTCAACCAACCTTGGTGCATAGTACTTCCACCCGATGGTCATTTTGAACTACGGAGCTCATTCATTCATCATATGCCTAAGTTTCATGGGATGAACAACGAGAACCCGGTCAAGCATGTGCGCGAATTCCTAGTTATCTGCGAGAACATGAAGACCTACGGGGAGAGTGAAGAAGCGCTGAAGCTGAAGGCCTTCCCTTTTTCATTGTGTGATACAACCAGGCATTGGCTAATGAGCTACCAGCAGGATCTATTCGCACATGGGAGCAGCTCCAGAAGAAGGTTTTGGACAAGTTCTACCCCGCAGCTAAGATCGCGCTACTCAGGAGGGAATTGGCCGCGCCTAGGCACGGCGTAGGAGAGTCACTATCAGAGTACTATGAGCGTTTCAGGGAGCTGGAAGCCAACTGCTATAATCCTGGCCTGCCCCAAAATGTGCTGATAGAGAATTTCCTGAACAGGCTACAACCGATGGAACTTAGATTGTTGAATGCATGCGCAGGCGGTGACATATGCAACATGTACCTGGAGGATGCATGGCAGATGATAGAGGACTCTGCTGGACAGATAAGGCATCAATTGACGCTCGAGAATAGTCGTGCGCGCGCTGTGCATCAGGTGTATTCCAGTGCTGAAATAAAGGAGATGAAAGCCATGCTACAGAAGCTGATGAGTGCGCAAGGCACGCAACCGGTTGCGCCGAAGGCATGCGAGTTCTGTACGTCCACTGAGCACAAAACCAACGCATGTCCCACACTTTTCAAGGAATCAGGAGATGTAAATGCTCTAGGAGGATGGGACAATAGAGGACCGCAGAGGCAAAATCAGCCGCGCTTTGGACTAGCCGCAAATGGATTCAGATGGAGGGAAGACAGCAATCTCCAAAGGCAGCCCGCGGAATATCGCACACCACAGCAGGCGCAGCAGGTATACAACCCACCGCACCGTCGCAATGATGCACCAGCACGCAACCGCGGCGCTCCTTAGAAGACATAGTGGGTCAGTTAGCAGACACTGTGCACAAGAATGATGAAAAGTATGACAAGAGGTTCGAGTCAATTGAGAAGCAGTTGTCGCAGATTGCTACCACGATTTATGAGCTGAAAAAGAGCGATGGCAACCTACCTTCGCAAGTGATTCAAAACCCTAAGGGAGGAGTTAACGCCGTAACCCTGAGGACTGGGCGCACAGTTGGGATAGCTCCGACCGCGAAGGTGCCCGCGCAGCCAGTTGCGCGACCTCCAGAGCCAGCACAGCAGGATGCGCAACCAGCCGCGCAAGCTACAAACCAACAGGGGGTGGCTCCAGGTATGATACAATCAGGAGAAAAGAGTACCAATCATACTAACGCACCTGCACCTTTTCCTGTGCAGGCACCTTTAGCAAGGAAGGAGGCGCTAGACAAGGAGCTATATGAATTATTCAGTAAGGTGGAAATAAACATTCCCCTGATTGAGGCAGTTCGGCAGATCCCAAGATACGCCAAGTTCTTGAAGGAGCTGTGCACAAACAAGAGGAGGAAAGGCAAGTGCGCACAAGTAATGCTTAACGCGCATGCATCAGCAATTGTGCAACACAAGGTACCACCTAAATGCCGGGATCCAGGTACGTTCACCATACCGTGCACCTTAGGTAAGACCACGGTAAGCAACTGCATGATTGATCTCGGTGCATCTATAAATGTGCTTCCTTACTCCTTGTATGTGTCATTGCACCTTGGTCCACTAAAGCTTGCATGTCTCACCATCCAATTAGCAGATCGGTCGTGCAAACAACCGACGGGCATGATAGAGGACGTTCTCGTCCAAGTGGGAGAGCTGGTGTTTCCAGCAGATTTCTACGTCTTGGAGATGGAGGGTGAGCCGAGCAAGGGAAGCATGCAAATCTTACTGGGCAGACCATTTCTGATGACAGCGCGCACAAAGATAGACGTGTGTAAAGGAACGCTCTCAATGGAGGTAGATGGCGAGGAGATTCACTTTAACATTTTTAAAGGGATGCAGCATCCTCATGAGGACGCCACAGTGCACACGTTAGATAGTATGGACGACTTGGTTGCGCATGCGCAATGTGCGTTCGCAATAGGGGAGCCTGCGCCACTGACACAGACAGAGATGGAGGCACATGATGATGAGCTGAGCAGCACAGAATCAGTGTCCAGGCAGGTATATGATCTGGTTAATATTTGCGCTACTAATAAAATCCTGCCTTCTATTGAACAGGCACCCAAGTTGAGCTGAAGCAATTGCCCGAGCACTTAAAGTACATCTTCCTGGGCAATGAGGACACCCTGGCTATCATTATAAAGAAAGGATTAGAGGAGGAGCAGGAGGCACGATTACAGGAGGTGTTGTGCAAGAACCAGCGCGCTATAGGGTGGACATTAGCTGACCTGCGCGGAGTAAGCCCTGATGTGTGTATGCACAGAATTCTACTGGAAAATGATGCCAAACCATCCAGGGAACCTCAGCGCAGACTGAATCCGATTATGACTGAGGTTGTGCAGAAGGAGATCCTGAAGCTGCTTGACGCAGGAGTAATATACCCGATCTCAAACAGTAAGTGGGTAAGTCCAGTGCACATTGTGCCAAAGAAAGGAGGCATCACAGTAGAGGAAAATGCGCAGGGCGAGCTAGTTCCCAAGCGCATACAGACTGGATGGCGCATGTGCATTGACTACAGGAAGCTAAACGCAGTCACGCGCAAGGATCATTTCTCGCTACCGTTTATGGACCATATGCTCGACCGTTTGGCAGGGAAACCGCACTTTTGCTTCCTGGACGGTTACTCAGGGTACAATCAGATACCTATAGCTGCAGAGGATCAGGAGAAGACAACCTTTACATGTCCATTCGGTACCTTTGCGTTCCGGCGCATGTCGTTTGGGCTGTGCAATGCGCCAGGTACGTTCCAACGCTTAGTCATGAGCATTTTCTCTGATACGATTGGTTTATGTATAGAGGTATTCATGGATGACTTCACTGTGCATGGTGAGACTTTTGATGCATGTTTGGATAATCTTGATAGGGTCTTAGCGCGCTGCATTACCAAGAACCTAGTTCTCAATTATGAAAAATGTCACTTTATGGTGTCACATGGAGTAGTACTAGGACATATTATCTCACAGGAAGGAATTAAGGTTGATAAAGCAAAAATAGATCTTATCTCAAATCTGCCTTATTCCACTAATGTGCGCGACGTTAAGTCGTTTCTTGGGCATGCAGGGTTCTACAGGCGCTTTATAAAAGATTTTTTTAAAATATGTATTCCGTTGTCTAACCTCCTTCAAAAGGATGTGTGTTTTGAGTTCACTGATGAGTGCAGGAATGCCTTTGATAAGCTAAAAGATGCGCTGACCAGTGCGCCAGTGATGCGCGCACCAGACTGGAACTTACCCTTTGAGCTGATGTGTGATGCAAGTGACTACGCCGTAGGCGCAGTATTGGGTCAGCGCGTGGATAAGAGGCCGCACGCTATCTATTATGTGTCGCGCACACTGGACACTGCGCAGAGGAACTACACCAGGACTGAGAAGGAACTTCTGGCAATCGTATTTGCGCTGGAGAAGTTCCACGCATATGTTCTGGGTGCTAGAGTCATTGTCTACACTGACCACGCTGCTATCCGTTACCTGATGTCCAAGAAAGAGACTAAGCCGCGTGATAGAGCCTATTTATACGCGCTATTTAGATCCTAACATATGCTTGTCTGCATCATTTTGTGTACAAGATTACTGGTTTCTGGTGTTTTTGTATTTCAGGGCAAAACGAGGGCCTAAGTCGGATACGCGCTAACAGGCAGCGTTTAAGGAGGGCAACACACAGCCTGCGGAGCTAGCAGCGCAAACAGGATAGGAAGTGGCAGAGTCGACTACGGTGCGCAGACCGATTGCGCTAACCAATGTGTGCAGTGCACCATGCGCAGGATATTGGTGTTTCCAAATCTTGACACCATCAGATTTGGAAGTTGCCAAGGCTGTCCTTGGGCCTCATGAGCAGTATATAAAGAGAGGAAGGCTAGGGTTTGACGAGGGATCATCATTGAGGAGCACAGCACACGAGAGAGAGGCAGAACTGAAAAAACACACGAGCTACTGAGAGGACCTGCGCTAGCCGACTGCGCCAGCCGAGACACTGCAACCTGCACGCACCTGCTTGTTACTGTTTTCTTGGATACTTTAGCTATTATTTACTATTTCTATGATGTTTGCTACCAGCATGTCTAGCTAAACGCTTTGTATCGGTTGGGCATGATTCTATGAGTATTTCCTTTGAGACTAGAGCTTAATGCATAGTTTGGTTGCTTGTATTAATTCTGTGCACATGGTTGACAACTAGTTGCATGAGTAGGGGAAGCCTTGAACCGCAATCTTACTCTTGCTACTTGTTTGTTATATGTTAAACTAGTTGGTAGCTTGACGGTGACAACTAGGAGTAACGCGCTAGGATAATCAGTTGCTACTGTGACAGGATTCGTAGCTGCTTAGACTAGTTTCAAGAATTAATAGGTCATGAACTTTGATTGGAACATGCGCACATGTTAGGAAGCCTTGATCGGACACTAACATTAGTTAACCGAACTATAGACGTTTAGAGTCGATGATAAGGAATACATTCATAGAGGATTGCCTGCGCCGATACTTTTCATAGTCATAGTACTTAATCTCTACTGCCTGCGCACGTCTAGTGCAATTCCTGCGTTAACTATTGTCATTCGCGCACTTGCGCAACCCAATCACTCACACCCCAATTTTCATAAGTGTAGGTTACTAGTTAGAGCTAATCTACTTGCTCCCTGTGGAATCGACCCTGACTTAGCCGCTATACTAAGTGGAGAAGGAAGGATTAATTTGACGCGCACAACGACGCGCGCTATCAAATTTTGGCGCCGTTTCCGGGGAGCAACACAGATAAGCTTTAACCAGCTTAAGTTTTCTTTTAAAATAGTTAGTTGTTTCTGTTTGCTTTATTCTCGTTGTTGTTTCTGACAGCGCGCAATCAACATCAGCCTGCGCAACCTTGAAATAGTTGCGCTGCGCAGATTCAAGTTGCGTACTGACAGATGCGACAGCTTAGTTGTCTTTTAATTTTGTTATTTTGAGATTTAGAACAGGTTATGGAGGATAACAGTGTCGTTGGAGACAACTTAGGGGACAGAACCCCAGACAAAGCAGGAGCAGATAACCGCGCAGTTCGGTTCAGAGAAGAAGTGCAGCGCGAGGTTTGAAGCAAGGATGGCCGCTGAAGTGTTTAATGCGCCACCAGCGCGACAAGCCGCGCGACGCAGAACAGTGCGCGAGATGTCATCCCCAATCACGGTTAACCAGCCATGGTGCATAGTGCTTCCACCAGACGGTCATTTTGAACTAAGGAGCTCGCTCATTCATCACATGCCCAAGTTCCACAGGATGAACAACGAGAAGCCAGTCAAGCATGTGCGAGAATTCCTAGTCATTTGCGAGAACATGAAGGCCGAAGGGGAGAGCGACGAAGCGCTGAAGATGAAAGCATTCCCATTTTCACTGTGTGACACGGCCAGGCATTGGCTGATGAGCTTACCAGCAGGATCAATCCACACATGGGAGCAGCTGGAGAAGAAGTTCTTGGAAAAGTTCTATCCCGCAGGCACTGGAGAAGTTCCGCGCATATGTTCTTGGCGCCAGAGTCATCGTCTACACAGACCTCGTAGAAATTCGTTACCTAATGTCCAAGAAGGAGACTAAGCCGCGCCTGATGCGCTGGGTGCTCTTGCTTCAGGAATTCGACTTGGAAATCAAGGATAAGAAGGGCACGGAGAACACAGTCGCGGATCACCTGAGCAGGATCGTGAAAGCAGAGGAGCCAGGGCGAATCACAGAGACATTCCCTGACGAGCTTCTGATGGCGCTGATAGGTAAGGTACCATGGTATGCGCACATTGCGAATTATCTGGTCACAGGTACGTTTCCTTCCCATTTCACTAAAACCCAATGCATGAGATTAAAGCATGAGTCCAGGTATTACATTTGGGATGATCCGTATATGCTCAGAATAGGACCTGATCAGATTTTGAGACGCTGCGTACCTGACCATGAAATTAACTCTGTTTTGATGTTTTGTCATGCGCACACATGTGGAGGACACTTTGGTCCAAAGCGCACGAGCAGAAAGATCCTGGATTGCGGATTTTATTGGCCGCACTTGTTTAGTGACTCGTATAACCACTGCAGGAATTGTGACAGGTGCCAGCGCACAGGAGGCATATCAGCGCGCAACGAGATGCCGCAGACGCCAATTCTAGTGGATGAAGTATTCGATATTTGGGGGATTGACTTCATGGGGCCATTTCCTCCATCTTCCGGATATGAGTATATATTGGTCGCGGTGGATTATGTCTCCAAATGGGTTGAGGCCAAGGCTACCCGGAAGGATGATGGTAAGACGGTCGCTGACTTTTTACGAACTAACATATTTTGCAGGTACGGAGTGCCTAAGGCAGTCATAAGCGACCAAGGGACGCATTTTTGCAATAGGATAGTGGCGCAGGTGTTCAAGCATTATGGAGTGCGCCATAAGACGTCCACCGCTTACCACCCTCAGACGAATGGCCAGGCTGAGGTCTCCAACAGAGAGATCAAGCGCATCCTGGAGAAAACAGTGAGACCGTCGCGCAAAGACTGGAGCCAGCGCCTTGATGATGCGCTATGGGCATACCGAACTGCACATAAGACACCCATTGGGACTTCACCGTTTCGATCGGTTTATGGAAAAGCGTGCCACCTGCCAGTGGAGTTAGAGCACAAAGCATACTGGGCATTGCGCGTTTGCAACCTGAACCTAGACGAGGCTGGTAAGGAGCGCACATTTGAGCTGAGCGAATTAGAAGAGCTGCGCCTGGATGCATATGAGGGACTGCGCGACGACAAGGCGCGCACAAAGGCATTTCATGATAAAAATATCCTCAGATGCACTTTTGAGCCAGGAGACCAGGTACTATTGTTCTCCTCGCGCCTAAAGCTCATGCCTGGGAAACTGCGCAGCAATTGGACGGGACCATACACGGTTACCAAGGTTTTCCCCTACGGAACAATCGAGTTAGAAAACGAGCACCGGCATCATTTTCAGGTCAATGGGCAGAGAGTCAAAAAGTATTTAGGAGAACCTTAGGATGGCACAGCGTGCGAAGTTGAATTGGCGGAGCCAGAGATAGCAGAGGGAGAACTGGGAACTATTGCTCATATTTCTTCTTCCTTTTTATCTAACCTCGTTACTTATGATTTATCACATACTTTTAACCATGCTGACCACGCTTCCGATCCTTTGCACAGGACCAAGAAGAACGCAACACACGCACGAGCGCGAGGTCACTCAGGAGCAAGAGTGGGGGAGGTCGCTGGCACACTTTTACGCAAGTAACAAGGTACAGTCGAGCCAACGACGTTAAACAAAGGCACTTGTCGGGAGGTAACCCGGCACGTTTTACTTTTACACGTTTTTCTTTTAGTTTGTTCTAGTGTCTTTTAACTAGTTTAGGACTTGTATTTTTTTTTAGTCGTGCAGCAGTGTGCAGGTCAGTGCGCAATTCAGTGCGCAGAACAGCTGCGCCAGACAGGGGGTGTAGACGATGACCGTTGCAAGAAGCTTCTGCCCTCAACCTCCGCTCACCGTCCAACAACTGATCAGGCATCCGTTCAGCACGATTTGAGGAGCATACAGTCGCACATACACCAGGTAACCCTTCGCGTCAAGTTTGAACCGATTCAAGTAGGGTTTTGTGCGATAGAGGAGTGCCCTAGGTTTGAAATCGCACCTAGCTAGCCTGCACCATTTGGAGCTCCGGTTAGTGGGTTTAGTAGGCGGACAGCAGGCGATCATTTGGTGAGAATTTCAGGGCATTTGGCGGAGTTTGGATCTTTTGAGCATTTGTGAGCGTTGACCTTAGTTGACCGGAGGAACCCTAGCGCACCATGCAGCCTGCCGAGGATCAAGCGACCCCAGCTTCTTTTGCCAGCAAGTATGATGCCTTTCTGAGGCTGAAGATGTACGGGACTCCGTACATCAGCAGGGAGTTCCTGCGAGAGGTCGGGATGGAGGACCTCATCGTGGAGAAGCTCGCGCTGGCGGGCTGGGAGGCGCTGTTGGACATCAACAGCGCAGCGGATAAGGAGGATACATGTAAGTTTTTGGCATCACTGGAGACGGCCGATCTGGAGATTGCCTCGGCTAAGAGGCTGAAGCGCACGCTGAGGTGCGCAAAGGTGCGTGAGGCGGATATAGACACGCACACGAATCAGGAGGCGTGGCATGAGATGGCGACCGGCCCAGTTTTTGCCGCGGGGCGTAGCCGAGGACGCGAGCTCTGCGACCCGTGGATGTTCTACCTTTGGCGCATGGTCGCCTATGCAATCATCGGGCGCTTCAATGGTGCGCCCAAGATCAGCTTACTGGACATGGAGATTTTGAAGGGTTTTTACTATGGGAAGAAGGTGCTCTTTGTCTTGAACATGGTGGTCCATTGGAGTTGGGTCAGCACGAAGGGGCCACTGACTTGTGGAGGAATGATCACACACCTGTTGCGTGCGTTGCATGGAGAGCCTGAGGTGCCCGAACACACAGTAGTGCCGGCTGTTCCCCTATACCGCGCCCATATGCTGCAGATAAGAGCGGTAGCCGTGAGAGAGGATGGTACATTGGAATGGTGCTACCGGTTGCAGCCGGCTAGAGCGCCGAGACAAAGAGCCAAAAGCAGCGCGCAACCAGAGGAGGCTGCGGAGGAAATGGAGAGGGATGAGGCCTCAGAGCCAGTTGCGCCTCCAGTCAGGCGCATGAGGACTCGTGCGCAGACTGGAGCGCGCCGGAGGGCCAGTGCTCCGCAGGGGGAGCCAGTTACCATTGCCATTGAGGATTCTCCCCCGCGTGCACGAGGAAAGCGCTTTGGGACACGCCAATTTAGCAACAGAAGCTTTCTAAATACAATTTAGCAGATTAAAGAGAAGAGCAACAGAAGCTTTCTAAATACAATTTATCAGATTCCCAGAGTCAACAACATGCCAAACAACTTGGAGCAGTCCAAAGAATGTACGGAGGGTTGCTGCCAGCATCGCAATAGGTTGGTAGAGTATCGTGAAGATAGAGAGCAAGATGATGCAGCTGCCCATGTGAAGACATCAGCTTGTGCAAATCCGGCCAGAGTGAACAAGCAGTTGCTACAGCAGGAGCTGTAGCAGCAGTGTTGGCGCAAAGAACAATCTACCCAGTTATGATCTTGTTGAGATCTTGGAGGAGCTTCTAAATAGTCAGAGAGAATATTCTAGTGAAGATTCTCGTATCTAGGAGAAGATTTGCTTGTGGAAAGATTTGTTTCTCCTAACAAATCTAATCTCCTACAAAATAGGAGATAAGATCTTGTTGAGATCTTTAAGGAATTTCCTAAATTTGATATTGATAGAGCATGGAGTTCCTATTTAAAGGAGGCTGAGCAGAGCATCAAAGGCATCCATTCAAGATAGAATCCAAGCACAAAGATAGAGCAATATACCGAGAGATATATTCAGAGTGCTAGAGCGGAGGATCGGATCATCACTGTGAGCAAAGCGTGAGAACAGAGCTGAGTGGTTTAGTGCAGAGGCTGATCGTAGACTTGTAGAGTCGGGTCAGAGCATGATCGGAGAAGGCCAATTCAGAGCAGGGCCTGCTTGTTGGCTGATCAAGGAAGGCTGCAAAAGAATTGTCCAGTGGAGAAACTCGGACAATCTGTAGAAGGCCAGGTCTCGCTAGTGACAGATGGTCACTGAGTGAGGGGGAGCATTCCAGAGTGTGCAGCGCTTGTGGAGAGGTTCGATCGGCTCAGCAGAAGGCTTTGGAGCGACTCGGACAGAACGTGCACCAGCTGTGTGTTACAGCAGGTGCTATAGCAAGCCTACGGGGACTTTGATTTAATTAGAATAGGCTGAGTCTGTGAGATCAGATGAGTAGCTATTCTGAATTAATTAGAGTGTGTTGGTGTGTGAGCCACAAGTCAGAGCCTGTTCTGATTGTGTGATTGACTAGCTAAGGTTGAGTAGCATAGGTTGCGTTGAGTCAAACCGTGTTGTACGAGAGACCTTTGAGACTAATGGATTGAGGACTGGAGTACAGTCCTCCCCAGACGTAGGCAGTTGGTCTAACTGGGTGAACAAATCGTTCTTCATTATTTCATCTTGCTGCACAAGCTCCGAGTGTACAAGAGTCTGCTATAGCAACTGCTTGTACACAATCTGCAACTCAGAGGCGCTGCGAAATTTCAGAACTGTTAAGCTTGACTGACTCACATGATAGGGAACTCGGATATCTAATATGTGATGTCAGTGCTTGTGATTTTTTGCCCTTATCGAAGGAGTGTTTGTCATCATCAAAAAGGGGGAATATTGTTGGACCCTTGAGTTTTCATAATGACAAACACTCGGCTAATAAATAACCACCAAGTGTGCAGGTGGTTATACCAAAAGGGCGACTGAGTTCCGCTTCAGGGAAGGCTAGGAGGAACTCATGAAGGGTACAAATAGCGTAACCCAGAAAACATGGCGAGTTACAAGTCGAGAAAGAATCCAGCAGATATTCGATTGTCCTTCAAGGATAATCGAATACTTCCAATATAGTATGGGATATATAATAAACCTCCCAGATTATCTCTTCTTTAAATAAGGAAAACAAATTAAGTTTTGATTCTTAATTTAATTAAGAGATATCTGATTGGGATTCGGATTAAGGCTGATTTAGATGACATACTAATCAGGTGCATTAATCCAAAATACTCGGAAGATCACGTGTTGCCTTTTTAAGTAACCAAGGCTGAGGTTGCGGAAGGTCAACCGAGGTGTAGGCGACTTGTGTGTGAACTTTGAAGAAGAGCCCGTGACCTCGGAAGGTTTTGAACGGTCGAGTTCAAAAGTGACAGAAGGATTATCCGAGAGTCAAGAGACAAAAGAACAACATATGCGTTGGAGGCGATAAGTGGTTCATTTTGTACTTGACAAGAGATCTGAATAAAGTGACGACCCATCTTTCATAAATCCTTCCTGCAAACACTGGAAGGTAGTGGTTTTACTCATTGGTTAGTTGGCATTGAGGTTTCTAATATAAATAGTGAGTATTCTTATTATTTTTATTATTCTTAATTTCGCTGCTGTTATTGAGTTACCCGCTACATTACCTCTCAGGTAACTTGACTTGAACTTTCACTGCAATACCTCTCGGGTAACCCAAAACTGAGTTACTCAAGCGGGCACGCTAACTAACGATCCAACAGTGCCTTTCCATGAAGGGGAACGGCCAAGCTAGAGATGTAGAGCCGATCAAATTCTCACTAAAATGCCCAGCACGCTTGATCCACACTTATTTTATCACTTTTTTGTCAAAATACAACATTACTTGGATTAGTAAACTACAATATGTTGAGAAACATTGGAAATTTTACGAATAAATCCTTCCAATCTCCACAAAAATATTTGAAGGCCTTTTGTCTTGATTTCCACCCCTTTAAATATGAAATGTCGTATTTATTTTTTTAAACAGTAGTTGGTTCTGAGAGAAATTATCGACTTATGTATAATTATGTCACTAATTTCCATTGCGATAAAAAATTTATTGAACGGGTGCTGTCTTTAGGAGTAATATCCCTCTCGTATGAATGTGCTTCCTCATATCTATTGATCTCCCACAACCACATTTGGTTTCTTCACTCCTCGATACCAAACACATTTATCTTTTTCGTTTCAACAACATAAGATAAGCTTTTTTTAAGTACAACTCGTATGCGTAATAAACCCTATTCGGCATTTAAAATCACATGAATTGCAACCTCCTTTGATCCAAAAAAAACATTCATTTATAAATTGAGTTCATAATAAATTTGTTATTCTTCCAAATGAATTCCTATTTGGGATGGATGGGAATTTTGAATTGTGCATGGATAGGTTGTCCAATTTTGTCATGTCTAAATGTAAAAATAGTGGTGTGTGGGTGAAAAAGATGATGAATAGTGGTGTTGTATGGTGTTTTGTTATGATGTTGTGGTGGTTGTATTGTGTTGTGTTGGTAATGATAAATAGTGGTTGTGGCGTGTGGATGGTATTGTGATGTTGTGGTGGCACTGTTGATTAAAGAGATAATGAATAGTTATATTTACTTATATGTATTTAAAATACTTTATAAATACATAAATAACATGCCCTAAGAGTTGCACTTATAATTGATTTTAATACGCGGAAAGTGATGGAGCAAGAATCCTCCATTAGTATTTTGTTAGTATCAGTAGCAGGAATGCAGGATGATGAAGTGATTAATTTGAAATTTGAAATCTTTGCAGCGTCTCTGAGATACAGATTTGTGTACAAGCAGTTGCTATGCACACTCTTGTACAGGCAGATCTTGTGCGGCAAGATAAAACAATGACCAAGAAGTTGATCACCCAGTTCGGCCAAGTGCCTACCTTTGGGAAACACTGAAACTCAGTCTTTTAATCCACTATGCTCAAGGTCTGTTGTACAACACGGTTCGACTCCACGCAACCTATGCTACTCAACCTTAGCTAGTACCTTGATCACAATCAGAACAAGCTCTAACTTGTGTCTCAACCACCTACACTTGTATCAATTCCGAATAGCTACTGACCCGACTAACTCAGCCTATTCTAATTAACACAGAGTCAATTAGAATAGCTGATCAGCACACAGCTGGTGCAGATATTGTCAGAGTAGCTTGATCGCGCGTCGTTGTACGCATCAAATTAATCCTTCCTCTTCCACTAGTACAGCGGTTAAGTCAAGGTCGATCTCCACAGGGAGCAAGCAGTTCAGTTTTAACCAGTGACCTACACTTACGAAAGCTGGGGGTGTGAGTGATTGGGGTTGCGCTATGCGCGAGTAAACAGTCGTAAACGCAAGAATTGCACTAGACGTGCGCAGGCAATAGAGATTAAGTACTATGACTATGAGAAGTATCGGCGCAGACAATCCTCTATGAGTGTATCCCTTATCATTGACTCTAAACGTCTATAGCTTGATTTTACTTAAGTTAGTGTCCGGTCAAGGCTTCCTAACATGTGCGCATGTTCCGATCAAAGTTCATGTGCTATTAATTCTTGAACTAGACTAAACAACTACGAATCCGATCAAGGTAGTAATTGCCTATCCTAGCGCGTTACTCCTAGTTGGCACCGCCAGGCTATTCAACTAGTTTAACAAACAACAACAAGCAACAAGAGTAAGATTGCGGTTCAAGGCTTCCCCTACTCATGCAACAAGCTGCCAGCAATGTGCACAGAATTAATATAAGCAAGCAGGCTATGCATTAAGCGCAAGTCTCAAAGGAAATACTCGTAGATTCATGCCCAACCGATACTAAGCGTTTAGCTAGACATGCTAGTAGTAAACATCATAGAGACAGTAAATAATAACTAAGGTTTCTAAGAAAACAATAGCAAACAGTGCGTGCAGGTTGCAGTCTTGGCTGGCGCAGTCGGCTAGCGCAGATCCTCTCAGTAAGCTCGTGTGTTTTCCAATTCTGCTGCGCAGTGCCTCCTTGGTGTACGAATTGTGTATCTCTCCTAACCCTAGCCTCCTTCTCTTCTTTATATACTGCTCAAGAGGCTCATCCTTAGCAACTTCCAAATCTGGTGGTGTCAGGATTTGGAAACACCATCATCTGCGCACGGCGCACAGCATACTGCTTAACGCAATCGGTTAGCGCACCGTGGTCGACTCTGCCAATTAGCGCACAGCATACTGCTTAACGCAATCGGTTAGCGCATGCGCGTCCTAGACGCTGCCTGTTAGCGCGTATCCGACTTAGGCCCTCGTTTTGCCCTGTAATACAAAAACACTAGAAACCAGTAATCTTGTACATAAAATAATGCAAACAAGCATAGGGTTATGATCTAAATGATGCGTATAAATAGGCTCTATCAAACCCCCCACACTTGCCCCTTGTTCGTCCTCGAACAAGCACTCAAGCATGGATACCATTACCTCTCTGGAGTCTAGCGCACAGTCTTGCACTCTGGCGCGATCTGCACTACTGATCACCTTGCGCTGCTCTACCACCTGCGCACAACTGCTTTCAACAGTTTAAGTATAGTGATTTCGAAATTCATTACCTCTCAGCTGGGATGAAGATCATTTTGGATGGCTGGGAGATAGCTCTTCATAGGCTCCAGGTTGTCAGCTCTCGCTCCGAGGATGGGTATATGGTTAACGACGCAAGCTTCTTCCGATGCGTGATTCTTCCGCGCACTTTCTGGGAACTCAAGCCTTTTGATGATTTTCTTTGTGGACTTTGCGCACGCTGGTGCTTATTAGTGCGCATGCTGATTCTTTTGTAGCGCATATCATCTGCTGGTGTTTTTCTTTTGTACAGCTTTGTCTATGGTTCCTATCTTTCCCAGAACGGTTCCAGTCTCGGCCTCCGGATAACAGCTATGGAACACCGCCCCGCTCTCCCTCCTTGGTCTATCTGCGCAGGTCGGCGCACGCGTTTACACCCGCGCCCGCCTTCTTAAGCTCGACTTCCAGAGGGAAGGTGGTCTGTTTTCCCACCTCGCCACGCTTTGGGTAATTCGCCTTCGGCATCTGCGTGACTGAGCGCACTCTCTTGTTCCGAAGGTCGCGAAGCAGAGGCCTCCACTCGCGCTCTCGACCATATACCTCACCTCCGAAGCGCGAACGACTAACCGCCTCTCTAGAGCGATTTTGTCAACTCCACATCCCCTGTATATCCCAACTAACAGGAGCAGAAAAAACGAAAAAAAATATACTAAAACAGTTGATAGCAGCGCACGCAATATGGGTAGTGCAAACAAGCTGAACAGTGCGCGCAACCCGCACTCAAGCGCGCTACTGCTACTGCTTCCTTCAATTAAACTAAGCTACACTAAAAATGCTCAAAAAAAAAACGTGAAATGTAAGTGGAACGCTCCCCCCCCCCCCACACTTAAACAGAGACGTGTCCCCACGACTCAAGCTCAAGCGCACAGAGGACGCGCACATGCATGCAAGCAAAAATAAGGAACATAAAAACTAAGGACATATAGTCAAAGCAGCGCAAATATAACATAGGGGCACAAAATATGTAGCACAGGAGTTCAGCAAACAAATATAGCAACATAATATCAAATAAAGTTCAGCATATAAAAGAAAAAGACACCACCCGAAAGGAATAATGCGCTCTCCCCCCCGCAGCTCTAGAAGTCATCTGAGCTGGACGCAGCCGCTGAACTATGCGCCTCCTATTCTGAAGAATCCGTCATATCGGCGCTGGAGGAAGGCGGTACAACTGAAAGGGCAACAGGCTGCGCCACAAAGTCGTCCTCGGAGACGGGGTCCCAAAGCGAGTCTGAGCTGGTGCTGAGTATGGGTTCGGCTTCAGGGGACCTCGGAATGGACGGGTGGGCAGGGGATGGTGCAGGTGCTGGTACTTGTTCTGGTTCGGGGGTGGGTTCTGTGTCTGGGGCTGCTGGTGCTGGCTCTGGTGCAGGGGCTGACTCTGGGGCTGGTGCTGGTACTGGGACTGGAGAGGGCTCTGCTGGATGCACTGGGGGCTGAGTAGGAGGGCTGGCTGGCTGGTGCGGCTCACTGGGGGAACCTGGAGGTGGTCGGTGCAGGCTGAGGAGAGGGGGAATCGCGTCTCCAAATCTCCACCCTGATGGTGGACTCATGCTCAAATCCGCCCCCTCTGGCGCTAAATACTCGAGCACGCGCATGACGTTGAACATCATGCGCTGCTCGGCTGATGCTTCCTCAGGCACCCCCTCAGCCTCGGTCCGTGGGCGCTTTCCGCGTGCACGCGGGGGGAGAATCCTCGATGGAAATGGTAACTGGCTCCCCCTGTGGTGCACGGGCCCTCCGGTGCGCTCCAGTCTGCGCGCGGGTCCTCGCGCGCCTGACTGGAGGCACAACTGGCTCTGGGGCCTCATCCTCCTCCATCTCCTGCGTGGCCTCTGCTGCTTGCGCACTACTCTCTGCTCTTGGCCGCGGCACTCTGGCCGGCTGCAGGCAGTAGCACCACTCCAATGTGCCATCCTCCCGCACGGCTACCGCCCTAATCTGCAGCATGTGGGCGCGGTCCAGAGGGACAGCCGGCACCACTCTGTGCTCTGGCACCTCAGGCGCTCCATGTAACGCCCGCAGTAGGTGCGTAATTATCCCTCCGTAGGTCAGCGGTCCCCTCGTGCTGACCCGGCTCCAATGGACCACCATGTTTGAGACAAATAGCACCTTCCTCCCATAGTATAGCCCCTTCAAGATGTCCAAGTCCAGGAGGCTGATCTTGGGCGCTGATAGAGCTTATTTATACGCATTATTTAGATCATAACCCTGTGCTTGTTTGCATTATTTCGTGTACAAGATTACTGGTTTCCAGTGTTTTTGTATTTCAGGGCAAAACGAGGGCCTAAGTCGGATACGCGCTAACAGGCAGCGTTTAGGACGCGCATCACACAGCCTGCGGAGCTAGCGGCGCAAACAGAAGAAATTGGCAGAGTCGACCTCGGTGCGCTAACCGATTGCGCTAAGCAGATGCCGTGCGCCAGGCGCAGATGTTGGTGTTTCCAAATCCTGACACGACCAGATTTGGAAGTTGCCAAGAGTGAGCCTCTGAGCAGTATATAAAGAAGAGAAGGAGGCTAGGGTTGAGAGACACACAGACGATTCTTAGGATACACAATTCGTACACCCAGGAGGCACTGCGCAGCAGGACTGGAAAACACAGGAGCTTGTTGAAAGGATCTGCGCCAGCCGGCTGCGCCAGCCAAGATAGCAACCTGCACGCACTGTTTGCTACTGTTTTCTTGGACACTTTAGTTATTATCTACTATCTCTATGATGTTTATCACTAGCATGTCTAGCTAAACGCTTAGTATCGGTTGGACATGAATCTATGAGTATTTCCTTTTGAGACTTGCGCTTAATGCATAGCTTGCTTGCTTATATTAATTCTGTGCACATTACTGGCAGCTTGTTACATGAGTAGGGGAAGCCTTGAACCGCAATCTTACTCTTGTTGCTTGTTGTTGTTTGTTAAACTAGTTGAATAGCCTGACGGTGCCAACTAGGAGTAACGCGCTAGGTTAGGCAATTACTACCTTGATCGGATTCGTAGTTGTTTAGTCTAGTGTAAGAATTAATAGCACATGAACTTTGATCGGAACATGCGCACATGTTAGGAAGCCTTGATCGGACACTAATATTAGCAAATCGAGCTATAGACATTTAGAGTGGATGATAAGGAATACACTCATAGAGGATTGTCTGCGCCGATACTTCTCATAAGTCATAGTACTTAATCTCTATTGCCTGCGCACGTCTAGTGCAATTTCCTGCGTTACGATACCACTGTTACTTGCGCATCGCGCAACCCCGATCACTCACCCCCCCAATCTTCGTAAGTGTAGGTTACTGGCTAAAACTGAACTACTTGCTCCCTGTGGAGATCGACCCTTACTTAACCGCTGTACTAGTGGAAGAGGAAGGATTATATTTGACGCGTACAACGACGCGCTATCAAATTTTGGCGCCGTTGCCGGGGAGCAACACAGCTAAGTTTTAGCTAGTTTACGTTTTTTTCCTTATTAGTAACTAGCTATTTCAGTTTGTTTTTGTTTTGTCGTTGTTGTTTCTGACAGCGCGCAATCACCATCAGCTTGCGCAACCTTGAAACAGTTGCGCTGCGCAGATTCTAGTTGCGCACTGACAGACGCAGCAGCATTAGTTATCTTTTAATTTCATTTTTTTGAGATTTAGAACAGGTCATGGAGGATAACAGTGTCGTTGGGGACAACTTAGGGGACAGAACCCCAGAGGAAGCAAGAGCACATAACCGCGCAGCCCTGTTCAGAGAAGAAGTGCAGCGCGAGGTTGAAGCAAGGAGGGCCGCTGAAGTGTATCATGCGCCACCCGTGCAACAGGCCGCGCGACACAGAACAGTGCGCGAGATGTCAGCCCCACTGACAGTTAACCAGCCATGGTGCATCGTGCTTCCGCCAGGCGGTCATTTTGAACTTAGAAGCTCGCTCATTCATCACATGCCCAAGTTCCACGGATGAACAATGAAAATCCAGTCAAGCATGTGCGAGAATTCCTAGTCATTTGCGAGAACATGAAGACCGAAGGGGAGAGCGATGAGGCGCTGAAGATGAAGGCATTCCCATTTTCACTGTGTGATACAGCCAGACATTGGTTGATGAACTTACCAGCCGGATCAATTCACACATGGGAGCAGCTCCAGAAGAAGTTCCTAGACAAATTTTATCCAGCAGCAAAGATCGCGCTACTCAGGAGGGAACTGACCGCGCCGAGGCAGAGCGCAGGAGAGTCTCTGTCAGAGTATTACGAGCATTTCAGGGAGCTAGAGGCCAACTCCTACAATCATAGCCTGCCCCAGAATGTGCTGATAGAGAACTTCCTGAATGGATTGCTACCCATGGAGCTGAGGTTATTGAACGCATGCGCAGGAGGCGACATTTGCAACATGTATCCAGAAGACGCGTGGCAGCTGATAGAAGACTCTGCTGGTCAGGTAAGACATCAACTAACACTTTAAAATAGTCGTACGCGTTCTGTGCATCAGGTAGAAACAAGCGCTGAGATCAAGGAAATGAAGGCCATGCTGCAGAAGTTGATGAGTGCGCAAAGCGCACAACCAGTTGCGCCAAAGGTATGTGAATTCTGCAGGTCCACCGAGCACAAGACTGATGAATGTCCCACACTATTTGAGGAATCTGGAGATGTCAATGCTCTCGGAGGATGGGACAACAGAGGGCCACCGAGGCAGAATCAGCCGCGCTTTGGACTGGCAGCAAATGGATTCAGATGGAAGGAGGAAAACAATTTCTATAGGCAGTCCACAGATCAGCGCGCGCCACAGCAGACGCAACAAGCTGCGCCCTACAATCCACCGCATCGCCGCACTGACGCACCAGCGCATAACAATCAGCAACCAAGGCGATCTTTGGAAGATATCGTGGGGCAGCTGGCAGACACGGTGCGCAAGAATGATGAGAAGTATGACAAGAGGTTCGAGTCCATTGAAAAGCAGCTATCACAGATCGCTACCACGGTATATGAGCTAAAGAAGAGCGATGGCAATCTGCCTTCGCAAGTGATTCAGAACCCCAAAGGAGGAGTCAATGCAGTGACACTGAGGACTGGGCGCACAATAGGAGCAGAGCAGACCACGAAGGCACCCGCGCAACTAGCTGCGCAAGTCCCGGATCCAGCAGAACAGAATGCGCAACCAGAGCAAGACGCGCAACCAGAAGTGCCAGTCACAAGCCAGCAGGGCGAAGTGCCAGGTATAACGCAATTAAAAGACAAGGGCACGAATCGTACTAATATACCTGCACCTTTTCCTGTGCAGGCACCATTGGCTAGAAAGGAAGCGCTGGACAAAGAGCTATACGAGTTATTCAGCAAGGTGGAAATCAACATTCCCCTTATCGAAGCAGTTCGGCAGATTCCCAGGTACGCCAAGTTTTTAAAGGAGCTGTGCACAAACAAGCGAAGGAAAGGCGAGTGCGCACAGGTAATGCTCAATGCGCAGGCCTCAACAATCGTGCAACATAAGGTACCACCTAAGTGCCGAGACCCAGGTACGTTCACCATCCCATGCACTTTAGGTAAAACCACAGTAAGCAATTGCATGATTGATTTAGGCGCATCCATCAATTTGTTACCCTATTCCCTATATGCGACATTGCGCCTTGGACCACTAAAGCCTGCAGGTCTCACCATTCAGCTAGCAGATCGGTCTTGCAAACAACCTGCAGGCATGATCGAGGATGTTCTTGTGCGAGTAGGAGAGCTGGTGTTCCCTGCAGATTTTTATGTGCTGGAAATGGAGGGTGAATCAAGCACCAGCAGTGCGCAAATCCTACTGGGCAGACCTTTCCTGATGACCGCGCGCACAAAGATAGACATGTGGAGGGGCACACTCTCCATGGAGGTAGATGGCGAAGAGATCCATTTCAATATATTCAAGGGGAAGCAGCATCCTCATGAGGATGCCACAGTGCACGCAATGGATGGCTTAGATGATTTAGTCACAGATGCGCAATGCGCAAGCGCAACAATAGGACCAGAGCCACTGGCACAGACAGAGTTGGAGGAGCAGGACGAGGAACTGAGCAGTGCTGAACCAGAACTCAGACAGGTACACGATATAGTTCATATTTGCACTACCAATAAAATCTTGCCCTCTATTGAACAGGCACCCAATGTAGAGCTGAAGCAACTTCCCGAGCACCTCAAATACATTTTCCTGGGAAATGAAGACACCCTGCCAGTGATCATAAAGAAAGGATTAGAAGAGGAGCAGGAAGTGCGTTTACAACAGGTGCTGCGCAGGAACCAACGCGCTATAGGATGGACACTGGCAGATCTGCGTGGAGTGAGCCCAGACGTATGCATGCATAGAATTCTATTGGAAGATGGGGCCAAACCATCCAGAGAGGCTCAGCGCAGATTGAACCCAAATATGATGGAGGTAGTTGATCGCGCGTCGTCGTGCGCGTCAAATATAATCCTTCCTCTCCCACTAGTACAGCGGTTAAGTAAGGGTCGATCTCCACAGGGAGCAAGCAGTGAGTTTTAGCCAGTAACCTACACTTAAGAAAACGGGGGTTGCGTGAGTGATTGGGGGTTTTGCGCGATGCGCGAGTAACAGCGAATATCGTAACGAGGGGAATTGCACTAGACGTGCGCAAGCAGTAGAGATTAAGTACTATCTTTATGAGAAGTATTGGGCAGACAATCCTCTATGAATGCATTCCTTATCATCGACTCCAAACATCTATAGCTTGTGTTTTACTTGGGTTAGTGTCCGGTAAAGGCTTCCTAACACGTGCGCATGTTCCGTTCAAAGTTCATGTGCTATTAATCCTTAGAACTAGACTAAACAGCTGCGAATCCTGTCACAGTAGCAACTGCCTACCCTAACTCGTTACTCCTAATTGTCACGGTAAGTTTGCGGTTCAAGGCTTCCCCTACGCATGCAACTAGTTTAACATGCGACAAGCGAGCTACACAAGTAAGTTTGCGGTTCAAGGCTTCCCCTACTCATGCAACTAACTGTCTCAGTACGCACAGAATTAATACAAGTAAATAAACTATGCATTAAGCTCAAGTCTCAAAGGTAATACATCATAGGTTCATGCCCGACCAACACTAAGTGTTTAGCTAGACATGCTAGTGGTAAACATCATAAAATAGTAAATAACAACTACTGTATCAGAGAAAACGGTAGCAAATAGTGCGTGCAGTGTCTTCTCTTGGCTGGCGCAGTCGGCTGGCGCAACTCTCCTAGACAGGTCCGTGTGTTTTCCAGTTCTGCCGCGCAGTGCCTCTGGAATGCCACTGAGTGATGATGTTCCTCTCTCTTGAAACCCTAGACTTTCTTTGTTTAAATAGTGCCCAGGAAGTTCATCTTTTGGCAACTTCCAAATCTGGTCACTGGGACTTTGCGCCTGGCGCACGGCATTGATTGGCGCAATCGGGTAGCGCACCTCTGCTGTCTTTCGCCATTTCTTCTTTTGTTTGCGCCGCTAGCTCCGCAGGCTGATCTTTCACTCCTAGAACGCTGCCTGTTAGCGCGTATCCGACTCAAGGACTCGTTTTGACCTGATACACAAAAACATTGGAAACGAGTAATCTTGCTCATGAAATATTGCAAACAAGCATAGGGTTATGCTCTAAATAATGTGTATAACTAGGCTCTATCAGTAGTGCAGAAGGAAATTCTAAAGTTGCTTGACGCAGGAGTCATCTACCCGATCTCGGACAGCAAATGGGTCAGTCCAGTGCACGTTGTGCCAAAGAAGGGAGGAATCACCGTAGAGGAGAATGCGCAGGGCGAGCTAGTTCCCAAGCGCATTCAGACTGGATGGCGCATGAGCATTGCGCCAGAGCCGCCACCAGATGCACCAGAGGGAGAACTGGAACCTATTGCTTACATTTCTTCTTCCTCTTCATCTACCCTCGTTACTGCAGACTTCTCACATATTATCCATGCTGACTACCCTTCTCACCCTTTGCGCAGGACCAAGAAGAACACATCACATACACACGCGCAGGGTCACTCAGGAGCAAAAGTGGGGGAGGTCGCTGGGCACGTAACGAGGTACAGTCGAGCCAACGACGTTAAACAAAGGCACTTGTCGGGAGGTAACCCGATATGTTTTTCTTTCTTATGTTCATTATTTTGCTTGCCTGCATGTGCGCGTTCTCCGTGCGCTTGAGCTTGAGTCGTGGGGACACGTCTCTGTTTAAGTGTGGGGGGGGGGGGGTGGAGCGTTACATGTACATTTCACGTTTTTTGAGCTTTATAGTGTAGCTTAGTTTTATTGAAGGAAACAGTAGCAGTAGTGCGCTTAAGTGCGGGTTGCGCGTACTATTCAGCTTGTTTGCGCTACCCATTTTGTGCCGTGCGCCATCAACTATTTTTAGTATTTTTTTCGTTTTTCTGCTCCTGTTAGTTGGGATATACAGGGGATGTGGAGTTGACAGAAACGCTCTAGAGAGGCGGTTAGTCGCTCGCGCTTCAGAGGAGAGGTATATGGTCGAGAGCGCGAGTGGAGGCCTGTGCTTCGCGACCTTCGGAACAAGAGAGCGCGTTCAGTCACGCAGATGCCGAAGGCCAAGGAGGGAGAGCGGGGCGGTGTTCCATAGCTGTTATCCGGAGGCCGAGACTGGAACCGTTCTGGGAAGGAGAGGAATCATAGGCAAAGCTGTACAAAAGAAAAAATACCAGCAGATGATATGCGCTACAAAAGAATCAGCATGCGCACAATAAGTACCAGCGAGCGCAAAACCCACAGAAAATCATCAAAAGGCTTGAGTTCCCAGGAAGTGCGCGGGAGAATCACGCGCGGGAAGAAGCTGGCGCTATTAACCATATACCCATCCTCGGAGTAAGAGCTGACAGCCTGGCGCCTATAAAGAGCTATCTCCCAGCCATCCGAAATGATTTTCATCCCAGCTGAGAGGTAATGAATTGCGAAATCCCTATACTTAAACTGTTGACAGCAGTTGTGCGCAGGTGGTAGAGCAGCGCAAGGTGTTAAGTCGTGCAGATCGCGCCAGAGTGCAAGACTGTGCGCTAGACTCCAAAGAGGTAATAGTATCCGTGCTTGAGTGCTTGTTCGAGGACGAACAAGGGGCAAGTGTGGGGGGGTTTGATAGAGCCTATTTATACGCATTATTTAGATCATAACCCTGTGCTTGCTTGCATTATTTCGTGTACAAGATTACTGGTTTCCAGTGTTTTTGTATTTTAGGGCAAAACGAGGGCATAAGTCGGATACGCGCTAACAGGCAGCGTTTAGGACGCGCATCACACAGCCTGCGGAGCTAGCGGCGCAAACAGAAGAAATTGACAGAGTCGACCTCGGTGCGCTAACCGATTGCGCTAAGCAGATGCCGTGCGCCAGGCGCAGATGTTGGTGTTTCCAAATCCTGACACGACCAGATTTGGAAGTTGCCAAGAGTGAGCCTCTGAGCTGTATATAAAGAAGAGAAGGAGGCTAGGGTTGAGAGACACACAGACGATTCTTAGGATACACAATTCGTACACCCAGGAGGCACTGCGCAGCAGGACTGGAAAACACAGGAGCTTGTTGAGAGGATCTGCGCCAGCCGACTGCGCCAGTGATAGAGGCTATTTGTACGCATTATTTAGATCATAACCCTATGCTTGTTTGCATTATTTTATGAGCAAGATTACTCGTTTCTAGTGTTTTTGTGTTACAGGGTAAAACGAGTCCTTGAGTCGGATACGCGCTAACAGGCAGCGTTCTAGGAGTGAAAGATCAGCCTGCGGAGTTAGCAGCACAAGCAGGAGAGAAGTTGGCGAGAGTCAGCAGAGGTCAGCAGAGCTAACAGCCAGGCGGTCATTTTGAGCTAAGGAGCTCGCTCATCCATCACATGCCCAAGTTCCACGGGATGAACAATGAAAATCCAGTCAAGCATGTGCGAGAGTTCCTAGTCATTTGCGAGAACATGAAGACCGAAGGGGAGAGTGATGAGGCGCTGAAAATGAAGGCATTCCCATTTTCATTATGTGATACAGCTAAACACTGGCTAATGGATTTACCTGCAGGATCTATTCACACATGGGAGCAGCTGCAGAAGAAATTCCTAGATAAATTCTATCCAGCAGCAAAGATTGCGCTGCTCAGAAGGGAACTGGCCGCGCCAAGACAGAGCGCAGGGGAGTCTCTGTCAGAATACTATGAACGTTTCAGGGAGCTAGAAGCCAACTGCTACAATCACGGGCTTCCCCAGAATGTGCTGATAGAGAACTTTCTAAATGGACTGCTGCCCATGGAGCTGCGACTACTGAATGCATGCGCAGGAGGGGACATTTGCAACATGTACCCAGAGGATGCGTGGCAGCTGATAGAAGATTCTGCTGGGCAGGTAAGACATCAATTAACGCTTGAAAGTAGCCGTAATCGTTCTGTGCATCAGGTAGAAACCAGCGCTGAGATCAAGGAAATGAAGGCCATGCTACAGAAGCTGATGAGTGCGCAGAGCGCACAACCAGTTGCACCAAAGGTATGTGAATTCTGCAGGTCCACTGAGCACAAGACAGACGAATGCCCAACACTTTTTGAAGAGACTGGAGATGTCAATGCTCTTGGAGGATGGGACAACAGAGGACCGCAAAGGCAGAATCAGCCGCGCTTTGGGCTTGCCGCAAATGGATTCAGATGGAAGGAGGAGAACAATTTCCAGAGGCAGCCCACAGATCAGCGCGCACCACAGCAGACGCAACAAGCTGCGCCCTACAATCCACCGCACCGCCGAAATGACGCACCAGCGCAGAACAACCAACAGCCGCGGCGTTCCTTGGAAGACATCATGGCGCAGCTAGCAGATACAGTGCGCAAAAATGACGAGAAATATGACAAAAGGTTCGAGTCCATAGAAAAGCAGCTATCACAAATAGCAACCACGGTGTATGAGCTGAAAAAGAGCGATGGCAACCTGCCTTCGCAAGTGATTCAGAACCCTAAGGGAGGAGTCAATGCAGTGACACTGAGGACTGGGCGCACAGTAGGAACAGAGCAGACCGGACAGGCGCCCGCGCAACCAGTTGCGCAAATCCCGGATCCAGCAGATCAGAATGCGCAACCAGAGCAAGATGCGCAACCGGAAGCGCCAGCCACAGACCAGCAGGGCAAAGCGCAAGGTATGTCTCACTCGAAACACAAGGACAAAAATTGTACTAACATACCTGCTCCCTTCCCTGTGCAGGCACCACTGGCGAGAAAAGAAGCGCTGGACAAGGAATTATATGAGCTATTCAGCAAGGTAGAAATCAACATACCTCTCATAGAAGCTATTCGACAGATCCCCAGGTATGCGAAGTTTTTAAAAGAGCTGTGCACAAACAAGCGAAGGAAAGGTGAATGCGCACAGGTAATGCTAAATGCGCAGGCCTCAGCGATCGTGCAACAAAAGGTACCACCCAAGTGCCGAGATCCAGGTACATTTACTATCCCATGCACGCTAGGTAAGACCACAGTGAGTAATTGCATGATCGATTTAGGCGCATCCATCAATTTGCTACCTTATTCTCTATATACGACATTGCGCCTTGGACCACTTAAGCCTGCAGGTCTCACCATTCAGCTAGCAGACAGATCGTGCAAACAACCTGCAGGCATGATAGAAGATGTCCTAGTTCGCGTAGGAGAGCTGGTCTTCCCAGCAGATTTTTATGTGCTCGAAATGGAGGGTGAATCAAGCGCCAGCAGTGCGCAAATCCTCCTAGGCAGACCATTTCTGATGACCGCGCGCACGAAGATAGACGTATGGAGGGGCACGCTCTCCATGGAGGTAGATGGCGAAGAAATCCATTTCAACATATTCAAGGGGATGCAGCATCCACATGAGGACGCCACAGTGCACGCAATGGACAGCAAAGATAACTTGGTTGCAGATGCGCAGGGCGAGCTAGTTCCCAAGCGCATGCAAACTGGATGGCGCATGAGCATTGCGCCAGAGCCTCCGCCAGACGCACCACCGGATGCACCAGAGGGAGAACTGGAACCTATTGCTTATATCTCTTCTTCCTCTGCATCTACCCTCGTTACGCATGATTTATCACATGCTGACTACCCTTTTCACCCGTTGCGCAGGACCCAGGAAAACGCAACATACACACTGGCGCAGGGACACTCAGGAGCAAGAGTGGGGGAGGTCGCAGACACACGTTTTGGAACGTAACGAGGTACAGTCGAGCCAACGACGTTAAACAAAGGCACTCGTCGGGAGGTAACCCGACACGTTTTTACTTTTACCCGTTTTCCTATTTGTTTTTGTTCTTATGTTCTTTATTTTTGCATTGCATGCATGTGTGCGCTCTCCGTGCGCTTGCGCTTGAGTCGTGGGGACACGTCTCTGTTCAAGTGTGGGGGGGGGGGGGGGGGGCGTTACATTCACTTTTCACGTTTTTGAGCATTTTAGTATAGCTTAGTTTAAGTTAGAGAGAATAGTAGCAGTAGTGCGCTAGAATGCAGGATGTGCATGCGCTCCAGCTAGTTTTGCGCTATCCATATTGCGTGCGCTGCCATCTACTATTTTAGTATAATTTTTCGTTTTTTCTGCTCCTGTTAGTTGGGATATACAGGGGATGTGGAGTTGACAGAAATGCTCCAGAGAGGCGGCTAGTCGCTTTTGCTTCGAAGGCGAGGTATATGGTCGAGAGCGCTAGTGGAGGCCGGTGCTTCGCGACCTTCGGAACAAAAGAGCGCGCTCAGTCACGCAGATGCCAAAGGCGAAATACCCAAAGCGTGGCGAGGTGGGAAAACATACCACCTTCTCTCTGGGAATCGAGCTAAGGAAAGCGGGCGCGGTTGCAAACGCGTGCGCTGACCTGCGCAGACAGACCAAAAGAGAGAGAGCGGGGCGAGTTCCATAGCTGCTCTCCGAAGGCTGAGACTGGAACTGCTCTGGGAATGTAAGAAAGTAAGGAAGCTGTACAAAAGAAAAATACCAGCAGATGATACGCACTACAAAAGAATCAGCATGCGCACAAACATCAACATGCGCAAAGACCATAAGGAAATCATCAGAAGGCTTAGGCTCCTAGGAAGTGCGCGAACGAATCACGCACTGGAAGAAGCTGCGTTATCCACCATATACCTATCTTCGGAGTAGGAGTTGGCAGCCAGGAGCCTAAGAAGAGCTATCTCCCAGCCATCCAAAAATCTTCATCCCGGCTGAGAGGTAATGAATTTCGAAATTATTATATTAGAACTGTTGAAAGTAGTTGTGCGCAGGTGATAGAGCAGTGCGAGTTGAGCAAATTGCGCATTCGCATCAGAGTGCAAGACTGTGCGCTAGACTCCAGAAGAGGTAATTGTATCCACGCTTCAGTGCTTGTTCGGGACGAACAAGGGGCAAGTGTGGGGGGTTTGATAGAGGCTATTTGTACGCATTATTTAGATCATAACCCTATGCTTGTTTGCATTATTTTATGAGCAAGATTACTCGTTTCTAGTGTTTTTGTGTTACAGGGTAAAACGAGTCCTTGAGTCGGATACGCTCTAACAGGCAGCGTTCTAGGAGTGAAAGATCAGCCTGCGGAGTTAGCAGCACAAGCAGGAGAGAAGTTGGCGAGAGTCAGCAGAGGTGCGCTAGCCGATGCCGTGCGCCAGGCGCAAAGTCCCAGTGACCAGATTTGGAAGTTGCCAAAGATGAGCTTCCTGGGCAGTATATAAAGGAGAGGAAGTCTAGGGTTTCAGGGAGACTTTCTGGAGGCCGAGAGGCACACCCAGGAGGCACTGCGTACCAGGACTGGAAAACACACGGACTTGTTGAGGAGATTTACTCCAGCCGACTGCGCCAGCCGAGAAGACAACCTGCACGCACTGTTTGCTACTGTGTTCTCAGACATATTAGACTTTATTTACTATTCTATGATGTTTATCACTAGCATGTCTAGCTAAACTCTTAGTGTTGGTCGGGCATGAATCTATGAAGTATTACCTTTGAGACTTGAGCTTAATGCATAGTTTACTTATTTGTATTAATCCTGCGCGCACTGAGACAGTTAGTTGCATGAGTAGGGGAAGCCTTGAACCGCAAACTTACTCGCGTTGCTTGCTTGTCATATGTTAAACTAGTTGCATGAGTAGGGGAAGCCTTGAACCGCAAACTTACCGTGACAACTAGGAGTAACGAGTTAGGGTAGGCAGTTGCTACTGTGACAGGATTCGCAGCTGTTTAGTCTAGTTCTAAGGATTAATAGCACATGAACTTTGAACGGAACATGCGCACGTGTTAGGAAGCCTTGATCGGACACTAACCCAAGTAAGCCGAAAACTATAGACGTTTAGAGTCGATGATAAGGAATGCGTTCATAGAGGATTGTCTGCCGAATACTTCTCATAGTCATAGTATCTAATCTCTACTGCTTGCGCACGTCTAGTGCAATTTCCTGCGTTACGCTAGCTACTGTTCATTTGCGCATCGCGCACCCCAATCTCACACAACCCCCATTTTTAGTGTAGATGACAGGATTGAAGACTGAACTACTTGCTCCCTGTGGAGATCGACCCTTACTTAACCGCTGTACTGGTGGAAGAGGAAGGATTATATTTGACGCGCACAACGACGCGCGATCAGCCAGCCAAGATAGCAACCTGCACGCACTGTTTGCTATTGTTTTTTTGGACACTTTAGTTATTATCTACTATCTCTATGATGTTTATCACTAGCATGTCTACCTAAACGCTTAGTATCGGTTGGACATGAATCTATGAGTATTTCCTTTTGAGACTTGCGCTTAATGCATAGCTTGCTTGCTTATATTAATTCTGTGCACATTACTGGCAGCTTGTTACATGAGTAGGGGAAGCCTTGAACCGCAATCTTACTCTTGTTGCTTGTTGTTGTTTGTTAAACTAGTTGAATAGCCTGACGGTGCCAACTAGGAGTAACGCGCTAGGTTAGGCAATTACTACCTTGATCGGATTCGTAGTTGTTTAGTCTAGTGTAAGAATTAATAGCACATGAACTTTGATCGGAACATGCGCACATGTTAGGAAGCCTTGATCGGACACTAACATTAGCAAATCGAGCTATAGATATTTAGAGTCGATGATAAGGAATACACTCATAGAGGATTGTCTGCGCCGATACTTCTCATAAGTCATAGTACTTAATCTCTATTGCCTGCGCACGTCTAGTGCAATTTCCTGCGTTACGATACCACTGTTACTTGCGCATCGCGCAACCCCAATCACTCACCCCCCAATCTTCGTAAGTGTAGGTTACTGGCTAAAACTGAACTACTTGCTCCCTGTGGAGATCGACCCTTACTTAACCGTTGTACTAGTGGAAGAGGAAGGATTATATTTGACGCGTACAACGACGCGCGATCAGGCGCACCATTAAAATGCCCGATAACTGCATAAGCGACCAGGCGCCACAGGTAGAACATCCATGGGTCACGCAGCTCTCGTCCCCTGCTGCGCCCTGCGGCAAAAACTGGCCCGGTCGCCATCTCGCACCAAGCCTCCTGGTTAGTGTGCGTGTCCATGTCAGCTTCTCACACCTTGGCGCACCTCAGCGCGCGCTTCAGCCTGTTAGCTGAGGCAATGTACCAGACTCCCCTATGTCGGTACCTGATCTCCTGGTCGCCCGTCTCCAGCGACGCCAAAAATTCGCACGTATCCTCCTTGTCTGATGCGCTGTTGAGTTCCAACAGCGCCTCCCAGCCTGCTAACGCCAGCCTCTCCACAACGAGGTCCTCCAGTCCGACCTCGCGCAGGAAGTCCCTGCTGATGTACGGAGTCCCGTACATCTCAAGCCTCAGAAATGCGGCAATCTTGCTGGCGAAAACAGCTGGGGTCTCTTGGTCCTCGGCAGGCTGCATTGTGGCTGGGTCTCTCTGGTCAACGCTGGTCAACACTCCTCAAACACTCCAAAAAATCCAAACTCCTCCGAATGCCCTGAAATTTTCACCAAAGGGGCGTTTACTGCCCGCCTACAAAACCCTCTAAACAACACTCCAATCGGCGCACTCTAACCTGGTGCTATTTCAAAACCCTAGAACACTCCTCCACCGTACAAACCCTACTGGAATCTGCTCGAATCTAGGGGAAAGGTTACCTGGTGGGAGTGCGGCCGTGTGCTCCTCAAATCTCTCTAAACTGATGATGGGTTGAGCGCAGGACAGTGGGCGGAGGTGCGAAGGCGGGAGCTGCTTGCAACGGTCGAGTGTGAAAAAGTGCTGAAATTTTCTAAGTCCTGCCCTTATATACCCCCCTGACTGGCGCAGCTGTCCTGCGCACTGCAGTGCGCACGGACCTGCGCACTGCTGCTCGACTAAAAAAACTACAAGTCCTAAACTAACTAAAAGACACTAGAAAAACTAAAAGAAAGACATGTAAAAGTAAAACGAGTCGGGTTACCTCCCGACAAGTGCCTTTGTTTAACGTCGTTGGCTCGACTGTACCTCGTTACGTGCCCAAATGTGTGCCAGCGACCTCCCCCACTTTTGCTCCTGAGTGACCCTGCGCTTGTGCGTGTGCTGTGTTCTTCTTTGTCCTGCGCAAAGGTTCGGGCGGGTGGTCAGCATAGTTAATAATATGCGAGAAGTTTACAGTAACGAGGGTAGATGAAGAGGAAGAAGAAATATGAGCAATAGTCTCCAGTTCTCCCTCCGGTGCATCTGGTGGTGCCTCTGGCGCAGCAGCTGGCGCATCTGTTATTTCTGGCTCTGCAAGCTCAATGTCGTGCGCCGTGTCGTCCCAAGGTTCTCCTAGATACCGTTTGACTCTCTGCCCATTCACTTGAAAACGATGCCGGTGCTCGTTTTCTAACTCGATTGTTCCGTAGGGGAAAACCTTGGTGACTGTGTACGGTCCAGTCCATTTGCTGCGCAGCTTTCCAGGCATGAGCTTCAGGCGTGATGAGAATAATAATACCTGGTCTCCTGGCTCAAAAGTGCATCTGAGGATATGCTTGTCATGAAACGCCTTTATCCGCTCCTTGTAATCGCGCAGTCCCTCATAGGCATCCAGGCGCAGCTCTTCTAATTCGCTCAGCTCAAACGCGCGCTCTTTTCCAGCCTCATCTAAGTTTAGGTTGCAAATGCGTAAAGCCTAGTATGCTTTGTGCTCTAACTCCACTGGAAGGTGGCATGCCTTTCCATAGACCAACCGAAACGGTGAAGTTCCAATGGGCGTCTTATGCGCAGTGCGGTATGCCCACAGCGCGTCGTCCAGGCGCTGGCTCCAATCTTTGCGCGATGGTCTCATAGTCTTCTCCAGGATGCGCTTGATCTCTCTGTTGGAAACCTCGGCCTGTCCATTTGTCTGAGGATGATAAGTAGTGGACGTCTTGTGGCGCACTCCATAATGCTTGAAAACTTGCGCCATGATCCTGTTGCAAAAGTGCGTCCCCTGGTCGCTGATGATTGCCTTAGGCACCCCGTACCTGCAAAAGATGTTAGTTTTCAGAAACTCAGCGACCGTCTTACCATCATCCTTCCGTGTGGCCTTAGCTTCGACCCATTTGGAGACATAATCCACTGCGACCAATATGTACTCGTATCCTGCAGATGAAGGAAATGGCCCCATGAAGTCAATTCCCCATATATCAAACACTTCATCCACTAGAATCGGCGTGTGCGGCATCTCATTGCGCGCTGATATGCCTCCTGTGCGCTGGCACCTGTCGCAGTTCCTGCAGTAGTCATATGAGTCACGGAACAAGCGTGGCCAATAAAATCCGCAGTCCAGGACCTTTCTGCTCGTGCGCTTGAGACCAAAGTGTCCTCCACATGCGTGCGCATGACAAAACATCAAAACAGAGTTAGTTTCATGGTCAGGCACGCAGTGCCTCAATATCTGATCAGGTCCTATTCTGAGCATATACGGATCATCCCAAAGGTAATGTTTGGACTCATGCTTTAATCTCATGCACTGGGTTTTATTGAAATGGGGAGGAAACGTACCTGTGACCAGGTAATTCGCAATGTGCGCATACCATGGTACCTTACCTGTTAGCGCCATCAGATGCTCGTCAGGAAATGTCTCCGTGATCTGCCCTGGCTCCTCCTCTTTCACGATCCTACCTGTTAGCGCCATCAGGTGGTCAGCGACTGTGTTCTCTGTGCCCTTCTTGTCTTTGATCTCCAAGTCAAATTCCTGAAGTAGGAGCACCCAGCGCATCAGGCGCGGCTTAGTTTCTTTCTTGGACATTAGGTAGCGGATGGCTGCGTGGTCTGTGTATATGATGACCCTGGCGCCTAGAACATATGCACGGAACTTCTCCAGCGCAAACACAATTGCCAGAAGCTCCTTCTCCGTGGTGGTGTAGTTCCTCTGCACAGCGTCCAGTGTGCGCGATGCATAATAAATGGCGTGCGGCTTCTTGTCCACTCGCTGCCCCAGGACTGCACCCACTGCGTAATCGCTTGCGTCGCACATCAGTTCAAATGGCAGGTTCCAGTCTGGTGCGCGCATCACTGGCGCACTGGTCAGCGCCTCCTTCAGCTTATCAAATGCGGCCCTGCACTCATCAGTAAAGTCGAAGCACACATCCTTTTGCAAGAGGTTAGACAGGGGTATACAAATTTTAGAGAAGTCTTTTATGAAGCGCCTGTAAAACCCGGCATGCCCAAGGACTGACTTCACATCGCGCACGTTAGTGGCATAAGGTAGATTAGAAATAAGATCTATCTTAGCTTTATCTACCTTGATCCCCTCCTCTAAGATGATATGTCCTAGTACTACACCATGCGTTACCATGAAATGACATTTTTCATAATTGAGTACTAGGTTCTTTGAAATGCAACGCGCTAAGACTTTATCAAGATGTGTTAGGCATGCATCAAAGGTACCTCCATATACGGTAAAATCATCCATGAACACTTCTATGCATATACCAATCATATCAGAAAAAATGCTCATGACAAGGCGTTGGAACATACCTGGAGCGTTACACAGCCCAAATGACATGAGCCGAAACGTAAACGTACCGAACGGGCAGGTGAACGTGGTCTTCTCTTGATCCTCCGCAGCTATGGGTATCTGGTTGTACCCTGAATATCCGTCCAAGAAGCAAAAATAGGGCTTTCCTGCTAATCTGTCCAGCATTTGGTCCATAAAGGGTAGCGGGAAATGGTCCTTGCGCGTGACTGCGTTAAGCTTCCTGTAGTCGATGCACATGCGCCATCCAGTTTGAATGCGCTTGGGAACTAGCTCGCCCTGCGCATTCTCTTCCACTGTGATTCCTCCCTTCTTCGGCACAACGTGCACTGGACTAACCCATTTGCTGTCCGAGATGGGGTAAATGACTCCTGCGTCAAGCAACTTTAGAATCTCCTTCTGCACCACCTCCATCATGTTCGGATTCAATCTGCGCTGAGCCTCCCTGGATGGTTTGGCACCATCTTCCAACAGAATTCTATGCATGCATACGTCTGGGCTCACTCCACGCAGATCAGCAAGTGTCCATCCTATGGCGCGCTGGTTCTTGCGCATCACCTGCTGTAAGCGTGCTTCCTGCTCCTCTTCTAATCCTTTCTTTATGATCACTGGCAGGGTGTCCTCATTTCCTAAGAAAATGTATTTGAGGTGCTCTGGAAGTTGCTTCAGCTCGACCTTGGGTGCCTGTTCAATAGAGGGCAAGATTTTATTAGCAGTGCAAATATGAACTATATCGTGTACCTGTTTGAGTTCTGGTTCGGCACTGCTCAGCTCCTCTTCCTGCTCCTCCAACTCTGCCTGTGCCAGTGGCTCTGGTCCTACCGTTGCGCTAGCACATTGCGCATCTGTGACTAAATCATCAATGCTGTCCATTGCGTGCACTGTGGCGTCTTCATGTGGATGTTGCATCCCCTTGAATATATTGAAATGGATTTCTTCGCCATCAACCTCCATGGAGAGCGTGCCCCTCCACACGTCTATCTTCGTGCGCGCGGTCATCAGAAAAGGTCGGCCCAGTAGGATCTGCGCAGTGCTGGTGCTTGATTCACCCTCCATTTCTAGCACATAAAAATCTGCTGGGAACACCAGCTCTCCTACTCGCACAAGAACATCCTCTATCATGCCTGCAGGTTGTTTGCAAGACCGATCTGCTAGCTGAATGGTGAGACCTGCAGACTTTAGTGGTCCAAGGCGCAATGTCGCATATAGGGAATAGGGTAACAAATTGATGGATGCGCCTAAATCAATCATGCAATTGCTTACTGTGGTTTTACCTAAAGTGCATGGGATGGTGAACGTACCTGGGTCTCGGCACTTAGGTGGTACCTTATGTTGCACGATCGCTGAGGCCTGCGCATTTAGCATTACCTGTGCACACTCGCCTTTCCTCCTCTTGTTTGTGCACAGCTCCTTTAAAAACTTGGCGTACCTAGGGATCTGCCGAACTACTTCGATAAGGGGAATGTTTATTTCCACCTTGCTGAATAACTCGTATAGCTCCTTGTCCAGCACTTCCTTTCTAGCCGATGGTGCCTGCACAGGGAAAGGTGCAGGTATATTAGTACGATTCGTGCCCTTGTCTTTTAATTGTGTTATACCTGGCGCTTCGCCCTGCTGGCTTGTGGCTGGCACTTCTGGTTGCGCGTCTTGCTCTGGTTGCGCATTCTATTCTGTTGGATCCGGGACTTGCGCAGCTGGTTGCGCCGGTGCCTGCACGGTCTGCTCTGTTCCTATTGTGCGCCCAGTCCTCAGTGTCACTGCATTGACTCCTCCTTTGGGGTTCTGAATCACTTGCGAAGGCAGGTTGCCATCGCTCTTCTTTAGCTCATACACCGTGGTAGCAATCTGTGATAGCTGCTTTTCAATTGACTCGAACCTCTTGTCATACTTCTCGTCATTTTTGCGCACTGTGTCTGCTAGCTGCCCCATGATATCTTCCAAAGATCGCCTAGGCTGCTGGTTGTTATGCGCTGGTGCGTCAGTGCGGCGATGCGGTGGATTGTAGGGCGCAGCTTGTTGCGTCTGCTTTGGCGCGCGCTGATCTGTGGACTGCCTCTGGAAATTATTTTCCTCCTTCCATCTGAACCCATTTGCAGCAAGTCCAAAGCGCGGCTGATTCTGTCTCTGTGGCCCTCTGTTATCCCATCCTCCAAGAGAATTGACATCTCCAGATTCTTCAAAAAGTGTGGGACATTCATCAGTTTTGTGCTCGGTGGACCTGCAGAATTCGCATACCTTTGGCGCAACTGGTTGTGCGCTTTGCGCACTCATCAACTTCTGCAGCATGGCCTTCATTTCCTTGATCTCAGCGCTTGTTTCTACCTGATGCACAGAACGAGTACGACTATTTTCAAGTGTTAGCTGATGTCTTACCTGCCCAGCAGAGTCTTCTATCAGCTGCCACGCGTCTTCTGGATACATGTTGCAAATGTCGCCTCCTGCGCATGCGTTCAATAGCCTCAGCTCCATTGGTAGCAGTCCATTTAGGAAGTTCTCTATCAGCACATTCTGGGGTAGGCCATGATTGTAGCAGTTGGCCTCTAGCTCCCTGAAACGCTCGTAATACTCTGACAGTGACTCTCCTGCGCTCTGCCTCGGCGCGGCCAGTTCCCTCCTGAGTAGCGCGATCTTTGCTGCGGGATAGAATTTGTCCAGGAATTTCTTCTGCAGCTGCTCCCATGTGTGAATTGATCCTGCTGGTAAGTTCATCAACCAATGTCTGGCTGTATCACACATTGAAAATGGGAATGCCTTCATTTTCAGCGCCTCATCGCTTTCCCCTTCGGTCTTCATGTTCTCGCAAATGACTAGGAACTCTCGCACATGCTTGACTGGATTTTGGTTGTTCATCCCGTGGAACTTGGGCATGTGATGAATGAGCGAGCTTCTTAGTTCAAAATGTCCGTCTGGGGGAAGCACGATGCACCATGGCTGGTTAACTGTGATTGGGGCTGACATCTCGCGCACTGTTATGCGTCGCGCAGCTTGTCGCGTGGGTGGCGCATTATACAATTCAGCGGCCATCCTTGCTTCAACCTCGCGCTGCACTTCCTCTGTGAACAGGGCTGCGCGGTTATGTGCTCTTGCTTCTTCTGGGGTTCTGTCCCCTAAGTTGTCCCCTACGACACTGTTATCCTCCATGACCTGTTCTAAATCTCAAAGAAAACGAAATTAAAAGATAATTAATGCTGCTGCGTCTGTCAGTGCGCAACTAGAATCTGCACAGCGCAACTGTTTCAAGGTTGCGCAGGCTAATGGTGATTGCGCGCTGTCAGAAACAACAACGAGAAAACAAAACAAAGTGAAAATAACTAGTTACTAAAAAGGAAAAAATGCAAACTAGCTAAAACTTAGCTGTGTTGCTCCCCGGCAACGACGCCAAAATTTGATCGCGCGTCGTTGTACGCGTCAAATTAATCCTTCCTCTTCCACTAGTACAGCGGTTAAGTCAGGGTCGATCTCCACAGGGAGCAAGCAGTTCAGTTTTAACCAGTGACCTACACTTACGAAAGCTGGGGGTGTGAGTGATTGGGGTTGCGCTATGCGCGAGTAAACAGTCGTAAACGCAAGAATTGCACTAGACGTGCGCAAGCAATAGAGATTAAGTACTATGACTATGAGAAGTATCGGCGCAGACAATCCTCTATGAGTGTATCCCTTATCATTGACTCTAAACGTCTATAGCTTGATTTTACTTAAGTTAGTGTCCGGTCAAGGCTTCCTAACATGTGCGCATGTTCCGATCAAAGTTCATGTGCTATTAATTCTTGAACTAGACTAAACAACTACGAATCCGATCAAGGTAGTAATTGCCTATCCTAGCGCGTTACTCCTAGTTGGCATTGTCAGGCTATTCAACTAGTTTAACAAACAACAACAAGCAACAAGAGTAAGATTGCGGTTCAAGGCTTCCCCTACTCATGCAACAAGCTGCCAGCAATTTGCACAGAATTAATATAAGCAAGCAGGCTATGCATTAAGCGCAAGTCTCAAAGGAAATACTCATAGATTCATGCCCAACCGATACTAAGCGTTTAGCTAGACATGCTAGTAGTAAACATCATAGAGACAGTAAATAATAACTAAGGTTTCCAAGAAAACAATATCAAACAGTGCGTGCAGGTTGCAGTCTTGGCTGGCGCAGTCGGCTAGCGCAGATCCTCTCAGCAAGCTCGTGTGTTTTCCAGTTCTGCTGCGCAGTGCCTCCTTGGTGTACGAATTGTGTCTCTCTCCTAACCCTAGCCTCCTTCTCTTCTTTATATACTGCTCAAGAGGCTCATCCTTAGCAACTTCCAAATCTGGTGGTGTCAGGATTTGGAAACACCATCATCTGCGCACGGCGCACGGCATACTGCTTAGCGCAATCGATTAGCGCACCGTGGTCGACTCTGCCAATTCTTCTGTTTGCGCCGCTAGCTCCGTAGGCTGTGTGATGCGCGTCCTAGACGCTGCCTGTTAGCGCGTATCCGACTTAGGCCCTCGTTTTGCCCTGTAATACAAAAACACTGGAAACCAGTAATCTTGTACATAAAATAATGCAAACAAGCATTGGGTTATGATCTAAATGATGCGTATAAATAGGCTCTATCATAGCTCCAAAGCCTTCCGCCGAGCAGTGACAATTCTTCCACGAGCGCTGCACACTCTGGAATGCTCCCCCTCACCTAGTGACCTCATGTCACTAGGGAAACCAGGTTTCCTGCGAATTGCCCGAGTTCCTCCACTCGTCAATTTCTCCGCGGCCTGCCTTGATCAACCAACAAGCAATCGCTGCTCTGAATTGGCTTCCAGATCAAGCACTAATCAGACTCTGCATGTCTCGATCACACTCAGCTTCAATCACCTCAGCTCTACGCTCACGCTCTGCTCTTGGTGATGATCGAAGCTCTGCTCACACACAATCTCCCTTCGTTGATACTCTGTGTATGCTCTCTGTGTTTGCTCTCTCTGCTTCGATGATCTGAACCTCTGCCCAGCTTCCTTTAAATAGGAACAACTCGTTCCATCAACATCAACTTTAGGAAATTCCTCCAGCCAGCAATATCTCCTAATTTGTAGAAGATTAGATTTGATTTGAAAAACAAATCTTCCACAGCCAAATCTTCACCCTGGGAGCGGAATCTTCACTAGGATATTCTTTTTGAATATTTAGAAGCTCCTTGTTGAACTGTCAAGCGCTTTCTGCGAAGAGCCGATCTTCTGCTGCAGAACAGTTGCTACAGTTTTCTGAGACAACTCCCGCTATAGCAGCAGCTTGTTCACTGTGCTAGTTCACAAGTGCTGGTTTTGTCAAATGAATGTCATTCTGCATTATCAAAATTATTTTTAAAAGAATGGCTCAAATTTCAAATAGTAACTTATTTTCATTTTATAAGGAGAAATCATGCAAAATATTTACATATACAACTTTATCTAATCAAAATGAATCAATCCTCAAACATCACCATTTTATTTTCCTCTCGCTTCAATGCTGCCACTCCACCTCATTACTCATTGTAGTTTTGGCTCAGTCCTGATTGAACAAATTCTTGAATTTGAGTATAGAGCGTGTGATAGTGCCGTGAGTGCCTCCAAGAGAGGAGCTGTTGACATGGTTGAGCTGTTGCTCAGATTTTGTCATAGTGCAAAGAGAGCTTGCCCCGAGCTCAACGTGGATGTAACACTGATAGAGCCTAGTTATATGCTCTATTTAGATCTTAACACTGTGCTTGTTTGCATTATTTTGTGTACAAGATTACTGGTTTTCGGTATTTTTGTATTTCAGGATAAAACAGGAGCATAAGTCAGATGTGCGCTAACGAGCGCTTTTAAAGAGCGCAATGCACGACCTGCAGAGCTAGCAACCCCAAAGGAGATAAGAGATAGCTGATTCAAAACTGCAGTGCGCGAACCAACTACGCAGAGCGAGTAGCGCAATCAACGTGCGCAGCGAGCCATGCGCAGGATAGCAGAGTTTTTAAATTTTGATCATCATTATCTCCTAGATTTGGGAAGTAGCTAAGATTCTCTCGGGCCAAATCTAAGCATTCCTTGGGCTTCAAGACCAGTATATAAGAAGAGGGAAGCTAGGGTTTGGAAGAGATATAGGACATATAGAGAGAGAGACACATAGCAGCAAAAACACACGAGCTCCAGCCGAGATTCTGCGTGAACCACCTGCGCCAGCCGAAAACAGCAACCTGCAATTGCGCCGACCTGCTACTTTTCCTTGGCTGCTTTAGTTTTATTTATTATTTCTATGATGTTTGTTTCTAGCATGTC